>JAVJIX010000086.1:3512500-4157500 GCA_036785185.1 Paratrypauchen microcephalus | reverse complement strand
CCCCTGACTATAAGTTTAAACTAGATGGTGTCACATTTCACTGCACTGTTTAACTGAGCCTTTTTACAACTGAACAAATCATTACTAAACACATTATCTACAGTCCTAATGTGGCAATTCTGTCCGCAGATTATTTGCAGTAAGGGGATGTGAACAACCGATGGACAATTGAAGTTCAAGAATTGCATTAGAGTTTCTTTTTTTCCCCCTTTCATTTATAAACCAAATTCTTTTAAAGGTGATTCTTATGTGTTTGTAAATAAAATATAATCAGTTTAGTGCCCATCAATATTGAGCCGACTGCACTTTGCCTCACCAGCTGTAACCAGCTGTAACCGGCTGGTTAGCTCAACTGGTAAGTCACTGACTTTCCCCCGGTGGTTGTGGGTTCAAATCGGCAATGAGCTAGCCAGTGTGGGTCCTTGGTCCCCCGGGCGCCGAAAGATGGCTGCTCACTGCTCCTGAAAAAGGATGGGTCAAATGCAGAAGTCAAATTTCTCCCGTGTGTCATTGTGTGTGAGACCAATAATCTATTAGATTAATCTAACCTTAATCTAATCTAATCTAAACCTCACCGCACGCCACTGTCGGAAACATACCTCGACTTGAGCTTTCTTTCATCCACACGTTTGAGTAACCTTACATTATTAGAACTCCGTTCTACTTTTAGACTACGTTTATACGATGACGGTCTGAACAGAAGACGCAAAAGTGGCGCCGCCTCTTCACTTTTTATTCCGCGTTTAGACGAGCGTTTTCGAGAGGACATCTGCGTGCATACTGTAACGCAAAAGTGTGTGGGATTGGGTATGCATGCCAGGCGGCTAGGTGGCGCTGTGATACATTATCACTATGCATGCGTAGAATCTTCCTTAATTTATTTACTTAATTTAATTTACTTAACTTTTTTATTTAATTTTAATTCAATTTCATTCATTTAACTTACCTGGCCAGCCAAATGATATCTCTCTGTATTTCCTATACACCGCGATACCATTTGGACACTCTCCATCCACTCTCGCTCCTCCGGTTCCAAACCGACTCCGCGATTCTGATTCGTTCAAAGATGGTGACGTCAGTGCACCCGCCTTTGCCCGCAAAGTCACTCTTAGGCAGCGGAAGTTCCGCCTCAGTTTTGAATCAAGATGGCGCAATCTCTGATTGGTTCACTTAGCTGTCTGTCTACGCGCAACCGCAGCGCATTCTGTGGATCAAACGTTACCAGACTCACTCGCTGGTACAGCGATGAGTCATGGATTCTTCCAGGCAATCATTTAACTTAATTTACTTAATAAATATAAATATCCAGAAACGCTGTCACCGTCTTAAAGGGATATGCCACCCCCAGGTCAAATTTGGGCATCTCCCCACAGTCCAGAGACTAAAATAAGTGGTGGAAAGCGTTTTCCTGCTCACCCAGCCATTGTCCGAGTCTGTCGCCACTGACCGCTGCGGTATCTGCAGCTCCTCCGCCTTAGACTGGAGTCTAACGTCGCCAGAGAAAGATTTCGGCCAAAAGGAATTAATTTGCTCGATGCGTTTCCCAATTACTTTCTGTGTAGTGCGGATTCATATCGAGTGCAAATAAATGTACAAATCAACACGGAGAGCTTGCCTTGGTCATTTTGGGTGGGAACTATTTTCCAGTGCGGAAGAATAAAGCCGAATCACGCAGCACGCTGCCAGGGGAATCCCAGTTACGCACCGGGAAGGGAGTTCTCCTGTTGCGCAGCGTGGTGCGTGATTCGGCTTTATTCTTCCGCACTGGAAAATAGTTCCCACCCAAAATGACCAAGGCAAGCTCTCCGTGTTGATTTGTACATTTATTTGCACTCGATATGAATGCGCACTACACAGAAAGTAATTGGGAAACGCATCGAGCAAATTAATTCCTTTTGGCCGAAATCTTTCTCTGGCGACGTTAGTCTAAGGCGGAGTAGCTGCAGATACCGCGGCGGTCAGTGGCGACAGACTCGGACAATGGCTGGGTGAGCAGGAAAACGCTTTCCACCACTTATTTTAGTCTCTGGACTGTGGGGAGATGCCCAAATTTGACCTGGGGGTGGCATATCCCTTTAACGAAAGGCACTTCCGATAAAATATTTTGTTGTTTTTACCTGTAAGCAGTAAACAGGTCCTTAGTTCAGGAAAGAGTTCATCTTTTCCAGGGCTGAAATTATCCAAATGATTCTAGTGAAGGTGTCTGGCATTTAAAAACGCAATGGAGCACTTCCTGTATCACCACATGACATCACAAGGTAGAACAGAGTGTTTTCTGTTGGAGAGAAGAACTCAGTCTAAATAAATCTGCAGGATTCGTGTGTTAAACATGTGTGAATGAAACAAAACACAACTCTGGGTCTGTTTTTGATGACACACAGATCAGAAAACTCGTGCCCTTTAAAATCCACTGCATTCACCATCAATAAACAGTAACCGGATTCAGTTCTTAATCTGTGTTTAAATGAAAACGTAAATATTTGTGCCTCAGGGCAAAACAGAGTGGCCAGAGGAACATTTAGAGTTTGAACGTTTGGAAACACAACGTTGAAAGCTGTATAACAACAGTTCTGATATATTTAAATGGACTTTATTAAACAATTTTACAATCTATGTTTATAATGATACCGCACTTCCCATAAAAACCTATTGATTTTCTTCTGTAGAATGCAAAATGATCCTCAGCTTCACCTTCATAGATAGGGTAAACTCATATCAGGTGATGGTCTAATGCTCTTATTGATCCGGCACTTGTATCTTCTAACCATGTGATCATATTAAATATTCTCAAATAGGTCCAGTTTTGTCCCTTTTTATGCGACGTTATAATCACGATATGTTGCTGCTTTTTAAGAATCAGACTCATTTTAAAGGTGCATTGTATAACTTTTCTGATGTTTTTGCTTTGTCTGGAATGTTTCACAGTATGGCATTAAACCTTGCTATCTTCATGGAGACCAAACCAGACCAAGTTACAGGTCAGATCTGTGGAGAGGCGACCCCGCTCACAGTCAGAATGTCTGGTTTTTTGTTTTTTTTTTAGGTATTTTTGAGCTTTAAAACCATCTGTAATTGAATAAATGTAAAGTAAAGCTGTTTATTGTCATACTATGGAACAGTGACATCTCTATAGAAACAAGTAGGTGATGGATGCCTACTCAAAAGGTTACATAGTGCAGCTTTAACAACAGTATTTCTTTGTTAAACCACTACTTGTGCAAAATTAATATGAAATACATCTATTTTACTCATCAAAACAGTGAATATTACAGTATTATCAGGGAATAAAATGCTAAAAAATACCCAAAAATACTGTATTACTGTAATATTGTATCACCAAATTTAGTATCACAATATAACTCTGGAAAAAAAATAAGAGACCACTGCATTTTTTTCTGAAATCAGCATCTCAACATGTATTACAGCCATTCCATTCCAGCATCTGTTGAATTCCAACACAAACACAAAGCTGAGCTACTTCAGTTCTTGCACCAGGAGTGGAATAAAGTCATCCAAGAACAATGTGAAAGACTTGTGGAGAGTATGTCAAGACGCATGAAAAAAAATAAAAATAATAATAATACATTTTATAAAGCGCTTTTCAAGACACTCAAAGACGCTGCACAGAAGGTAAAATAAATAATAAAACAATAGACAATCAAACAAACATTAAACATTAAGAAACATTAAAAGCAGTTTTAAAAAGGTGAGTCTTGAGCAGTTTTTTGAAGGTGGGGAGGTCAGAGCAGTCACGGATAGGTTGTGGGAGTGAGTTCCAGAGGCTGGGGGCAGCAATGGAGAAGGCTCTCTCACCTCAGGTTTGGAGCTTGGTCCTGTAGGGGAGGGACAGGAGGTTGGCGTCGGAGGAACGGAGGGAGCGGGATGGGGTGTGGCGGTGCAGGAGGTCAGAGAGGTATGATGGGGCCAGATTATGGAGGGCTTTGTAGGTCGCGAGGAGGACTTTGAATTGGATACGCTGAGGGATGGGGAGCCAGTGGAGGTTTTGGAGGACAGGAGTGATGTGGTCTCAGGAGCGGGTGTGGGTGAGGAGGCGGGCAGCAGAGTTTTGGACATATTGGAGTTTGTTGAGAGTTTTGGAGGGTAGACCATAGAAAAGGCTATTGCAGTAGTCGAGTTGAGAGGTGATGAATGCATGAATGAGAGTTTCAGCAGAAGAGAAAGAAAGGGATGGGTCGTGCAATGATTTTGAGATGAAAGAAAGCAGTCCGGGTTATGTAGTTTATTTGTTGTTGGTATGAAAGTGTCAAAAAGAATGCCAAGGTTTCGGATGAGTGGGGATGGAGTGAGGGCTGTGTTGTCTAAGGTCAGGCTGAAGTCTTAGGTGGATTTGGTAATGTGTAATAAGTGTTATTGCACTAAATATTGATTTCTGAACTCTTCTTAAGTGTAAACATTAGTATTATGTTGTTTTAAAATGAATTTGATCTTGTTTCTTTGCATTGTTTGAGGTCTGAAAACATGTATCGTTTTTGTTACTTTCACCATTTGTCATTTTCTGCAAATAAATGCTCTAAACAATAATATTTTTATTTGGAATTTGGGGGAAATGTTGTCAGTAGTTTATAGACTCAAACAAAAATGTTCCTTTTGCCCAAACACAAACCTATAAGTAGTAAAATCAGAAAAACTGATAATTTTGCAGTGGTCTCTTATTTTTTTTTATATTTTTGCACTTCTCTATAAATTAGTATCTGGGCAATGATTGTTTTGATAACCCCATTAACATCATTTTATTTACTGCTTTTATCATTCTTGTTTAAAGAGCATTTACCTGATTTTCATGTATTCTAGTCAAGTATTCAACATGAAAGCTACTTACATCATGCATTCCATGGTGAAAGCTGCTAAATAAGAAATAACTGAGACTATGTAGTATAATTGATTACTATTGTTATTGCATAACAATAACCATAATCTGTTATCAGGGTTACCTTTTTCATCCAGTCATGCTCATTGTTACTAAGAACCAGCCGCCTGACACAATCCCAGGCTGTGTCTCATTTCACTTTCCTCGCTTCCTCTCCTCGATCCTCCGTTTTTCAGATATCAATTAAAAAAAACACAGAAAGAAGGAGTAAACATGAGGGAGGCTTCAGGAGGCAGACCTCATATAAAAGGATCACATTTTATTGGTCTCGGTGAGGAGTTTATATCCTTTCTCCTCCCTGTGTCTCATCTGTGGGTGGGACTTCAAGGAAAGGAATCATAGAGGAAAAACAGTCGAGTTACACCCAATATTTACTATCAGAGTCATCTTTTTCCTCATTGCTATTAAGAATTATGGGGAACCAACTGCCTGGAACAATACCAGTGACAGTGACAGAAAGGAGTAAGTGGGCAGGGCTGAAAGTTCAAAAAGGTCACACCAAAACATGTTCCTGACTCATGGTTAATTTACACCACCAGTCAAAGGTTTGGACTCACCCTCTCATTCAGTGTTTTTTTTATGTTTACTACTTTCTACATTTAAAGGGACAGTGTGTAAGATTTTTACCTGTTAATTACTGAAATTGAAGATACCCATTCAAAAATACATTGTTTTCCAAGCCTTTTCACTTCCATCATGAAATCAAAGTATTCTTTTGGACTTAGATATAGTCACATAAAAGGGGGATCTTCCCCATATAGAGGCAGCCATTTTGAATACGAGAGCCGCAGAAGGACATTTGGGCTCATCCTTCGCCTCGGCTCCTGCTAACAGCTGCACATCCGCGCTGCATATGGCTCCCCCCTTCCCCCCTCCCCTTCCCCTTCTCTCCTTCGCTCCTCTGCTCCGCGGCTGCATATGGGAGTGAAGGAGCGAAGGAGAGAAGGGGAAGGGGAGGGGGGAAGGGGGGAGCCTCATGTAAAGAAGCATGCTGCCGGATCACACATCGTAATGGATATAACACGTATTTTGGACTAAATTGTTTTACTGGATTTTATTCGCTGGATCCTTATGGACAGATTGAGACCAAGTTTATGATGAAATACAGAGTTTGACCTGTGCAAAGCCTTCAAAGGTAAGCTAAGTAAGCTAATTTTGTGCTTTTCTGTATAAAAGCCCCATGTGCTCGGGGAGTGATTGTTTTGCAGGGAAATGAATTGCATAGTCAAAAAGAGGAGACTGTAAGGTTTCATTTGATGTGTAGATTGTCATGAATCATGATCGGGATTGTGTGTTTTCATGCGAAAAGAAAAAAAAAAAGTGAACGGGGGACCGCGTTTTATGTATACAGCGGTGCGCGGTTCGTGCGCGGGCACGCGCAATGTCGGCGCTACGTCGCGTCCGGGTGACCCTCGAGGTCTGCCATAGCCAAAAGAGGAAGTGGAATAGCTAGTAACCACCTATGCGCCACGAATCCTACACACTGTCCCTTTAACATACACACAAAAGACATCAGATATATGAAATAAAATGTGTGGAATTATGTAACGAAGAAGAAAAAGTGAAATAACCACTACTAAATATTTGTTTTAACAAAGCAAAATGTGGGTAATTTGAGGATTTGTTAATAAAATACTTTTTTTCAGTTATTTCACTACTCGCTACATAATTCCACACATCTTACTTCATATATTTATTGTCTTCTGTGTGAATATCAAATGTAGAACGTAAAAAAACGCTGAATGAGAGGGTTAGTCCACACTTTATTACGAATTGGCTTGTGCAGATCTTCTCTATTGATGAAAACAGGCTAAGTTTCTTGCACTGGATTGTGGCCATTTTGGATCTTTATAACTGTACAAAGTGTCATAAATGTTTTTATAAAGCAGAAAATCCTTTACTTACTAATGAAATGTTGTTGTAATGTAAAGATGCTTCCAGTAGATGGCAGCACTTCATCACTGCAGTAGATAATACAAGCGCTCAAACAAAAGACAAAGTCAGAAATATGAAAATACAGCAACATTTTTAGTTTAGGGACCACATACTAATAGAAAAATGCATAATAAGTGCTTAATCACAGCTTTGTTAGTATTTATAAAGTGCTATTTATAATACTTTCTATGCATTTTTTTCTAAGGTTGTATTTATTTTGAGTGTTTTCAGTTTGAGAGAAAAACTCAGCCTAAATACGCAGGGTTTGTGTGTTAAACATGTGTGAAGGAAAAAAAAAAACACAACTCCTGGTGTGTTTGTGGTGAGGAAACAACATTATAACATTTTTTTTGCTATACTTACCTCTACAACTTTACTTTAACAAACAGGAAGATGCAATAACCAAAACTGGTATTGATTAAAAAAGGTGGTGTAAAAGGTGTATTGTGTAACTTTTCTGATGGAGGGTCCTTCAAATGCTTTTCTCCATGGAGATGTTATTGCTTTGTCTGGAATATTTCACAGTAAGATCTTAAACCCTTCTGTGTTCATGAGACTAAACCAGATCAACGTACAGTCAGAATCACAGTCTAAATGTGTTTTTCTAGGTATTTTGAGCTATAAAACCAGCTGTAATTTGATAAACACAAGGTAGAACTGTTTAAATGTCATACTGTGGAACATTCCAGGCAGAGCAATGACATAAAAGTTACACAATGCAGCTTTAAATCAGTGTTTTCTTCAGCGTGTTCACAGTGCCTGGTGGAGAGGTGGTATCTGCCCACGTGTTTTCCACAAACCCAAAACTATTTCACATGGAGCTGTAAGTCTTTTCTCTGACCCTGGCCACGTCCCGTTTCTCTTTCCTCGCTTCCTTCTCCTTGATTCCTCTCCTCGGTTCTGTAGGAAACGGGTGAGGAAGTCCCGCCCACAGAGGAGACACAGCGAGGAGAGAGGATCTAAACTCCTCACTGAGACCAATAACGTTTCTTTTATCCGAAGCGTCCCTCAGGTTTACTCCTTTCGTGGTTTTCTTTGGGACACAATTTAATATGACACATTTGATTGACAGCTGAAAAATGGAGGATTGAGGAGAGGAAGCAAGGAGAAGGAAGCGAGGAAGGAGAAATGAGACTCAGCCCCTGTGGATTCCTCTGCTCTCATTTTAGTCCTCGTTAGTGTGGTTTAGTCCCATTATATCACCAGTCTGTTATAGAAAAGTTTGGACTCACCCACTCAGTGTTTTTTCTAGCCTTTATGTTTACCATTGTCTACATTTAAAGCTTCATTGTGTAACTTTTTGGTTAGGGGTCTGTCACCTGCTTGTTTCTATGGATATATCGCTCCTCTGCCTGGAATCTTTAAATGTTTACTTTACATTTATTCAATTACAGGTGGTTTTATAGCTCAAAAATACCTGGAAAAACAGGCATTCTGACTGTGAACGGGGTCGCCTCTCCACAGATCTGGCCTGTAACTTGGTCTGGCTTGGTTTCCATGAAGATAGAAAGGTTTAATTCCATACTGAGAAACATTCCAGACAAAGAAATAACATCTCCACCAGAAAAGTAAAACCAATTCCTCAAATTTCCCACTTTTTGCTTTATTAAAATTTTAGTTTAATAAAATTTTAATTTTCTTTACTACATAGTTCCATATAGTATCTTACTTCATATATTTGACATCTTCTGGGTGTATACAAAATGTAGAAAGTAGAAGAAAAATCCATCAAATATATGGATTTAGTTATACAATATTCAAAACTAATTAGCAGAGCTGTTTTATTATAATTCATTTAAATGGCACAATGATGAAAATAATCAAAATCGACCTAAAAATATCCGAAGAGCTTATAGGACACTGGCTGACGTATTTTCAAAAATTGGTATTGGCCAAGAAAAAATTCTGTATTCTGTTATTATTAATGACGTGGGAGGTATTTATTTTAAAATGTCGTAAATGAAAACACCTTTTGTTCTGAATGATGTGCGTTTATCCCACTGATTCATCTGGTCGGGCGTAGCGTCGTATCACGTCTAATTATATTTTGCAGCGACATCATGGTGACACAGCGCTCACATTGGCAAACACGGCCAAAAAGGTTTTAAAAATGGTCTGGAAAACCCAAGAAAAAGATGCAAAATTTATTTAAACAGCACATTTTCAGGAGCCTGGGATCAGTACGAGTGTTCATGAGTTTGTTTATAGTTTAAATTAGTGCTGTCAGGTGATTAAAAAAATGAATCTAATTAATTACAGGATTTGTAATTAATTAATCTAATTAATCACATTTTAATCTCGTGTGAGAGAGAGAGACAGATTGAGAGAGAGATGGAGAGAGAGATTGTGAGTGAGTGAGCAAACGAATGAACCCACTTTGCGATTGAGTTTGTCAGTTTTTCTGTGGTCGCTTTGCTCATTCGTTTCCCAAATTCTGCGAGCGTGGTTTGTTGGTTTGTTGGTTTGGTGGTTGAAGTGCGCTCACGCTCGCTCTATCACCGGTAACGATGGAACTTGTCCAGACGTATTTATCATTCAAATGATCCGTCAGGCTGGAGCAGCTTCGTTGATCGGAAAATTCTTTTTAAAGGTCCCATGGCATGAAATTTTCACTTTCTGAGGTTTTTGAACGTTAATGTGAGCTCCCCTACCCTGTTTAGGGCCCCCCCATGGCTAAAAGTTGCGAAATGTCTAAACTGAGCATTTGTGATCCTTTTCTGTGTTTGAAAAAAGACAGCCCAAACGGGCGATTCTGAACAAGGGAACTTTATGACGTCACATTCAAGCAAAAATGCACATGCAGTTCCACCGCCCGTCTGTATTTATTTCTACCCACACTCTCTGTAACTCACGCCCAGAGAGTTTGGACCGCGAACGAGCTACATGCACGATGCGAGATGCTTTTTTTTTTTTTTTTTTTACTTTTTATTTATGCTTTTTCAAAACAAAAAAATACAGAACATAACAACATCTGTGGGGTTCTACAGAAAAAACAAACAAGCAAACAAGAAAGAAAAAAGATATACATTTCTCTTATTCTTGTAGTTTATCTATTTTGACCAACTTTTCTCAAATTTGCCCGCCTTCAACCTTAGATAATGAGTAATTCTTTCCATCAAATAAATTTCCTCAATTATTTCAATCCACTGTGTCAGTTCCAATGAGTCACTTTTTAGCCAGTTCCTAGTTACAACTTTCTTACTGGCCATCAGCATGATTTTAAACAAATAAAGGTCTTCGGCTTGAATAGGTCCTTCTTTCGACAGTCCTGCGAGATGCGTTTTTTTATTTGCCTGGAGGCACGTGAGAGTGTTTTATCCGAGCCTCCGAACCTCTGAAACAGCAGTGGTTTATTTTATTTTCTGTGGAAATGTGTTTATTTTTCAATGGAAATCGTCTTATATCTTCCTCTGCGCTAAAACGCGGAAGTGGAGCCAGCACACCAGCGCACCGCTAAACGAGGAAAAAGCAGCGCATTTGCCTCCCCCACCCTCTGCACTGGCCTGTCTCTGTCCTCCTCATTTGCATTAAAGGAACAACGGCCAGAATAAAGTGTTTCAGAGACATATTTTTGACTCTGACTGTGTTCATGGGTCTTTCTCATGCAGTCTTGATTTTGAAGGAGGATTCATTTACAGTATTAGGGAACCACTAAGGCGCCATATAAAAGCATCAAGAAGTACCATGTCATGGGATCTTTAACAAAAGCTCCAAATCACCGCATTCTTGTTGATCATCCCGTCTCCGTTCTTTTTATAAATAAATAGTTCAAAAGCCCTGGGAGCGATTTGTTGCCGCTCATAATTATGTTCATTTTTATAATGCATTAATTTGCAGTGTAATTGATTAATCTGATTAACGCGTTAAACTGACAGCCCTAATTTAGCACATTTAGCACATTTAGCACAGCACATTTTCAGGAGCCTGGGATCAATACAAGTGTTCATGAGTGTGTTTTTAGTTTAGATCGTCAACAAAAAGGAATACTGTTATAATACGTTAGCTTGTGACAATGTTATGTGAGAGGGACTTGTTTAACAGTACAGAGTAGTGCCACCAGTTAGCATCACACCCCCAGGGAATGTTCACCAGCTGCAAAGTATCAATAGGTAAATTGTAAAACTTGTTTGGGGTTTTTTTGATAGTTTAAAATGAGATTAAAATTTGATTAACTGGAGAACCTGTATTTATTTATTTTAAACGGGAAACTATTGCTTTGGCTGATTTTGTTTTATTAGCCCATAATTCAATGTATGAACGTGCATGTGCGTGTTTTATTTTTATTTTTTTGTAATGAAAGGATGTATTTTTTTGCATTTTTGAACTGGAATAACATTTGTGGATATTTAAATGTTTCTGTGCGTCCCTGGGCTCAGGTTTGTTCACGTTATAAAGGTTTCACTGTGTACCTTTTCTGGTGGAGGGTCCATCAAATGCTTTTTTCTGTCTTCATGGAGACCAAAGTCAGATCAGATCTGTGGAGAGGCGACGCCGCTCAGTCAGAATCCTTGTTTCTCTAGGTATTTTTAAGCTGTAAAACCATCTGTAATTGAATAAATGTAAAGTAGAGCTGTTTAATGTCGTACTGTGGAACATTTCAGGCATAGCAATGATGTATCCATAGAAACAAGCAGGTGACGGACCCCCAGCCAAAAAGTTACATAGTGTACCTTTCTTTTTTCCATTTTATGTGAAATAGTAACTTTGTAGGAGGAATTGTGTACATAGGGAATTCAATGCAACTCAAACATAGAGATGACGTTTTACAGTGAAGTTTTTCTGTGTGTTTTCTCAATTTAAATGCTTAGCCTATAATTTAGAGTCATATTTAATAATTAAAAAAAAAACTCTTTCGAGAACTTTGCAGGCCACTAAAAGTGTGTCTTAAAGGTCCCATATTATGCTATTTTCTGATCTGTGTTATAATGTTTCCTCATTTCATTTCATTTTTTTTTCATTTCTTTATTTGTTTCATTCATAAAAGATGAATACAAAATTGTTATGTAACATTTAACCATGTGAATGAAAAGGAGCAGAAAGAAGTATAAACTTATAACATCTGCCCCCTTTTCACACAAAATCAGACATTTACAACATTTCATCTGTTCCAACTACACTGAGGAACTTATTTACATGACGTGCACAATATTAAATATATGTTAATTAGCACAAAAGGACAGTTCATATTTCATACTTTTTTAGCATATCATGTTTGACATTTCTTTTAAACACTTGAAAAGATTTTGAAGCTTTTGAGTTTTTCATTTAGATTGTTCCATAGACTCACACCTTTGACTGAAACACATTTTTCCATTGTTGTTGTTCTAAATTTGGTTTTTTTTTAAAGATTTCAATTCCTTTCAAATTATAATGACTTTCTCTCTTTTTAAATTTACTTTGCAAATTAGTGGACAAGGTTTGCTGATTTGCTTTGTACATAATTTTTAAAATATGAAATTCAACCAGTTCATTGAATTTCAATATTTTTAATTGTATAAATATTGGGTTTGTTGTGTCTCTGTATCCACTTCCACTAACGATTCTTACCGCTCTTTTCTGTAAAATGAAAACAGAATTAACATAAGTTTTACAAGCACTACCCCAGACTTCTATACAATAGGTCAGATATGGAACAATCAATGAATTATACAACAAATACAAAGCTCTCATATTTAATGACTCTTTTACCTTATATAACACAGCTATTACTTGTGATCATTTAATTTTCACATAATCTATATGGGATTTCCATGTCAGATGTTCATCGATCATAACACCCAAAAATCTGAACTCATGAATAATAATAATAAATAATGTTGCATTGACACTTTTTTTCTTACTACTAAGAACATATGTTCTTACACATGTTTAACTGGAGTTAAACATGTGTAAATGAAACAAAACATAAATTCAAAAGTTCAAGACTCCATGCACAGCTTCCAGGTGCTGGTAACAGCAGGAACATTCAACAATTCCAAAAAAGAGAAGGTTTACCGCACACTTGTTTGACTTTATTCAACGCGTTTTCGCCTCTACAGCGTCATCAGCATCAACCTGATGACGCTGTAGAGGCGAAACGCATTGTTCGCTCTAACCTAATAAAGAATAAAGTCAAACAAGTGTGGTAAACCTTCTCTTTTTTACAAATTCAGCTATGTTTTTGAGGAAATAACAACATTATAACATGGTTTATCTCCGTTATCTATATCTATGGAGACAGGAGACGCCACCAGTCCAAGTTATAGATCAGATCTAGGGAGTAACAATACATGTTTTTCAAGGTATTTGTAGCACAAAAAATGTACTTTGGAAAGTGTTGAGGCTGGGTGATGGGTTAGTGCTGTGCTTGAGTTGGTCTATTGTGTTGGTCTTTTTACAGTTAGCCGAGTATTTTTCTTCCTATACCTCTGCTGTCTCTCGGTCTACATGTGGGTGTCTTTGGGTTTGGTTTTCAATGATGGATTTGACATGAGATGTAAAAAATGAGTCACAGTAAAATGCTGCTGGTCCTGTCTGTGTCCTCAGGTGTGTCTATGACAGAGAGAAGCCACTGTGAGGTCAGGGTTTAAATATGAAACTTTACAGGTAAAGGGTCAGTTCAGTATCAGTCACATCTATTCACTGTTTACAGGTCATAATGTGGACAGGTTTGTTTAGTTAAAGGTTCTGTATTGCATAAAGTTGACTCTTGTGAGCTTTAAAGGTCCCATGGCATGAAATTTTCACTTTCTGAGGTTTTTGAACGTTGATGTGAGCTCCCCTACCCTGCTTAGGGTCCCCCCATGGTTAAAAGTTGTGAAATGTCTAAACTGAGCATTTGCGATCCTTTTCTGCGTTACAAAAAATCGGAGCTGAAACGGGCGATTTTGAACAAGGCACCTTATTGACGTCAGCTCGAAAAAAGAAATGCAAATGCAGTTCCACCCCCGTCTGTCTGTACTCAGCGTCTCTGTAAATCACGCCCAGAGAGTTTGGACTGCGGAGGAGCTACGCAATGCGAAATGCGTTTTTTTATTTGCCTGGAGGAACTTGCGAGTGTTTCTAGGCTCGGAAGTCCTTTATCTGAGCCTGTGGATATCTGAAACAGCAGTGGTTTAATTTTATTTTATGTGGAAATGTGTTTATTTTTCAATGGAAGGCTTCTCATCTCTCCCCCCGTGCAAAAACACGGAAGTGGGTCACAGAGCGGAGCGGAGAGTTTGGCCACGCCCCCACCCGCTACTATAGGCCATCTCTGTCCTCCTCATTTGCATTCAAGCAACAACGCCCATAATGGACTGTTCCAGAGTGACATTTATGACTCTTCCTCATCTTATCTCTCTTTCTCATGCACTGAGTCTTGATTTTGAAGAAGGATTCATTTACAGTATTAGGGAACCATTAAGGAGCCATATAAAAGCATCAAGAAGTACCATGTCATGGGACCTTTAAGCCGTGTTATAATGTTCCCTCCTCAAAAACAGACCTGGAGTTGTGTTTTGTTTCATTCACACATGCTTGAGTAATTATTATTATTAGTCTATCTGTATCAGGGGGTCAAACTCATTTTGGTCCGGGGGCTGTATCCAACCTACTTTGATCCCAAAGGGGCCGGATCAGAAAACTCATGGCAAATATACCCCAAAAATAGCAATAAGTCCAAATATTTGTGCAGAGAAACACAAATCTATTACAGACTGCTGTTTCTTCAGTCCCAACAATAATTTGTTTATCTTCTGTCTTCTCAATTCTCCATTCAAGTTATCGTATTGTTCGAAATGCCGTGTGTCGTAGTGGCGTTTAAGATTATCTTCCTTGAGCACCTCCATTTGTTGTAAACACACCGAGCATACAGATAGGAACAAATAGGAATTAGTCAATTTTTCTTGGAAAATCCTGCACTCGGCGTCCACTTTTCTCATTTTTGACATTTTGCGGAAAAACAGAGCCGAAGCACACACCACGCTGCGTAACAGGGGAACTCCCAACGTGGTGCGTAACAGGGATTCCCCTGTGTGCTTCGGCTGTGTTTTTCCGCACTGTAAAATAGTTCCCACCCCAAAATTACCAAGGCAAGCTCTCCGTGTTGATTTGCACATTTATTTGCACTCGATATGAATGCGCACTACAGTGAACCCTCGCTGTATCGCGGTTCACTCTTCGCGGCCTCGCTGTTTCGCGGATTTTTTTTTTCCAATTTTTTTTTTTTTTTTTTTTCAATTTTTTTTATAGTGTAACTTTTTTTTTACAGTGTAACATTCTGTCCTGCGCCCTGATTAGCTAAGAGACTAGACCAGGACTAAACCAGGTCTAAAGCAGGTCTAAACCAGGACTAAACCAGGTCTAAACCAGGACTAAACCAGGTCTAGACCAGGGATGGTAGGGACAGAGTCTCAGATTTCCTTCACGAGAGCGCCTGGGTGACAGGAGGTGTGGCCTTTGTTTACTTGCACGAGCCATGGAAGAGAGTGCGAGCCGGACCATGGAAGAGCCAAGAATCAACATGGAGCGTCCGGGGGAGCCGCAGCGGGGGGAGGACACTCGCGCGCACAGAGGAGACAGTGGCTCTTCCCCGTGAGAGGACGAGAGGACGAACCCAATACTCCACAATACTCCACAGCTCTGTGGAGTATTGGCGACGCATTGATAGCGGACTGATTTTGGAGCCGGGGTGAAATGCAACCAACTCTTGTGAGCGCAGGTTGGTCTTACCTGGTCTTGTGGTGAGGACTGGTGCTCAGAGGCGTCTGTTAGCGGTTTGGCACTGTTAGCATTGGCTTGAGTCTTGCCCAAAATGATATCCAGGTCGCTTTCCACTCGACTTTCGCACATGGCATGGATATGTGGTACCAAAACAAACGCACGTGTCCGCGCGCACGTGCCCGCGCGCACGTGCCCGCGTGTCACGTGCCCCCGCCCCACTATTAATATATTTTAATGAAAATCTACAAAAGTTTGAGTGTTTAAACAAGAGAAAAATGTGAGAAAATGTTAATACCAGTCTCAGAAAGGTGTATAATGTGTCTGGTGAAGCGTTTTCAGCCTTAAAACATGTAGAATAATTGTAAAATATAAAATTGTCCTACTTCGCGGATTTCACTTATTGCGGGCTATTTCTGGAACCTAACCCCCGCGATAAACGAGGGTTCACTGTACACAGAAAGTAATTGGGAAAAGCATTGAGCAAATTAATTCCTTTTGGCCGAAATGGTCTAACGTCACCTTTCTCTGGTGACGTTAGACTCCAGTCTAACGCGGAGTAGCTGCAGCTGCGCCCGGCGGTCAGTGCTGACAGACTCGGACAATGGCTGGGTGACCAGGAAAACGTTTTCCATCACTTATTTTAGTCTCTGGACTGTGGGGAGATGCCCAAGTTTGACCTGGGGGTGGCGTATCCCTTTAAGAGCGTTTGGAAAGAGGCGAGTCTTCATTTGTGCTGCTCTGGTGGGAGGGGCCACGCACAGAGGCGCTGGAGACGCTGCTATGTTTTAAAATATAATTAAAATATTTTAATAGAAAATCAGCCGAGGGCCAGATTAAAGGGCCGCATGTTTGACACCCCTGATCTATATCGACAGATCTCAAAATGTTCTGCTCCACCTTGTGATGTCATGAAGCGGTAGTTTCCAAGTTAACAGCCCTTTTACCTTTAGTTCATTAGAGATTGGCAAATGATTCTAGTGAAAAACGTAAACGATATTGGGAGAAATGGGTTTGTTATATTAAGAAATGAGGTACTTGATGTATTTATGTGTTGGTATATGTACGTATATATATCTGTTCTGTATATTGTTTTGGTACTTACTCTGTCTAGATGCTCTGTTTTGTTTGTGTTCTGCTGTGTTTCTTTGTTTTTTTTCTATATGCAACAAGGTGAAGGTGTATGGAGTTTAAAAACACATTGGAGCACTTCCTGTATTAGACAGTGTTTTCTGTCTGAGAGAAGAACTCAGCCTAAATATACAGGTTTTGTGTGTCAAACATGTGTAAATGAAATAAAACACAACTCCAGGTGTGTTTGTGATGAGGAAACAACATTATAACACAGATCACATTATAACATTACTCAGGCTGTAATTTTATAGGCCTACATATTTTATTAATTTTGTGATCTTTTTATGCTGAATTAATTGTTTAAATGGCCCTATCTGGCAAACACAGCAGTATTAGAATCTTAAGTTAACATTGTGCAACAAATTCAACAAATAGAATATTTAAAACAGTCTTTTCCCCTCACGTCTCAGTGCAGGTCCGTCACACTGGAAACCCTATATCCTGGTGTCTGATTGGCTGTTTGTGTTTTAGTCCCGCCTCCTCCACTTCACTGTTGGAGAGCGGACGTCTTCAGGCTTCACTCGACTCTGAGCCTCTGACCCGACAACAGCAGGGTGCACGTTCACAAAGTGCACATGAAATAGTGTAGGAACGTGCATGAGCGGGTTTAATTTTTATTTTTGTAAAGAAAGGACGTATTTTTTTATTTTTTGAATCGGAATAACGTTTGTGGATATTTAAAGCGTACTGAGGATGGCTGTTTCTGTGCGTCTCTGGGCTCAGGTTTGTTCACGTTAAAGTTTTATTGCCTGGAATGTTTCACAGTATGGCATTAAACCTTTCTATTTTCATGGAGACCAAAGTTACAGGTCAGATCTGTGGAGAGGCGACCCCGCTCAGTCAGAATCCCTGTTTTTCTAGGTATTTATGAGCTGTAAAACCATCTGTAATTGAATAAATGTAAAGTAGAGCTGTTTAATGTCATACTGTGGAACATTCCAGGCAGAGCAATGACATCTCCATAGAAACAAGCAGGTGACGGACCCCTAGCCAAAAAGTTACATAGTGTACCTTTTCTTTTTCCCGTTTTATCTGAAATAGTAACTGTGTACATAGGGAATACAATGCAATTCAAACATAGAGATAGCATAAAACAGTGAAGTTTTTCTCTGTATTTTCTCAATTAAAATGCTTATTTAAATTCACTTTATAAGCAAGATTATCCAAAAATACAACTACTCTTTAATTAGTCTTAATAAAACATGAACAAACACTTAAATCATAAAACCAAATCACTTGAATGATTCTGGCTTATACATCATTAATAACCAATTAGTAAGACTTGGGAATTAAGTCTATTAAAGCTAATTAGGGTGTAATTATTGTGATACCATATAATACAGTACTGAATATTATTAACTCTTTGTTTTGTATTTCAAAGTAAACAAATAAAAGTAGTAAATAGAATGTGTAATATTAAAAAAACACATATTAAACTGTAAATGCAGGTACAACTTGGACTGTATAGACTTGTAATGCAGATAACTGAAAAAAAAAGTATTTAAAGATGCATTGCGGAGCTTTTCTGCTTGTCTCCATGGAGATGTTGTTGCTTTGCCTGGAATGTTCCATGGTATGACATTAAACACATCCATCTGGCTTTTATTAATTTATTCATTACAGGTGTTTCTCTTGCTCAGAAATACAATAATTCTCTCTGTGAGCAGGGTCGCCTCTCCATAGATCTGACCTGTAATGTAGCCTATATTGTCTCACTTGGGATTGACGGGTTTAATCTCTACTGTGGAACATTCCAGACACGGCAATAACATCTCCATGGAGACAAGCAGGTGACGGACCCTTCACCAGAAAAGTTGTCACAATCCCCCTTTACGCAAAATGTATCGTTTATATTTTAGAGTTAAAGGTGCACAGTGTAACTTTTCTGCTTGACGATCCAACACCTGCTGGTCTCCATGGAGATGTCATTACTTTGTTGCTTTGCCTGTAATGTTCCACTGTCTGGAATTAAACTTACTGAATTACAGGTGTGTTTATTGTTAAAAAAAAACATTGATTGATTGATTGATTGGTATTTATTTCGAGTTTGTGCCAAGACAGAAACAATATTCATATATATATATATATATTATATACACATTGTAAACAGCAGAAAAGCACATTTCTCAAAAAGGAGTGGGAAGAAGAAGAAAAACCCACCCCTATTCGTTACATAATTTCAACATTTTTGTGGTTGCTTATGTGCATTGATCACATCTTTACAAATATCTACAAATTTTTACCCAAGGTCGTGTTTTTTGTTTGTTTGTTTGTTTGTTTTTTATCACCCAGTGCTGTCACTCTCCCTTACACCACAAAAGCAAAAACTCTTTAGAATTTATTTTGAATATATGTGAATATTTGGGCCACAGCTTCAGGTTTTCTCCCAACCCGTTCCACACACAGATACAAACATGCTTTTCCTGGTGGTTCTCACCTGGAAAACATTATTACTGTAAGCAGACTTGCCTCTCCACAGATCTGACCCGTCTGTCACCTGATACCTGTCTCATATCTCTAAAAACGTTTGTCCAGTTGACAGAATTACATTTTTCTTTTGCTATGGCTCAGACCTGGACGACTGAGGGATTACACAGGTATTTGATATGTACTTTTAATGCCGTACTGTGGATTATTCCAGGCAGAACAATGATACCTCTATGGAGACGAGCAGCATACCAGAAAAGTTACATAGTGCACTTTAGACAGCTGCGGTAGACAATGACCTCTGCTTTTATTCTCTGGCAAAAGTACAATCCCAATGTAATTTATTCAAACAGGATCAACATCTAACACAATAACATCTTGTTCCTTTCCGCATTTTTTACACGTTTCTAATTTTACAAAGTGCTTGTTGAGTGCACGCTCCAAGACGTTAACCGTATTATACTAAAAGTGCCAGACAGTCTTGGAATCAGATGTCTCCATGATCCTGCAAATACAATTGAACTTTTGTAACTCAATGATACACTTGGAAAACTTTGTAATAACTCGCTGCTGCTGAGTGTGAGTAAATGGAAACAAGAACAGGCTTTGAGATGTAACTTAGACAATCTTTATTGACCCACAAGGGAAATTATTTGGGTACAGTAGCTCACTAATCACAATATAATATAATAACAGAGGGTAAAAAATAGATGGTATAGCAACAAAAAAATATAGCAAGACACCGGTTTTAAAAGAGACATAATTATAAAAATAATAAGTGCATATGTACAAGTCAAAATAAAATTGAAAAATAAGTAATAAAATATAAAATAAAAACATTGATATAAATCTGTTGTTGTGTGTAGGGAGTTAAGAATTGGTAATTTTGGTTGAATCTATATTTTTATAATTTGGCTTGGTTAAAGTTCTTCTCACCTGACTGTTGTGGACAAGTTTAGTTTCGCATAAATTTGAGCAAAGTAATAACATCTAGCCAGAAAAGAAAAGTTACACATTATTGCCTCTTTATGGTATTCTCTTTGTATGTATACTTTTTACATTTGGCCTCTCTTTATTGCAAACTTCTGAAGCATTTTAGTTCATATCCAAGTTAAAACCCCACAAATCCTCAGTAAATTGTTGCTTTTGAAGAGAAGAGGGAGACTTTTCTCAAAGTCTAGACTTTGATAAGTCAGTCTTATCAGAGTGAAGCTACAGCCCCCGTCTTGAGTGTATCGCACAAAATGAGATATGACGGTTAGTGTAAGTGTAACAAAACACGAGTTACTTTCTTGTGCATTCAGAGTGAAATTTAATCCAGGAAGATGAGCTCCAAAGTCTGGATCTGCCCACAATAAGACCTTCAGCTGTGAACCTCGTACCTGCACCATCCTATTCTGTCCATTTTAAAGTCTTATATTACTTTTTAGAGCTTAATTAACGTTTTTTTTTTACAATCTGAGCCTTATTTCGCTAATAAAACAAGTTGTTTTACTCGCCCATAGCACTTTGGTGTCATTTGGAGCATTTCAGGAGATGTTTTAGATTAGCGATCTCCGTAACGTGAGCGGTCGGGGCACGACGCTGCAGTCACCAAAATAACACAAACTTTAGCCATTTTCAAATCGTAGAAGCTCAATGTCTTAGTCTACACTTTCGTTTGAGTCAAAAGTGGCCTGTAATCCGAGATTTATCCATAATTTACAGCTTTGCGTTTCATGTTTGGGTCCGAAGAGCTGAGAGCGCAATAAGAGGTGACTCTGCGCATGCGCACTGGCGTCCTCATCTACTCGAAACTATGGATAAATCTTGAATTACAGGCCACTTTTGACTCAAACGAAAGTGTAGACTAAGACATTGAGCTTCTATGATTTGAAAATTGCTAAAGTTTGTGTTATTTTGGTGACTGCAGCGTCGTGCCCCGACCACTCACGTTACGGAGATCGCTAATCTAAAACATCTCCGGAAATGCTCCAAATGACACCAAAGTGCTATGGGTGAATAAAACAACTTGTTTTATTACCCAAATAAGGCTCAGATTGTAAAAAACGTTAATTCTCGTTTAAAGAGCCCATTTTCTGCTATTGTCTGGAGTTGTGTTTTGTTTTTGATGAGGAAACAACATTCTAACACGTCTTCAACCTCACAAGAGTCAATTTCACTGATCTTCAGATTTTTGGACTCGATCTGCTTCCCAGATAAAAGTGACTAAATCTCATTTATATTGATAAGATGAACTGAAAATCAATTGATAACTGTGCTGGTTAGCTAATGTATTCAAGATATTTAATGATATATTTTTACATCAAAATCACATCTGTTTATACAATAGATTTAGGCATTTTTGCTTCAAAATAATATTTATATTTTGAAAATATTTAATTTGCACTTGAAATAAACAAAAAAATATCTTAAGACATCAGGTGCACACAATTTCGAGGCATCTCTCTTACGTGAAATCAAAAAAATATGTGATGTTAAAACTGTAGACATATTAAAATGAATGTATTGGAATGTGCAGACAGGCTTTCAGATAGAACTGGTTGCTTGTAGACACACTGTACCTTCTGATAAACTACCGTTTTTGCCTTATTTTGTATAAATTTCCTGTTTTGACACAATACTATATCTTGGAAACTATAGCCAATCAGCACTTCTGACTTACTTTTTCTTTATTAGTGACCTAAACCAAGAAAATCTTCACTACTTTTGTTCCGGAAGCATTTTGCTTGTAGACCAGTGTTTTGTGTAATATAGGGCCTTTAAAAGGAGCTATAATGATTTGTTCCTCGTCAAAAACACGCCTGGAGTTGTGTTTTGTACTTTTGTTCATGTGAGGTTGTTGGAATTATCTAAGTTAATCTCAAAAGGTAGCCATGTGGACACTGTTTTTGAAATCAAATCATTTTAACTCAAATTCAGAAGTCATTTTCTTTCTGATGTTACTGGCCTGGGAAAGTAGAATTTATAATGTACTTGACAAGATAATTCCTGCTTTAAAGGGAGGAGTTTCAACCTGAAATTCAAGAGACTCCAGACTCTAGTGTTACAATTTGCTTAACTCTTCAGTGCATCTATAATTTATGTGAGATTTACAAACGCATTATGTATTTTGTATATTTGTATCTCACTATGCTAGCCTCTCAAAGTTGTCGTTATTCCTTCTCTCCACACTTTGAAATGGTGCTGCTTTTTAATCACCGTAAATGAGGCGCTCAAACTGCCCCATCGACCGCTCTGACCTCCACTAATCGCTCACAGATTCATTTATAATCATCCCTCTGTAACTGGCATTTTAATTGTTTCATCTTTTAATGTTTCAGTTTTCTTGTGTCTACAAAGATGAGAGCCGATTCATTTGATTCTGTCGGGATTGGAACTCAGCTGTTGTTGCTGTTGTCTAGTTTTAGGGCCTGTTTACACGAGAACGCTTACGGGTAAAAACGACAAAAACCTGAAACCACCCTCCAAAGTGGAAAACTTGAATATTCTCCGGCATAGCGTTTTCATCTACACTGCCCAAGGCGTAAAACTCTGGTCAAATCTGCTGACGTCGCGTACACGTTTGTCACATCGGTCCATATATCAGTGTACTTTGTTTGGCAGGACTCCCAGTCCACACCTTGTTGCGCCTTCGTTGCTTTGTAGTCTAACGTGGTCTGAAGCAATAGTTGAACTTCTTCGTCTGACTTTTCGCGGCGCAGATGAGAAGAAGGAAGATTCTACACATGCGCACGGACATGGTGATAATGTGCCACAGCGCCACCTAGCCGCCTGGCATGTGTACCCAATCCAATTCTACACACTTTTGTGGCCATACCTTCTTGTCAAAGCCTGATCTCGTCAGATCTCAGAAGCTAAGCAAGCAGGGCCTGGTTAGTACTTGGATGGGAGACCGCTGGGAATTCCAGGTGTCACAGGGGGGCACCAGTCGCCCTGTGTCCTTAGGCAAGACATTTCCCCCACATTGCCTAGTATGAAAGTGGTGTGTGCATGAGTGTTGCATGTGGTCGAAGGGGCCGATGGCGCAGATTGGCAGTCTCGCTTCCGTCAGTCTGCCCCAGGGCAGCTGTGGCTACAAAAAGTAGCTTACCACCGCCAAGTGTGGAGTGAATGAACAATGAACTGTAAAGCTTGCCTGGGAATTCCCAGGCCGCTTCCGTTCGTTTCGAACTGGAAGGCGGCCTGGAAACTCGTCCAAGCGAGAGTCCCAGATTTAGGGCCCCAATCAGAGAGCGGGGGAGGTGTGGCAAGACGGTGACGCGTACTACATGACAAACGGAAGCTTGTAGTTTGAACTGACAACTGACATGATTGGCTATGGACTTACGTATACGCTCAATGATAGACATTCATAACGCCCAATAAACGGCCGTTGGCAATCGCTAACCACACCTCCGCTACGGGATTTTTCGAAGCGAGTTTCCAGACCCATATCTCACTTGTGATATGGTCAGGTGTTAACCAGACTACTGTAAAGCGCTTTGGGTGTCATGAAAGGCGAATTATTTTGCGTCACCGTATGCACACAGATTTCCTCCAAAAAATGCTTGTCTAAACGCGGAATAAAAAGTGAAGACGCAACGCCACTTTTGCGTCTTCTGTTCAGACCGTCATCATATAAACGTAGCCTTAATTTTTATGAATGACTATCGTTTACATACATTTGTATTATGTGCTCTAGTTTGTGTGTATTGGTTAAAGGTGTACTGTGTAACTTTTCAGGTATTTATAGTGTTTTGTCTTTTGCTCTCAATCATATTATACTGTTTGTGTTTCGTGTCCACTTTAAATGTACATGTACGTGCATTGTGTGTGTGTGTGTGTGTTCACATGTTTTTAGTGTGTTAAAGTTCATGTCTCACCGGTTTGAGCTCAGACTTTAGTTAAACATCCACAGACACGCCCCTCGTTTATGAGGCTCAAACTATAGGTACTTTAAGAGCTCAAGGTGAACGTTCTCACAACTGAAATTTCTCATCATCAAAAGATCTCAAGATTTACGGGAAATTTAACCAGACACTGAGTTGTACTTTGTTTACTGCAGTGTACTCTGATTTTATTTCACTTTCGCTTGTACCAACATGGCTTTTCTGGTGGAGGGTCCGTTAAAGGCTTTTCTCCATGGAGATGTTATTGGTTTGTCTGGAATGTTTCACAGTATGGCATTAAACCTTTCTATCTTTATGGAGACCAGACCAAGTCACAGGTCAGATCTGTGGAGAGGCGGCCCTGCTCACAGTCATAATGCATGTTTTTCTAGGTATTTTGGAGCTGTAAAACCAAATGTAATTGAATAAACGTAATAAAAGTAGAGCTGTTTAATGTCGTACTGTGGAACATTCCATACCGAGCAGTGACGTATCCATAGAAACAAACAGGTGACGGACCCTCAACGAAAAAGTTACGTAGTGCACCTTTAAACTAACCAAATCACACAGAGCTCAAGAGCTGCTCATACCGGGGCAAGACTTTTAAAATGTCATTTAAGACAGAACCTCTTCAATTTCACATTTGTCATTTTCGTTTTTTGATAATTCTGTAAATCTGTCCATTCGAGTTTCTACTTTTTAACATCACATTTGGCCTTAAATTTGATTATTTTGTGTCCTCTATTTGGATGTGGTTTGCCTGCATTTGGATGTGACAGTGATATTGAAGCTACAGGTCAGACTTTGGTCATTGTGGTTTTTGCGTTGTCTTTTCGTGGCCTGTGATTGGTCAGTTGTGGTCAGGAGGAAGTGAAAGGAGACGGACCAAACTCATTTTCTATGAATAGTTCTGAAAGGTTTTGAATAAAGACAGTAGTGAAACCCGACCACATGCTTTTACTGACTTTAGATCTCTCCTTTAAAGACAGGTTTTCAGCTAGGCCTGTCACGATAATTTCTATATCCACTTATTGATCAATATATGAAAGCTGGAGCAATATTTTTTGGGTGTTAGTATTTATCGTGGTACTTTTTCTTTGCACTTCTGGGAGATTTTTTGTTAATTATTTGTCTATACGCTAAGATTTAAAGGGCCTGTATTACGCTATTTTGTGTTCTCTGTTATAATGTTGTTATAATGTTGTTTCCTCATCAAAAACACACCCGAAGTTTTGTTTAGTTTCATTCACACATTTTTAACACACAAACTCTGCATGTTTAGACTGAGTTCTTATACAGGAAACACTCTGCTCCACCTTGTGATGTCATGTGGTAATGCAGGAAGTGCTCCACTGTGTTTTTAAACTCCACACATCTTCACTAGAATTGTTTGGATAATTTCAGCTGTGGAATTGCCAATCTCTGTTGAACTAAAGGTAAAAGGAGCTGTGAGGAATTTGAAAACTATCGCTTCATGACAATGAAACAAAACACAACACAAGGCCTTTGAGTGCCTTGAAGGTAGAAAAGTGCTGTATAAAAATGTGACCATTTACCATATAATTGTAAACTGTCTATATTTACATCAGGAATATATCACACTTTAGTGTTTGATCTCCATCCATCCATCTATTTTCTTCTGCTTATCTGGGGCCAGGTCGTGGGGGCAACAGTCTAAGCAGGGACTCCCAGACTTCTTTCACACCGGACACTTCCTCCAGCTCCTCGAGGGGGACCCCAAGGTGTTCCCAGGCCAGCTGGGAGACATAGTCCCTCCAACGTGTCCTGGGTCTTCCCCGGGGCCTCCTCCCGGTGGGACATGCCCGGAACACCTCCCGAGGGAAGCATCCGGGAGGCGTCCAGGAGGCACCCGAACAGACGCCCGAGTCACCTCAACTGGCTCCTCTCGATGTGGAGGAGCAGTGACTCTACTCCGAGCTCCTCCCGTGTGACTGAGCTCCTCACCCTATCTCTAAGGGAGTGCCCAGCCACTCTGCGGAGGAAAGTCATTTCAGCCGCTTGTATCCGCGATCTCGTCCTTTCAGTCTTTACCCAGAGCTCATGACCATAGGTGAGGGGAGGAATGTAGATTAACGGTAAATCGAGAGCTTTGCCTTTGGCTCAGCTTCCTCTTCACCACAACGGTCCGGTTCAGCGACCGCATCACTGCCGACGCTGCACCGATCCGCCAATCTCAACGCTCAATCTCAATCTCACGCTCCATCCTCCCCTCACTCGTGAACAAGACTCCGAGATACTTGAACTCCTCCACTTGAGGCAAGAACCTCAAGTGGAGGAGTGCGGGTGGTGGGTCCTCCCATGGCAGGAGGAGCTATAGGGGGCCGATGCAGGGAGATTTGGGCAGCAGTCGAAGGCAGGGGCCTTGACGACCGAATTCTGGACATAGAGACTAGCTCTGGGGACATTGTGTGATGTTTTTTTAATTTTTTTTTTATTTTAGCATGACTCAGAAAACCCTGAGGACAGGAAGTAGTGAGGTTAACAGCAAGCCTGCCAGGCACCGTTGTGCATGAAAGTATGAAGCACCGATTGTCCATTAATCAGGGCATTAGTTGCTGTCAGCTTTACTGTGTTGCCAAAACCCAGATCTGGTCCCTGGGAGCACGTATAAACTCATCGCTGTGAATAACTAACATTCTCGGAATGCATTTGTTTAGTGAAGAAAACCGTTTTTAAGACAGTAAAATCAGGTACACCTATCACAATAACACATTTTGAAGTCACACAAACCCAAGAGTAGATTTAAACCACAAAAACTCTTCTAAATCTAGAATATTGTTATACTGACAGGTCTAGGTTTAGTATCTTTAATGTTTGGGGATTTGTCATGAGTGTACGTGGTGTGATATGAGGCTAAACTGTCTAAACAATCACCAAATCTCCTCCGTATGTTGGTAATGCTGAGTGAAACATGACCTTTTCCTCTGTGCTCCCCTCCCCTCCTTCATCTGTCTGATCCTGTCTTCTCTCTCTCTCTAAAAGTCAAATCCCTCCTTTCATTAAAAACATGTGACCTGCTTCTGTTTAGTGCAGGAAAACCTCTGCTTCCCAGCTCGCTTAATCCCACACAGTCTAAGGGAGGCAATATGAGATGTGTTTTTATGAATAGAAAAAGAATGGGCTATTTCTTTAAAGGTGCACTATGGAACTTTTCTGACGGGTTCCTGCTCATCTCCATGGATATGTCTGTTTAAATATATTGCATTCATCCAATGTCTGCAGTTTTATATTACTAAACATCTTGAAAAACGTGCATTCTCACTGTGGGTGGGATCACCAGTCAATAAAATCTCTAAGTTTATTGCCGTAGTGTGGAGCAAAGCGTTTCCATGGAGACATACCAACGACAGACCAGTAAAGTTGCATAATACACCTTTAAATGACCCATGAATGAATGTTTGTCTGGAAGGATTTTGGAAATGGCTTCAATAATACAATTTTGCGTAGATAGAAAGATGGATAGATGGATAAATTTCAGTTTGACATTTAACAAATGCTGAAGAGAGAATATGGCTTTACTTAAAATATGTCACAGACTTTTTCCACTCAGCAAAACATGTGAAAAGGCATGTCTTACAAACAGCCCGGGCCTCTCATGCATTATCAGGTTAAACTCCAGTGTACAGACTTCCTACTTGTATCACTGTTAGCCTAATTACGCCTCAGTGTACAGAGACAGATAGAGTGTCTTTAACCCACATCGGCAGACCGGCTTTACTGAACCGATATCCAGAGACCACATCCAGCTGATTAAGGCTGCGTCCCATTTCTCTGTCTTACCCCTTTGTCTGACCCCTACCCCTTGGTTTTGCGCGTGTCCCCAAGGGGTGTCCCGATTCTAATTTTGATCAAGGGCTCGAGCCACGACTGAGGGCTACGACGGGCTACGACGGCGGCACGGTAGCAGAGTGGTTAGCGCTCTTGCTTCACAGCAAGAAGGTTCCGGGTTCGATCCCCGGGTCGCCCAGACCTTTCCGTGTGTGTTCTGTGTGGAGTTTGCATGCATGGTCTGGGTTCGATCCCCGGGTCGCCCGAGCCTTTCTGTGTGGAGTTTGCATGTTCTCCCCGTGTCTGGGTGGGTTTCCTCCGGGCACTCCGGTTTCCCCCACCAACCCAAAAACATGCACCATAGGTACTCCAGCTTAGGTCCTGACCAAACCGAAGCAAGAAGATCATGGAGATGGTCCCCGGGCGCCCTAATGTGTGTGCTGCCCACTGCTCCTAATATATGTATATATAGGATGGGTTAAAATGCAGAGAAGAATTTCTCCAGTGTGAGATCAATAAAGCTCACTTCTTCTTCTTCTTCTTCTTACATACTCCTTGAAACGAAGTAAGCTCTCGACCAGACTTGAAACGAAGGGGTACGCCTACAAGCTCAGGCAGGTTTTGGGATCAGGATGGCAGCATCTAGGGATGGGCGATACCAGTTATTTTTGTTTCGATACTATACCAAGTAATACCAGGGTTAGAATCCCGATATCGATACCGATACCGATACTTTCATACATTTCATACATTTAATACTGCAGAAAAACACTAACCTGGCTCTAACTTATACCTTGGCTTCGCAAAGCTCCACCAGGGAGCTTAGCTTCACACATTCTAACACCAGATATCTGAAAAAACACTTCCCATGGCTCCCGCAGCCCCGCACTGGTTTGACTGAAATCTCACAGCAGTGAGTCTATTGCGGGATGACGTACTACCCCACATTTGGTGAGAACGCGGAAGGAAAAGTAGTGCCTGACAAATGGCAATGGTTGAATAATGAACAAAACACATGAATTTGAACTAAATAAACTGAAAGTTAAGTCAGTAAGAAAACATGACTTGGTATTGATAATTTAATACCAGGATCGATCCATATTAAATACCCCATCAGGATTGAAATATCGATACTTTGGTATCGATCCGCCCATCCCTAGCAGCGTCACTTCGACCAGCGAAGGAGTCTTATTAATGTATTTTCAGCAGTTGTAATTATCGATTAACAGTTTAGCAGGTTTACAATTATGACGCTTATGTTCTACGTTACTTTTAGTGAACTGCTGTTGCGGTTTTAATTGTAGTGATGTCTGTTTAGCCGACTTTATCCTTTTCATCGAACTTTCATGTATAAACAAGCTAGTTTTGTCGAGCTGAGGGTACCCGATAATCCTTGACATTTGTTTACGTTTGTTTGCGTCAGTTGTTGTCGCCTCTGTAGACGTACCAGTCAGGTAGAGGCAAGGGATGATGACGCAAACGGTAATCGAGTGGTGTCCCATTTCTCTTGCCCCTCTTAGCTCGGTATCGAGGGGCAAGACAAAGACATAGATAAAGGAGAAGGGGTAAGGCAGAGTAATGGGACGCAGCCCAAGACTGTACGGGATAAGAAAGAGACGCTATATTTGGTAACTGTGCTGTTTATTAGACTTTGGAGAAGGTCCGGCTGCAGACGTATGGGGAAAGTGGAGCTCCAGTTTAAACCAGACACACGTGACCTTCACTTTTATAAACGAGGAAGTATACATAATGTCTGGAACGGACAAATGTTGTTTTTTTTAAGATAAAACCAAACATAACACGTTAAGAATGACCTGAAACGTTTGGCCTAATTGAGGGAAAAGAGGCAGGTTTTTTATGTCATTTTAGAATGAGTTTAATTTATTCCTTTAAATTAGAACTTTGAAATGGCCTCTTTATATGTTTTTATTCACTGTTGTGTTTTTTTTATGCATTTATTTTCTTATCTTGTGAATTGTTTACTTTTATAAGGTGCCGTTTTTGTTTGTTTCTGAAAATTTGCAATTAAAAAAAAATGTCTCGAACGGATGCTGCCATCTTGGCCAGCTCGATCCCACCTGTTATATTCTATCTATTTGAATAAATCCATGGATCCCACTTGTAAAAGGGGGATTTATTCATCTTAGTGGGACTATTCACGTGTAAAATTAGGTTAAATACTGGGAGAATAAACATGAAAAAAAAGTTTACTTGACCAAAAAGTGAACTAACAATTATTCGTCACCCCCGACCTATGATATGGACTACAGGGTGCGAATTGGGAGGATATTTTATGAGATTTTAAGCAATATCACTGGAGCTGCATTAATCGCTATGAGGTCCCTGTCCTCACCAGATATTAAAATAATTTAACAGTTATCAAAACCAGAAGGAGGAAACCTCCCCTCTACAAATCGCACATTGAATATATGTGCAAACAAATTCCAGAACGTAAAAATATTTTATAAACTACACTACATACAAACTTATTTAATCAATATTTTCTCTTCTAGACTGGAGTGCCACTTGTTCCTTTTTTGTTATTTTAATAACTTAAAATCAAAGTTAAAACCAAAACAAAACAATAACAAATCAAATCAAAACATGGCTAAATTAAGTAGAATTTTTTACTCAAGTGTACACAGGTATCAGAGGCCACAGTGGAGTTTTTCTGTTGTGCAACTGTTAACAACAACTAGCATGCTAACAGCACACAGACAGAACTCCTTTAAACTACAACTCCTCTAAAATTTGCAGATAACAGTTAAAGGGACAGTGTGTAGGATTCGTGGCGCATCGGTGGTTACTAGCTATTCCACTTCCTCTTTTGGCTATGGCAGACCTCGAGGGTCACCCGGGCGCGACTTAGCGCCGACATCGCGCGTGCCCGCGCACGAACCGCGCACCGCTGTATACATAAAACGCGGTCCCCCGTTCACTTTTTTTTTTTCTTTTCGCATGAAAACACACAATCCCGATCATGATTCATGACAATCTACACATCAAATGAAACCTTACAGTCTCCTCTTTTTGACTATGCAATTCATTTCCCTGCAAAACAATCACTCCCCGAGCACATGGGGCTTTTATACAGAAAAGCACAAAACTTAGCTTACTTAGCTTACCTTTGAAGGCTCTGCACAGGTCAAACTCTGTATTTCATCATAAACTTGGTCTCAATCTGTCCATAAGGATCCAGCGAATAAAATCCAGTAAAACAATTTAGTCCAAAATACGTGTTATATCCATTACGAGTGTGATCCGGCAGCATGCTTCTTTACGCGAGGCTCCCCCCTTCCCCCCTCCCCTTCCCCTTCTCTCCTTCTCTCCTTCACTCCCATATGCAGCCGCGGAGCAGAGGAGCGAAGGAGAGAAGGGGAAGGGGAGGGGGGAAGGGGGGAGCCATATGCAGCGCGGATGAGCAGCTGCTAGCAGGAGCCGAGGCGAAGGATGAGCCCAAATGTCCTTCTGCGGCTCTCGTATTCAAAATGGCTGCCTCTATATGGGGAAGATCCCCCTTTTATGTGACTATATCTAAGTTCAAAAGAATACTTTGATTTCATGATGGAAGTGAAAAGGCTTGGAAAACAATGTATTTTTGAATGGGTATCTTCAATTTCAGTAATTAACAGGTAAAAATCTTACACACTGTCCCTTTAATGAACACAAGAGAAAAACAAAAATATTACACATCAGTATCAGCTAAAAATAAATGTATAATAAAAACGTATCGGAGCGTGCCTAAGAGGATCAAATGCCTGAGGGGTATTCCACGAAAGCTACTAAACGCAAAGCCCGGCTTTATTCGACAGTTGGCGCTAGTTTTAGTGAGAGTTCGGTTCCACGACGCTCGCTAAACTTAGCCCCTGCTGAGTTACTGGGGCAACATGGTTTTAGCGGAAAGTCTGGTACCGGGCAGGCTAAAGATGCGGCTTAATCAGGCCGTGTCGCAGAGAATATGTACCTGACGTAAACAGAGTGTCAAACAAACAGTTCCGCACACCTCCCGCATGAGTATCTGTGTTGTCCGAAAACAACATCAGCAAAAAAACAAATTACCTTACGTTCTTGGTTCTTGACAAATCTCCGGTAATTTAAAAATATGCTTTTGAACCGCTGTCTTTATGACAAGCCACCAGAGGTGTCTCAGAGAAAGACTTTGGTCGAGTGGTTATGTCCTGTGTCTCTCATATGGGCAGCCCGGGCTCGATTCCGGCTATTGACCTATTAATGCCCAAGTCAAATTTGAGTTAAATTTTCACCCATTTATATTTGCAACATATTACAGAAATGGAAATGAATTTAACCTACAATTATTGTTATCATCACATAACTTATATCAGTTGGGCCTAACATCACTCTCACTTGACGACATTGACACTTTATATTTTATGTGACATCTCTATCAAAGAATACAGTTAAAGGTAAACCTTTACTTTTAAAACAAAATGTAGCCAAATAACAGGCACACTCCATGATGCAACATTTCAATGATTCAACAAATTTGCTTCAGAGATGCTGTGCAAGCCTTTTTAATGAAATCCTATTTATCAATTTCCGTCAATAGGCATAAAACAATAAAAGACATTAGGTATGACATTCTGGCGTGAGGCCACTGCTGGAGGACTGCTGAGGGTCAGGCAAGGCACTGCTGGAGGACTGCTGAGGGTCAGGCAAGGCACTGCTGGAGGACTGCTGAGGAGGGTCCAAGTGTACGCCATCTTCAGTAACTAGAACACAAACATACTATTAAAATATACAAATGCTTGGATCACAGCTGAGGCAAGCATTAGCCTAGAGAATACCTTGAATATACTCTTCACAAGAACTCGCAGGAAGGATCTTTGATGGGGTCCCTCCTTCAATTACCTCCCCCAGTGGGTGACCCCGGTTTAGGGCCAGTGCCAGCTCCTCTGCAGGTGAAAGATTTTGAGGGGGCTCCCACCTCCTGTGGCTTGGTAGCTACTGTTCATTTTAAATTAAATTAAGGTACCATTTCAACAGTATTACTAATTTCACTGAATAATAATATTAATATTAGCCTACTTACCACTCTGCAAAATGTTATTATGCTTTGTCTTTATCTGCAAAACAGTCCTCTTCACATTATTCCTGCTCAAAGACAAGATAACACAATTTAACGTATTAGTTGGAGCAAATACTTTCACACAGTAAAAATAAATTACAACTGACAAGACTGCTATACAAATGTATAATATTTATGACATCAACTGCCCACCATGAGAATCAAACTCACATCTCCCGCACCCCAGACCGTAACTTTTCCCCTGCACCACAGATCAGCATTGACATCAATGGTGAAAAACATACTTAAAAAACTCAACCTCCAGCACTGTTATAGGACTTAACTTAGGTATTTAAGCGCTCGGCGATCTTCTGCCACGCCATGTCTCTGGCCTTGGTTATTGCAAGTGCGTTGTAGAGTTCCAAAAGCAACTTCTGTTCTGATGCGCTGAAATAATTGGCTCGAATCTTCGACATGATCGCGTTTTCGACAGTCGCTTGTTCAGGGCTTCTTACCTTCCCTGTGCACGCGTCTAGGCCCAGCCTGCTTAGGCCTGACTGAACTTAGCGCTGCTGAGGCGCAGCTGAAATGCGTTAGTGGAATGGCTTCACGCTTTAGTCTAAGTTGCGGCTAAGTCAGGCGAGGACTTAGCACTTAGTCGCCGCTATGTTTAGTGACGTTCGTGGAATACCCCTCTGGTCTTTAACATTGTCCATGTTCTGTTTTTGTTGTTCCAGTTGAGCCCAGCAGGGGGCGCTAGCTGCAGCCATGTTGCATCAGACTGAGGGCTCCAGCACCCTGCAGCTGGTGGCCAGTGACATGACGGGCATCATGGAGAGACTGGACACACGGGAGCTCGACCTGGGGGATGGAGAGTACGACTCCACAGACGCAGGTGCAAAATACGACAGACCAAAATATAAAGATAGAACTTTTCTGGTGAGGTCCATCCATATTTCTTTGAATACAGACTATTTAAGAGCTTGAAAAACGCACATTCTTACTGTGAGCAGGGTCGCCTCTTCAGAGATCTAAATATTCTTGTGACAGTGTTTAGATCTTTTCCACCAGAAAATGTGCATATTGCAGATTTAACAGTAGATTTTACCTGAGCCCTCACATGGAGTTATTGGTGATCAGTTCCTGAAGTTAAATGTTGTGTTTCCTGGTGTAGCCGAGCACCTCCCGTTCACTGCCGTGTATCACACTGTGGGATTTAAGGAGCCAGAGGCCAAAGTGTTCCTGACTCCGTCCATCACCGCCAAGATTCTGGACGTGGAGAGATTCACCTCGGCTCAAGACCGCTTCAATGTGACCACACAGAGGAGCGTCAGTAAGGTACAGGACTACTACTACTACTGCTACTGATACTACTACTGCTGCTACTACTAATACTACTACTGCTGCTGCTACTACTACTACTACTGGTACTACTGCTACTACTGCTACTGCTACTACTGCTACTACTACTACTACTACTACTACTACTACTACTACGATTACTATTGGTACTACTACTGCTGCTACTACTACTATTACTACTACTACTACTACGATTACTATTGGTACTACTACTGCTGCTACTACTACTATTACTACTACTATTACTACTACTACGACTACTATTACTACTACTACTACTATTACTACTGGTACTACTACTGCTGCTGCTACTACTAAGCTAAGCAGGGCCTGGCCTGTTTGGTACTTTAAAGGGAGGCCGCTCGGAATACCAGGTGCCATATTGGCAGCCTCACTTTTTTTTTGCTCCAGGGCAGCTGTGGCTGTAGTAGAAGCTGCTGCAGAGTGTGGAGTGAATGTAAAGTACTTTGGCACTAGATAAATCCAATGCATTATTATTATAACACCACTGTGTTGGTGCTGCTCAAAGAACTGGTACCATCACTTCTGTCCTGGGGCCGTCTGCCTCTTCAGCCTCTCTTAGACCATTACTCATTATATTTATCGTTTATATTTATGTTAATACTTCCACAGTTTGACTCTGTTCTAGACTCGTCCCAGACCTTCTTTCTAACACTCAGTGTTTCTGTTGTTCAGTCGATGCCGGCCGTGTATAAGATCGAGCTGAAACATGGAGAGTTCACCTGGAATATCAAAAAGAAAGAGAAGCACTTTATCGACCTGCACCGAGAGCTGCGCACCTACAAGACCTTCATGAGGATCCCACTGCCCCGGAGGTGGGCTTCAGACTCAGACTGACTGTAATAGAGCTAACAGTCTGGTCAGCCAGGCTTCTAATCATCAAGAGTTTGGAGTAATGACTATAATGGCTGTTCAGTATATGTTAGTTGGGCACTTTTTCTTTTTACTGATTGTTTTTCTGTGTGATTAGATTTGAGCTGTAGAGGGTTGATGACGTTTAGAATAGTTTTGGGGGATAATCAGTTTGTTTCATTACTGCTAATTGTCAAGATTTCACTTTAAAATGTGTTGGCGTGACAGAGCAAGAGTACGTTTTTTTGCTATTTTCAGTCACACGGTGAGGACTCCTACAACTCGAAATGAGGTGGGACGGATGCCAGAGCTGCCCCGGGGCGGAGAGGAGCTGGAGAGAGAAGGGCAGGTCTCCAGCCGAAGGGTAAAAATCGAACACAACAAAACACAAAGATGACCAAAATCACTCTGAAAATATGAACACAGTAGTCATTCTAATATTCTACCTTTTCAGAGACAACTGGAGGATTACTTGAACAACCTGCTGAAGATGTCCATGTACAGAAACTACCACGCCACAGTAAGAACCTTCATAAATATAAACTCAACTATTACATTATTTTTGGCATTTGTTATCTCAATTTAGATGAATGAAGGAAGGATCACATTTTTCTAATTCTAATTTTTTTCTAATTTCTAATTCTGTTGGCCTTCAGCTGATCAACCAGTTATTTTTTTTTCATAAGAATTATCATGGGACAACAATACTGTAGAAAGAAGGTATGGAAGAAGAGTTTGTTAGATAGATAGATAGATAGATATTTTTGATCCCAGAGGAAATAAATTTTTCGTCAGCAACAAGAAACAATAATAATAATAATAATAATAATATTAATATTATTATTAGTAGTAGTAGTAGTAGTAGTATTAGTATTATTATTATTATTATTATTAATATACAGCACCAATTCATAATAAATACATATATAAATAATACATTATAAATAAATAAATATAACTACTTTTAAAAACAAGGTTTACAAAGTGCTGTACAAGCCACAAAGGACAATACAAAAAGCATAAAAACAGGCAAAACAAAACAGACAATGATGCAAACAATTCAAAGAAATAGAATAAAGTCAAGCTAAAACCAGTTAAAGGAAGGCCAACCGATAAAAATGGGTTTTAAGAAGTGATTTAAAAGATGATACTGATGGTGTTAGCTTTAGTTCCTCAGGCAGGTCAGTCCAAAGCCGAGACGCCCACCTTCGTCCGGAGCCTGGACTTTGGAACAGCCACAGGGACCTGCTTGAGGATCTAAGGCTGCGGGAGGGCTCGTACGGGGTTAAAAGATCTGAACTGTAACTTGTAAAGAAATGTAAAGACATAACGAGCTTTAAAAGTGATCAGTAAAATCTTAAAATCAGTTCTAAAACACACAGGCAGACAGTGAAGGGAAGCTGGAACAGGGGTAATGTGTTGATGTTTGTTAAAACCAGTGAGGAGCCTGAACATTTATAATCATGAGTTTAATCTGCTTATTTAAATATAATAATAAACCACTTCCTGTCTCTGTATAAATATTTGCTTTTGAATGGGCTGAATCATTTTGAAATTTCTATAATAAGTTTTTTTTGTTTACTAGGACTCTAAACTTTTCTGTGTTTTTTCAGATGGAGTTTATTGAAGTGAGTCAGCTCTCGTTCATCCACGACCTTGGACCCAAAGGCCTGTAAGAAAACGATAACATCTAATTACAGATATAATACAGATACATAGATTAATGAAAGTTTTCTGGTTTAGTGAAGGCATGGTGCTGAAGAGGTCTGGAGGACACAGGATCCCAGGACTGAACTGCTGTGGACGGAGTAAAATCTGCTACCACTGGTCCAAACGGTCAGGGTCTATCGAATATAAAGACTAAACCAGGACTAAATCAGGACTAAACCAGGGCTAAACCAGAACTAAACCATGACTATAGAAGAGACGAGGACTAATTTACCAGGACTGAACCAGGACTCTACCAGGACTGAACCAGGAATAATCCAGGACTAACCCAGGACTAAACCAGAACTAAACCAGGTATGAACTAGGACTAAACTATGACTAAAGAAGAAACAAGGACTAATCTCCCAGGAATGAACTAGGTATGAACCACGACTAACCCAGGACTAAACCAGAACTAAACCAGGTATGAACCAGCACTAAACCAGGACTGAACCAGGACTAATCCAGGACTAACCCAGGACTAAACCAGGAATGAACCAGGACTAAACCATGACTAAACCAGGACTAACCCAGGACTAAACCAGGAATGAACCAGTTATAACCCAGGACTGAAGCAGGATTAAACCAAGACTGAACCCGGATTGAACTAGGACTGAACCAGGACTAATGCAAGACTAAACCAGGACTGAACCAGGATTGAACCAGGACTAAACCAAGACTAAACCCGGATTGAACTAGGACTGAACCAGGACTAATGCAAGACTAAACCAGGACTGAACCAGGACTGAACCAGGACTAAACCAGGATTGAACCAGACCTAAACCAGGGCTAACCCAGGACTAAACCAGGCCTAAAGAAGAGATGAGGACTTAATAACTAGTACTAAACCAGGACAAACAAAGACCAAAGAGAAAAAAACATTGTAAACCAGGTCTAAATCAGGTCTAAACCAGAGACCTGACGGACCAAAGTACGACATACGTTTTCTGATGGAGGGAACATCACTTGCTTGTCTCCATGGAGATGTTCTTGCTTTGCCTGGAATGTTCCACAGTGCAGCATTAAATTGATCTATTTTGTATTTATTCAATTTTTTATTCCTCAAAATTACCTTGAATGACTTCTACCTGGAGACAAGCAGGTAGAGGATCCTCCACTAGAAAAGTTACATTGCCCCTTTAAAACCCATAGTTAAAGGTGCACTGTGCAACTTTTTGGGGGAAGGGTCTGTCACTTGCTTGTATCCATGGAAATGTTGCTTTGCCTGAAATGATCCACAGTATTGCTTTAAACTTGTATAACCTTAAGCATTTATTTAATAACAGGGGATTACACATGCATTCTTAGGAGAGCAGTGTCACCTCTTCACAGATCTGACCTGTAACTTGGTCCAGCAGTGGTACTTGCTTGTCGCCATGGAGATAAATGTTTACCGTAATGTTTGAGTGTCCAAAAAAGCACTATAAAAGTCTGATGTATTATTATTATTATCATTATTAATGTCACACTGTGGGGCATTTCATGGAGACGAGATGACGACATTCCATCAGAAAAGATACGTAGTGTACCTTTAATTCTGTGTTTGTGAATCAGGTGGTTGGTGGTGAAAGACTCGTTCCTTCTGTACATGAAGCCGGACTCTGGGGCCATCTCGTTTGTGATGCTCGTGGACAAAGAGTTCAACATCAAAATGGACTCCAAAGACACAGAGACGAGACACGGGATCCGGATAGACAGCCTCTCCAGGTCTGAGCGGTTTATTATTATAAATATTGTTTGATTGATTGATTGATTGATTGATTGATTATTATTATTATTTCAGGAGGGCTGGATCATTACATTTTACTGGTGATATGTTGTGATTTTGGCTGCAAACTACATCTCAAATCAAACCAAAAACCCAATCTATTACGCTGGTCTACAAGCAAAATGCTTCCGTAACAAAAGTAGTGACATTTTTCTTTGTTTAGGTCACTAATAAAGAAGTAAGTCAGAAGTGCTGATTGGCTATAGTTTCCAAGATACAGTATTGGGTCAAAATATGAAATTTATGCAAAATAAGGCAAAAACTGCAGTTTATCAGAAGGTACAGTGTGTCTACAAGCAACCAGTTCTATCTGAAAGCCTGTCTGCACATTCCAATACGTTCATTTTAATATGTCTAGAGTTTTAACATCAATTTTTTTTTTTATTTCACGTAAGAGAGATGTCTCAAAATTGTGTGCACCTGATGTCTTAAGATATTTCTTGTTTATTTCTTGACGGATAAAGAAGTGCAAGTTAAATATTTTCAAAATATAAATATAAATATTATTTTTAAGCAAAAATGCCTAAATATATTGTATAAACGATGTGATTTTGATGTAAAACGATATCATTACATATCTTGAATACATTAGCTAACCAGCACAGTTATCAATTGATTTTCAGTTTATTTTATCAATATAAATTAGATTTAGCCACTTGTATCTCTGAAAGCAGATCGAGTTAAAAAATTTGTAGACCAGTGTTATCAAAATGCTATTATCAAATTGCAAAAAGCCTTAATCAGATCAGTACCGTGGTCTAAAGCAACAAAAAGAAATGTGACCAACCGCAGCAAAACCAGTCACAAGTCGTCCCAGAGGCGTTTTGTTTTTTGATTCTGAAAGTGTTTCCAACGATGCCTTACACATGGAAAGCTGATAACATTTAAAGATCCCATGACATGGTACTTCTTGATGCTTTTATATGGCTCCTTAATGGTTCCCTAATACTGTAAATGAATCCTTCTTCAAAATCAACACTCAGTGCATGAGAAACAGAGATAAGATGAGAAAGAGTATTTTTTCTCCCTCAGAACAGGTCATAATGGGAGTTGTTGCTTGAATGCAAATGAGGAGAAAAAAGCTGGCCAATAGTAGAGGGTGGGGGCATGGCCAAACGCTCCGGTCTCCGCTGTAGCTCACAGCTGATCCATTTCCTTGTTTTTGCACGGGGGGAGAGAATTGAAGCGTTCCATTGAAAAATAAACACATTTCCACATAAAATAAAATTAAACCACTGCTGTTCAAAGCTCCAGAGGCTCAGATAAAGGACTTCCGAGCCTAGAAACACTCGGACGTGCCTCCAGGCAAATAAAAAAAACGCATTTCGCATTGCCTAGCGCATTCGCAGTCCAAACTCTCTGGGCGTGATTTACAGAGACGCTGAGTACAGACAGACGGGGGTGGAACTGCATTTGCATTTCTTTTTTCGATCTGACGTCAATAAGGTGCCTTGTTCAAAATCGCCCGTTTGAGCTCCGATTTTTTGTAACGCAGAAAAGGATCGCAAATGCTCAGTTTAGACATTTCACAACTTTTAACCATGAAGGGGGGGCCTAAACAGGGAAGGGGAGCTCACATTAACGTTCAAAAACCTCAGAAAGTGAAAATTTCATGCCATGGGACCTTTAAAGAATTTGTGGCCATTTGAAAGCAGCACATCTGAAAACACCAAACTGAGAAAAGTCCTGTTGAAGATTTGGCAATTGTCACCTCATTGTCGGGCTGGGGGACAGAATGGTGCTCATGACATTAATATAAGCCCTCCCCCCTCAGGCAGATCAGAATTAGAGGGTACTTTGTGAAAATGATCTGATGAAATTTTTTGGACGAAATGTTATCTAAAAATAAGAATACGTTTTGGACATCGGCCATCTGCTCCTTGCATTTGCACTTCACATAGGACTTTGGTGTGGCTTTTCTTTTTCATTCAGATTACAAAGACATTTTTAGATAATACACTGTGCGCTTACTGTAAACAACAAAATATCCTGTTATTAAAACCCTGCTAAACCTGTAGATTTTAATCTGATATAAATCTCTATAAATTATGAATTAGTTTAGGAGCTCATATTCCAGTTTTTGCCCGAATTTTAATGCTCAGGATCATACTTTTTATGCATAAATCATACAATTGCAATACTTGCGGTAAATTGACTGTCTCAAATAAGGCATAGACTTCACAGATTAAAGATTTGTTTGTGTGAATTCAATAAAAAAGCTAATGTAAAGTATATCTAGGCTGTATAGAGGATCAGGTGGGGTAAGAAGATAGAGTGCGCAGATGAAATGGTGATTTGATATGACGTGGGGGTTATCTGTTACATAAGGGAGAGGGTTTTTTCTTTTTTTCTACAGTGGAAAATTGTATAAATGTATTATAAAGCCACTGTTAAGCAGCATTAGGTACATGTCAATTATAACTCAAGTTTTAGAAAGAAAAAACATGACCTGAGGACGATTCACAGCACCAAATATTGATTTCTGAACTCTTCTTAAGTGTAAACATTAGTATTATGTTGTTTTAAAATGAATTTGATCTTGTTTCTTTGCATTGTTTGAGGTCTGAAAACATGTATCTTTTTTGTTATTTTGACCATTTGTCATTTTCTGCAAATAAATGCTCTAAACGATAATATTTTATTTGGAATTTGGGGGAAATGTTGTCAGTAGTTTATAGACTCAAACAAAAATGTTCCTTTTGCCCAAACACATACCTATAAGTAGTAAAATCAGAAAAACTGATTTTTTTTAATAACTTTTTTTTTTTCAGAGCTATATATACCTATATACCACTATTTTTTATGTATTTTTTACTTTTATCTTTATTCTTTCTCTCTTTTTCATTTTACATTGTATTGTATTAAATTGACAATAAGGGTGAGTTTGACTTAACATATTATCCTGTGTATTATTGAATTATTGAATGATTATATGGACTGTTTGTTAAGATAAGATAATTCTTTATTTGCCCCACAATGGGGAAATTGCATAAAATTGTTATAAAAGCATTTCCATTTTAACAAAGTACCTTCTAATTCTGAAACACCACACCACAGTGATGTCAGTGATGATCTGCAGGGGGAGGGTTTATCTTAATGTCATGCAAATGATTTCCTTTCTGCCCCTCAGGCCTAGAGTGAGCCAAACTTGAAAAGCTTTTTCTCAGCTTTCTGTAATCCCATGTGCTCCTTTCAAATGGCCACAAATTCTTCAAATGATCTCAGATTTCCATGTGCATCATTGGAAAGCTTAGAATCTACACTTTCAGAATCTGTGAAAAACGTCTACGGGACGACTTGTGACTGGTTTTGCTGCGGTTGGTCACAAATGTGGTTTTATCTCTTTTTCTATGACCATAACGCCTTGCCCTATATTAGGCCCTGTTTACAGATACCCGGGTATCTGTAAAAATAGAGACTTTTCCCTTTGTTTGTGCCTTTCATTTACACAAAAACTGAGATTTTTCCTCTGAAAACGATTCTTTCTGAAAACTCCGGCAAAATTGGAGATTTTGGAAAACTCCGGTTTCGCGTTTGCATGTAACCTAAAGAAAACAGAGTTTTAGGCAGCTGACGCACCAAAAGTGCGATTCTGATTGGCTTGCAGAGCATTCTCCTTTGTTTTCAGAGGAGAATTCACCGTTTGCGTGTAAACGATGGGTACAAACAAAGGGAAATGTCTCAGTTTTTAAAAATACCAGTGTACGTGTAAACGGGGCTTATTTTGTAAAATGGAGGGAGAGAAATATTTGTTTCTCAAAATAGCCTGCTACGTGTAAACGTAGCCTTAGTCTACTTCCCATCCTGATCTCCCTGTATAGGTATTGTGCTGTGGAAACCCATAGAACTCCAGATCTCGGAAATATCCGGTCTACCAGAGTGTATTTGCATTAGTATTAATAATATCAGACGACTTCCCTGATCTTCCTGCCTGTATTGTATTGTCTGTTGTAGGAGCCTGGTGCTGAAGTGCAATAGTTACCGTCACGCTCGCTGGTGGGGTCAGTCCATCGAAGGGTTCGTCAAAAAACATGGAGCAGCTTTTCTCACAGATCACAGGTTCGGCTCATTCGCCAGACAAGAGGAGCAAATTCCAGCCAAATGGTGACTATCTCTACAACATTTTACCTTTTTGTGCCACTGTGAAATTCTTAAAACGCTTAATTTGTGTACAGTAAACATTAAAATAACCACAAGCAATTCTCGTGTAGTGTTTAAAGGTGCACAATGGAACTTTTCTGGTAAGGATTTTGCCAACTTCTTGTCTTCATGGAGATATTTAATTGTTTTGCCAAGAATGTTTCACAGTATTGCATTTAAGTTATTTTATATTTATTGTGTATTTATTGAATTACAGGTGATTTTATTGCAAAATATAAATCAAATACAGAGAAAAACATGCATTGTTACTGTGAGTAGGATCACCTCTCCACAGATCTGACCTCCTTCTTCAGTGCCTTAAATTGTGAAACATTCCAGCCAAAGCTAAAACATCTCAGAGTGGAAGTTGCCAGCTAGAAAGTTAGTATAATAGTGGGTCAATAATTGAGCTGGTGTTTTAAGATTGTTTAGTTGTATTAATTGTTGTTTGGTAAATATAGGACTATATCTACATTTTTGTTTGTTATTCTCATGATGTAGGTGGGTTGTCATCTCTGAATCTGTTCGAGTTGTCTGTAAAAGTCTGATAAACAGTAGTAATGTTCCCCGGGTCCCCTGTGTCAGAGTCCGGGGCTTTACCTCTGGTCTCACTGGAGTAATCTGACACAAACTGAGTGAAAGTGAAGCCGCTCTGCTCCTCACCTGCTCAGAAACCTGACCCCAGACCCACAGATGCTGGGGGTGTCCAACTGTGAATCTACAATGGACCAGCCACATGTACACTACTGTATACTGTATGTGTTGGCTATCACTGGAGATTCATTATGCAGCCTTTTTCACACTTAAATAAAGGTGCACTTTGTGACTTTTCTTGTTGAGGGTCTACCGTTTCCTTGTCTCCATGGAGATGTTGTTGCTTTGTCTGGAATATCCCTATACAGCGTTAACATATCCATCTTGCATTTACTTACCGTATTTTTCGGACTATAAGTCGCTGTTTTTTTTCATAGTTTGGCCATGGGTGCGACTTATACTCCGGAGCGACTTATGTGTGAAAAATTACATGTGAAATGATATTATTATATCATTTCACATGTAATTTTCACACTAAACCGCAAGAGGGCGCCATAGGCCTGTGTTGATAATTATATGGAGTGAAACTGATAGTTTGGTAAACTTGTTAGCATGTTCTTTATGCTAGAGTTATCTGAATAACTCTTAATATGTTACGTCGTTACTGACATTACCAGGCATGTCTGTCATGTAACGTTAGTATTCCATACACTTATTCAGCCTGTTGTTTTCTATTTTATTTTAATTTTTAAATAAATAAATAAATAAAGATGACATGTATGTTTTTGGTGTTGGATTTTATCAAATAAATTTCCCCCAAAATGCGACTTATACTCCAGTGCGACTTATATATGTTTTTTTCTTCTTAATTATGCATTTTTTGGCTGGTGCGACTTATACTTCGGAGCGACTTATAGTCCGAAAAATACGGTAATAACTTGGGTTTTTATTGACTTCAGAACTTGCCTTCTTACTGGGAGTGGGCTCGCCGCTCCATAGATTTGACATGTAACTTGGCCCTGTGGCGTCACTTGTGGAACATTCCAGACAACATCTCCATGGAGAGAAGCAGGTGATGGACCCTCAAACAAAAGTTTCATGATGTACCTTTAGTGATTGTTTTTTTTTCTATTTATTATTTGGTTTGGTGAGTTAATACCTGTTACCTAAATAAATAAATAAATAAATAAAAATACTAAATATTTATCACAGTTTTACATCAGTTAAGTGGCAGTTTGAGGAGCAAAAAAAAATGAAAAAAGTACAAAAATCCAGGAAGTAACACCCCAGGCCCATTGGATGTTCATTTAATTTTCACGTTGTTGTTTTTTTTTTTTTTTTAACTCATTCACTGCCAGCCTGTTTTCAAAATCTAACCCCTTAGAGTGCCAGAGATTTAGAGCATTTTCACTGATTTTACAAGACTCACAGAATACTGAGTTCTTTGACTATATAAACATGGGACACATCAAAATAAAGCGTCGACTCTCTTCTTTCACCTGGAAAAAAAATGTTTGTTTCTAACCTTTTCGGTTCTCAAATAACTGATAGTAGAACATAGGGAAGTTTCAGCTAAAACACTGGTTTTTGAGCAAGAAATGGAGAAAACGAGCGTTTAGTTCAAAGAAGGATTTCGAGCAGATCAGTGACTTTGACATCAATATTTATCAATTTAGTGACACCTCAAACATCTAAAATAACAGAGAAAGAGATTTTTGATGACAAAGTACATTTTTTATTTACAAATATAAGAATATAAGGCTCTGTGAATTGAAAATTCGTTCAAATCAATAGTGCCAAGAAATGTTTACAGGATATAATAATATCTTTTCATATAAAATAGAACTTTGTTGAGGCTTTGTCTGAGGCCCAGAGTACAGACCCATAATAAAAACTAATACACACACACACACACACACACACACACACACATATATGTACATACACACAAGCCCATGCATAAACCTTTACACACACACAGCTACACACGCACGCGCACGCACACACACACACACACACACACACACACACACATATAACTTCATTCATTACAATTACCACACAGCAGCATCACTGCTCCAAGTCAGTAAACTTCTTCTTTGGCGCTGTCGTAGTTCTGAAGAGAGTTCCTGCTCCGCGCAGCGCACACATGACACGCCCCCTCCTCGGGCACAGCAGATCTCTGCTGAGACCTCGCTGCTTGATCCGGCTTGTCTCTACGATCCTCTGATCCAGGATCCTGGGTCCCAAGAGCGATCTGATCGCTCCATAGGCGCTGATCAACAGTCATCTTACACACATCTATACACACACTGCACTCCTCCTTTCTTCCGCGGCTCTGATCGGCAAATAATGATACAAGATCGCCATCTACGCCAGGTTGTATCCTAGCAACCCCCGCTGAAAAACGCCTTTGACGTCTATAGACGTCACGGCACTCAACGGTTGGATTTGAGGGGACGTCAATAGACGTCTCCGGCACTGAATGAGTTTTAATATCTTGTTGAATAAATTGATTATTATTTCCAATATTTTTATTGTATTATTATCTCGCCTGTGCAGGTACGTGAACGGTAAATCGTATATGGAGGATGTCGCAGACGCCATGGAGGAGGCCAAAGAGGAGATCTTCATCACAGACTGGTGGTGAGTTCATATTTGTGACGATAGAACTCTAGAGGAGACATACAGTACTAGTAGAAGCTGCTCATGTGGCGGCCATCTTTTGACAGTAGTAGCAGTTAATAAACGAACAAATGTGTGGAAGAAATGACTGATATATGCAGAATTGTTAAGTACATCAAAAAGCTAAATGTTAATCTATAATAAAATAAATAAATAATTAAAAATAAAATGTATTTAGAACTTAGTGTCTTCAAAATGGCACTATAGGCTGTGACAGTTTCCAACGCGAGCACTGGAACTAACACCAAGATGTAAATATTTCTGATGAATAAAGGAATATGGCTCGTTTCATATTAGTTTACATTAGGGCTGTCAGTTTAACGCATTAACTAGATTAATTAATCACACTGCGAATTAACGCGGTATAAAAATTAACACAATTAATTATGAAGCAATTCAATGCACGCGCATTTTGTCCCATTGAAGGACCTGTAGGCGACTTGGCAGTGGCGTCACTTCCACCTGCGTCGCTAATCAAACAAATAAAGCCTGGAGGTAACTGAAATGGACTCGACTCAGGGGGCGAGGCGAGCGAATCACCGCCAGGGCCTTTGAACGGCAAGTTTATTTACAAAAAGAACGAAGATGGGACGATCAACAAGAACGCCATGATTTGGAGCTTTTGTAAAAAAATAATTTTCCGATCACCGAAGCTGCTCCAGCGACGGATCATTTGAGCGCTGAATGCGTCCGGGTAAGTTCCATATACCTGTGATCGCTAAACCACGCTTGCAGAATTTGGGAAACAATCGCAAAGTGGCTTGCATATCTATCTATCTATCTATCTATCCTTAAAATGCGATTAATTCGATTGATTAATTACAAATCCTGTAATTGATTAGATACATTTTTTAAATCGCCTGACAACACTAGTTTACATGTGTTCATACAGTATGTAGACCCTATACAGTTCCAACATGGCCGCCGGGGCTGGATGTCAGATACTATATTACAGTAGGTACAGTATATCACTCTAGATGTCTCTGTGAGTGAGTGAGGGCAGGCTGTGGTGAGTTCAAGGGGAGTTTTCTGGTCAAATGGATCAGTTACAGACTTGGACTCAAACTACTATTACACCAGACTATAGCTGTACTATGAGAGTCAGGGTGTCCACAGACTCCACCAGAGACTCCACCAGAGACTCCACCAGAGACTCCACCAGAGACTCCACCAGAGACTCCACCAGAGACTCCACCAGAGACTCTACCATAGACTCTACCATAGACTCCACCAGAGACTCTACCAGAGAAGAGACTCCACCCGAGACTCCACCCGAAACTCCACCAGAGACTCCACCAGAGAAGAGACTCCACCAGAGACTCTACCATAGACTCCACCAGAGACTCCACCAGAGACTCTACCAGAGACTCCACCAGAGACTCTACCAGAGATTCTAAAAGAGACTCCACCAGAGACTCCACCAGAGAAGAGACTCCACAGAGACTCCACCCTAGACTCCACCCGAGACTCCACCCGAGACTCCACCCGAGACTCCACCCGAGACTCCACCGGAGACTCCACCGGAGACTCCACCAGAGACTCCACCAGAGAAGAGACTCTACCAGAGAAGAGACTCTACCAGAGACTCCACCAGAGAAGAGACTCCACAGAGACTCCACCCTAGACTCCACCCGAGACTCCACCCGAGACTCCACCAGAGACTCTACCAGAGACTCCACCAGAGAAGAGACTCTACCAGAGACTCCACCAGAGAAGAGACTCCACCAGAGACTCCACCAGAGAAGAGACTCCACCAGAGACTCCACCAGAGACTCCACCCTAGACTCCACCCTAGACTCCACCCGAGACTCCACCCGAGACTCTACCAGAGACTCCACCAGAGAAGAGACTCCACCAGAGACTCCACAGAGACTCCACCCGAGACTCCACCCGAGACTCCACCCGAGACTCCACCAGAGACTCTACCAGAGACTCCACCAGAGAAGAGACTCCACCAGAGACTCCACCAGAGACTCTACCAGAGACTCCACCAGAGAAGAGACTCCAACAGAGACTCCACCCGAGACTCCACCCGAGACTCCACCAGAGAAGAGACTCCACCGGAGATTAAAGACACTATTAGAATCAGTGATAAGACGAGCAGGAGTCACTGAGTTCATACCAGTAATGGGATCAGTCTGTTGTATCTTGATCAGCTGTTTGGGCACGTTTACAATCAGATCTGAAGGTGTCGGTGGCTCGTTTGCATGCTGAGGTGTCCTTGGGCAATACCCTTCACTCACTCTTCTCGTATGAATGATTTAAGGTGGATTTGGAGAGGCTAGAGGAGCAACCACAGAACTGTTCTTCAGCTTTGAGGAACACATACAAGATGTTTTCTCTTTACATTGCTTTATTCCGTCACTCCACATCTGTTTGTGGTGAGGTAGTTCTGTAGCCACAGTAACAGGACTAAAATAAATCAAACAAAACCAAAACTACACCTGCTTTTTGTTCCATTTTACCACACAGCAATCCTAAGCAATCCAGCAGAAATGTGCAAAAAATATGTTTAAATGTATTTGTTGGGGTTTAAAATTTGTAAGACTCACAATAGTCCAGAAATATCCCTTTAAATATATATAACATAAGTTTATTTTTATTTAGCTCCTTTGCCAAATTATAATTTTAAATGATATATCCAGTATTCAAATGTAGCATATTTTCAAGGATTAAGAGACATTAAATACACTGATTGTAAAAATAATAATGAAATAATAAAGTGATTTGAATTTCTCTTTTCCGCAGGTTGAGTCCGGAGATTTTCTTGAAAAGGCCCGTCGTCGAGGGCAACCGCTGGCGCCTGGACTGTATCCTCAAACGGAAAGCTGTGAGTTTCATATTTTTCCAAAACAAATTGTAAAAAAAAAAAAAATTAGAGTGTTTTATGCATTTTTGAGTAATCTTTATCCTTCATACTACTGCTCAGAAAATTCCAGTTGTGTTCTGCATTTTGTTGTGATGATCTAACTGAAATCGGCACCAGTTTTCAATTTCAATGGATTTTTTTTTTTTAAATGCCTAAAATAGAACATAGTGTCATAGATTATAAGTATATTGTGGACAAAAGAGTTGTAAATATTATGATGGATAAACTACTGTATATTTATCCATGTTTTGTATGTCTCTGTAGCAACAAGGAGTGAAGATCTTCGTGATGTTGTACAAAGAGGTGGAGTTGGCTCTGGGCATAAACTCTGAGTACAGTAAGAGGACTTTGGTGAGGCTCCATCCAAACATCAAGGTGAGTCTGTACCTGTGTGTTTACAGTCTTATACATGTCTATTTAGTAGAGGAGAAATATAAAAAAAAAATCATATCACTTAGTTTAAAGGTCCTCTATTATGTAAAATTCACTATTTTGAGCTTTTAGCCATGTTCTAATGTTGTTACCTCCTCAAAAACATATCTGGAGTTGTGTTTTGGTTCATTCACACGTTTGAGTAACCCTTTATAACACTGGCCTACAAGCAAAATGCTTCCAGAACAAAAGTAGTTAAATTGTTCTTAGGTCACTAATAAAGAAAACGTAAGTCAGAAGTGCTGATTGGCTATAGTTTCCAAGATATAGTATTGGGTCAAAATAGGAAATTTGTGCAAAATAAGGCAAAAACAGTAGTTTATCAGAAGGTACAGTGTGTCTACAAGCAACCAGTTCTATCTGAAAGCCTGTCTGCACATTCCAATACATTCATTTTAATATGTCTACAGTTTTATCATCAAATATTTTTTGATTTCACATAAGAGAGATGCCTCGGTGTGCACCTGATGTCTTAATATATTTCTTCTTTATTTTCTTGACGGATAAAGAAGTGCAAATTAAATATTTTCAAAATATAAATATTATTTTTATGCAAAAATGCCTAAATCTATTGTATAAACAGATGTGATTTTGATGTAAAACAATATCATTAAATATCTTGAATACATTAGCTAAACAGCACAGTTATCAATTGATTTTCAGTTCATCTTATCAATATAAATGAGATTTAGCCACTTTTATCTTGGAAGCAGATTGAGTCCAAAAATTTGTAGACCAGTGTAATTAGTCGATGTAAGTGTAATTACTCAAAATGTTCCGTTCCACCTTGTGATGTCATGAAGTGGTAGTTTTCAAGTCAACAGCTCCTTTTACTGTACTTCAGTAGAGATTGGAAATTGGATTGGAAATTTCAGAGCTGAAATTATCCGAATGATTCTAGTGAAGGTGTATGGATTTTAAAAACACAATAGAGCACCTTGTGTATTATCACGTGACATCACAAGGTGAGAGTGTTTTCCATTTGAGAGAAGAGCTCAGCCTAAATATGTGTTTGTGTGAATGAACAAAACATAACTCCAGGAAACAACATTATCATATAAATCAGAAAATAGCGTAATATGGGCTTGCTCCTGAGGTTCTTTGGTTGCTATCATACTCGTGGTCAGATTTCCAAATATGGTACAGTGCTACCTCACCTTAAGAATGACCCAACAAACGAAAATTTCAAGTTACGAAACGCCTTCACGGTAAATTTTGGTCTCTAGATACGAAAGAGCAAGAGCCAGGTCTAGACCAGGTCTAGACCTCTTGCATGCGTTCGTGGGTCTCGTTCATGCGCTCAGACTTCGTGCGGTCCTCCAGCTGAGGCGAGCAGCTGTGACTCGAAACGAAACCAGGAAATAGACCTTTAATCCACCTGGTCTAGTCCTGGTCTAGTCCTGGTCTAGTCCTGGTTTAGTCCTGGTTTAGTCCAGGTTTAGTCCTGGTTTAGTCCAGGTCTAGACCTGCTGGCAGCCCCGCGCCGGGTCATGCTGCGCTATCACACACGTGTCAGAGCGCAGTTTTCTCCCCCCTCCTCCTTCCCCCCACGCTTCACTATTAATAATTTTGTTGAAAATCTATGAAAGTTTGAGTGTTTAAACGAGAGACAAATGTGAGAAAAGTTTAAATCCAGTCTGAGAAACCAATCAGGTTTCAGGGGAGGCTATACCTTGCAGAGAACAAGGTATAGCCTCCCCTGTTCCAACACAGGTTATTATGTATTAAAACACAATGTTACACTATAAAAAAAAGTTACACTATTTAAAAAAAAACTTGGATCGGGGCCTTGGAACGAATCAGGCTTTTTCCATTGAAATAGCTACTCAACTTACGAATTTTTCACGTTACAAAACCTTACGAATTAATTTCGTAAGGTGAGGTACCACTGTACTTGGCTTCAGATTAGCCATTATAACTGCTAGCCTCGATTGGCTTCACTGGACTGGAGCCGAACACAATGGGTGATGTCGCACTGCCTTAGTTCACGTCTTTATACAGTCTGTGATTCACGCCCGTGTACACAGGCTCGAGGCAGTTTCCTTTTATGTCCCGTTAAATGGAGCAAACAGTGACCGGCCACCACTCCTTTCCTAAAGTAAACTTCCCATTATTTTTCCCAGAGGCTTTCAGAAAAATAAATAATTTAAAGCTTGCCCAGGGCTGATCAGCTATGCGGTAACTAAACACCACAAGAACTAGAATTTTATTTAAAGTCTGTCTCTGAAACTTTATAAACTATTCAAATATGTTGCCAGATAAGTTATTTTCAAGGGATTTGCTTCAAAAACATACCTGGAATTGTATTTTGTTTAATTCACACATGCTTATAAAGTAATCCTTTATTATTAGTCTGTCTACTGTACATTTTTAAAGCTCAAAATACTCTGTTCCACCTTGTGATGTCATGTAGTGGTAGTTTTCAAGTTAACAGCTACTTTTACCTTTAGTTCAGCAGAGATTGGCAATTTCAGGGGCTGAAATGATCCAAATGATGCAAATGAAGATAGACTTAGACTTAGACAACCTTTATTGATCCACAAGGGAAATTATTTTGGGTATGGTAGGTCACTCATCAAATATAATATATAACAGAGGATAAAAAGGAAAAAAAATAGATGGAATAGCAACCAAAGAGAAGATGTATGAAATTTAAAAACACAATATTTTCACTAAGCTCTCTGTTGATTTGCTATTAGGTTTCTGTACCCCTTAAATTTATTTCTGTCAGGTGTATCCGCCCTCCCTGTGTATGAAAGGAAAGGAAAAGAAAAACTGTAATAAAAATCCTTCCTGTGTTACCACATGACATCACAAGATGGAACAGTGTTTTCAGTTTGAGAGAAGAACTCAGCCTAAATATGCAGGATTTGTGTGAAAGAAACAAAACACAACTCCAGGTCTGTTTGTGAAGAGGAAACAACATTATAACAGATCAGAAAATATCATAATATGGGCCCTTTAACTCAACCAAACGTAAACAAAAGGGAAAAAATCTCACCGTGTCTCATCCTTGATCAAGACTCATACTTGTTTGTTTACTTCCAGGTGATCAGACACCCCGACCACGTCTCCTCGGCTGTGTACCTCTGGGCCCACCATGAGAAGATCATCGTGATAGACCAGTCGGTGGCCTTCGTGGGGGGCATAGATTTGGCGTACGGGCGCTGGGATGACACCGAGCACAGACTCACTGATGTGGGCAGTGTCACCCTCTCACACATAGACAAGGTCAGTGCTGGAAGAACATGATCCTGGTTTCGTCCTGGGTTAGATCTCAAGATTATTTTATTACATAAGTATTATTTATGTTAACGTGGGGCGTCTGCTACCTGCTATTCTCTATGGAAATCACATTGCTTTGTCCAGAGCTTATCAGTAGTAGTAGCTTTATTCAGTTATAAGTGTTTTTATTGGTTAAAACCCCTCCATATAACTCTTTAGTAAAAAATAGAAATAAAATAAAAGTTTGAATTAGTGATGTCAGACGATTTAAAAAAATAATCTAATTAATTACAGGATTTGTAATTAATCAATCTAATTAATCGCATTTTAAGAGTGAGAGAGAGAGGGAGATTGTGAGTGAGCGAGCGAACGAACCCACTTTGTGATTGAGTTTGTCAGTTTTCATGTGGTCGTTTTGCTCGCAGAATTCGTTTCCCAAATTCTGCGAGCCTGGTTTGGTGAAGTGCGCTCACGCTCGCACTATCACCGGTAACGATGGAATTTGTCTGGACGTGTTTATCGTTCAAATGATCCATCAGACTGGAGCAGCTTCGGTGATCAGAAAATTCTTTTTGACTAAACAAGCTACAAATCACGGCGTTCTTGTTGATCGTTCCGTCTTCGTTCTTTTTATAAATAAACTTGCCGTCCAAAGGCCTTAGCAGGGATTTGCTCGCCGCACGCCAAATTTAAAATGTGCGCGCATTGAATTGCCACTCAATTAATTGCGTTAATTTTTATAATGCGTTAATTTGCAGTGTAATGAATTAATCTAATTAATGCGTTAAACTGACAGCCCTAGTTTGAATATTTTTATTGCACTGAAAAATGTAGAAAAGCATGCATCCGTACTCAGAGTGGGCTTGAATCTCCACAAACCTGACTAGTATTTGGCTTGGAGAAAGGCATCCTCCTGCTTGTCACCATGGAATCTCTTCTATCTCCATGAAGAATGTTCCGTAGTATGGTTTTAACCAGGGGGGGTGCGAGTGAGTTTTTTTTTTTCGCTGAGTAAGTTATGCGCAGTGCCTGCATAACTAACTCTTCTGAGCCACACAGACCGATTTTTGGGCACAGAAGCGCTGTGACCAGTGGAGTTTTGAATTGCTTAACAAAATTTCAGCGTGAGAAATACCATGTGTGGCGTGTGAGCGTGTGAACTCGCTGAAATGCGTGTGTCACACTCTCAAAGCGCTGGTTTTAACTTTCTACTTCCATGGAATCCTGCATGTGACACGCGATGTTACTCAGATATGACCTGTATCTTGTCTTGTAACTTGTAAATAGGATGTAGAGTACGGTTTACAGTGGTTCACAAGCTAGATAACTGTAATGGAAGGGCATCTGGCTTAAACCTGTTATTATTATGTTGTATTAGGTCTGTTCTTGCTCCGTTTCCTCCTCCAGGCTGCTGCTGCGAGTGCTCTTTCATCCACAGGGGACGCTGCAGCTCAGACTAACGGTAGAGGGATCTTCACAGTGGACTCGGCGGACCAGCCCAAACTGAAGGGACAGGGGAGAAACAAATGGTCCCGCTTCAGCATCAGGAAACATCTACAGAAACATGGATTCACCCACAGAGACAGCGACAGTGACACGGACTCAGACACAGAGCCAGACAGTGAGTTAACAAACACTTTAGACCTGGTTTAGTCCTGGTTTAGTCGTGGTTCAGGATCTACAGAAACACAGATTCACTCACAGAGACAGAGAATAAGTATACACTTTTCTCAGTCTGGTATTAACATTTTCTCACATTTCTCTCTTGTTTAAAAACTCAAACTTTCATAGATTTTCAACAAAATGTATGACACGTGCACCCGCTCAAAAAATACACACTTTAGACCATGTTTAGTCCTAGATTAGTCCTAGATTAGTCCTAGTTTAGTCCTGGGTTTGTCCTGGTTTAGTCCTGATTTAGTCCTGGTTTAGTCCTGGTTTAGTCCTGGTTTAGTCCTGGTTTAGTCTACAGATACACAGATTCACTCACAGAGACAGAGACAGTGACTCAGACACAGAACCAGAGAGTGAATTTAACAAAATACACACTTTAGACCTAGTTTAGTCCTGGGTTTAGACCTGGGTTTAGTCCTGGTTTAGTCCTGGTTTAGATCTGGGTTTAGTCCTGGGTTTGTTCAGGTTCAGCATCTACAGAAACACTAGCCTGGGAATTCCCAGGCCGCTTCCGTTCGTTTCGAACTGGAAGGCGGCCTGGAAACTCGTCCAAGCGAGAGTCCCAGATTTAGGGCTCCAATCAGAGAGCGGGGGAGGTGTGGCAAGACGGTGACACGTACTACATGACAAACGGAAGGTTGTAGTTTGAACTGACAACTGACATGATTGGCTATGGACTTACGTATACGCTCAATGATAGACATTCATAACGCCCAATAAACGGCCGTTGGCAATCGCTAACCACACCTCTGCTACGGGATTTTTCGAAGCGAGTTTCCAGACCCATATCTCACTTGTGATATGGTCAGGTGTTAACCAGACTACAGAAACACAGGTTCTTTCAGTGACAGCAACTCACAGTGTAAGTTAGACCATGTTTAGTCCATTTTGTCCCGGTTTAGTCCTCAAAGTTCAAAGTTCAAAGTCAGCTTTATTGTCAATTCTGCCATATGTGTTCAACATACAGTGAATCGAAATTTCGTTTCTCTCTGGCCAGGTAGTGCAAAAAGACAGTGTACAGAATACAACATGAAGACAAAACACAACAAAAACTATCTAAGACAGAGATCTAAAGTTAAAACTAAAGTCTACGGTCTAAAATCTTAAAACAGTGCAACATAATAAATAACCTATACTATATACAGATTTCCAAAGTGTGCAGTGTGCATCAAAATGTGCAATGGAAGATACAGCAGTGAATTGGTCATGTGCAGTAGAATGTGCATTGGAGTTAAGATAAATAAAAATAGGTGTGCAACAGTAGTAATTCTAGTGCAACAGGAGTAAACAACAGTACTAAAAATTCCAGTAGTAAATGTGCAATAACAGTAGTAAACAACAGTGCAACGGGGGTAAAAATCAATAACAGGAGTAAACAACAGTACTAAAAATTCCAGTAGTAAATGTAAGTGTGCAATAACAGTAGTAAACAACAGTGCAACAGGAGTAAAATCCAGTAGTAAATGTAAATGTGCAACAGTGCAACGGTCGTCCTTAGCAGCAGTTTTTTTTAGCAGAGTTCGGGTGTGAGTTCAGCCTCCTGACAGCCTGGTGGATGAAGCTGTTTGAAAGCCTGGTGGAGTGGGCCCGGAGACTCCGGTACCTTCTCCCCGAGGGCAGGAGGCTGAACAAGCTATGTGCGGGGTGGCTCGGGTCACCCACAATGCTGGACGCTCTGCGGGTGAGCCGGGTGTTAAAAATGTCTAGGAGGGAGGGGAGAGAGACACCAGCGATCCTTCCAGCTGCATTCACTATGCGCTGCAGGGCTTTCCTGTTCTGTTCAGTGCAGCTCCCGTACCACACAGTGATGCAGCTGGTCAGGACGCTCTCAATGGTGCCTCGGTAGAAGGTGGTCATAATGGGTGGAGGGGCTCCAGCTCTCCTCAGTTTGCGGAGGAAATAGAGGCGCTTCTGAGCCCTCTTTGCCAGTGATACAGTATTCACTGTCCAGGAGAGGTCCTCACTGATGTGCACCCCCAGGAATTTGGTGCTGCTCACCCTCTCTACAGCAGCACCATTGATGGACAGTGGGGGGTGCTGGGTGGGGCCTCTCCGGAAGTCAATAACAATCTCCTTGGTCTTTTCAACAATAAGAAGGAGATTGTTATTGCTGCACCACTGGGTCAGAAGGCTCACCTCACTCCTGTAGTTTGTCTCATCGTTATTAGAGATGAGACCCACCACAGTCGTATCGTCCGCAAACTTCACTATGTGATTGGTGCTGAACGCTGGTGAGCAGTCGTGGGTCAGCAGAGTGAAGAGCATCGGACTGAGCACACAGCCCTGGGGGGCTCCTGTGCTCAGTCTAATGCAGCTTGAGGTGTTTCTGCCGACCCGCACTGCCTGTGGCCTCTCACTGAGGAAGTCCAGCAGCCAATTACAGAGTGAGGTCTGAAGCCCCAGGTGGTCTAGTTTGATAATGAGCTGCTGTGGGATTATAGTGTTGAATGCTGAACTGAAATCTATGAACAGCATTCTCACATACGAGTCTTTATTGTCTAGGTGGGTGAGAGCCGGGTGAAGTGCAGAACAGATTGCATCCTCGGTAGAGCGGTTGGCCCGGTATGCAAACTGGTATGGGTCTAGGGTGGGGGGGAGGATGGATTTGATGTGTGCCATGACTAGCCGTTCAAAGCACTTCATGATGATGGGGGTCAGTGCAACAGGGCGATAGTCATTAAAAGTGGCCGGAGTGGGCTTCTTTGGCACGGGAACGATGGTAGTGGTTTTGAAGCAGGAGGGAACGACAGCCTGGCTCAGAGAAGCATTAAAGATGTCTGTGAAGACATCCTTGAGCTCCTCTGCACAGTCTTTCAACACACGACCAGGAATGTTGTCCGGGCCTGGGTTTAGTCCTGGGTTAGTTCTCCTTTAATACTGGGCTGATCATTCCTAGTTTAGTCCTGGTTGAGCACTGATTTAGTCTTGTGTTAGCCCTGGGTTTGACCTAGTTTAGACCTGGTTTAGTCCTAATTTAGTCCTGGTTTAGTCCAGAGTTAGTTCAGCATCTGCAAAAACACAGGTTCACTCACAAAGACCATGATAAAGACTTGGTAAATGAGACTAAATTTAGTCCATTTTGTCCTGGCTAGTCTTGGTTTAGCTCTGATTTAGCTCTGGACTAGTTTGTGTTAGTCCTGGTTTAGTTCTGGTTTAGTCTAGGATTAGTCCTGGGTTAGTCCTGGCTTAGTTCTGGTATTAGTCCTGGTTTTGCTCTAGTTTAGACCTGGTTTAGACCTGGTTTAGACCTGGTTTAGTCCTGGGTTAGTCTTGTGTTAGTCCTGGGTTTGACCTACTTTAGACCTGGTTTAGACCTGGTTTAGTACAACTATTTTGAGATGTTCCGGCCTGCAGAGGTGGTGGAGTTAAATCAGTTTATCTAGTTTCTCTTGGTCAAAATAATTCTTGTTGCTGCATACAGATTCTGATGACAAATTGTCGGTTTTGCATATAATATAAAAGTTGACATGGTTTTTGATTTTGTCTATTTTAGGGAATAACTCGGTACGGAGTCTTCAGACAGGAGTCGGAGAGCTGTTTGGGAATACCAGATTTTGGCATGGAAAAGACTACTGCAACTTCGTCTACAAAGACTGGATCCAACTGGACAAGCCCTTTGACGGTAACATTCAAGGACACTGGGAAATATATCATAATTATATATACTGTATAATATATAATATATAATAATATATAAGCTCTGTACCCTTTTCACAACTTTCTGACCAGAGACCAGAGCAGCTACAAGGTCTCCTCCAGTTCTTGCAGTTTTTATTTGGACTTATTAAAGCACAAATGTATTCATTCTTTGTCGACCTTAGTGTTAGTTCTCATTTATTAGTATTTTAGCTCTGTTTTAATCTCTTTTTAGACCCTGTTTTATCAAATTACTTATTTTATTTCTGGCGGTAACTCATAAAAATACCGCAAATTATTAATAACATTCCTGCATTTAGATATACTGCGTTTGTATGAAGAATGGCAGGTTAATTTGCGTTTCCATGGTTTCATGCAGACTTCATTGACAGACACACGACTCCCAGAATGCCGTGGCACGACATTGCGTCTGTGGTTCACGGGAAAGCGGCGCGAGACGTGGCCCGCCATTTTATCCAACGCTGGAACTTCACCAAGGTCAGAGCTCAACGCTTATGACAGGATTTCAGAGTTTTTAAATGGAACCCCTATGCCTTTTTGTCATCAACACAAAAAATTCCATCCAAAATGCAGGGTCAATTTACGCACAAGAGACCCTTTTTTTAGACCTGGTTTAGTCCTAGTTTAATCCTGGTTTAGTCCTGGTTTAGTCCTGGTTTAGTCCTAGTTTAGTCCTAGTTTAGTCCTAGTTTAGTCCTAGTTTAGTCCAGGTTTGGTCCTGAGTTAGTTCAGCATCTACAGAAACACAGATTCACTCACAAATACCGTGATAGCGACTTGGACTACATTTAGTCCATTTTGTCCTGGTTTAGTCGTGGTTTAGTTGTGGTTTAATCCTGGTTTAGTCCTGGTTTAATCCTTGTTTAGTCCTGGTTTATTCCAGGTTTAGTCCTGGTTTATTCCTGGGTTAATCCTGGTTTAGTCCTAGTTTAATCCTGGTTTAGTCCTGGTTTAGGCCTATTTTAATCCTGGTGTAATCTTGGTTTAATCCTGGTTTAGTCCTGGTTTAGTCCAGGTTTAGTCCTGAGTTAGTTCAGCATCTACATAAACAGATTCACTCACAAAGACCATGATAGCAAGTTAGACTACATTTAGTCCATTTTGTCCTGGTTTAGTCCTGGTTTAATCCTGGCTAGTCCTGATTCAGCACAGGTTTAGTTCTGGAATAGTTCGTGTTAGTTCTGGTTTAGTCTAGCTTTTTTTTTTTTTGCAATTTAAACATTGAAGTGTCATTTATTTCATTACTCTAATCATAACTGTTGAGTGGTTTAGGCAGGGTAAGTATTTTTAAAATGACACATGTGTTAACGAACTGTTATATTTTTTGTTTTTCAGTTGGTGAAACCTAAGTATCGTTCTCAGTCGTATCCATGTTTGCTCCCAAAGTCCCATAAGACGGCGGGAGAGCTGCGCTACCAGGTCCCCAACTGTGTGAACGCTAAAGTACAGGTCAGAACATACAAGTAATGTTAGTTTTATAATTACTGTTGGAAAACGTGTCACAAGAAACAAAAACTATGTGATTTTTTTTGTTATATCTTTTAAATGAAGACAGAGTAATGATAATGTTGCCTATAACTGCAAACTGAAACCCCTGAACATTGTGGACTGTCTTTATTAAATTAAAGATATGTTTTCATTTTTCCTGGTTTGGTTTAGTCTCGACTTGGTTTGGCCCTGTTCTAGTCCTGGTTTAGTTCTAAGTCTATCCATGTTTAGATCAAGGTTTAGTCCCAATTTTGACATCTTATATTCTAAATAATATAAAATGTACATGAATAAAAGTAAACATATGTATTTTGTCTCAGATCCTGCGGTCAGCTGCAGACTGGTCGGCTGGAATCAAATATCACGAAGAGTCGATCCATAACGCCTATGTCCACACCATCAAGAACAGCCAACACTTCATCTACATCGAGGTAAGGATCAGACACTGTTTTTATTGATGTGTGGGAATATAATGGACATTTATTTTATGTAATTTTATGTTTTGTAATCCAAAAATATGTGATTTTGTTTCGCCAAACTCCTCATTTACTTTGGTCCACCTTCTCTTCTTTGATGCATTTTTAGAACCAGTTCTTCATCAGCTGTGCAGACAACAGACACGTGTTCAACAAAATCGGAGACGCCATCGCCGAGCGCATCATCCAAGCTTACAGGTAACCATGGAGATCACAGGTAACCATGGAGATCACAGGTAACCATAGATATCACAGGGACCATAGAGATCACAGGTAACCATAGAGATCACAGGTAACCATAGATATCACAGGGACCATAGAGATCACAGGTAACCATAGAGATCACAGGTAACCATGGAGGTCACAGGTAACCATGGAGATCACAGGTAACCATGGAGATCACAGGTAACCATAGATATCGCAGGGACCATAGAGATCACAGGCAACCATAGAGATCACAGGTAACCATGGAGGTCACAGGTAACCATGGAGATCACAGGTAACCATGGAGATCACAGGTAACCATAGAGATCACAGGTAACCATAGAGATCACAGGTAACCATGGAGATCACAGGTAACCATGGAGATCACAGGTAACCATGGAGATCACAGGTAACCATAGAGATCACAAGTAACCATGGAGATCACAGGTAACAGATCACAGGTAACCATGGAGATCACAGGTAACCATAGAGATCACAGGTAACCATGGAGATCACAGGTAACAGATCACAGGTAACCATAGAGATCACAAGTAACCATGGAGATCACAGGTAACCATGGAGATCACAGGTAACAGATCACAGGTAACCATAGAGATCACAGGTAACCATGGAGATCACAGGTAACCATGGAGATCACAGGTAACCATAGAGATCACAGGTAACCATGGAGATCACAGGTAACCATAGAGATCACAGGTAACCATAGAGATCACAGGTAACAGATCACAGGTAACCATGGAGATCACAGGTAACCATGGAGATCACAGGTAACAGATCACAGGTAACCATGGAGATCACAGGTAACCATAGAGATCACAGGTAATCATGGAGATCACAGGTAACAGATCACAGGTAACCATGGAGATCACAGGTAACCATGGAGATCACAGGTAACCATGGAGATCACAGGTAACCATGGAGATCACAGGTAACCATAGAGATCACAGGTAACCATGGAGATCACAGGTAACAGATCACAGGTAACCATGGAGATCACAGGTAACCATAGAGATCACAGGTAACCATAGAGATCACAGGTAACCATGGAGATCACAGGTAACCATAGAGATCACAGGTAACCATGGAGATCACAGGTAACAGATCACAGGTAACCATGGAGATCACAGGTAACCATGGAGATCACAGGTAACCATAGAGATCACAGGTAACCATGGATATCAGTAACCAAGATTACAGGTAACCATGGACATCACAGGTAACCATAGATACAGTAGCACAGGTAAACATGGATACCACAGGTAACAGGTCCTAAGTCAACATAACACAGACAGTCTATGTGTACGTGTTTATTTTGCGTAATAATGAACAGCAAATATTGAAATAACTCAATCTAAACAGTGGCTCCTGACCCTGTACTTCAAGCTAATCACAAGTGTACACAAACTGATGTCACTGATGTTTACACAAAGACAAAACAACAGACGAGGTGTTATTGTAAGATTAGTTGTTTATGTTTTATTCTGGTTATTTTGTATTTTTTATACAGTGTAACTTAAAGGTTCATTATGTAACTTTTCTGCTGGAGGATCCATACCTGCTTCATTCCAATTCAGTTTATTTATATAACATACTTCATAAACAAAACATTTTCCAAAGTGCTGCACAATACATATAAAAAAATACTGTGGGAATATAAAATAAAGCTCTGTTAAAGGTCCCATGGCATGAAATTTTCACTTTCTGAGGTTTTTGAACGTTAATGTGAGCTCCCCTACCCTGTTTAGGCCCCCCCCCATGGCTAAAAGTTGCGAAATGTCTAAACTGAGCATTTGCGGTCCTTTTCTGCGTTACACAAAACCAGTGTTCAAACGGGCGAGTTCGGACAAGGTACCTTATTGACGTCAGATCGGCAAATGCAGCTCCAGCCCCTCCCTCTGTCTCCGCTCAGCGTCCATGTATATCCCGCCCATAGAGTTTGGACTGTGAATGCGCTAGGCAATGCGAAATGCATTTTTTTATTTGCCTGGAGGCACGTCCGAGTGTTTCTAGGCTCGGAAGTCCTTTATCTGAGCCTCTGGACCTTTGAACAGCAGTGGTTTAATTTTATTTTATGTGGAAATGTGTTTATTTTTCAATGGAACGCTTGAAATCTCTCTACCCGTGCAAAAACAAGGAAATGGATCAGCTGAGCGCTAGAGCCGAGAGCGGAGACTTTGGCCACGCCCGCACCCTCTATTATTGGCCAGCTTTTTTCTCCTCATTTGCATTCAAGCAACAACTCCCATTATGACCTGTTCTGAGGGAGAAAATTTACTCTTTCTCATCTTATCTCTGTTTCTCATGCACTGAGTGTTGATTTTGAAGAAGGATTCATTTACAGTATTAGGGAACCATTAAGGAGCCATATAAAAGCATCAAGAAGTACCATGTCATGGGATCTTTAAACTCCACTTGTCTTCATTAAGACAATAAACTAGTAAAATCAAATGAGACTAAAAATATCAATGAATAAAAAGGTAAAACCATAAAAATAAATAAATGAAACTGAGGGCCACACAACTCACAAGGTGTTAAAAACTAGAGAACAAAAAAGTGAGTCTTAAGGCTTGATGTCAATGTCCTACTGTTCCACAGTATGACATTACACTTATCTCTATGGAAACATGTTACAATATTGTAGAAAGGTTATTCATCCATTTTGGTTTGTAGTTCTCATGCATTAAACCAAATATAAATGATTGTCTTACTGCAGAGAAAAGAAGAAATACAGAGTTTACATCGTGACTCCTCTACTTCCTGGATTTGAAGGAGACATCACCACCGGAGGAGGAAGTGCCATCCAGGCCATCATGCACTTCAACTACAGGTCTGTGTCAAAAAAAAATAATACAAATAATCATAATAATCATAATAATCATAATGACATTATCATTATCATTATTATTATTATTATTATTATTATTATTATTATTATTATTATTATTAAAGTTGATTAGACATTAAAAGCAGTTCTAAATAAATTTGGTTTTGAACAAAATGTGAACATGTATTTTACCACCAGAATACAGCGACCACATTTTTTTTTTTCAATACAGTAAAAATTCCACTTTGTTACATAAAGGAATATCTACGTTTTGTCGGAAAGAAACGCGGAACATAACTGCATTTAATTTAGGTGAAGACAGAAAATTACCTTTGCAAAATAGTTCTTTAAACTCCATTAGTGCTGAGTGTTTGGTTCTAAAATCATATTAATGTATTTACACTTTTGAACTGAACTGTTTGACTAATATTTATACAGTAAGTACTTCATTTTTATGGAGAACACTCTGCGCCGCACTTATCTTGTTTAAATCCACTCTATCTCTGGTTTTAATTGCAGAAATGTCCACCTCTCTTTTTCTGCCTCTTTTTCTCTTTCTTTATCTCCCTCTCTCACGTCACTCTTTCTCTCGCTCCTGTTTTCACACACATCTCTCTTTCATTTTTAAGTTTTCTCTCTTCACTCCTTCTTTCTTTGTCTACTTTTCACCCTTACCTCTCTATCTTCTCTTTCCCGGTCTTCCTTATCCTTCCTTCTCTCTCTCTGTCTCTCTTTTTAAGTCTCTCTCTCTCTTTCTCTCTCTCTCTCTCTCTTCTTCCCTCCTTTGCTCACTTCACTCTTTCTCTCACTCCTATTTTCACACACACCTCTCTCTCTCTTTCCCTCATTTTTAATTTTTCTCTCTCCACAGACTTCTCTCATCTATCCTTCATTCCCTCTTCTCTCTCTTTTTTCTATCATGCTTTTCTCTCTTTCTACATTCTTGCTCTCTCTTTCTGCTTATCTCTATATCCCTAGCTTCCTCAACCCTCTCTCACTCCTCATCTCTCCTTTTCCCTCTCTCAATCTCTCCCTCTCTCCTCGTCTCCTCTCCCCTCTCTCTCCTTGCCTCCTCTCTCTCTCCTCTCTCCCCCTCTCCTCATCTCCTTTCTCTCTCTCTCTCTCTCCTTGTCTCCTCTCTCTCTCTCTTTCCTCTCCCCTCTTTCTACCTTTCTCCCCCTGTCTCCTCTTCTCCTCGCTCCTCTTCCCTCTCTCTCTCTTCTTGTCTCCTCTCTCTCTCTCCTCTCCCCTCTCTCTCCCTCTCTCCTCATCTCCTCTCTCTCTCCCTCTCCCCTCTCTCCCCCTGTCTCCGCTTGTCCTCACTCCTCTTTCCCCTCTCTCTCTCTCCTTCTGCCCTCTCTCTCCCTCTCTCCTCATCTCCTCTCTCTCTCTTCTTGTCTCCTCTCTCTCTCTCCTCTCCCTTCTCTCTCTCTCTCTCGCCTTGTCTCCTCTCTCGCTCTCCTCTCCCTTCTCTCTCTCTCTCTCTCTCGCCTTATCTCCTCTCCCCTCTCTCCCCCTGTCTCCTCTTCTCCTCGCTCCTCTTCCCTCTCTCTTCCTCTCTCCTTGTCTCCTCTCTCTCCTCTCTCCTCTCTCTCTTCCCTCTCTCCTCATCTCATCTCTCTCTCTTTCCTCTCCCCTCTCTCTCCCTCTCTCCTCATCTCGTCTCTTTTTCTCTCTCTGTCCCTCTCTCCTCATCTCCTCTCTCTTTTTCCCTCTCTCTCCCCCTCTCTCCTCATCTCCTCTCTCTTTTTCCCTCTCTCTCCCTCTCTCCTCATCTCCTCTCTCCTTGTCTCCTCTCTCTCCACTCCCCTCTCTCTCCTCTTCTTCTTGCTCCTTCCCTCTCTCTCCCTCTCTCCTCATCTCTCTCTCTCTCTCTCCCTCTGTCTCCCCCTCTCTCTCCCTCTCTCCTTGTCTCCTCTCTCTCCACTCCCTTCGCCCTCTCTCCTCTCCCCTCTCTCCTCGTCTCCTCTCTCCCCCCTCTTTCTCCCTCTCTCCTCATCTACTCTCTCCCCTTCTCTCCTCGTCTCCCCTCTCTCCCCTTCTCTCCTCGTCTCCTCTCCCCCTCACCATCTCTTTTCTTCTCTCCCCTCCTCCCTCTTCTCTTCTGTAATATCATGCGTTCCCTCAGTAAACAGGGGACCAGCCCTCTGCAAACACACAAACCTGTACAGAGTAAAAATATGTGACCACAAGTCGTTTTCACCTTTGTCTTTTATTTCTTTTCTTTAGAACGATGAACAGAGGAGACCACTCTATCATTTCACAGCTGAAGAGAGAGAGTAAGTCCCAAATCAAATCAAATCAAATCAAACAATATTTATAAGGCGCTTTTCATACAAAATTGTAGCACAAAGCACCAAACAGGAAATCGCAAATTCAAATCTATTCTTATTTTATTCTCTAATACTTCCGGCTTTGTGTATTGTGTGCCATTCTATTGCCATTCTGGCTTCACAATTTTTGGTTTATTTAATTTATAGTTTTGCTGTCTTTTTTTGGAATCGCAGCTTCTCAAGAGGAATTACTCTGCAAAGTTAACCCCCTTTTTATCCCAAGCAAATGTAAAAATATGAGGAAAAAACTCACAAGATAATTTTCCTCATGTGTGCACAGTCTTGTGGCAGTTTTGGCTCACGAATATCAACATGTCACAATTACACCAGTCCAGAGCTTACAAAAATACAACTAAAATGTGACTTTGAACAGAATATTATTATTAAAACATAAATCACAATTCCTTTTAAAAACCAATTAGATAATTCCCTAAAATCATTCAGCCTGAGAACTTGGGTAACTGCACTGAGACAAGTTACAGGTCAGATCTGCGAAGAAGCAAGCTCGCTCATAGTAAGAATGCATGTTTTTCGAGGCATTTTTGAGCAATTAAACCCCTGTAATTGAATAGATAAGTATAATGCCTTATTGTGGAACATTGAAACTGACATATTTTGTATGTTTGTGAAGTACTTCTAAAAGCGCAGTACCAAACCTCGCCACACCTGCAGCTGCCTTCAGAAGAACTTGCACTGAACTGAAAAATTACTACCACAGTCAGGGTTGGGAGGGTTACTTTAGAAATGTATTCTAGTTATCCCTTAAAATATGTATTTAGTAACATAATCCAAGAACCATAATAATAAAGTCATATAATTATTTTCAAGTACTTTTGGATGACTTTAACACCAAATATCTGATAACAACAAGAAAACAATAACATTTTGTGCATTATAAAAGAAACTGAGGAAAGCTAATTTGAACAGTATCTTCTAGTCCTACAGTGAAAGTGCACAAGTGTTGACAACATAATACAGATTATCAAGAAAAAAATCCCCTTGTCTTCTTTAAAAATAAAATAATGTCGAAATTTCCGCCCGCTATATATGTTCTTCTCGGTCGAAGCCATGCCTGTTGTAAGTTTGTTCCATAGTACTGCCATAGTGTACGACTGTTTGTTCTGTTTTCCCTCCAGCTTTAAATGAAAAGATTAAATAACATAAAATGCTTTCAAATTGTAATCCTGCTAAATAATCCCAATTTTCACTAAATGTACCTGTAACCGGAATACAGTTACCTTTTTTTATATCCTTTTACTTAATGCCTTTCCTTGTATTCTTCTTGTATTCCCCAAGCCTGACCACACTCAGATCTGATCATTTTGTGGGGCCTGTGTGTTTGTATCTTGTAATATTGCTAAAACCCCAAGACTATTTTTAAAACTTAAAAGAAAATATATGACCAAAAATCTTGAGTTTCACCCAAGTGTATCAGACCCAGGTCTAAACAGCTGCGGGGCATCTGGATTCATGGGTTAGTGGTAATTATATAGTCTTTAATCTGTAAGAGGTTTATGTAGGTTTTCTTAGACTTATATCCAATCACTTTATTGGTTTGTTAGAAATAGTTTGTATAAAACCTGGCAACCCTGTAGTTTAGAGCTCTACAAATGTGTTCTGGGACTCTTGTATACAGCTCTGGAAAAAAATAAGAGACCACTGCAAAATGATCAGTTTTTCTGTTTTTACTACTTATAGGTATGTGTTTGGGCAAAAGGAACATTTTTGTTTAAGTCTATAAACTACAACAACATAAAGACAACATTTCCCCCAAATTCCAAATTAAAATATTATCGTTTAGAGCAGAGGTCTTCAACAGGGGGGTCGCGACCCCTAGGGGGGTCGTGGAGGTACTGCAGGGGGGTCGCGAAATCTTTTGATTTCACTTTAAAATAATATAATTTTTCATCCATCCATCCATCTTCTTCCGCTTTTCCATTTTCTGGGTCGCGGAGGCAGCAGTCCAAGCAGTGTTCTGCTGCCCAGAACACAATGCACCAGCCCCCATGAATCCTCCCGCGGGTGGTGCGTCCACGGGAGGACCGCTCACATGATGTATCTTCTGTCATGGGGGCTTCCACAGACACTGGGGGTTTTATATATTAATATTTTTAAAAACAATATATTTTTTCATATTTCCCCAATCAATTTCTCCCTTGTCCCTCCACCCTCTTTGATGTCTTAAAATGCACAGCCACTCTCTCCCTTGCACTTGTTTTTTGGTTGAATCAGTGAACGATCTTAATAGGCCTGTGTTATATGCAAGTTGTGTTTAAAAATTGCAGTAGCACATCCACCCCGTAGGGCCTATCTGGCCCATCTTTAAAATAAAAAACATGAAAATACAGTATTAACCTGTGTATTATTTCCTTGTATTGGATGTACCATAACAGAGTAGCAGTGTTTATACATGACACTAAGCTCAATTTAATATAAAACACAATTCTATGCCGTATATATAGTAGGGGGTCCCTGGCCCAGTTCGCCATCTGTTTGGGGGTCCCTGGCCTGAAAAACGTTGAAGACCCCTGGTTTAGAGCATTTATTTGCACAAAATGACAAAATAGATACATGTTTTCAGACCTCAAACAATGCAAAGAAACAAATTAATTTTAAAACAACATAATACTAATGTTTACACTTAAGAAGAGTTCCGAAATCAATATTTGGTGCATTAACCCTTATTTTTAATCACAGCTTTCATGCGTCTTGGCATGCTCTCCACAAGTCTTTCACATTGTTCTTGGATGACTTTATTCCACTCCTGGTGCAAGAACTGAAGTAGCTCAGCTTTGTGTTTGTGTTGGAATTCAACAGACGCTGGAATGGAATGGCTGTAATACATAAGAGATGCTGATTTCAGAAAAAAATGCAGTGGTCTCTTATTTTTTTTCCAGAGCTGTAAGTTTGGCAGTTCATATTTCAGTCTTCTCTCATCAGAAAAGTTACATAGTGCGGTTTTAAAGTCCTATATTACGTGACATTGACTCTTGTGAGCTTTAAATATGCAGGTTTTGACATGTGTGAATGAAACAAAACAAAACTCCACGTCTGTTTGTGATGAAGAAACAACATTATAACATAGATCAGAAAATAGAGTAATAAACGTCCTTTGAAAACCCAAGATGATCTCTGACGATTTGATGAAAACTTGATTAATTTCACAGCTCTAATTATTAGTATTTCTAGTCTAATTTAAAACTTTATCTGTCTGGTTTCAGTGGGAGATAACTGGATGCACTACATTTCCATCGCGGGGCTCAGGACTCACGCGGACCTCGAGGGGAAACTGGTGACGGAGCTCATTTATGTTCACAGCAAAATGCTCATCGCCGACGACAACACGGTGATCATCGGTGAGAGAAAAAGCTTTATTTTGGGACTCAAGAAGAGAGTGAGAGGAGGAGGGGCTTGGTTTAGGGCTATAAGGGGCAGTGTGATTGGTCAAACAGGTATCCAAACTCCTCCCCTGCAGTTGGCTATTTGTATCAGAAACATCAGGGCAGTCTTGTGTGATGTCACCTAGTACTTGAAGTTACAGTGGCCATTGGAGGCAGCACATATGCCACAAATCTACTCACTTTGTACCAAAATTGCCCAAAAAAATTACTAGGAACAGTAGACAATGCTATTAAAACTTCATACACACAGTTAAGAGGCAAAAAAAAGTTGATTTCATGTTTTATTTATTTGATTTTATGTTTTATTTATACTTTTAACTTCATTTCATCCTCAATATTTGAATACTGAGATCATATAAAAATTGCTGTTTTCAAGATTTCCATAATTGGGATATTAAAGGGACAGTGTGTAAGATTTTTACCCGTTAATTACTGAAATTGAAGATACCCATTCAAAAATACATTGTTTTCCAAGCCTTTTCACTTCCATCATGAAATCAAAGTATTCTTTTGGACTTAGATATAGTCACATAAAAGGGGGATCTTCCCCATATAGAGGCAGCCATTTTGAATACGAGAGCCGCAGAAGGACATTTGGGCTCATCCTTCGCCGAGGCTCCTGCTAACAGCTGCTCAGCCGCGCTGCATATGGCTCCCCCCTTCCCCCCTCCCCTTCCCCTTCTCTCCTTCGCTCCTCTGCTCCCATATGCAGCCAGGAGCGAAGGAGAGAAGGGGAAGGGGAGGGGGGAAGGGGGGAGCCTCGTGTAAACAAGCATGCTGCTGGATCACACATCGTAATGGATATAACACGTATTTTGGACTAAATTGTTTTATTGGATTTTATTCGCTGGATCCTTATGGACAGATTGAGACCAAGTTTATGGTGAAATACAGAGTTTGACCTGTGCAGAGCCTTCAAAGGTAAGCTAAGTAAGCTAAGTTTTGTGCTTTTCTGTATAAAAGCCCCATGTGCTCGGGGAGTGATTGTTTTGCAGGGAAATGAATTGCATAGTCAAAAAGAGGAGACTGTAAGGTTTCATTTGATGTGTAGATTGTTATGAATCATGATCGGGATTGTGTGTTTTCATGCGAAAAGAAAAAAAAAAAGTGTTTTATGTATACAGCGGTTCGTGCACGCGAGCTGGCGGCGCTACGGCGCGCCCGGGTGACCCTCGGGCTACCCCCGTAGCCAAATGAGGAAGTGGAATAGCTACTAACCACCTATGCGCCACGAATCCTACACACTGTCCCTTTAAGAAACTTTCTAAAGCTAAAAGAGATTAAATGAAGAACAGGAATTGCAGGGAAATCGTACAAAATCTAACCAAAGTCACACAGGCAAGTTGACCGAAGTGTCTTGTGCAAGGACACAAAAACACTTTGCAAAGCTGGTGGTGGAAATTTCAAATCAACATTTTAACTTCAATTTTATGTATTTATTTATTTATGTATTTATTTATTTGCTTGACTTTTAACACAGTCAATTGTAGTGAAAGGGCATTACTTTTAAATTGATGTTGTGCTGCCCCCTACTGGTTCAGTGGTCTGTAGTTTTCATAGTCAGTTTTATGTTTTTAAATCTGTTTTTTAATGCCCTCATCAATTATATGTTCAAATATTGTCAGAATCGATCTTACATAGTTTGGTAATTATTTTTGTTACATATTTCCTCCTCAGAGAATTAGGATAAAGAAACTGTTTAAAGAAATAATAATAATACAGTAATCCCTCGTTTACCGCGGGGGTTAGGTTCCAGAAATAACCCGCAATAAGAGAAATCCGCGAAGTAGGACAACTTTATATTTTACAATTATTCTACATGTTTTAAGGCTGTAAATGCCTCACCACACACATTATACGCTTTTCTCAGACTGGAATGAACCTTTTCTCACATTTGTTCTCGTTTAAACACTCAAACTTTCATAGATTTTCAATAGTGACGCGTGGGGGGAGACACGGCCCCGGAAGCCCCGCCGGATGCGCGAGGAGCACTGCCACGTCCCCGGACGCGAAGCAACGCGCACCAACCCCTTGGAGCCCGGACCGCGTGCTCTCAGCCCGAACCACAAAACAGCCGCACGAAACCAGCAAAGAGCGGTTTAATCCTGGTTTAGACCTGGTCTAGTCCCGGTTTAGTCCAGGTTTAGACCTGGTCTAGATCTGGTTTAGTTCTGGTCTAGACCTGGATTAGTCCACATTTAGTCCTGGTCTAGTCTCTTAGCCAATCAGGATGCAGAACACAATATTGCACTATAAAAAAAAAAAAAAAAAAAAATTTAATCAGCGAAACAGCGAGGCCGCGAACAGTGAACCGCGATAGAGCGAGGGTTCACTGTAATAATAATGGTAATTTTAAAACACTGAATCCATGTCTGAAGTGGAATATTTCGCCATCGTTTCCAGGCTCGGCAAACATAAATGACCGGAGCATGCTGGGTAAACGGGACAGTGAGGTGGCGGTGATCGTGGAGGATTCGGAGATGACTGATTCTGTGATGGACGGAGCGCCGTATCAGGCCGGGAAGTACGCCCTGGCCCTCAGACTGGAGTGCTTCAGGTACAGAGGACAATGTGGGAAAGATAACCAACGGTGCTTTTTTCTTAGACTTAGACAAACTTTATTGATCCACAAAGGAAATTATTTGGGTACAGTAGCTCCCTCATCATAATATACTATACAGCTCTCGAAAAAAATAAGAGACCACTGCAAAATTATTAGTTTTTCTCATTTTACTACTTATAGGGATGTGTTTGAGCAAAAGAAGCATTTTTGTTTGAGTCTATAAACTGCTGACAACATTTCCCCCAAATTCCAAATAATATTCTATCGTTTAGAGCATTTATTTGCAGAAAATGACAAATGGTCAAAATAACAAAAAAGATACGAAAACATGAATCACAAATAGATTTATGGCACTTTACTGCTAATAATGATAAAGTCAGTCTAAAGTAAAGTAAACTTCTAATCACAATGCTTATAGCTTAGATTTAGATTTTTTGTTACCCTCTGTTATACAGCTCTGGGAAAAAAAATAAGAGACCACTTTATTCTGAAATCAGCATCTCTACATGTATTACAGCCATTCCATTCCAGCGTCTGTTGAATTCCAACACAAACACAAAGCTGAGCTACTTCAGTTCTTGCACCAGGAGTGGAATAAAGTCACCCAAGAACAATGTGAAAGACTTGTGGAGAGCATGCCAAGACGCATGAAAGCTGTGATTCAAAATAAGGATTATTGCACCAAATATTGATTTCTGAACTCTTCTTAAGTGTAAACATTAGTGATAACAGGAGAAGTTCAATTTGTCAACTGGACAAAGTTTGTTTGGTTGAAAACGTTTCGCCGCTCATCCGAGAGGCTTCGTCAGCTCTAATAAGAATACTGGTAAGACACTTGCTTATATCTTGCTGTAGGGAGGAGCTACCTAGCTAACTACTTTCCGGAACTATCTCATTGGTTTCCGTCTTTTGTTTCTCTGGCGTCTAGCTAACGATCCCTATTCATCCCTACACGCCTGTTTTTCACACCTCTGGCCCTGACCTGGCTAGCCCTATTGTTTCCCTGTTTGCTTGATCTACGCTTAAGAATGGAATTGTAGATGGGACGCAAATTATGTCTGACTCCACCATTTCTGTTCAGAGAAGGATTCTCTTTTTTGACAAAAATAGCCTCTTTAACTCCCCTCTCAAACCAATTCTTTTCCCTGGCTAAGATCTGAACCTCACTGTCCTCAAATGAATGACCCGTGGCTTCTAGGTGAAGATATACGGCAGAAGACGGTCCACTCTGGCACGCCCGTCTGTGTTGCTACATCCTCTTGTGAAGTGGCTGCTTGGTTTCTCCAATATAGCGCTCACTGCAGTCTTCACTACACTGAATGGAGTAGACCACATTGCTTTGTTTGTGGCTCGGTGTTTTGTCCTTTGGGTGGACGAGTTTTTGTCTTAAAGTGTTTGTGGGTTTGAAATAAACTGGAATTTCATATTGTCTGAAAATCCTCTGTAGTTTTTCCGACACGCCGGCCAGGTACGGAATCGCTACCCCTTTCCTACTGGGTTCGGATTGTAAACATTAGTATTATGTTGTTTTAAAATGAATTGGATCTTGTTTCTTTGCATCGTTTGAGGTCTGAAAACATGTATCTTTTTTTTGTTATTTTGACCATTTGTCATTTTCTGCAAATAAATGCTCTAAACGATAATATTTTTATTTGGAATTTGGGGGAAATGTTGTCAGTAGTTTATAGACTCAAACAAAAATGTTCCTTTTGCCCAAACACATACCTATAAGTAGTAAAATCAGAAAAAATGATAATTTTGCAGTGGTCTCTTATTTTTTTCCAGAGCTGTATATACAAACACAGCATACTTCATAAGTGAGCTGGCTTGCATTAGGTCTTGAGCACAAAGAAGCTGTAAACTATAATAAACTATATTCAGATAAAGTGAGCATTATCATGATCACATCTTACCTTTTCTACTCACTTGTTTTATGTTGTTTCTTTCCTCAGGATGATTCTTGGAGCGAACGCTGACCCGTCCATAGACGTCTCAGACCCGATCAGTGACACGTTTTATAAAGAGGTCTGGATGTCCATCTGCGCTCGCAACGCCACCATCTACCAGAAGGTGCCGCTGTATTTTCATTACCTTAAACATGCATTAATTAGCCACAATTAAACTACACACTTTCTGTTACACCGGCTATATTTAATTGAAGCTGCACTATTTAACTTTTCCGGTGGCTCGCTGCTCCACAGATCTGACCCTAACTCATTCTGTTAGCATCACTTGCTTGTTTCCATGGAGATAGGCTACGTTCAGACTGCAGGGTTTAATGCTCAATTCAGATTTTTTTGGTGAAATCCAATTTTTTTGCGAGGTCGTTCACATTTCCACTTAAATGCGACTTGTATGTGATCTCCAGTGTGAACTTTAAACGCCCCTAAAGTGTCCCGCGAGCGTGCTCAGTGTTTACGGAAGTCGTCTAAACATGGATTGAGCGCCTGGAGATTTTTAAGTTGCTGTTGTACCAGAGCCAGGACATGTACAGCATATTTGTTTCATTTTTTTGTTATTATAACTTTATTTAACCAGGGAAATCCCTTTGAGATTAAAAACCTCTTTTTCAAGGGAGCCCTGGCCAAAAGGCAGCAAAAAAGACAATTACAACACAATTAAAATGACATACAAATTAGTTAAAACAGGTACAATTTATGGAGGCTGTCTCAAGTGCTCTTAGTCTGGATTTAAAACCATTCAATGAGATAAGTTCTGTTGATTTCCAGTCTTTTTGCAGCTTGTTCCCTGTCGAGGGGGCAGAGAAGACAAAAGCCCCTTTTCCCCAACTTTGTGCGAACAAACGAAACGGAGAGCAACAACTGATCATTCGAACACAAATCATAAGAGTCAACACTTCTCTGTTATTAAGCTAAGTTTCAGGGAGGAGATTGAGAAGGTGAAGGACAAGGTTTTTGGCCATGGCGTTTTGTGGGTTCCTCTTCAGTGCAGATATCCAGCAATTCTATCGGCTCAACGCTGGCCTTGTCTCCTAAAATATGGTCCAGTTCTTTTCAATTTCCGCCTACTTCAGCGCAGAATATTGACGTCTGTCGCTTGTTGATGACGTGTAGGTCGGATGAATGTGACCTGGTTGTTCAGACTGAAGTCGCATGTCAAAAGATGGGATATGTATTGGTTTTAAGATAAGATAAGATAAGACTTTATTGATCTCACACAGGAGAAATTTACTTGCCACAGTAGCTCCAGGCAGGGACAGTTTGAACAAGAAAGAAAATGCAGGCAAGAATGCAGGCAAGAATGGAATAAAGTAAGTAATAATAAAAATAAGTAATAATAATAATAATACAAACAGTAACTAGGAGAGTATGGGGAAAAAAGAAGATATTGCACGTTTTAGGACCACATATCCAAAGCTACGTTCACACTGCATCCTGAAGTGACCCAAATCCAATTTTTTAACCCCAATGCGACCTGTATCTGAACTTTTAATGACAGTCCGAACGTCACAGATCCGATTTTTTCAAATGCGACCCAGGCCACTAAAACCGATTCTTCCAATCTTTTGACATGCGACTTCAGTCTGAACGGCCAGGTCACATTCATCTGACTATCCCGTTTTTCCTCCCATGAGAGTGGTACAAGTAGGCGTTCACAAATGTGCATAAATGTTCTTCTTGTCATATGAAAATTTTGTCTGAACTCCGTGAGTGAAGTGGCAAAGCACGTAGCAATCCCATCACTCTTGGCTGCGACTCTACACCCACACGTTCCTCTGTATGGAGGTTGCTGCCACTGCCCCACAAAATACCATGGCCAACAACTTTGCTCTTCTCCTTCTTAATCCCCTCTTTAAAACAAATGTATTGTACATGTGCTGGCTCCAGTAGGACAGCAACTTTAATAAAGCCAGATGCTCACTCATAGCGTCCATGTTTACTTCTGTAAACACTGAGCACGCTCGCTGGGTGTGACCTCGTCCTCCAAGGCGCATGTGGGACACTTTTGGGGCGTTTAAAGTTCACACTGGAGATCACATACAAGTCGCATTTAAATGGAAATGTGAACGACCTCACAAAAAAATCGTATTTCACAAAAAAATCGGAATTGAGCATTAAGCCCTGCAGTCTGAACGTAGCCCAAGTGGCCTGGGTCGCATTTGAAAAAATCGGATCTGTGTCGTTCAGACGGTCATTAGAACATCAGATGCAGGTCTCAGGTCACTTCAGGCTGCAGTCTGAACGTAGCCTAAGATGAGTTTAATGCTATGCTGTGGAGGCTTCCTGGCCAAGCAATAATATCTCCATGGAAACCAGCAGGTGATGGACCCACGACCAGAAAAGTTACATAGTGTATCATTAACTTTTTTCAAGGTGGAGATTTCTTTAGCATTTTTCTTTATTAAATGTGTAAACAAATAAACATATAATTACCAATCATGTTATATTTCCCGTTTTTAGGTTTTCCGCTGCCTGCCGTCCAGCGATGTCCGCAGCATCACGGAGCTGGAGAGTTTCCTGTCCAAACCCGGTCTGGAGAAAGAAGACCCGGCCCGAGCGCGCGAGGAGCTGAAGAAGATCCGAGGGTTTGCGGTTCAATTCCCACTGCAGTTTCTAGCTGAGCAGAACCTCCTCCCTCCCATCGGGTCCAAGGAGGCCATGGTACCGATGGAGGTCTGGACATGAGAGGAGAAATAAAAGAGCAAGAGAAGAAGAGAAAAAAGAGAGAAAACATTGAGATTCAGACAATGTGGCGCCATCTGGAGAAGGAGGGGTGAAAGTGCATGTCCAGGAATAATATATATAACTGATAATGCATTAGTCTTATATTGATACTTAGCAGCTGATGTCATTAACATTCCCCCGGGGTTGTGATGCTAACTGCAGGCACTGCTCTGTCGAAAGCTCTGTTACTCTAGTTAGACTTTAATCTGCGTTTTATTTCAACATAATCTGACTATAAAGTGGAGCTACATCTGATTTGTGCTGTTAAACAAGTCCCTCTCAGATAACATCACAGTTTTTCAGTTAGTCACGCTCCCATTTTTGTTGAAAATCAAACACCTTAACTGGACCACGAACGCCATTGATCCTTAAAATGTGCGGTTTGAATCCAGTTTGTATTTTTGACAGTGTTTGCTAATGTGTACGCTGTGTCTCCATGGTAACTGGCTAACATTCCACCACAGGGATACATGTAGAACACCCCCAGCGTGATGTCAATGCAAATTATCAATAACAGGTGCTTTTCTAGATGCTCAAAGTCACTATACAATTCGGTGCATTATTCATTCACTACATATTTTGTGGTGGTAAAGTACCGTTGTGGACACAGCTGCCCTGGGGCACGCTGATGAATGAGAGGCTGTCTATCTGCACCATCAGCCCCTAAGTTAAGTAGTGAGCCGTCTAGTTTTTACTGTTATTTTATGGGAATAGGTTGCGTTCATATGTGACCGGCCACAGAAAAATCAGACACAAGTCGTCCCAGACGCGTTTTGGTTATTCAGATTCTGAAAGTGTAGATTCTAAGCTTTCCAACGATGCCTTACACATGGAAATCAAGATCAAGATTCAAGAAGATTCAACACAAGGTCAACAGTGCAATAAAATGCTTAGGATCAGAAGAACCGTTGACTCGCTAAGATAGTCGAGCACTAATAGCGTGCAATAATAGTACATGGCAAAAAAGTGCAGGGGAAAAGGTAAACAATATAATAAAAAAAATAAGAAAATATAATGAGAACATTTGAAGAATTTGTGGCCATTTGAAAGCAGCCATCTGAAAACAACATGGCAACATGAGCTCCGGAGAAACGGACGTGTCCCGAACGTGTCCCTTGTCAAAGTACAGTCCATTTTCACTGTCCTTATCCTCTTGAAATGCAGCTTAAATGTTCACGAGCTACTCACAGCTGATGGGCGAACAGGTGAAAAAGAGTGTTAACAGTGGTGGCACGGTGGCTGAGTGGCTAGCACTCACTCTTCACAGCAAGAAGGTTCCGGGTTCGATCCCCGTGTGGCACGTTGGTATGGCTGTAAGATTTGGGTCGCCCAGGCCTTTCTGTGTGGAGTTTGCATGCTCTCCCCGTGTGTGGGTGGGTTTCCTCCGGGCACTCCGGTTTCCCCCATCAACCCAAAACATGCACCAGGTAAAATCCTCCAGCTGAGGTTATGGTAATTTACACATGCCCCGTTTCTTTTCTTTGCGAAAAACAAACCAATTTCAAAGACAAAATGTAGGCTTGTAACGCAACAAATGCTGTTATCTGAAACATGGAGTGGCTTATTCATGATCTCAACTAGCACATTTTTCAAAAAAACGAAACTCCATCCATCCATCCATCATCTTCCGCTTTTCCATTTCTGGGTCGCGGGGGCAGCAGTCCAAGCAGATCTGCTGGCCAAACACAATGCACCAGCCCCCTATGAATCGAAACGAAAATCATAAATTTTGAAAAAAACAAAAAACAAACTTCTAACACGATTTTCTGGTGTTCAACAATTCCGACATGTGTCGGCTTTTCCCGTGGCGGGTCACATATGACAACACAAGATTCTCAAATTATTCTTCACAATAGCTTCAGAAAATGGTTCTATTTACAAACTCATGTTTAAGTTCTGTTCACTTGCCTCCTCGACTCCTTCTTTCCTCACTGATAAACCCCGCCCACTGTGGAGAAGAGACCAATCGGCTCTCTCCGTCTCTTCTCAGTAGGTGTGATTAACAGCCGAGGAATCAAGGAGACAAGTGAGCAGAAATGAGACGCAGCCATGAACATGCACTTCCTCTGATTGACCTCTACGATGGCCCATATCTGAGTTTATATAGCCAATAACACTTGAGAAGCCTGAAGAGAGAAAAGTCCAACTCTCGGGGGCCCTGCTGAGTCGGATTAAGTGGATATCATTAAGAAACGATGAAGGAAACACTATGCAACGTGGGTGCAGTGAACGCGGCCCCATTCAGAAACACTAAAGTGCGTTTGAAGCCTTGTTTTTTTAGTGCCAAAGACTTTCCTGCTTCGTGTCACTGTGGATCTAAGCCTGAAGTGGCCTGTTTAAGACTCACTCCAGACCAGTTTCTGTTTACACTGCGCTGCGTTCAAGGACGGACCAAACGTGGGAAATTTAAGCTATTCCTCATTCAACACCTTAATTTAAGTCTTTGTTTTCAGTGGGAGCGTTCATATTTATAGATGCATCAAAATTAAACCTGGGACTAGACAAGGACTAAAACAGGACTAAACAAGGACTAGACCAGGATTACTGTAGACCGTGACTAAACCTGGATTAGACCAGGACTAGACCAAGACTAAACCAGGACTAGACTAGGTCGCAACCAGAACTAGACCAGAACAAAATCAGGACTAGACAAGGACACAACTAGAACTACACCAGGATGCAGCCAGAACTAGACCAAGACTAAATCAGGACTGGACTAGGACGCAACCAGAACTAGACCAGGACTAGACCGAGACTAGACCAGGACTAGACCAGAAATAGACCAGAACTAGACCAAGATTAGATAAGGACTTAATCAGGACTAGACAAGAATTCAACCAGGACTAGGCCAAGAGTAAACCAGCACTAGACTAGGATGGAACCAGGGCTACACCAGAATTAAATCAGGACTAAAACAGGACTAGAAAAGGATTAGACCAGGACTACGGTAGACCATGACTAAACCAGGATTAGATCAGGACTAGACCAAGACTAAACCAGGACTGGACTAGGATGCAACCAGGACTAGACCAGGATTAGACAAGGACTTAATCAAGACTAGACAAGAACTAAACCAGGACTAGTCCAAGACTAAACCAGCACTAGACTAGGATGCAACCAGGATTAAACTAGGACTAAAACAGCACTAAAAGAGAACCCAACCAAGTCTACATCAGGACTAAACTAGGTCCAAAGTGGGACCAAACCAGGACTGAGTGTGAACGCACCCTTTGTTCTTATGGGAAGTCCTTTTGTATGTTTTAAGCACGTAATTATGCAAAAACTGATCGATTTATTGGAAATTGCAAAGCAGTTTTTTTTCCCTTAAAGCTGCACTATGTAACTTTTCCAGTGGGGTGGCTGTTACCATGAGATGTTATTGCTTTGCCCAGAATGCTCTACAGTTTAGTATCATACTTATCTAACATGCATTTATCAATTACAGAGGTTTTTTTTTTTTACAGAATTTCTCCAAAATACCTTGATCTAGTTCCAGCTCCTGTTTTGTCTCTATGGAGACGAATTTAAAGGCATACTGTGGAACATTCCAGGCAAACGCAATAATATCTCCATGGAAAGAAACAGGTGGCCAACCCTCCACCCGAAAAGGTTACATAATGCACTTTAAAGTCAAAACAAAATCTGATCTTGAGTCAAAAAATATTTTAAAACTGTAAAAATATGAACTCACAAACTGCACAAATTTCAACTAAAACTTTATTGCGGTATTATCAGAAAACGCCTTCACAACTTTATTACAAAGTGTCAGAATAAGAACAATTGTCTTAGAATTGCCTAAAGAAATCCTCAAAGTGGGACAGTCTCTATTAAAGGAGATGCATGATCACTCCAACTCTGACCCTGTAGAGGTGGGAGATGTACAGCAAAAAAGATTATATCGCAGTTATTGTAGATATAAATGTAGATATAGAGAAAAAAAATTATGAAAAAAAGCTAATTAAAGGATTTGTGTTTGACTTTAAATCCTAAACATGGCCTAACTGTGCCCCCAGATGCGAGATAAACAAGTTTTAACTTGTAATTGTAACTTAAACTTAAACTCTGATCAGAATCCTGAATCCTGTACAGGTTAAGAAACTGGCAATCCAGGTTCAGTTGTGATTGAAATATGCCAGGACTAAACCAGGACTAAACCAGGACTAAACCAGGTCTAAGACAGGACTAAACCAGGACTAAACCAGGTCTAAACCAGGACTAAACCAGGTCTAAACCAGGACTAAACCAGGTCTAAGACAGGACTAAACCAGGACTAAACCGGACTAAACCAGGTCTAAGACAGGACTAAACCAGGACTAAACCAGGTCTAAGACAGGACTAAACCAGGACTAAACCAGGTCTAAGACAGGTCTAAGACAGGACTAAACCAGGATTAAACCAGGCCTAAACCAGGTCTAAACCAGGACAAAACCAGGACTAAACCAGGTCTAAACCAGGCATAAACCAGGTCTAAACCAGGTCTAAGACAGGACTAAACCAGGCCTAAACCAGGTCTAAACCAGGACTAAATCAGGTCTAAACCAGGTCTAAGACAGGACTAAGACAGGACTAAGACAGAACTAAACCAGGACTAAACCAGGACTAAACCAGGCCTAAGACAGGACTAAATCAGGTCTAAACCAGGTCTAAGACAGGACTAAACCAGGCCTAAGACAGAACTAAACCAGGTCTAAACAGGTCTAAACCAGGACTAAACCAGGCCTAAACCAGGTCTAAGCCAGGTCTAAACTAGGACTAAACCAGGACTAAACCAGGTCTAAACCAGGTCTAAACCAGGAATAAACCAGGTCTAAACCAGGTCTAAAACAGGTCTAAAACAGGCCTAAGACAGGTCTAAAACAGGCCTAAGACAGGACTAAACCAGGTCTAAACCAGGTCTAAACCAGGAATAAACCAGGTCTAAAACAGGCCTAAGACAGGTCTAAAACAGGCCTAAGACAGGACTAAACCAGGTCTAAACCAGGTCTAAACCAGGTTCAGTTATGACTGAAGTACCTCTACATATATATAAAAAATAAAACAAACTTGCATTGTAATCTTTCAAATAATGGTATAAAGATGTATTTCTGCATTTGTAATCACATTTTTGCATATTTCTGAATTGATTGATTGTCAAAATATCGTCTGAAAATCTGAAAAATACAAAAACCTTATTGATATATTCACTTTTGTCAATATCTCCCACCCCTACTACCATGTGTTATTTTCTATGACTTAATCACTTTACTTGTGTCTTTAAAGATGCAATATGTAACTTTTTGGTTGGGGCTCCGTCACTTGCTTGTTTCTATGGAGATCTTATTGTTCTGCCTGGAAAGTTCCACAATGTGGCATTAAACAGCTCTACTTAACATTTTTTCAATTACAGGTTTTTTATAGTGCAAAAATTCTGCATTCTGACTGTGAGCGGCATCGCCTCTCCACAGATCTGACCTGTAACTTGGTCTGGTTTGGTCTCCATGAAGATAGAAATGTTAATGCCAGATGGACCTGGTTTAGACCTAGTTTAGACCTGGTTTAGACCTGGTATAGCCCTGGTTTAGACCTGGTTTAGACCTGGTTTAGAACTGGTTTAGAACTTGTTTAGACCTGGTTTAGTCCTGGTTTAGTCCTGGTTTAGTCCTGTCTTAGACCTGGTTTAGACCTGGTTTAGAACTGGTTTAGAACTTGTTTAGACCTGGTTTAGTCCTGGTTTAGTCTTGGTTTAGACCTGTCTTAGACCTGGTTTAGTCCTGGTTTAGTCCTGTCTTAGACCTGGTTTAGTCCTGTCTTAGACCTGGTTTAGACCTGGTTTAGTCCTGGTTTAGTCCTGGTTTAGACCTGTCTTATACCTGGTTTAGACCTGTCTTAAACCTGGTTTAGACCTGGTTTAATCAAGACTAGACAAGAACTAAACCAGGACTAGGCCTAGACTAAACCAGTACTAGACTAGGATGCAGGTTAATGCCACACTGTGAAACATTCCAGACAAAGCAGCAACATCTCCATGAAGAAAAGCATTTGAAGGATGCTCCAATAGAAAAGTTACACAATGCAGCTTTAATAGGTAAATGTCCATTCCTACTGTCCTTAAACGCACCATTATTTATGCTCCGCTCACTTCTGTTTACATCGCTTTATATTATTTTTGTTTTTCAAGCTGCTTGATTGTCTTAAAATAATGTGATGAAAAGTTTTGAATCATGTTTGTTTACAGTGAATGAGGACCATCGTCATTAAATCTTGGGTAATTTTTTTTATTTCGTGTCAGATTTTATTTATGTTTATGTTGTTTTTATGTTATCTTTATTTGCATATTTTGAATTATTTTGTTGGGTTAAAGTCCATTTTCTGTTATCGTGTCTCCAACGTTACTTTATAACTCCAGACAATTTTTATTACAAATGGAAGTGGATCAGGGCTGTGTAACTGGAGTAATTAAAGGTGCATTGTGTAACATTTTTGGTGAAACCAGGACTAAACCAGGTCTAAACCAAGAATAAACCAAGTCTAAACCAGGACTAAACCAGATCTAAGCCAGGTCTAAACCAGGACTAAACCAGCACTAAACCAGGACTAAACCAGAACTAAACCAGGTCTAAACCAGATCTAAACCAGGTCTAAGACAGGTTTAAGACGGGTCTGAGACAGGACTAAACCACGTCTAAACCAAGTCTAAACCAGGTCTAAACCAGTTCTAAACCAGGTCTAAACCAAATCTAAACCAGGACTAAACCAGATCTAAACCAGGTTTAAACCAGGTCTAAACCAGGTCTAAACCAGGTCTAAACCAGGTCTAAACCAGGACTAAACCAGAACTAAACCAGGTCTAAACCAGGTCTAAGCCAGGACTAAACTAGGACTAAACCAGGCCTAAACCAGATCTGAACCAGATTCAGAGTACAACTGGACCTGGTCTCAATCTGGACTATCATAAGACTAGACTTGGACTAAACCAGACAAAGCTGGCAGAAATATCACAGTTCGCAGTGATTTTATTTTCGACTCTTTCAACGCTTTTTAAAATAAGCTCCAGTCGTGATTTTAAATGTGACACGATCCTGTTTCCAAATGACAAAAACCCCAACTCAGCACTCAGATCTGTACATTTGAACTGTCTATAGTCTGCATGGGGGCGCTATATTTACGAATGTGCATCTTTTTATTGATTGATTGATTGATTTAAATGCATGGTTCCGCCCACTGTCCTTAAAGCATGAATCTGATTGGCTGAAACTTGTGTCTCGCTCCAAACTTGCCTTTTGGTGTTGACTGTTGTTCTACCTCTGTGTCTTTGACCTTTTATCAGAAATCCTCCATTTTGTAAAACTGGATTTATACTCGACAGATATGCTGATAAACACAGAAAGTACTGGACATTATAAATACGAGAATTAATGGAAACCAAACCTGTTTTGGTCGATAAAAATATAAATTACGACTGAATTCAGTGGCCTTAAAAGTTTCAAAATAGGTTCAGTAAGAAAAGGCCCATATTACGTTATTTTTTAATCAGTTTCCTCATCAATAACAGACCTGGAGTTTTGTTTTGTTTCATTCGCACATGTTTAGGCTGAACTAAAAGTAAAACTACCACTACATGACATCACAAAGTGGAACAGAGCATTTTGAGATAAGGAGATGTAGACATCATTTGACATATCAGGACTAAACCAGGTCTAAATCAGGACTAAACCAGGTCTAAACCAGGACTAAGCCAAGACTAAACCAGGTCTAAGCCAGATCTAAACCAGGTCTAAACCAGGTCTAAGCCAGGACTAAACCAGATCTGGACCAGGTCTAAGCCAGGTTTAAGACAGGACTAAACCAGGTCTAAACCAGGACTAAACTAGGGCTAAATCAGGTCTAAGACAGGTTTAAGCCAGGTCTAAGCCAGGTCTAAACCAGGTCTAAACCAGGACTAAACCAGGGCTAAATCAGGTTTAAGCCAGGACTAAACCAGGTCTAAGCCAGGACTAGACCAGATCTAAACCAGGTCTAAGTCAGGACTAAACCAGGGCTAAACCAGGTGTAAGAGAGGTCTAATCCAGGGTTTAACCAGGTCTAAACCAGGTCTAAACCAGGAGGACTAAACCAGGTCTAAACCAGATTCAAAGTACCCGTAGCCCATATTACATTATTTTATTCAGTGTTATAATGTTTCCCATATTTAGGCTGAGATAAAGGGAAAAGGAGCTGTTAACTTGAAAACTACCACTTCATGACATCACAAGGTGGAACAGAGCATTTTGAGCTAAGGAAATGTAGATAGACTAATAAACCAGTGTGTGAATGAAACAAAAACACAACTCCAGGTCTGTTTTTGGTGAGGTAACAACATTATTACACAGCTTAAAGCTTACACGAGTCATTTCTGCGTAATACAGAACCTTTAACACAGGTATTAAAAGTTACTAACAAAAATGTAAGAGTTTTTTTGTGCCGAGGTGCCACGAAAAGCCAAAACTGATGTTGTCAGCATATGCCTTTACCTTATGCAATTTGCAGTATTAAAAACATGTGATTTATTCCAATTTAATGTGAAATCTGGTTTACAAAAAGAAAAAAAGGAAAATGTGTTAAATTTTATAGACAAAAAAGACAATGAGTAAACTGCAGATGTGTTGTGGCTGTACTCTTCTCCCTCTTTTCCTCCTCTGTCTATCCTCCAATTCTACTCTCTCTTTCTCTCCTCCACTCTCTCTTTCTCTCTCTTCCTCTCCTTTTTCTCTCTCTCCTCTTCCTCTCTCCTTTTCTCTCTCCCCTCTCTCCTCTTCCTTTGTCGTTTTTCCTCTCTAACGGTCCCTCATTTTGACTTTCTCTCTGACCCTCTTTCCCTTCCACTTCAATACCTCGTCTCTCTTTCTCTCTCTCTTCCTCTCGGTCCTCCTCTCTTCTATCTCTTCCTCTCTCTGTTTCTCACTCTTTCTCTCTTTCTTACTCTTTCTTTCACTTTTTCCTACATCCTCTCTCGCTAACGTCCACTTCAACACCTACTCTGTTTTTCTTCTTTATCACTCCTTTCCTCTCTCTCCCCGCCCCTCATTTTGACCTCCTCTCTGACCCCCTTTCCCTTCCACTTTAACATCCCTTTTTTTTCTGCCTCTTTCTCTCTTCTGTCTCTTTCTCTCTTCTCTCTTTCTCTCTCTTCTCTCTTCTCTCTCTTTCTCTCTTCTCTCTCTTTCTCTCTCTTTCTCTCTTCTGTCTCTTTCTCTCTTCTCTCTCTTTCTCTCTTTCTCTCTCTTTCTTTCTTCTCTCTTTCTCTCTTTCTCTCTGTTCCTCTCAGACCTCCTCTCTGACCCTCTTTCCCTTCCACTTTAACATCCCTTCTTCTCTCTTCTCTCTCTTTCTCTTCTCTCTCTCTCTCTTCTCTCTCTTTCTCTCTCTTTCTCTCTTCTCTCTTTCTCTCTTCTTTCTCTCTTCTCTCTCTTTCTCTCTTCTCTCTCTCTCTCTTTCTCCTCTCTTTCTCTCTTTCTCGCTCTGTTCCTCTCAGACCTCCTCTCTGACCCTCTTTCCCTTCCACTTTAACATCCCTTCTTTTTCTGCCTCTCTTTCTCTCTTTCTCTCTTTCTCTCTTCTTTCTCTTCTCTCTCTCTCTCTCTCTCAGTGGTTTCTCTGTAAATTGCACTATTTGCTCAGACTGTTCTTTAAACCTGCAGAATAAAACAATAAAAGTTTTAATAAGAAATGTCGTTATCCGTGTCCTCATATGTGTCGGTTGTTTTATTGCACTGAAAAAGCTGAAATGTGAAATGTGAAACTCAAACATGTGTTCTTACTGTGAGCCGGCTTGCATCTCCACACACCTGACTCATGTTTATTCATTATTTGACCGCCTTATATTTGTTTCCATGGTAATTGCGTTCCTTTGGCTATGATCTTCCACAGTATGGCATAAAACTCCACAGAGAATGTTCCAAAGTATGGTTTTAATTTTCTGTTTCCATGGATTCAAGCAGCTGGCATGACACCTCCAGAAAGTTACACACTGTTGCTTTAAATGACATTCCCTTTATTAAGTAAAAAAAAAAGTTTGAGTTTTATTTATGGAAATGCTCATTAATCGACACATCAATAAGAAATCTTCCCTATTAATATGGACAATTTTATTTATGCATTTATGTCAGATGCTTCCTGATATATCTAGCAACAGGTCTAAACCAGGTCTAAACCAGGTCTAAGCCATATCTAAACCACGTCTGAAACGGGTCTAAACCGGGTCTAAACCAAGTCTAAGCCAGGTCTAAAACAGGTCTAAAACAGGTTTAAAACAGGTCTAAACTGGGTCTAAACCAGGTCTAAGCTAGGTCTAAACCGGCTCTAAACCAGGTCTAAACCAGGTCTAAGCCATGTCTAAATCAGGTCTGAAACGGGTCTAAACCAAGTCTAAACCAGGTCTAAGCCAGGTCTAAAACACGTCTAAAACACGTCTAAAACACGTCTAAAACACGTCTAAAACACGTCTAAAACACGTCTAAACTGGGTCTAAACCAAGTCTAAACCAGGTCTACGCCAGGTCTAAACAAGGGCTAAACCGGGTCTAAAGCAGGTCTAAAACAGGTCTAACCCGGGTCTAAACCAGGTCTAAACCAGGTCTTAGCCAGATCTAAATCAGGTTTTAGCCAGGTCTAAACCTGACTTGATTTAGCCATGTCCAAGCCAGGTCTAAACCAGGGCTAAGCCATGTCTAAATCAGGTCTGAAACGGGTCTAAACCAAGTCTAAACCAGGTCTAAGCCAGGTCTAAACCAGGTCTAAAACACGTCTAAAACAGGTCTAAACTGGGTCTAAACCAAGTCTAAACCAGGTCTACGCCAGGTCTAAACAAGGGCTAAACCAGGTCTAAACCGGGTCTAAAGCAGGTCTAAAACAGGTCTAAAACAGGTCTAACCCGGGTCTAAACCAGGTCTAAACCAGGTCTAAACCAGGTCTTAGCCAGATCTAAATCAGGTTTTAGCCAGGTCTAAACCTGACCTGATTTAGCCATGTCTAAGCCAGGTCTAAACCAGGTCTGAACCAGATCTTAGCCAGGTCTAAACCAGATCTTAACCAGGTCTAAACCAGGTCTAAACCAGGTCTAAACCAGGTCTAAGCCAGGTCTAAACCAAGTCTAAACCAGAACTAAACCATGATATTTATTGCTAGATATTCCAGAAATATCTAGCAATAAATAATTTTCAATCAAACCTTTTTCGAAACATAAACAAATATCCCAACTGTCCATATAAACTCGTATTACTGTAATAAATCTTAGTCTCCCCACATCAAATAAATAAATAAATAAAATACATTCTTCTAATCTTCATTCTCTCGTAATCTTCCAGTCTAATTTCCTTGTGCGTTTTCTTATCTCAGAAACAGTAATGAGAAACTGTCACTCACTGAACTGCAGTGCTCATGTCGTCCACAGGGGGGAGCCACAGATGAGCGACTGGAACGTGGCAATCAATAAATACACGTAAAAAAAGAAGAAGAATGCGTCTCTCTTCATGTGTATGTATAAATAAATTATCTGTGTCTGTCCACTGAATGACTAAAAGAGTCGTTTATAATTTAAAGAAACTGAATTTAAAGAAACTGAAATTTTAAAGAAACTGAATTTAAAGGTGCATTGTGTAACTTTTCCGACGGAGGGTTTGGATGGTTCGTCAAATGCTTTTCTCCATGGAGATGATGTTGCTTTGTCTGGAATGTTTCACAGCATGGCATTTCATTTTTTCTTTTTTCGTGGATTCCAAACCAGACCAAGTTACAGGTCAGATCTGTGGGGAGGCCTGTTTAATTGCATTTTATTTTGTATTTTTGAGCCATAAAACCACCTGTAATTGAATAAATGTAAAGTAGAGCTGTTTAATGTCACACTGTGGGACATTCCAGAGAGAACAATGACATCTCCATGGAAACAAGCAGGTGACGGACTCTCCAATAGAAAAGTTAGATAATGCATCTTTAAGGCACTAGATTAGACTTATTTGTAGTGATAAAAACAGGCCAACAGTAGTAACTTTAGTGGTCGTAAAAGTGAATAAAAGTGAATAAAGTTTTCTATTTGCAAAGCTAGAACCAGTAGCTGATGGTATCAACATTTCCCGGGGGTGTGACGCTAACAGAAAGCACTGCTCTGTCTGAAGGTCTGTTACTCAAGTTAGACTCAATGAGGGTTTTATTTTAACACAATCTGACCAGACAGAACTGACTTGTTTGAACTGACACCAAACGAGATAATTCTTACTGTTTAACAAGTCTCTCTCACACATACAATTACAGTCACAGTTTTTCTGTTAGTCGCTCTCACCTTTTTGTTGAAAATCAAACTCCTAAACAGGACCACGAACGCTCATATTGATCACACGCTTCTGAAAATGTGCTGTTTAAATCCATTTTGTATTTTTTCTTGAATTTTCAGACTATTTTAAAGGTGCACTGTGCAACTTTTCTGCTCCACAAGCTTGTTTCCATGGAGATATCATCTATGTTGCATTCATTCAATTACAAGTGGTTTTATTGCTCAAAAATACAAAATAAAATACAATAAAACAGGTCTAAACCAGATCCAAACCAGGACTAAACCAGGTCTAAACCAGGTCTAAACCAGGTCTAAGCCAGGTCTAAACCAGGTCTAAGCCAGGTATAAACCAGGACTAAACCGGGTCTAAAATGGGTCTAAACCGGGTCTAAAATTGGTCTAAACCAGGACTAAACCGGGTCTAAACCGGGTCTAAAACAGGTCTAAACCAGGTCTAAGCTAGGTTTAAACCAGGTCTTAGCCAGGTCTAAGCTAGGTCTAAACCAGGTCTTAGCCAGGTCTAAACCAGGTCTAAGCCAGGTCTAAACCAGGTCTCAAACAGGTCTAAACCAAGTTAAAGTCAGGTCTAAACCAGGTCTAAACCGGGTCTAAAACAGGTCTAAACCGGGTCTAAACCAGGTCTAAGCCAGGTCTAAACCAGGTCTTAGCCAGGTCTTAGCCAGGTCTAAACCAGGTCTTAGCCAGGTCTAAACTAGGTCTTAGCCAGGTCTAAACCAGGTCTAAACCAGGTCTAAATCTGGTCTAAACTAGGACTAAATCAGGTCTAAGCCAGGTCTTAGCCAGGTCTTAACCAGGTCTAAGCCAGGTCTAAACCAGGTCTAAACCAGGTCTAAACCAGGTCTAAGCCAGGTCTAAACCAAGTCTAAACCAGGTCTAAACCAGGTCTTAGCCAGGACTAAACCAGGTCTTAGCCAGGACTAAACCAGGTCTTAGCCAGGACTAAACCAGGTCTAAACCAGGTCTTAGCCAGGACTAAACCAGGTCTTAGCCAGGACTAAACCAGGTCTAAACCGGGTCTAAACCGGGTCTAAACCAGGTCTAAGCCAGGTCTAAACCAGGTCTAAACCAGGTCTTAGCCAGGTCTTAGCCAGGTCTAAACCAGGTCTTAGCCAGGTCTAAACCAGGTCTAAATCTGGTCTAAACCAGGACTAAATCAGGTCTAAGCCAGGTCTTAACCAGGTCTAAACCAGGTCTAAACCAGGTCTAAACCAGGAATAAACCAGGTCTTAGCCAGGACTAAACCAGGTCTAAACCAGGTCTAAACTAGGTCTAAACCAGGTCTAAACCAGGACTAAACCAGGACTAAACCAGGTCTTAGCCAGGTCTAAACCAGGTCTATTGCTAGATATTCCAGAAATATCTAGCAATAAATAATTTTCAATCAATTTTCAAAACATAACATAAACAAATATTCCGACTGTCCATATAAACTCGAATTACTGTAATAAATCTTAGTCTCCCCACATCAATTCTGTATTCTTTATCAATTGTTCCTTCCTTTTTCCTTGTATCTGTCTGTGTTTATAGTCCTGGGTGTTTCTGCAGTGACAGGAGCAGTGACAGGAGCAGTGACAGGAGCAAAAGGGGAGAATATGTGAAGAGGAAACCTGCCCAAACTTGAATTCACTACGAGACACAAAGAGGTGGAGCTACACAGGTCTGAACACAGGGAAATACAAATGTTGGCTTGTGTTAATCTAAAAAGCAACAGCAGAAACCTCCTCATACCTGTCTGTCTGAAATGTTTAAAATGGCAATAAACCAGGTCTGAACGCACAGTATTCTAATATCTGTTGTACTGTCTTAATGGCTTCAATGTAGGGGGAAGAGATGCAAAGATATAATGTAAAACAGCGGAGAAGTGCCTGTAACTCAGTAATATCGTCCAATACTGATAACACATGCGAAACATGTTTCGCATGTGCCTGTTCACCTTCAGCGGATGTCTACGCCGAAGTTTACAAGTGAACAGGCTGATAGAGTTAACATGGGCGTAGTGATACGAGTGGAGAGAGACAATACGCAAATGCGAAATACGCTGCTGGATGTTTCGTGGACAACTGTTTCGGACGCAAATATATCACCTTTCAGACAAATGTTTTGTTTTGAGAAGAAAAACAAGCTTTATTTCATGTTCCAGGGAAGTTACCGGACCTACTTACGTGGGCTTCAGAAAGCGAGCCGAACCGGGATCAGCTGAAACTGTCAGAGGTAAGCCGGTGTCAACACACGTAACTTTTAGAAGGAAACCCATACAGATTAGCATTAAAAAAAAAAAAACAACGCACTATCCCTTTAATCACAGCTTTACAAATTCAAGGCATTCTCTCCAACAATTTTTGAAGATATCCATCCTCTATAGTTTTCCACTCATCCTGAAGACATTTCCAAAGGTGTTTAACGTTAGTCGGATTCCTGGAGCGCACTTTAATATCCGAATAATCCCACACTTTTTCAATGGATGACAGGTTAGGCGACTGGGGCGGCCATGTCATAACCTGCAGTTGATGACGCTGTTCACACGTCTCCAAATGACCCTTACACAGTTTGGATGAGTGCTTTGGGTCATTATCTTGTTGGAACCAGAAGTTTCGTCCAGAGTTCAGAAATAAACAATCGTCCTAATACTTTTGTCAGGCAGTGTAAGTTTGGCCAGCACCCTCCTCTCAGCCACCTCCTCTACAGAGTCCAGAGTCCAGCCCAGGACAGAGCTGGCCCTCCTGACCAGCTTGTTAAGTATCTTCCTGTCCCGTGCTGTGCTGCTCGGGGCCCAGCAGACGACAGCGTAGAGGAGAGCAGAGGCCACCACAGAGTCATAAAAAGTCTTGAGCAGAGGCCTGCACACTCCAAAGGACCTCAGTCTCCTCAGGAGGTGGAGGCGACTTTGGCCCTTCTTGTACAGGGCGTTGGTGTTATGGGACCAGTCCAGTTTATTGTTGAGGTGAACACCCAGGTACTTGAAACTGTCCACAGTCTCTATGTCCTGCCCCTGGAACATATCAGGACATGCACACAGAGAATATGTGCCAAGCTTCAGTAAAAACAGAGGATTACATCACTTAGGACATCTGGGGTAAATCATATATAGTGGTACCTCACCTTACGAAATTAATTCGTTCCAAAAGTGGTTTCGTAACGTGAATTTTTCGTAAGTTGAGTAGCTATTTCAATGGAAAAAGCCTGATTCGTTCCAAAGCCCCGTTCCAAGTTTTTTTTTTATAGTGTAACACTGTGTTCTGCGTCCTGATTGGCTAAGAGACTGTAGAGCCAGGACTAAATGTGGAATAAACCAGGTCTAGACCAAGGTCTAAATCCTGGTTTAGACCTGGGTTAGACCTGGTCTAGAGGAGGCACAGTTTGAGCACGGGACTTGTGCTCGCAGCCCCGCGCCGGGTCATGCTGCGCTATCACACACGTGTCCGCGCGCACACTTCTCCACCCTCCCCCTTCCCCCCACGCTTCACTTTTAATACATTGTGTTTAAACGAGAGACAAATGTGAGAAATGTTTAAATCCAGTCTGAGAAAAGCGTATACTGTGTGTGGCTGAGCGAGCATTATTTGAATTTTTGAGATTTCGCGTTTCGTAACTTGAATTTTCTTTCGTATCTAGAGACCAAAATTTAACCTGAAGGCGTTTTGTAACTTGGAATTTTCGTTTGTTGGGTCTTTCGTAAGGTGAGGTACCACTGTATAGATACGCTAAGTAAAGTATTATGCTTGGATATCGACACATTTCTGACTATATTTGCATATTCATGGAATATGGAAGTGACACGCAGCGCTCCACTGTGTTTTTAACTCCATACACCTTCACTAGAATCATTAATAATACTGAACTACTGAACAAAAGGTAAAAGGAGCTGTTAAATAGGAAACTGGAGATGTAAACAGACTAATAATAAAGAATTCCTCCGACATGTGTGAATGAAAGAAAACACAACTCCAGGTATGTTTTTGGTGAGGTAACGGCATTATAACACGTCTTAAAGCTCACAAGAGTTCCATTTTGTGTAATAAAAGACGTTTAAAATAACTTTCAATCTTTAACATTTTCTCTTTCATTAGTTTTCCCTTTTCACAAACTAATCCTCCTTGTCAAAACCAACTCATGCCTGACATTTCAATAATCTCACAACTACAGAGATCAGATATTTGGTGCGTAAACATCGCCTATTAAATGTCTCCTGCTGCTTCTCCAAAACCAGAAATAATGAGCAGAACTTTACACGGTCGATCTGTATTTAAGATTATTTGTGTTCGATGAATTATCTTCGGTTTAATGCGCGGTTAATGGTGATGACAACGTGACCTTTGCGTCTGGAGACCTGCAGTACCGCACCGCGCACCGCCACCTTTAATGAGGTGTGAGAAGAGCGAGAGGGGCGTCCGCATTACACCTAGAGGGGCCACGTGTTCTGTTACCGTGGCAACAGTGGCGGCCATCTTGTGTTTGTAAAAGCAGCAACATTTTCATAATAATGCAAAAACTGCACCTTAAATGCACCGATTAAATAGAATAGAAAGCCTTTATTGTCATTATACACAGTAAATGGTTTGATAATATTATATTTGTGGGAACTGTACCTGTATCTACCAGTACATTTGTTCTTCCAGGTTTTGAAAATTAATATTCACTGTAAAAGCATTGGTCTAGCTTATATTTGTGAATAAAACTATGTTAGCATTACATATGGACAAAACCCTTGATAGTAAATATGTTTTTATTTCACTTATTATTATATTATTTACTTATGAATGTGAATGTGGTGTGTGAATGAATCAGAATTACAAAGACTTTTATTGCCATTGTCAAGTGAACACAATTCACCAAACTAGGAACTTGTCTGATGACGTGATAACGTGCAAACATAAAACACTAAATAATAATAACTAGAATATAGACACTAAATAATAATAACTAAAATGCAGCTATAATATAGTAAAAAATAAACAATCCAAAAAAAAAAAAAGAAGGTTCAGAGGAGCAGCATCAGAACAGTAGTCCAAACATGACTTAATTAAAGTGACTGGTGATAAAAAGTGTCTAATTTTGTGTAGCGAGTGTAGGTGTGGCAGATTGGCAGCCTCGCTTCTGTATCCGGGGTTCATGAAAGGTGCTAAATAAATCCATTGCACTATTGTTAGAATTATGATCATAGACTGTTTAGTCTATGATCACCACAGCACTATTTTAGATAAGTACAACTTGCTTAATTTTAATAATTTTGTTCATTTTAAATATGGATGTTTTATATATAAAGGTTTGCATGGACTGGCTCCTTCTCCGTTACAAGATTTTATTAAAACAAAAACTGTCAGTGGGATGGGAACTAGAGCCACGGCCCGGGGGAACTGTGAGGTCTCTCACAGACTCCAGGGGAACTGTGAGGTCCCGCACAGACGCACTACATTCAGACAAAGTGTCTCTCAATCAGAGGCACTAAGTTCTGGAACTTTCTCCCATCATCAATAAGAAAGACTCCAACACTGGACGCTTTCAAATCATATTTGCAGCGGCTAAAGGAAATCCAGACTTGTGAACACTTTTTAACAGCTGTTATCGTCACTTGTCGTTGTTTTTGTTGTTTTTGCTGTGGTGTCACCTGCCCAGGGACTACAGATGGAAATTAGCATTTTTGCTATAATCTGGCGTATTTAGAAGAAGAAGAAGAAGTGACTTTATTGATCTCACACTGGAGAAATTCTTCTCTGCATTTTAACCCATCCTATATATATATACATATATTAGGAGCAGTGGGCAGCACACACATTAGGGCGCCGGGGACCATCTCCATGATCTTCTCGCTTCGGTTTGGTCAGGACCTAAGCTGGAGGTACCTATGGTGCATGTTTTGGGTAATCTGGGGTATTTACACTGCAATGTTGTAGATGTTCATTAATATGCACTGTCCCTATTAAATAAACAAATAAATATATAAATATATAAATCAGCGTAGTTAACCTGCCAATTTCCAAATAGGAAGTGTTCATGGAGGCACTTCCATCTCCTTCGACTTAACATTGAGAAATTGTCACTCTTCTCTCCATAACCGCTGCCGTGAGCCTCGTCATCTTGGTCTTCAAATGTTAAAATGTTCGTATTAACCCGCTCTACATGCTCCTGGTGTTTTTATTTCGCCAATTTGTCCGTTAATAAATTCCTATTCCTCACATGGACCTGGCTACAAATTTGCCCCTGTAACTGCAAGCCTCAGTGAGCTTCATTTGACTGGAGCTGAACACTATGGGTGACATCACACTCCTCTTGTCCATTTTTTTTATACAGTCTACGTTTATGATCTGTTTATGATCTGTTTTCTTACGTAATATACATATATATATCATATATATATATATATATATATATATATATATATATATATATATATAATATATAATTTTTTTTTGAATGTACAAATATGAAAACATGCATCAATTATCAAAGTTTTTCATGGTTTTAGAAGACATATGCCCATTCAAAAAATAGAAGAGGCTATTTTGTTTTTAATTGCTTTGGTAACCGTATTAGATTTTCATCACTCTGACACCATGTACAGTATAATTAAAATTCAGCTCCCTATAAGTTTACATTAGTTCTATATACAGCTCTGGGAAAAAAAAAAAAAAAAAGAGACCACTGCATTTTTTTCTGAAATCAGCATCTCTACATGTATTACAGCCATTCCATTCCAGCGTCTGTTGAATTCCAACACAAACACAAAGCTGAGCTACTTCAGTTCTTGCACCAGGAGTGGAATAAAGTCACCCAAGAACAATGTGAAAGACTTGTGGAGAGCATGCCAAGACGCATGAAAGCTGTGATTAAAAATAAGGGTTATTGCACCAAATATTGATTTCTGAACTCTTCTTAAGTGTAAACATTAGTATTATGAATTTGATCTTGTTTCTTTGCATTGTTTGAGGTCTGAAAACATGTATCTTTGTTGTTATTGTGACCATTTGTCATTTTCTGCAAATAAATGCTCTAAACGATAATTTGGGGGAAATGTTGTCAGTAGTTTAAAGACTACTGAACTCTCAATAATACTGCACTAAACTAGTTTTCATTATGCATAATATGTTTACTGCTGCTGCTCTATATGAATGTATCATGTTTGTAACTATCTCACTGTAAACTACTGTTACCTGTGCAATAACCCACGTGCAATACTTATATTATACTATATTATGTGCAATCTGTGAAATACTTTACTTACACCTTATTTAACCCTACCTGTACCTTGTATTTTATTACATTTATTACATATTTTTAATTATATGGTTTACTTCTTGGCCAAGACACTTAACCCCACCTTGCCCCCAGTGTCTGTGGACACTGGTAGCCCCCAAGGCAGAAGATACATCAAGATTCAAGATTCAAGATTCAAGATTGTTTATTTGTCATATGCAGAATCAACACAAGGTCAACAATGCAATCAAATGCTTAGGATCAGTAGAACCGTTGACTCGCTGATATAGTCAGAAGTACTAATAACATGCAATAATAGTACATGGTAAAAAAAAAGTGTTGCAAAAGTGCAGGGGAAGAAGTAAACAATATAATAAACAATATAATAAAATACGTTATAAAATGTAATAAAAAATACAGGGTACAATGTACAAGGTGCAGGTAGGATTAAATCAAAGATCAAATTAGGTGTAAGTATTTCACAGATTGCACATAATATGGTGTGGTGTAGGTGTTGCATGTGGATTTCATATTGCACATAGTGTGGTATAAATATTGCACATAGGTTATTGCACTGATTATTGCACAGGTAACGGTCATTTACAGTGAGGTAGTGACAAACATGATACATTCATACAGAGCAGCAGCAGAAAACATAATTATGCATAATGAAAGGTAGTTTAGTGCAGTATTATTGAGAGTTCAGTGTTATTTAGAGTATTATCCAGAGTTCAGTAGTCTGACAGCTTGGGGGTAATAGGTAATAGGTAAAATCCTCTAGCTTAGGTCCTGACCAAGCCGAGCAATAAGATCATGGAGATGGGTCCCCGGGCGCCTGAAAGACGAGCTGCCCACTGCTCCTGAAGGATGGGTCAAATGCAGAGAAATAATTTCCCTACGGGGATGAATAAAGTCTGTCTTCTTCTTCTTCTTCTTCTTCTTCTTCTTCTTCTTCTTCTTCTTCTAATAGCTGTCTTTGAGTATTTTTGTGCGTGCTGGCAGGCTCCTGTATCGTCTACCAGAGGGTAACAGACGGAAAAGTCCTTGTGCCGGATGAGTATGGTCCTTAGTGATGCTGCGTGCCTTACGCAGACCCCTGCTGTGGTAAATGTCCTGGATGGAGGGGAGACTGCTGCCAGTGATGTCCTCTGCCGCTCGCACCACCCTCTGTAGTGCTTTGCGGCTCTGAGCGGTGCAGTTCCCATACCACACTGTGATGCAGCCCGTCAGCAGGCTCTCGATGGTGCACCTGTAGAAGTTTGTGAGGATGCTGGTGTTAATACCAAACTTCCTCATTTTCCTCAGGAAGTAGAGTCTTTGTTGGGCTTTCTTAACCACAGTGTCTGTATGTAGTGTCCAGGACAGATCCTCAGTGATGTGTACCCCAAGGAACTTAAAACTGCTGACATGCTCCACCTCAGCGTTGTAGATGAAGATGGGGGGATGCTGGTCTACACGCTGTCTCCTGAAGTCCACGATCATTTCCTTAGTTTTGCTGACATTCAGAGAGAGGTTATTTTCCTGACACCAGCTGGTCAGTGATTTCACCTCGTCTCTGTAGGCACTCTCATCGTTGTTGGTGAGGCCTAGGATGGTGGTGTCATCAGCAAACTTGAGGATGATGTTGGAGTTGTGCCTGGCGGTACAGTCATAGGTGAACAAGGAGTACAGGAGAGGGCTGGGAACACAGCCCTGGGGTGCACCAGTGCTGAGGACACGTGTTGAGGAGAGGTGGCTGCCGATCCTCACCGCCTGTGGCCTGTTGGTGAGGAAGTCCCATATCCAGCAGCAGATGGACGTCCCCAGGCTCAGGGCGGTGAGCTTAGAGACCAGTTTGGAGGGGATTATGGTATTGAATGCCGAGCTGTAGTCAATGAAGAGCATTCTGACATATGTGTTTCCTCTCTCCAGATGACTGAGAGAGGTGTGGACTGTTAGAGCAATGGCATCAAGGCCAGTTGTGACGTGAGCCGTCCTCCTGTGGACCCACCACCCGCGGGAGGATTCATGGGGGCTGGTGCATTGTGTTCTGGGCAGCAGATCTGCTTGGACTGCTGCTCCCGCGACCCAGAAAATGGAAAAGTCGAAGAAGATGAATGAATGAATGAATGTTTACTTCTTCCCCTGCACTTTTTGCAACACTTTTTTACCATGTACTATTATTGCTGCTATTAGTACTTCTTGACTGTCAACCGTTCTTCTGATCTTAAGCAATTCATTGCATTGTGGACCTTGTGTTGATCCTGCATATGACAAATAAACAATCTTGAATCTTGAAAAATCTTGAATAGACTCAAACAAAAATGTTCCTTTTGCCCAAACACATACCTATAAGTAGTAAAATTAGAAAAACTGATAATTTTGCTTTTTTTTCCCCAGAGCTGTATATATTACAGTAAGAAAATGTCTGCTTTGACTGGATGCTGCTGTGCTACTATAGACGGTCCCTCTAGTCTTTATTGTTGCTCATTGGGCGTCTCTGTGGAGCGCGCAGCCTCGTCACAAGCCACTCCCGCGCGCACACAGACGCACGGACCGGAGAGACGCACGGAGACGTACACCGACGGGCGCTGGAGCTGCTTCTCACGGAGGACAGGCTATGTAGCAGCGGAGGAGAGCGTCATGTAGCGGGCCCGGACAATCAATACCCCCCTCTTTCCTCTTGGTGATTTTTGGATGCACATTTGGACGCGTTTCCGTGAAGGCGGCAGCAGCAGCGGCGGCGGCGGCGGCGGCGGCAGAAGCGCACGGACGCGGTCTCGCACGGGGCCGGTCGGGGGGTGGAGGCGGGGGGTCCGTTCTGAGCTGACGGCGGCGGAGAGGAGGAGAGGAGCGGCGGCGGCGGGAGATTTCGGGGGGAATTTTCGATGGTTTTTCCTGCATCCATCTTGAGATCCGCAGAGAGCACGATGGCGAGCGACTCCCCCGCGAGGAGTCTGGATGAAATCGACCTATCTGCGCTCCGGGTATGCACACCACCGACACCGAGACACGAAATACCCCTATCCCCCAACCGTTTACCCACCCTTCCCCGTCTCTGCCTCCGTCCTTCCCCGCTCGCTTCACATCCTTGGGCTCGTGCGTGCGCGTACTGCCCGTGTATGTGTGTGCGGGCGCGGGCGCGACAAGGAATGGGTGTAAAATAGTGCACGCGGGCAGACAGTAGGGGCATGTCTTCACCGATGTGCAGTGGTTTCCAATTAGACCCAACGATCACCTCCAGGACGCAGCCTCGTCCATTAAAACACTACGGCTCAGTGCGCTTCAGTGCTGCCTCTATTTTGGTTTAGTCTTAGTTTAGTCTGATTTCCAACCTATAACTGCTTTAGTCCTTCTTGACTCTGGGTTAGTCCTGGTTTAGTATTTCTTAGTTTTTGCAGCTACATTTTTGTGCTTTTTAGTGCTGGTTTGGATTTGGTTTCGTCCTAGCATTGCCCTAGATTTGTCCGTTCCTAATTAGATCATAAAGTCCTATCTTAGTCCTGGATTAGTCTGGAATTAGCCCTGGTTTTGTTCTGGTTTAGACCTATTTCTAATGATTTATTAAGCCTAATTATAGCTCTTATCGCCCTGGTTCAATTTCCTACATTTTAGACCGAGGTTAATCCTGGTATAGCATAGTTTAGCCCTGGTTTAGTCCTGGTTTAGTTCTGCTTTAGTCCTGATATATTTGGATTGTGAAGGTGAATAATGTTGCAGCTTTGGTTGTAATTAGAGATGGCTCGTTATTTTGCCCCACTTTCACACCTGGACCGGGTCCCTGTAGCTTTTTAGCACAGAACACTTTTCCCAGACTTTAACCTGCTTCAGGCCCGCTGTGTCCTGGTTTAGCGCTGATTGGCGCTGTCAGATTAGCCCGATTCTCTGATAGTCACTGTGGTGGTTCCGTGCGTAAAACGCGCTCAGATTCTTCAGTGTTCGGTCGGATTGTTGGAGCGGGGTATTGATGTCTGAATTGAGTCTATTTCTGGATGTGTTCTTGGCAGAAGCGGTTCATAAACACATTAAGCAGCTCGTCCTTCTATTGAACCGCTGTTAAACCTCGTTTGAAGAGACGCGTGTGTGGATCTTCTCTGCGCTTTGTGGACAAAAGGAGCCACTTTAGCGCCAGTGCAACATCTGCGCACAATGGGGAGACGCGCGCGTGTGTCCTGTCACAGAAGTGCGCAGAGGAACAGCGAATGTGGCGCTGATATTGGCGCAGGCAGTGAAGTATTCAGGGCTTGTTTGTTGTTGCTGTTTGTTCCTCAACAACTGGCGCGTGATGTGACGTGAGCCGCTGCTCTCGTGCTGCTGCCGCTCACCGCGTGCAGCCACGTGCGCGTGCGTGAGGCCGGATAATGGGCCGCGCGGCGTCTGTGCGCGGTGAATGTGGGGCAGATGTTAAGCTCGGCTCAGCCGCGGCTTGACACACTGTCCCCACGTTCACGCGCGTGCACGCTCACCGGCATGCACGAGGCACACCGGTACACGCACGCACGCGCCGAGCAGAGCCGCTACAGGAGCGCGTTCCGCCATTTCGTGATGTGATGGTGGCGACAGCAGCATCAGCACCGAGCAGCCGCACGCACGCGCATGAGTGCATGTGCGGGGACACAGTGCAGGAATGTGCGCGTGCATGTGATGAGACAAAACACAGGGACACGAGCGCGTCCAGGCTGACCCGTAATGGACACGAGCTCCATATGAACCGCGAGTTTCTTCACGCAAACAGAAGTGCGAGGGTCTCGTGTCTGTCCCCGCGGGACACAGAGACACAGGACACGGGCGTGCGCGTGTGTCTGCGCGTGTGTCTGCGCGTGTCTCAGAGGAGCAGGGCTTAGAGCTTTTACACTGGAGCTATGGACTCAGGCTTATTTATTCAAATAAATACTGCAACCGTGCTATAGACTCATTATAATTATTATATTATTATAAACTCAATATTCAATTCTATGATCCTGTGTTTCTACACTGACCCTCTGTCTGATCCTTAACATTCTCACATTCTCATCTGTACATCTTTATATTTTTATTGGGGAGTTGTTATAATCTTTATTCAAAGCTCCACACAGATAACATTAGAAACACTGGCCTTTAATACCAGCGGGTTTGATGTTGGCTTAAAAAAAATGCCAGAGAAATCAGATGCTTCAGTTTGACCTTGAGTAAAAAGTGAAACTATTTTCTTAAAATAATCTTGTAACTCGTGTCCTCACCAGGTGTAAGTCTGTTTTTGGATGTTGAAGAGATAAACTTATCAGAGTCCTGCTGGCGTCAACTTTCAGCTAATCTCCCTGGCAGACAGTTTTAGTGTTTTTGGACTTATTTATGTTCACAGTTTCAATTTTAGTTTAATATAGAGGATAGATCCTGTCGTTTAAACCTTAATATTAATGCAATCTCAACTTTTTATGGAGAGACTTGCAAACACAGAGTTATGACTGAGGCTTATAGGGCTGCAAGATTCATCGCAACTGAACTGAAATCACAATTTAAGTGGACACTATTGGCAAACCATAAAGGCTGCTATTTTGAAGAATAATTTCCTCTGCAAACAACAAAATATCTTATTGTCCTATTCTACATACAAACTGCTAACCCTGTAGTTTAGATCTGTACAAACAAGCTCTGAAACATGATTTTTGTATTTGTTTGAGTTCATAATTCAGTCTTTTTGTCATGTATTGTCTTTTTGACAAGTTTAAAGTGGGGGGCTCAGAAGCATTGCAGGGGGTCCCCAAAGGTTGTCCATATAACAAAAAAGAAAATTGAGTTTTAAATCAAGTTTACTTAAGATATTTGTTTATATTTCTATTTATATTAAGCCCACGTGTTTTGTTTTAACACACAAATCTTTTACATGTAAGGTCAAATATGAGAAGTGTGATCTTTGGGAATGGCTGTTATAAAGATTCCAGGGAAAGTAACATCTCCTTGGAGACAAGAAAAGTAGAAAAGTTACACAGTGCAGCTTTAACTGTGGCTAAACCATAGGGACACTTGTCTAAAACCATTTGAAGCAGTGATCATTATAATGAGTCATTCACATTCAGGATTTAACACGGCGGCTTCCACAGAGCCACTGTTCCTTTAATAAGACTCGGAACATTAATTTTAGATCTGTGTCACAATGAGGCGCCATGTCAGTTAGTATCTAGTTGTAAAATTACTTACATTTGTGTGAATTAAAAGAAAAACGTTCTACTTATTTGGGCCAATTCAGCAGGAGGGAAGAAGAGGGACTACAAAACATGCTCTGTGGGCCTTTTTTGGTCCTTGGGCCATAGTTTGGACACCTCTTGCAGGTCAAACAAAAACAAACATTTTATTATAAAAGAAAGAGAGACTGAAAACACAACTAAAAGCAACAATTTAAGAGGTCTACTTTATTTTAAAGATCCCATGACATGGTACTTCTTGATGCTTTTATATGGCGTCTTAATGGTTCGCTAATACTGTAAATGAATCCTTGAATCCTTGAACTCAAGACTCAGTGCATGAGAAAGCCTCATGAACACAGTCAGCGTCAAATATATGTCTCTGAAACTCTTTATTCTGGGCGTTGTTGCTTGAATGTAAATGAGGAGGACAGAAACAGGCCAGTGCAGCGGGTGGGGGTGTGGCCAATCTCTCTTCTCTTTCCTATTAGCGGTGCTCCGATGCGCTGGCTCCACTTCCGCGTTTAAGCGCAGAGGAAGATATGAGACGATTTCCATTGAAAAATAAACACATTTCCGCAGAAAATAAAATGAAACCACTGCTGTTTCAGAGGTTCGGAGGCTCGGATAAAGGACATCCGAGCCTGGAAATACTCTCACGTGTTTCCAGGCAAATAAAAAAACGCATCTCGCATTGCGTAGCTCGTTTGCGGTCCAAACTCTCTGAGCGTGATTTCCATCCAGAGGAAGGGTGGAACTGCATTTGCATTTTTTCTTGAATGTGACGTCAGAAACTTCCCTTGATCAGACTCGCTCATTTGAGCTGTCTTTTTTTCAAACACGGAAAAGGACTGCAAATGCTCAGTTAACACATTTTGTAACTTTTAGCCATGGGGGGGATGGGAGGGCCCTAAACAGGGAGCTCACATTAACGTTCAAAAACCTCAGAAAGTGAAAATTTCATGCCATGGGACCTTTAAAGAGCTCTTATTACACTATTCTCTAAACAGTCGTGTAGGGGTTGAATAGGTATGCTAAACTAGACGCCAGAGAAATTGGTATAACAAAAGACAGAACTCAAAAACAAATAGTTGAGATAGTTTCGGAATAATTTCAGTATAGTTAGCTGCTCCCTGCAGCTAGATATAAGCAGTGTCCTTCAGCATTCTAACCAGAACTGACGAAGCAGCGCGGATGGGCTGCGAAACGTTTTCGACCAAATAAACTTTGTCCAGTTGACAAATTGAATTTTTCCTTTTATCATGGATTCTACCTGGACGACTGAGGGATTCTTCACGCAACTATTCTCTATGTTATAATGTTGTTTCTTCATCACAAACACACCTGGAGTTGTGTTTTGTTTCATTCACACATGTTTAACACAGAAATCCTGCAAATTTAGGCTGAAAACTAACACTTCATGACATCACAAGGTGGAACAGAGCGTTTTTAGCTTTGGAGATGTAGACAAACTAATAATAAAGGATTACTCAAGCTCCAACAACTCCAGGCATGTTTTTGAGGAGGTTTTTTATGTAATATAGGAGCTTTAACAATATTTGGAGATGACTAAAAGGCTTAAAGTTTTACAAGTTTGCCCTCAGGTTTTATTGCATTTCCTGAAGAGGCATTTTTAAGTGGAGTTGGAGCCCGTGGGAAACAGCCGGGGCCCTATAGAGCGGGAGAATGAGAAGTTTTGAGAGGCAGGTGAAACTTGACAGGTATGCAACAGGGGAAAGCGGGGTCAAATACCAAGAACATACCAACAAGACTATCTACAAGTCTACACGCTGGTTTACAGTTACAGGCATTTTCAGGTAGGGGTGAACCATTTTGAGGGGAAATATCTGCAAATACTGTGAAATTAGGGAAATTATTTGGACACAGGAGCTCAAACATCACAATACAGCTCTGGAAAAAAATAAGAGACCACATCAGTTTTTCTGATTTTACTATTTATAAGTATGTGTTTGGGAAAAAGGAACATTTTTGTTTGAGTCTATAAACTACTGACAACATTACCCCCATATTCCAAATAAAAATATTATCGTTTAGAGCATTTATTTGCAGAAAATGACAAATGGTCAAAATAACAAAAAAGATACATGTTTTCAGACCTCAAACAATGCAAAGAAACAAGATCAAATTCATTTTAAAACAACAGAACACTAATATTTACACTTAGGAAGAGTTCAGAAATCAATATCTGGTGCAATAACCCTTATTTTTAATCACAGCTTTAATGCGTCTTGGCATGCTCTGTACAAGTATTTCACATTGTTCTTGGGTGACTTTATTCCACTCCTGGTGCAAGAACTGAAGTAGCTCAGCTTTGTGTTTGTGTTGGAATTCAACAGACGCTGGAATGGAATGGCTGTAATACATGTAGAGATGCTGATTTCAGAAAAAAAAATACAGTGGTCTCTTATTTTTTTCCAGAGCTGTATATTATAATAACAAATATCAAAAGACTTGTGTCAAATAAGGTGTAATGATATAAATATAAATGTATACATACAAAATAAAATACAGTAGAAATGAGTAATGAAATAGTAATAAAAATATCTCAGCAATATTCAAGTGATTTAATTTAATTTATAGGATTTTATTAATTGAAACATGTCCTGAAGAAATGACAAAAAGACTGAAATATGAACAGAAAAAACGGTTGTTTGAGCAGGAAATGATTGTAGCGTTTGTGATTTGCTCATTTTGATGAATTCACTCTTAAAGGTGGACTGTGTAACTTTACGGCTGAGGGTCCGTCACGTACTTGTTTCTATGGAGATGTCATTACACCACAGTATGACATTAAACAGGTCGACCTTACATTTGTCCAATTACAGGTGGTTTTTCAGCTCAAAAATACCTAGAAAAACAGACGTTCTGACTGTGAGCGGGGTTGCTTCCCCACAGATCTGACCTGTAACTTGGCCTGGTTTTGTCTCTGTGAAAACCCTCCACCAGAAAAGTTCCACAATGCACCTTTAAGTTCCTGTCTGTTTTCAATCAGGCAGAAACAACGATCTATAAACATTTTACGAAGTCTTGTTATTATGAAATGTCTTCCCTAAAGCGATTTCAACCTCACCAGCCACCATCAAATTTCTCATCAAATATTGACATCTAAAATAATAAGAGAGAATTCACACTTGTCCTGGTTTAGCCCTGGTTTGAACCCTTGATTTAGTCTTGGTTTGGTCCTGTTCTAGTATTGGCTTAGTCCTGAACAAGTCCCGGTTTAGTTCCAGGTTTAGTCGCATTTTGATGCGGCTTGTGCGCAAATGTGAACGCAAATGTGAAAAAATACAACCTGAAATTTCTAATAATAATGTAATAATTTATCATTAGCCCTAGTAAACGTTATGCAGTTTCTATTTGCACATTACACTGAGTACATTTTTACCACAAGAATCTGTTAAATTCTTAAATTCTGTTACAAGAATTCAGTTGTAATCTTCCTTATTTGTTGTGTCTGCAGATAATATTTGTCAGATAATGTTAAAAGTCCTATATTGTGCAAAATGGACTCTTGTGAGCTTTTAGTTTTGTTATAATGTTGTGACCTCATCAAAACCTCAAAATACCTGGACTTTGTTTCATTCACACACGCATGAGTAACCCTTTATTATTAGTCTGTCTGCTCCAAAGCTCAAAATGCTCTGTTCCACCTTGTGATGTCAAGAAGTTGTAGTTTTCAGTAGATAAATAATATTTTTTTCAGTAGAGATGGGCAATTCCAGGGCTGAAATGATCCAAAAATTATTCTAGTGAAGGTGTATGGAGTTAAAAATAAATAAATAAATAAAAGATAATACAGTGGAGCACTTCCTGTATCACCACATGCCATCACAAGGTGGAAGAGAGTGTTTTTATTTGTTGATTTCTGATGATGTGGTGTAAAATGATGTAATATGGGCCCTTTAAGTGTTCTTTAGGTTGTTTATTTTGGTTCAAATTACAGTTTGCTTGTAATAACAGTTTCTCTGTGTTTCAGGATCCAGCCGGGATCTTTGAGCTGGTTGAACTGGTTGGAAATGGCACCTATGGACAGGTGTACAAGGTAAGAACAAATTCTTTTATAATCCTTTATTTTTATTACCTTTTTTCCATCTTAATCTGTGGGTTTAACACTCGTCCTGGTGTAATCTGCCATAATAGTCGTGGTTTGTTTTGAATTCTAGTTTTGTTTTGTTCAGGTTTGTTCAGGTTTAGTCGTGAAAGCTGCACTGTGTAACTTTTCTGGTGGATGATCTGCTTGTTGCTATGGAGATCTAATCGTTTTTTTCCTCATTAAATGTTCCACAGTACGGCATTTAACTCATATATCTTTTCATCATTTATTTAGTTACAAATGTTTTTAAGCTTAAATTCAAAATTACGTTCGAACTGTGAGCAGGGTGGCCAATGGGTGTGATCTTCTGGTCTCCACGGCGAAAGATAAGTTTAATGCCATACTGCGGGACATTCTAATCAACGCAATAGCATCTCCATGGATCCTCCACCAGAAAAGTTACACAGTTTATCTTTAATTGCCCTATATTTTGTGAAATTCTATGTCTTACTCAAGATGAAGGTTAGCAGTCCTATTCCAGCTTTGACCAGTATACATAGCCATACTTCCATTGTGTCCTTGGGCAAGACACTTCACCTCACTTATGTGTAAGGTAGGTTAATGGTGCAGATTGGGAGCCATGTTTCTATCTCCATGGCAACTGTTTTGTGTATATAATATTGTTGCTTTAATTATAACGTCGTCTGCGCCCATAGACTGTGTAAAGAAGTGGACAGTGTGATGTCACCATAGCATTTAGCTCCAGTCAAATGAAGCTCACGGAGGCTAGCATATCCATATCAGGAACAGGCATTTATTTAAATCAAAAGACTGGTGTCAAATAATACAGTAGAAATTAGTAATTAAATAGTAATAAAAATATCTCAGCAATATGCAAGTGATTTAATTTAATTTATAGGATTTTGTTCGTTGAAAGAACTGACAAAAAGACTGAAATATGAACAGATTTTGTTGTTTGAGCAGGAAATGATTGTAGCGTTTGTGATTTGCTCATTTTGATGTGCGTCCATTTTCATGATTTCACTCTTAAAGGTGCACTGTGTAACTTTACAGCTGAGGGTCCGTCATCTGCTTGTTTCTATGGGGATGTCATTGCTCTGGAATGTTCCACAGTATGATATTAAACAGCGCTACCTTATATTTATCCAATTACAGGTGGTTTTATGGCTCAAAATTACCTAGAAAAACAGGCGTTCTGACTGTGAGCGGGGTGGCTTCTCCACAGATCTGAACTGTAACTTTGTCTGGTGTGGTTTCTATGAAGACCCTCCACCAGAAAAGTTACACAATGCACCTTTAAAGGGATATGCCACCCCCAGGTCAAACTTGGGCATCTCCCCACAGTCCAGAGACTAAAATAAGTGATGGAAAGCGTTTTCCTGGTCACCCAGCCATTGTCCGAGTCTGTCAGCACTGACCGCCGCGCGCAGCTGCAGCTACTCCGCGTTAGACTGGAGTCTAACGTCGCCAGAGAAAGATTTCGGCCAAAAGGAATTAATTTGCTCTATGCTTTTCCCAATTACTTTCTGTGTAGTGCGCATTCATATCGAGTGCAAATAAATGTGCAAATTAACACGGAGAGCTTGCCTTCGTCATTTTGGGTGGGAACTATTTTTCAGTGCGGAAAAACAGAGCCGAAGCACACACCACGCTGCGTAACAGGGGAACTCCCAACGTGGTGCGTAACAGGGATTCCCCTGTGTGCTTCGGCTGTGTTTTTCCGCACTGAAAAATAGTTCCCACCCCAAAATGACCAAGGCAACTTCTCCGTGTTGATTTGCACATTTATTTGCACTCGATATGAATGCGCACTACACAGAAAGTAATTGGGAAAAGCATCGAGCAAATTAATTCCTTTTGGCCGAAATCTTTCTCTGGCGACGTTAGACTCCAGTCTAACGCGGAGTAGCTGCAGCTGCGCGCGGCGGTCAGTGCTGACAGACTCGGACAATGGCTGGGTGACCAGGAAAACGCTTTCCATCACTTATTTTAGTCTCTGGACTGTGGGGAGATGCCCAAGTTTGACCTGGGGGTGGCATATCCCTTTAAGTTCCTGTCTGTTTTCAATCAGGCAGAAACAACTATCTATAAACATTTTATGAAGTCTTGTTATTATGAAATGTCTTCCCTAAAGCGATTTCAGCCTCACCAGCCACCATCAAATTTCTCATCAAATATTGACATATATAAAGTCAAATGAAGCTCACTGAGGCTAGCAGTTAGGGATGAATTTGAGGTCGAGATAAATATCAGGAATAGGGATTTGTTTACGAACAAAACCAGGATCATGTAGAGCAAGTTAATACAAACATTTTAAGACCAAAATGACAAAGCTCACTGCAGCAGTTACAAAGAGAGGGATGACGGTTTTTCAATAGAAAGTGAACTGGAGCCCAGTCGATGGAGCCGAAAGCACACCTATGCTCACTTCCTATTTGGAACAGGGCAGCTAGCGGGTTAGCTATGTCCATTTACACATACAGTCTATGTCTACACCTTACACACATGCATAAAATCAAACTATAGTCCAGGTTATAGCCGAGTCCATTTTGTTTCATTTATTTTTTGAACACATGAAAACACACCTTCATTAAAGGTGCATTTTCTCTGTGCTTTGTCTGTAATGTCTCACAGTATGGCATTAAACCTTTCTATCTTCATGAATTCCGAACCGGAACAAGTTATAGGTCAGATCTGTGGAGAGGCAACCCCACTCACACCAAAATGCCTGTTTTTCTAGGTATTTTTTGATCAATAAAACCACCTGTAATTTACTAAATGTAAGGTAGAGCTGTTTAATGTCATACTGTGGAACATTCCAGGCAGAGCAATGATATATCCATAGAAACGAGAAGGTGACAGTTACACAATGCAGCTTTGAATTACCCAAAGAACTTGTTTACAAAAATATTAATTACAACTGGAGTAAATGATACTCTTGATAAATATTGACTCATTATTGTATTATATTATATTATATTATATCAGAGAGATGTCCAAGTGGAACAGCTCCAGGCAAGAACATATGAAACCGCTCAGTGATTTCTGTTTGTGTGAATTTAACTGTGACAATTAGACCTTACATAATACTGAAGATGTGCAGTGTACCAGCTAATTCTGTTGTGATTAGTTCTATGATAATTTTTAGATTTGTTAAAGTATCAAAAATCCGCTAAAACTAGTGTCAAAGCTAGATCCTCATTTGAGCAGGTATGAATACTAAAATAATTTGCATTCACAAGACAGAAATGAACCTTTAGAATCATTACTGAGTATCGAGTCTATTCCTGAGTATCAAAATCACATTTTTGCATCATGACAACACTATTTTATACACACAATACAGTTCAAATTATTATTTTTTGTTTATTTGTTTGTTCTGATTCTTATGCCCATAAATATTATTAGACAGGAGCTATAGTGTAATCTGGGAAGAGAGGGCGGAACTGTATTTGTTGCCAATGGTTGGAGCTGGGAGTTTCAAGATCCAAGATTCAAGATTGTTTATTTGTCATATGCAGGATCAACACAAGGTCAACAATGCAATGAAATGCTTAGGATCAGAACCGTTGACTCGCTAAGATAGTCAAGAAGTACTAATAGCGTGCAATAATAGTACATGGTAAAAGAGTGTTGCAAAAAAGTGCAGGGGGGAAAAGTAAACAATAGGCTATATATAATAATACAAAAAATGTAATAAAATATAATAAAATGCAAAGGTACAGGTAGGATTAAATAAGGTGTAAGTAGAGTATTTAACAGATTGCACATAATATAGTATAGTATAGTATAAGTATTGCATGTGGATTATGAAGCAGGTTATTGCACAGGTAACAGTAGCATTTACAGTGAGGTAGTGACATACATTCAAGATTCAAAGCTTTTATTGTCATATGGACAGTAAAGAAACATGTTTCCCTGTACAATGAGATTCTTGCTTTGCTGCCTACACTGGATGCCAAGAGTGCCAAGTATATTCTTACAGAATATACACTATGAAAAATATGGGCTAGGTGCTCTGTACATATTTACAGATAATGTGCAACATTGGTTTATGTGCAACTGTCAGTAGTAAAAATGGGGTGTAAACATTGTTAATATAGTGCAAACAGGAAGTGTAAACATGGTTGATATAGTGCAAACAGGAAGTGTAAACATTCGAGCAGTACATACATACAAACATGATACATTCATATAGTCCAGTGTTTCCCAACCAGGGGTACGCGAGCACACTGCAGGGGCTACGCGGCAAATTAAGGACATGAAATAAAAAGATTTTCATTTAATAATCAGTTGTGTTACAAGCGTTAGATACAACAAAGGAAGATTATTTTGATTTTGTATTTATTTGGGTAAATTATTTATTTAAAAAAAAACAAACATATTCTTTATTTTTATGTTTAACTAATTTGAGTTAAAGAAAAGAGAGAAAATGCATGAGAATTAAATTTTCAAATTAAGGAGATAAAAGGAGGAAATAAAATGATTTTCATTTAATAATCCGTCGTGTCACGTTCTACTTTTGGAGAATTATCAACACGTATGAGTGAGGGGGTACTCGAGGTATGACAAAAAGGCTCAGGGGGTACACAAGACAAAAAAGGTTGGGAAACACTGATATAGAGCAGCAGTAAACATATTATGCATAACGTAAAGTAGTTTAGTGCAGTATTATTGAGAGTTCAGTATTATTTAGAGTATTATACAGAGTAGTCTGACAGCTTGGGGGTAATATCTGTCTTTGAGTCTTTTTGTGCGTGCTGGCAGGCTCCTGTATCGTCTACCAGAGGGTAGCAGATGGAAGAGTCCTTGTGCCGGATGAGTATGGTCCTTAGTGATGTTGTGTGCCTTACGCAGACCCCTGCTGTGGTAAATGTCCTGGAAAGAGGGGAGACTGCTGCCAGTGATGTCCTCTGCCGCTCGCACCACCCTCTGTAGTGCTTTGTGGCTCTGAGTGGTGCAGTTCCCATACCACACTGTGATGCAGCCCGTCAGCAGGCTCTCCCAGTTGAACCCATAACCACCAAAAATATGCATTGCCCTAACCACTACACCACCAGACAGCACTATATACACACATACTTTCCTTGCCTGGTCGTAAACTTAATATTTCATAGATTATAAATATAATATTTCATAGATTAAGTTATTAATTTCCTCAAAATCATCAAAATCATTCATTTTTGTTAGAATTTCTAGGTTTTTGTCATTATATTATTGATACTGCTATACTTTATCTTGATTCACTCAAATTAGCAACACATCATCTTTGCTTTTTTACTACATTTACCACTTATTTAAAATAATTTGCTTTGGATTCATTATTTATTAAACTGTATGTTTTTCTACCAAATTCCAAACTTTCCAATACCACTACTATTTTGTTGAGCCCATTGAAATAAGTTACCTTTTTCCATTTAAAGATTTTATCATAAAGATGCGCACAGTTTTCTAGTTTATGGTCCACCACTTGCTTGTCTCCATGGGCATGTTCCAAAAGTATGGCATTAAACTTAACCATCTTACAAGTCAGTGTACTTACTCGTTCATCTGGGAGTTCATTTACAAGTCTATTTATGGCAAGAAATACATGGAAAAACTTTGATTCTAACTGTGAGCGGGCTGGCCTGGCGTCACCTGCTCGTCCCCGTGGAGTTCAATACAACAATGCAATAACATTAACCCTGAGAGACAAACATACGGAAAAGTTACACAGTGCAGCTTTAAGACTCATCCAGATTTGTTAGATAACTCGTCTGATCTGACGAGCTGGTTCATGACATCATTTTTAATTGGTGGTTTTGAGATTTTATAGGGTGATAATGTCAGATGCCAGATGAGGGCAAGAGACAGATTTACCCTATGTATTTTCCACGAAAAATCTAAAATGTAAATGCATAAATATTCAAAATGATCATTGTAATACTGCATTTTAACAATATTCACTTTAGCTGCTTCCATCTGTATTAAAGAGCGCATATTTTTATTTTTCTGATCTCTTATAATATTGTTTTCTCATCACAAACACACCTGGAGTTGTGTTTTGTTTCATTCACAGAAACCCAGCATATTTATTTAGGCTGATCGGAAAACCCCTTGTTAAACCTGTGATGTCGTGTGGTAATACAGGAAGTGCTCCACTGTGTCTTTGGATGATTCTAGCTCTGAAATTTCCCGTCTCTACTGAACTAAAGGTAAAAAGTAGCTGTTAACTTGAAAACCACCACTACATGACATCACAAGGTGGAACAGAGTGTTTTGAGCTTTGGAGAAGTAGACAAACTAATAATAAAGAGTTACTCAAACTTGTGAAGGAAACAAAACGAGAAAACAACAATATAGCATGTCTTAAAGGTGCACTGTGTAACTTTATAGTTGTGGGTCTGTCACCTGCTTGTTTCTATGGAGATGTCATTGCAGTGTCTGGAATGTTCCACAGTATGACATTAAACACCGCTATTTTACATTTATTCAATTACAGATGGTTTTATAGCTCAAAAATACCTAAAACAGGCATTCTGACTGAGCGGGGTCGCCTCTCCACAGATCTGACCTCTAACTTGATCTGGTTTGGGCTCAGTGAAGTTAGAAAAGTTTAATGCCATACTGTGAAACATTCCAGACAAAGGAATAATATCTCCAGGAAGAAAAGCATTTGACAGACCCTCCACCAGAAAAGTTACACAATCCACATTTAAAGCTCACACAAGTTAATTTTGCGTAATATAGGACCTTTAAATGTTATTGGCTTTGAAATGTTGTGGGGCTAAGTGAAACGCAAATGTTTTACCTACAGTGTGTGGAATGTGTTGTTTTGAGCAGACTTCACAGACAAGAACAAAGAACAAACCAAACAGAGGCTGCAGTGTCACACAGAGATTCAGACGAGAGACTTTTTACTTTTGACCCGAGGCATAAAAACAGCTCAGTTCAGACAAGTCCTGCATTCCACTGAGCTGCACAGGCCTGGGCAAATACACACATATACACACATATAATACACACACAAGCATACACATACGCACACATATATATATACACACACAAACACATAGACACACACACACACACACACACATATACACATATACACATCTACACACACATATAATACACACACAAACATACACATACACACACACATACATATATACACAAACACATAGACACACACATATACACATATACACATGTACACACACATATAATACGCACACAAGCATACACTTACACACACACATATACATATATACACAAACACATACACACACAAACATACACATACACACACACACACATATACACACACATATACACATGTACATACACATATAATACACACACAAACATACACATACACACACATATATATACACACATTAACATATACACACAAACACATACACACACACACACACACACACACACACATATACACATATACACATCTACACACACATATAATACACACACAAACATACACATACACACACACATACATATATACACAAACACATATACACACACACACATATACACATATACACATGTACACACACATTGAATACACACACAAGCATACACTTACACACACACATATACATATATACACAAACACATACACACACACATATACACACACATATACACACACATATACACATATACACATGTACACACACATATAATACACACAAAAGCATACACATAAACATACACACACACATATACACACACAAACATATACACACAAACACATACACGCACACACACATATACACACACACATATACACATATACACATATACACACACACATACACATACATTATACACATATACACACATATACACACATATACACATAAACACACATATACACACATATACACACATACACACACACACACACATACACATATACACAGATACACACACACATATACCTACACACAAACTCATACACACAAACGGTGTGATCGGCAGTGATGCGGTCGCTGTACCGGACCGTTGAAGAGGATTAAACCAAGACTAAACCAAGACTAAACCAGGACTGAACCAAGACTAAACCAGGGCTGAACCAAGACTAAACCAGGACTAAACCAAGACTAAACCAGGACTAAACTAAGATTAACTCAGGACTAAACTAAGATTAACTCAGGACTAAACTAAGATTAAACCAGGGCTGAATCAAGACTAAACCAGGACTAAACCAAGACTAAACCAGGACTAAACTAAGATTAACTCAGGACTAAACTAAGATTAACTCAGGACTAAACTAAGATTAAACCAGGGCTGAACCAAGACTAAACCAGGACTAAACCAAGACTAAACCAAGACTAAACCATAACTGAACCAGGACTAAACCAAGACTAAACCAAGACTAAACCAGGACTGAACCAAGACTAAACCAGGGCTGAACCAAGACTAAACCAAGACTAAACCAAGACTAAACCAGGACTGAACCAAGACTAAACCAGGGCTGAACCAAGACTAAACCAGGACTAAACCAAGGCTAAACCAAGACTAAACCATAACTAACCAGGACTGAACCAAGACTAAACAAGGGCTGAACCAAGACTAAACCAGGACTAAACAAAGACTAAACCAGGACTAAACCAAGACTAAACCAGGACTAAACTAAGACCAAACCAGGGCTGAACCAACACTAAACCAGGACTAAACCAAGACTAAACTAGGACTAAACCCCTGACTAAACCAGGGCTGAGCCAATACTAAACCAGGGCTGAGCCAATACTAAACCAGGACTAAACTAAGACTAAACCCGTGCTGACCCAAGATTAAACCGGAACTAAACCAGGACTAAAATGGTCACAGTTATTTTTATTTTTAGTTCTTGAATAATCAGTTCTCGATGAACCAATAGCTATAACCTCATACCTTATACATTTTATTCTTGGGCTTGTGGCTGTCAGTGTAGATAAAGATTCACTATGCAACTTTTCTGGTGGACTGGCTGCCACTTGCATGTCTCTATTGAGCGGTTATTACTTACTTGTCTCCATGGAGACAGACGGTCATGGAAATCAAGCTTTTCTCTGCAAATAATTGATCAGATGCCAAACTAGTATCAAACTGTGGGAAAAAAAACAAACCAATAACGTCTCCACGATACCGGAAAGGTTACACTGTGCATCTTTAATCTCTTAGATGCAAATATCGAGCAGTGTGTGTGTAATTTATTGAACAATATGAAAGCAAACTGTTAAATTTGTGAATGAACACCTGAATCTTGTCGAGTCAAATTAAGCCAAACAATTTGCCATTACCTGGACCACGCCTAGATTTTAATTTGACTGTCAAATGGTGTCACTGGGGAAAGTCCTGAAACAAAAAACAACAGCCACTTAAAGCTAGAGATGCAAAGAAAATAAAATAAGACTAAATGTATCCAAATGTGTTTATTTATCACACAAGTAACTACAGAAATTCAAACACTATAAACCAGGACTAAACAAGAAGTGAACCAGTGCTAAATCAGGATTAAGCCAGGACTGAACCAAGACTAAACCAAGACTGAACCAAAACTAAACCAAGACTGAACCAGGACTGAACCAGGACTAAACCAAGACTGAACCAAGACTGAACCAAGACTGAACAAAGACTGAACCAAGACTGAACCAAGACTGAACCAGGACTGAACCAAGACTAAACCAGGACTAAACCAGGACTGAACCAAGACTAAACCAAGACTAAACCAAGACTGAACCAGGACTGAACCAAGACTAAACCAGGGCTGAACCAGGACTAAACCAGGACTAAACCAGGACTAAACCAAGACTAAACCAGGACTAAAATACAGTATTTTGCTTCTAAAATGATCACAGTGATATATACTTTTAGTTCTTGAATAATCATTTCTTGATTAATCAATAAATCGTGACTTTCTTTGCTGCTTTGTGTAGCGATAACCTTATTTCTGCCTTTCTTGTCTCATCTTAAATAATCTGTCCTGAACCCTGTGTGTGGCCCTGACAGACACGGACAACTATCACAGGAAGACCGATAAGACCGTTCCAATCTCCACCTCTCCACCTCCTCGTCCTCCCCTCGTCCTCCCCCTTTCTCATTATCTGTTCCTCTCATCTCCTCATCTTTTTATCTGCACCGTTTTATCTCTCAGTCTTTTATTGGTTTGACGCTGTAGATTTCCTCTGGTCTCACGCCGAGGACACAGGAAGCAGTTAACCTCAGGACAAGAACAAAACGAGATCTGAAACAGGACTAAAGCAGGACTGAAACAGGAGTAAACCAGGACTGAAACAGGACTGAAAACAGGACTGAAACAGGACTGACAACAGGACTAAACCAAGACTAAACCAGGACTGAAACAGGACTGAAAACAGCACTAAACCAAGACTAAACCAGGACCAAACCAGGACTGAAACAGGACTGAAAACAGGACTAATCCAAGACTAAACCAGGACCGAACTAGGACTGAACTAGGACCAAACAAGACTGTAACAGGACTAAACCAGGACTGATACAGGACTGAAAACAGGACTAAACCAAAACTAAACCAGGACTGAACCAGGACCAAACCAGGTCTGAACCAGGACCAAACAGGATTAAAAACAGGACTAAACCAAGACTTAACCAGGACTGAACCAGGATCAAACAGGACTGAAAACAGGACTAAACCAAGACTAAACCTGGACCGAACCAGGACTGAACTAGGACCAAACAGGACTGAAAACAGGACTAAACCAAGACTAAACCAGGACTGAACCAGGACCAAACCAGGGCTGAACCAGGACCAAACCAGGGCTGAACCAGGACCAAACAGGACTGAAAACAGGACTAAACCAAGACTAAACCAGGACTGAACCAGGACCAAACCAGGACTGAACCAGGACCAAACAGGGCTGAAAACAGGACTAAACCAAGACTAAACCAGGACCGAACCAAGACTGAACTAGGACCAAACAGGACTGTAGCAGGAATAAACCAGGACACACACCAGGTCTAAATCAGCACTGAGTCAGGAATAACCCAAAAATTTACAAGGACTGAACCAGGACCATTTGAAGCAGGACTACACTGATTCATGACTGAACCTGGTGTAATTCAGGTCTAAACCAGAATAGAAACAGGACTAAATTAGGTCTGTATTAAGACTAAACCAGGATTTCCCAGTGGGATTGAAGATGAACTGAAATATCACTAAAGTAAATCATTTACAAGACCAAATCAGGACTAAACCAGAACTAAACCAGGTCTAAATCATGATAGAAAGTAGGTAATTACAACAAAATATGGATCTAAAATATACCAGCTCTGGACTGAGAATAAACTAGAACCAAATCAGAACTAAACCAAGACTAAATCAGGACTAAGCAGTCTGAACTGGGCAAGCACAGCAAATTCACTAAAAAACACATTAACAAGAACCAAACCTGGACTAAACCTGGACTAAAACTGGAGTAAACAAGCAAGCATATGCAGAGTAGAACTTACTATGGAACAAACCAGAGTTTAGCTGAATTAAACCAGGTCTAAACCAAGTCTAAACCAGGTCTAAACCCTGAATTAAATCAGGTCTAAACCTGGTCTAAATCCGGTCTAAACCTGGTCTAAATCCGGTCTAAATCCGGTCTAAACTTGGTCTAAATCCGGTCTAAACCTGGTCTAAACCAGGTCTAAACCCTGAATTAAACCAGGTCTAAACCAGGTCTAAACCTGGTCTAAATCCGGTCTAAACCTGGTCTAAATCCAGTCTAAACCTGGTCTAAATCATGATTGAAAGCAGGTAATTACAACAAAATATGGATCTAAAATATACCAGCTCTGGACTGAGAATAAACTAGAACCAAATTAGAACTAAACCAAGACTAAATCAGGACTAAGCCGTCTGAACTGGGCAAGCACAGCAAATTCACATTAACAAGCAACAAACCTGGACTAAACTTGGACTAAAACTGGACTAAACAAGCAAGCATATGCAGAGTAGAACTTACTGTGGAACAAACCAGAGTTTAGCTGAATTAGACCAGGTCTAAACCTGGTCTAAACCAGGTCTAAACCTGATCTAAATCCGGTCTAAACCTGGTCTAAATCCGGTCTAAACCTGGTCTAAACCAGGTCTAAACCAGGTCTAAACCAGGTCTAAACCAGGTCTAAACCAGGTCTAAACCCTGAATTAAACCAGGTCTAAACCAGGTCTAAACCTGGTCTAAATCATGATTGAAAGCAGGTAATTACAACAAAATATGGATCTAAAATATACCAGCTCTGGACTGAGAATAAACTAGAACCAAATCAGAACTAAACCAAGACTAAATCAGGACTAAGCAGTTTGAACTGGGCAAGCACAGCAAATTAACTAAAAAAAGACATTAACAAGCACCAAACCTGGACTAAAACTGGACTAAAACTGGACTAAAACTGGACTAAAACTGGACTAAACAAGCAAGCATATGCAGTAGAACTTACTATGGAACAAACCAGAGTTTAACTGAATTAAACCAGGTCTAACCCCAGTCTAAACCAGGTCTAAACCTGGTCTAAACCTGGTCTAAATCCGGTCTAAACCAGGCCTAAATGATGATTTCCTTAAGCACTGAGCCATCTCTTTCCCATTTGCAGAGTAGAGATGAAAGGAGCCTTGTAGCTGTTAAAGTCACTGGTCCGTTTGGCTTTGGCCTGTAACATTTTAAGGATTTAATAAAGTTTTCAAACATGTGTCAAAAAAGCTGGTTTATTTATGAAGGCAGAATACAAAGGCTAAGTGAGCACAGAGCAGCGAGCAGAGAGGTGCTAAGAAGCTAAGAAATCATTTATAGAGAAGAAGATATTTCTTAACCTGTGAAATTTTAAACATCATTGGAATGCAGTATCTATTCAGGCAGGATTTAAGGTGAAATATTTAAAGTGCCTGTATTACGCATTTCAGATCTACTGTATGTTTTCATGTTTCCTCATCACAAACAGTCCTGGAGTTGTGTTTTGAGTTCTTCTTTCAAACAGAAAACACTCTTTTCCACCTTGTGATGTCATGTGGTAATACAGAAAGTGCTCCACTGTGTTTTTAAACGCCATACACCTTTACTAGAATCATTTGGATAATTTCAGCCCTGGAATTGCCAATCTGAACAAACGGTTAAATGTAGCTTGAGAACTACTTGAAAGCTTAAAACATGTGTGAATGAAACAAAAAACAACTCCAGGTATGTTTTTGAGGAGGTAACAGCATTATAACACGAGTAAAAGTTCACAAAAGTACATTTTGCGTAAAATTGGACATATAGGACCAGCTTCTACTCGTCTCCACTACTTTAATTGTCTGGAATATTTCACAGTATGGCATTAACGTCATCGTGTATTGCTAAGCATGCATTCTTTCTGTGAGCGGACTCGCCTCTCCACAGATCTTCCCTTTAAATTGAACTGGTAGCGCCACCTGCTTTTTCAAATTGATTGCATCGCTTTGAAATTATGCTTTCCATGAGTGTTTAAAAAAATGAGTTTTTACTATGCAATTAACTATTCAAAACCAAATATCATATCTTTTAAATTGTGTAAAGTCCTCAAAATGTCGCCTATAAACAAGAAGCTGAAAGCCATGAAAAAGAGGGTAATATTAGCAGTTAGCATAGTTAGCATGTGGCTATAACATACAATACAGGGCTCTCAAGTCTCACGCTTTGAGAGTGTGACACACGCAATTCGACGTGTTCACACGCTCACACGCCACACATGGTATTTCTCACGCTGAAATTTAGTTACGCAATTCGCGCACAGCGCTTCTGTGCCCAGAAAATCGGTTAGATAATGCAGGCACCGTGCGTTTTCAGTGAAAAAAAGTCACTCGCAACCTTCTAACTAGATCTGAACCAGGACTGAAACAAGTCTAAACCAGGATTGATACAGGACTGCACAAAGACTAAACCAGGTCTGATAAAGAACTGAACCAGGACAGAACCAAGATTGAACCAGGACTAAACTAGAGCTGAACCACCTAAATCAGGTCTAAACTTGCCTGGTTTACACCTGACCATATCACAAGTGAGATATGGTCTGGAAGCCACCTTCGAAATATCTTGTACCGGAGGTGTGGTTTACGATCGCCAACGGCCGTTTATTGGGCGTTACGAATATCTATCATTTGGCGTATACGTAGCCCATAGCCAATCATGTCAGTTGTCAGTTCAAACTGCAAGCTTCTGTCACGTAGTACGCGTCACCGTCTTTCCACCCCTCCCCGCTCTCTGATTGGCTCCCAGAATCGGGCGAGCTCACTTGCCATAGTTGCCAGGCTGTCTTTCAGATCAGAACGAACGAAAGCAGCCTGGGATTTCCCAGGTTAGGTCTAAACCAGGACTGAACCGAGATTAAACCAGGACTGCTACAGGACTGAACCAAGACTAAACCAGGACTAAACCAGGGCCGAACCAGGACTAACCCAGGACTAAACCAAGACTGATACAGCACTGAACCAAGGCTTAATCAGGACTGAACCAGGAGTGAACCAGGACAGTTTAAACCAGGACTAAACTAAACGAATGGATGTAAAAGATTCGGATCCCATAAAAGAGCCGAAAGTCCCATGGCAATTCTCAAAACTGAGCATGAAACAAATGTGAGACAAACTAAAACAATTTACAAGGGAAAGCAGTCGGTGGCATTTGCCTGAGAACAGTCTGTGTTCACATGGCACCACTGGCTATAGAATGACTTCGAACCTTTCTCGGATGCTGATTGGTCAGTGGATGTGAACATAAATGTACAGGACAGCCAATAGGAAAAGAGACTGAGACGAGGGAAGCTGAGCGATGCATTCAAGGTCTGATGCAATGCTGTGTAATTCAGACAACTGTGTAACTACATGTCAGACTATAGCGCTGGACATGGTGTGAACATTTGACCCTGTTCTAATGAGCTTATGTCACTTTTAATGATTCATAACTGGTATTTATAGTCCACTGTTTTCAGTTTTTCACATTTAAATAAACTTAAGACCGCATTTTATCATCATTTTATCTATTTCTTTCTTTTAATTCTTCCTCAAATATGATATTAATTTAATTCTATTTCAATATTTCAGCCTTGCATGTGATGTAAATAAGAAGATCTGCCTCATAAAACTTGGCTTTCTGAGTACTAGGGTTGTCAAAAGTATTGAAAATCTGATACTGATCAATACCAAAATTAGTATCGAAACTAGATACTTATTTTAGCAGGTATCAATACTAGTAAAATCACAGAACAGGGATTACACAAGTATAAGACCACATGGCAATATAAAAGAAAGTGCTATGGTTTAATCTTAAAAATAACATTCTATCGTCTAAATAAAGTGTTTTCTTTATTATCGTTGTGGTATCAGAATCAGTATTGAGTGTCAAGTCTATTCCTTAGTATCAAAATCACCTAAATAAAATTAATTAAAGTAATTAAATTATGTTATTAAATGTTAAAATATAAATAACTGTTTACCAGCTTTTCATATAATATATAATGTTGAAATATATAGAGCCTCATTACTGATAAATAAGTAGGCTCCTATTAAGTTTTGCTGTCTTCTTTAGTACTTCCATTTCCTTCCTCCGCAGCCTGTTGCTAGGATACAGAGCAGGAAGTGTGATGGAGACGATGCATTGGTTTACAGTTCATTCACTTCAACAGCTGTGAATCAGAGACTGAACCAGGACTAAAACAGGGCTGAACCGGGACTAAAACAGGACTAAAACAGAGCTAAAACAGGGCTGAAGCAGGACTAAAACAGGACTAAAACAGGGCTGAACCAGGACTAAAACAGGACTAAAACAGGGCTGAAGCAGGACTAAAACAGGGCTGAACCAGGACTAAAACAGGACTAAAACAGGACTAAAACAGGGCTGAAGCAGGACTAAAACAGGGCTGAACCAGGACTAAAACAGGACTAAAACAGAGCTAAAACAGGGCTGAAGCAGGACTAAAACAGGGCTGAACCAGGACTAAAACAGGACTAAAACAGGGCTGAACCAGGACTAAAACAGGACTAAAACAGGGCTGAACCAAGACTAAAACAGGACTAAAACAGAGCTAAAACAGGGCTGAACCAGGACTAAAACAGGGTTAAACAGGGCTGAACCAGGGCTAAAACAGGGCTAAAACAGGGCTGAACCAAGACTAAACGAGGACTAAAACAGGACTAAAACAGGGTTGAACCAGGGCTAAAACAAGGCTAAAACAGGGCTGAACCAATACTTAACACTGTACCAAGACTAAACCAGGGCTAAAACAAGACTGAACCAGAACTGAACTGAACCAGAGCTAAAACAGGACTAAAGTAGGACTGAACAAGGAATAAACCAAGACTGAACTAGAACTGAACCAGAGCTAAATTAGGAATAAACTATGACTGAACCACAACTGCACCTGGACTGAACTGAATATAGACTGAACCAGGACTGAACCAGAGCTAAATTAGGAATAAACTAGGGCTATATTATCTAATATCTAATATCTATATTATCTAATATACCTCAAAACAACTGTAAATCTATTCAGGAATGGTCCGCTCTTGTCATGTTTAGTTTCCGTGTTAATACTCTAGTTTTAGTATTGATTAGTGTCTGGGCATTGATTTTTTTTTCATAAATCTATAACTGCAAACAATGAGTTGTGTTAAACAAGCACCAACTGTGAAATCAATGGACAAAACCTGCAGGATGACTCCATGAAAACTAGAACTAAACCATGACTTGGACTAAACCAGGATTAAACCAGGACTAAACCAGTACTAAACCTGGACTGAACCAAGACTACACCAGGACTGACCCAGGATTAAACGAGGACTGAACCAGGACTGAACCAGGACTAAAACAGGATTAAAACAGGGCTGAACCAGGACTAAAACAGGACTAAAACAGGGCTGAACCAGGACTGAACCAGGACTAAAACAGGGCTGAACCAGGACTAAAACAGGACTAAAATAGGGCTGGACCAAGACTGAACCAGGATTAAAACAGGACAAAACCCAGATTAAAACATGCTAAACCAGGATTTAACACTGTACCAGGACTAAACCAGGGCTAAAACTGGACTGAACCAGAACTGAACTGAACCAGGACTGAACCAGAGCTAAAACAGGACTAAAGTAGGACTGAACCAGGAATAAACCAAGACTGAACCAGGACTGAACCAGAGCTAAATTAGGAATAAACTAGGGCTATATTGTGAACACAACCTATATTACTACATGCACTAGTTATAATATACATCAAAACAACTGTAAATCTATTCAGGAATGGTCCGCTTTTGTCATGTTTAGTTTCCGTGTCAATACTCTAGTTTTAGTATTGATTAGTGTCTGGGCATTGATTTTTTTCATAAATCTATAACTGCAAACAATGAGTTGTGTTAAACAAGCACCAACTGTGAAATCAATGGACAAAACCTGCAGGATGACTCCATGAAAACTGGGACTAACCCATGACTTGGACTAAACCAGGATTAAACCAGGACTAAACCAGTACTAAACCTGGACTGAACCAAGACTACACCAGGACTGACACAGGGCTAAAAGAGGACTGGACCAGGACTGAACAAAGACTAAAACAGGACTAAAACATGGCTAAACCAGAACTACACTGAACCAGGACTAAACCAGTACTGAACCAGGACTAAACCAGTACTTAACCAGGACTAAACCAGTACTAAACCTGGATTGAACCAAGACTTAACCAGGGCTGAACCAGGGCTAAACGAGGACTGAACCAGGACTGAACCAAGACTAAAACAGGGCTAAACCAGAACTTAACCAGGACTAAACCAGTACTAAACCTGGATTGAACCAAGACTACACCAGGGCTGAACCAGGACTGAACAAGGACTGAACCAGGACTGAATCAGGACTGAACCAAGACTAAAACAGAACTAAAACAGTGCTTCTCCAGGTCCAAAGCGGCTCTAGACCTGTATGATTGACTGGCTCAGGTCCAGGGCTGTGCTTTCCATTAAACACTTCAGGTTAAGAGGTTTATTGAACGCATTGATTCTCACACAGACTCTCTCTTCTCTGTCTCAGGGCCGCCATGTTAAAACAGGCCAGCTGGCGGCTATCAAGGTCATGGACGTCACTGGAGTAAGTACCGTTCAAATCATTTTACTGTACGTAATTATTGTATTTACAAACAGATTTAATTTGCATATTGCAGCCATTTTGTATTGTACCTTTTGAATGATGCTCACAGTTAGATTGTATACAAAAATAATAGGCCTGACCTGCATTTTATTATAATTACAAATAAGACTTTCACATGTATGTTGGTTTGGCAATTAAAACAACTTATACTATTAATAATAATAAACAAAATAACCATTTCTGTGTTATTTTTTTTCAGTTTATGAGCAGAATGCCCGCTTTGATGTACATTTATGTGCTTCTGATTCCTGTTATGAGGACTATAAAACGATAGACTACATTGTTTTGAATTGTCAGTATAGCTATGGCAATTATTCTCTTTTAGCGCTCTGATCTCATAGATAACGAGCAGTTACGTTAATTTGTGTTCGAAATGGCTATAATTAAAATGTAAATATACTTTTATGCAAACACAGCTAATAGTTACGAGTGGTATAATAAAGTGTAATACAGAAGCAACTGATGAAATCCTTCCAGATTTAGATTTACTACAAAAGTATATCGCTAAAAGGGACACATGATTTAAAATCGATTTTATAACAGTGTTCCCGCATCATTGTTTTAGTTAAAGTTGTATTGATTCATGCATGTTTTAGTAATCCAGCATTATCCTGCATTTATTTGAGTCTTTAATCCTTATCTCCACTCACGTCTCTGTATTTACTCAATTATTCAAAAAATTCCCACTCTACATCATACAAGCAGTGTTCAAAAAAATGTTTATAGCCATTTTTCAACGTTAAGAGTAATTGAAAGCTCACTGCCGCCAATAATAAGAGGAGGGGTCTCTCACTTTTGCAGTTTTTAATAGCAAAATCACAAGTTTTCTATTATCTGTTATCAAATTAAACATCCTATACTGCACAAAATTGTCTCTTGTGAGCTTTAAGCCATGTTATAATGTTGTTACTTCCTCAAAAACATACCTGGAGTTGTGTTTTGTTTCATTCACGCATGTTGGAGCAATCCTTTATTATTAGTCTGTCCACATCCTCAAAGATCAACATGCTCCGTTCCACCTTGTGATGTCATGAAGCGGTAGTTTTCAAGTTAACAGCTCCTTTTACCTTTTGTTTAGTAAAGACGGGTACTTACAAGGATGAAATGATCTAAATGATTCTAGTGAAGGTGTATGGAGTTTAAAAACACAGTGGAGCACTTCCTGTATTACCACATGACATCACAAGGTGGAATAAAGTGTTTTCTGTTTGAGAGAAGAACTCAGTCGAAATATGCAGCGTTTGTGTGAATGAAACAAAACTCCAGGTATGTTTGTAATGAGGAAACAACATTAAAACATAGAAAATAGAACAGTAAATAGAACAGAAAATAATGTATAATGTCTAATGTTTTCCAGGATGAGGAGGAGGAGATTAAAGCTGAGATCAATATGCTAAAAAAGTACAGCCACCACAGAAATATAGCCACGTATTATGGAGCTTTCATTAAGAAAAACCCGCCAGGAATGGATGACCAGCTCTGGGTAAGTAACACCAAAAAGTCTAAATTATATCATAATTCCCTTTAAAAATATCACACCAAATCTGATTAAATAAGTGTGACATCTTTGAAGAACAATTCCTAAATTTAGCCACTGTGACAAAAGGGCCAGAAATTCACAAGTGGATGTCGGTGTTGGATTTCACACCGCAGATGCAAGTTTAAATTGAAGGATTGAAGAAAGTTTTTTTTTTTGTTTGTTAAGTAATGGTTTCTTTTTATTATTATTATTATTATCCAACTCTAAACTTTGTAGCTTCTTAATGTGGGACTTTTATGTAACTCAGGGAAGACAATTCTGTTTTATTTTAAAGGTGCATTGTGTATTTTTTTGGTTGGGGGTTCATCGCCAGCTTTTTTCTATGGATGTGTCAGTAATCTGCCTGGAATGTTCCACAGTATGACATTAAACAGCTCTACTTTACATTTATTCAATTACAGGTGGTTTCATAGCTCAAAAACACCTAGAAAAACAGGCATTCTGACAAAGATCTGACCTATAACTTGGTCTGGTTTGGTCTACATAAAGATAGAAAGGTTTAATGCCATACTGTGAAACATTCCAGACAAAGCCAAAACATCTCCACGGAGAAAAGCATTTGACGGACCCTCCACCAGAATAGTTACACAATGAACCTTGAAAGACAATTTTATCCCTGCGTTTTAGACAGATTAAACATATTATGTATTCATCTAATCTTGTGTATAGAATCCTATTGCAATGCCCTGTACCTGACTTAGTCCAGTGTTTTTGAGCTAATTTTTTCTTGCTCAAGTACAGATAAATTGTATAAGCAGGTCTTGAGGTCTTTTGCATCTATAAAGCCTTTTTAATATGCACGCTTGCATACCAGATGTCGTTAGCTTTACAGTGAAGGAATAACTTTGGACCACTGAAAACCGTTTAAATTGAACCATTTCTGTTTTTCACATTTTTAAGAGTAAAAATCAGATACAGCGCCTTTAAAGCCTGCTTTATTTAGGTTTGGTTTAGTCTTGGCTTGAGTAATTCTGCTTGATGTCTTGGTTTAAATGTGCATTGTGAAACTTTTCTGGTGGAGGGTCCTTCACATGCTTATTTCTATGGATATACCATTTCTCTGCCTGGAATGTTCCACAGTATGACATTAAACAGCTTTACCTTACCTTTATCCAATTACAGATGGTTTATAGATCAAAAATACCTAGAAAAACACATTCTGACTGTGAGTGGGGTCGCCTCTCCACAGATCAGACCTGTAACTTGGTCTGGTTTGGTCTCCATGATGACAGAAAGGTTTAATGCCATACTGTAAAACATTCGAGACAAAGCAATAACATCAACATGGAGAAAAGTATTTGACGGACCCTCACCAGAAAAGTTACACAATGCAGCTTTAGTGTAGTCCCGGTTTAGTCTTTTCTGTTGATGGTTGGTCACTGGCTACACCACATCTTTTAATCCCGGTTAGTCCAGTTTTTATTTATTTTACTCCCAAAACCATAAACGCTGCGCAAAATGGTACACCTTGAAAATCTAAATTAAGTAGTGTATGAATTTTTTTTATGTCTGAGAAGCTTCATAAATGCAAATTTGCTTCACAGACGTTAACAATGCTAACATTAGGCTAACGTTATGCTAATATCGCTAATGCTAATGGTTATATAGAACTGGCTACACCACATGTTTTGTCAAGGTTAGTCCATTTTTAATTTATTTTACTCCCAAACTATTTCACGCTGCACAAAATGGTAAATGACTTGAAAATCTAAATTAAGTAGTATTTGGTCTGAAAAGCTTAAGAAATGTAAATCTGTTGTTAACTAACGTTAACGATGCTAACAGGCTAAGGTTATGCTAATATTGCTAATGCTAATGTGTTGACAGCTGGTGATGGAGTTCTGTGGAGCTGGATCCATCACAGACCTGATTAAAAACACCAAAGGAAACTCTCTGAAGGAAGAGTGGATCGCCTACGTCTGCAGAGAAATACTACGGGTAAGAAAAGATTCTGATAATTATAATAAACATGTTTGCTAGTTTCTTAATGAAAACTAACTGAAGTTTATATTGAATTATGGGCCTAGCTGTTTGTCCATTGGTGTTTTTTTTTTTAGCAGGTAGGCTTTATTTGACAGGGTAATACAGGTGAAATGGGGGTAAAGAGCAGGGAGGACATTCATAAAATTGTCTTAAAGGGATATGCCACCCCCAGGTCAAATTTGGGCATCTCCCCACAGTCCAGAGACTAAAATAAGTGGTGGAAAGCGTTTTCCTGCTCACCCAGCCATTGTCCGAGTCTGTCGCCACTGACCGCCGCGGTATCTGGTGCTCCTCCGCCTTAGACTGGAGTCTAACGTCGCCAGAGAAAGATTTCGGCCAAAAGGAATTAATTTGCTCGATGCGTTTCCCAATTACTTTCTGTGTAGTGCGCATTCATATCGAGTGCAAATAAATGTGCAAATCAACACGGAGAGCTTGCCTTGGTCATTTTGGGTGGGAACTATTTTCCAGTGCGGAAGAATACAGCCGAATCACGCAGCACGCTGCCAGGGGAATCCCAGTTACACACCGGGAAGGGAGTTCCCCTGTTGCACAACGTGGTGCGTGATTCGGCTGTATTCTTCCGCACTGGAAAATAGTTCCCACCCAAAATGACCAAGACAAGCTCTCCATGTTGATTTGCACATTTATTTGCACTCGATATGAATGCGCACTACACAGAAAGTAATTGGGAAACGCATCGAGCAAATCAATTCCTTTTGGCCGAAATCTTTCTCTGGCGACGTTAGACTCCAGTCTAAGGCGGAGGAGCTGCAGATACCGCGGCGGTCAGTGGCGACAGACTCGGACAATGGCTGGGTGAGCAGGAAAACGCTTTCCACCACTTATTTTAGTCTCTGGACTGTGGGGAGATGCCCAAATTTGACCTGGGGGTGGCATATCCCTTTAAGCTATAAATAATAGTGACCAAGATCTTTGTTCTGGAAGATCTGGAAATGTGTCCCCAGGCGTTGCACTGCTGTTGTCCACTGTTCCTGACAGGTTGAACAAATGGGTCAAATGCAGAGGACAAAAATAACACCATAAACAATAATGTCTACCTTGGCTTGTAATTTTAACAATTAAACCAGTAAAAATGAAAATATGTTGACTACAGTCTATCTCCAGTCATTAGACTCTTAGCTTCACTCTGTGTCATGAGTCTGCATAATTGATTTGACTTTCTGAAATGAGTGACAAATATTTACTTTTCCATGATATTCTAATAATTGGATATAGGCTGTATAAACCAATTGTGTTTATACAGAAATTTATACGCAAAAATGTGAAACTTTTTTGTATAAAAGTATTGCATATTTTGTGTTTTTCAGGGTCTGACCCATCTGCACCAGCACAAAGTGATCCACAGAGACATCAAGGGCCAAAACGTGCTGTTGACAGAAAATGCAGAGGTCAAACTTGGTGAGACTTCATTTAAATATCTGTTTTCTCCCTACTTTTCCACTTTAAGCATGAAAAGCACCAGGACTAAATGATTAAGCAATGCAAAACCAGAACTAAGCCAAGACTAAACCATGATTAAACTATAGCAGGTTTTAACTAAGCCGCCTGTCGCCATGTTGGTTCTAATTTCTAATGTAACAAATGTAAACATGCATTAACTGCAGATATTATTTGTTTTTAGGTGATTTTGAGCTTTCAGTTCTTAGATTAGCCATAGAGATTTTTGCTAAATCCACTACATCTCCAATATCTGCACTGACTACATTGTGTAATGTTAGTTGGCAAAAACAGCTCAGATTAGATAAACCTCAGATAAACCTTCAACAAAACAAGACTAAACCAAAGACAATTTTAAAACATTAAAACATGGGAAGTGTGAGAGCTTCAGGGGATTTTTTTCTTAGTTAAAAATCCAGGTGCTTCTCAAGGACGAGGCTTGAAAGTAAAACAAACAGGGAAGATGGCCATACGTGTATAAAAACTTATTGTGATAAAGTAAAAAAGCGGTATAATTAAAATCCTTTAATAATTACATGGAATGAGCCAATGTAACTATTAAAGGACTTTTATTGTAATATATAACAGAGTGCCTTGGATTTGACCACTTTTTTACTCTATCACAGTAATTCTTTATCCTAAAGCATGCCATAGTAATGCCTTTTTCTTAATGCTTGCTCACAGTAAATGATGTGTAAATGATGATTAAAATCATTTAAAATTTGACATGGACTAAGGCAAATCCAACATCATTCAACAACATTGAAATCCATCAGAATCTCATATTTCTGTTTGTGCTGGTGACCTTAGTTATGGATCTTATCTGGATGTCTACACAGACTTCATGAATGAATCTTTGTTTACTATTTTAAAGATCCCATGACATGGTACTTCTTGATGCTTTTATATGGCGCCTTAGTGGTTCCCTAATGCTATAAATGAATCCTTCTTCAAAATCAAGCATCAGTGCATGAGAAAGCCTCATGAAGACAGTCAGAGTCATAAATATGTCTCTGAAACACTTGTTGAAAACGTTGTTGCTTGAATGCAAATGAGGAGGACAAAGACAGGCCAGTGCAGCGGTTGGGGTGTGGCCAAATACGCCACTGTTTCCTGGATTAGCGGTGCGCTGTGCGCTGTGCGCTGTCACCCACTTCCGTGTTTTAAGCGCGGAGGAAGATATGAGACGCTTTCCATGAAAAAAAAAAAAAACACACATTTCCACAGAAAATAAAATTAAACCACTGCTGTTTCAGAAGTTAGGAGGCTTGGATAAAGAACATCCGAGCCTGGAAACACTCTCACGTGTCTCCAGGCAAATAAAAAACTGCATCTCACATTTCGTAGCTTGTTTGCGGTCCAAACTCTCTCGGCGTGATTTCCAGAGACGGTGGGTAGACATCCAGACGGGGGGTGGACACCTTTCCGCGAGTGTGACGTCAGAAAGTTCCCTTGTTCAGAATCGCCCGTTTGGGCTGTCTTTTTTTCAAACGCGAAAAGGATCTCAAATGCTCAGTTTACACATTTCGCAACTTTTAGCCATGGGGATAGCCCTAAACAGGGTAGGGGAGCTCACATTAACGTTCAAAAACCTCAGAAAGTGAAAATTTCATGCCATGGGACCTTTAAACCATGTTGAATCTGGCCTACCACTGCAGTCTCTTTAACATGTTCCATCTTCCTCGTCTCCAGTGGACTTTGGTGTGAGCGCTCAGTTGGACCGGACAGTTGGACGCAGGAACACGTTTATCGGGACGCCATATTGGATGGCTCCGGAGGTCATCGCCTGTGACGAGAACCCAGATGCTACATACGACTTCAAGGTGAATATGATTTGTCTTTTGATTAATGCAGTTTTTTTCCGTTTTCTGTTTAAAGGTGCATTGTGTAACTTTTCGGGTATAAGATCCCTCACCTGCTTGTCTCCATGAAGATGGTATCACTTTGCCTGAAATGTTTCACAGTGTGGCATTAAACTTGTCAATCTACCATTCATTCGATAATGGACATTTTCATTGCTCAAGGAACATGCACACCTACAGTCAATGGGCCCTCCTCTGCACAGAGCTGACCGGTATCTTTTTCTCGTGGCATCTCCTGTTTGTTTCCATGGAGATAGTTAGACTTTGCTTCCTGCTTTTCTCCATGGAGACAAGATTGTTCCACAGTACGACATTACCTACACTTATCGAGATTTTTTTTTCATAATAGATGTTTTTATTACTCAAAAAAAACTTCAGAAAACATGCATCTATAACATGGCCTAATGGTGTTACCTGCTGTCTCCATGGCGATAATTAAGATGAATATACTGTGGAACATTCTGGGCAAAGTAACTACCTGATTGTAGAAAAACTGGTACTATTTGCTGCATTTGGTTTTGAGGTTATAACCATTCAAGCACACCAAACTCTCATATTTCATGGTTTTGCTGGTGACCTTTGTGATACCATGTCTGAGTTATATTTTTTCTTCTACCTTTCCTCCAACATTAATCACTCCTTTCTCCCACATGATCGCACAAACCTTTTACCCTGACAACGCATCCTGAGGGTTACAAATATCACTGATTTCACGGCATTTTCACTGGATTTCTCACTGGTTTGGAGAAAGCTGAAAGAGCCGTAATGGGGCCGGTTCCCTGTGTGTTCAAACTCTATTAAATGCAAGTCTCTGGAGCTCAATGAGACAAGAGCTCTTCACATTATGAGATTAAATAGGCTTTAAATAGGCAAAAATCCAGCGCTGTGCTCAGATAGGAGTTCAAATGGTTACACTGTGGGTTGAAAATGTAAGGGGTATTTTTATCAGCTGAAAATGTCATTCACACAGAGGGACAAATAGCAGTGTTTGGCCTTTCTTGACAACGGGCTTTTCGTAGGTGGTGTCAGACGAGGTGAAGTTTTGAATGCTAAAAACATCTTAAAGGGACAGTGTGTAAGATTTTTACCCGTTAATTACAGAAATTGAAGATACCCATTCAAAAATACAGTGTTTTCCAAGCCTTTTCACTTCCATCATGAAATCAAAGTATTCTGTTGGACTTAGATATACCTGCATAAAAGGGGGATCGTCCCCATATAGAGGCAGCCATTTTGAATACGAGAGCCGCAGAAGGACATTTGGGCTCCGCCTTCGCCTTCGGCAAGGCTGGTGGTTTTGGGTAAACAACGACAAGCATGTTGCCGGATCACACGTCGTAATGGATCTAACACGTGTTTTGGACTAAATTGTTTTACTGGATTTTATTCGCTGGATCCTTACGGACAGATTGAGACCAAGTTTATGGTGAAATACTGAGTTTGACCTGTCCAGAGCCTTCAAAGGTAAGCTAAGTAACAAACCTCGTTTTGTGCTTTTCCATATAAAAGCCCCATGTGCACGGGGAGTGATTGCTGTGCCGGGAAATGAATTGCATAGTCAAAAAGAGGAGACTGTAAGGTTTCATTTGATGTGTAGATTGTCATGGTACACGATCGGGAATGTGTGCTTTCATGCGAAAAGAAAAAAAAAACAGTGAACGGGGCCGCGTTTTATTTATACCGTAGTTGTCGGCGAGGGCTCGCACAGCGCCGGGTGCGCTTCACGTGTTCGTGCGCGGGTCCGCGTTACGGTGCGCCCGGGTGACCCTCGAGGTCTGCCGTAGCTAAAACAGGAAGTGCAATAGCCACCATCCACCTATGCGCCACGAATCCTACACACTGTACCTTTAAAGCTATTCATAAAAGCGTTCTGAGTCATTACTGACAATCAATACGTTGTTTATTATGTTCAAGGATTAGACATAAATTCAAATTAGAGTTCTGTGTTGGCTAAAATACATTCTAGTTGAATATTGTGCGGGATCCTGAATGCACACTTCGCCAATACTTTACTGAAAACCAGACTAAAATGTGAGTCTAGTCCACTTTTTGACTTGTGGGCCACAAAGGATTCTAAAATTTGACGGGACAGGACCAGGAGCAGCTGGATTTAGTATTTTGGTAAAAACACTAAAACTAATATGGGATATGTAGAAAACATGTGCTTTATTTCAATTAAAAATTAACAAAAGCATTACAACAAAATGTCCATCTTTCAAGTTCCACAGTATTTAGCTATTTATTGAAATGACTTTTAAAACACAGAAAATTTAATTAATAAAATACAGCTTTTGTTTATTACTAACAGTTACTATTTTAGAGCACTGAAAGTTCTGTTCTCCTTCAGGTTCTTTCGTTCTTTCGCATGTTTAATGGCAAAGTGACGGCTGATATTATATTCTTTAAAAACTGCTACAGTCTCTTGGCATATCAGGCATACAGTTGATAAGTGAAAAAATATTAACTTGTCCACTCCTTATTAAACACTCGACATTCTCTGTCCACTTTTCTTTTCTTAGCTGCGCTCATCTTTACAGGAGGGCTGAGGGGTTAAACGCCGCACCACCTAGTGCGCCAGCTACTGGAAAACGCCAGAATTGCAGGGAAATTAAAACTTTAAAACATTAACAAGGTTTATTAATATAATTTCTTCAAGTTTGGCGGGCCGGATTAAGAAGCTCAACGGGCCGCATATGGCCCCCGGGCCGTAGTTTGCCCATGCCTGGTCTAGTCACTGGTGAATCTCCCTGAGTTCAAATGGGAGTGATTGACAGGTGAATTAGCCACACACACACTCAGACACACACGATCTGTCCGTATCAAAACAAATATGGCTGCTCATGGGGAAAAAAGATAGGAAAAAATTATCACAGGATATTGAAAAACGTCACAGAATCAATGAGCGGAGCAATACACTCTGTTAGACTTAGACTTACTGTAGACATAGACAAACTTTATTGATCCACAAGGGAAATGATTTGGACACAATAGTTCACAGCATATTATAATAAGAAGAAATGGTATATAAATTCTAAATATATCCCTCCCATTTGAACTCAGGGAGAGTCACCAGTGACTAGACTCACATTTTTAGTATTGTTTTGGACATCTGTAAATAGGTATTTATTTATTTTTTGAACTAGATTCTGTTTTAGATAGTTTTTGTATTGTCTTTATATTGTCTTTTTGTACTGCTTGGCCAGGGAGAAACGGAATTTCGATTCACTGTATGTCGAACACATAATTAACAATAAGGTTGACTTTGAACTTGAACTTTGAAATAAGTAGCAGAAATGGCAAGAGACTGATGTCAAATGTATACTATATACTATATACTGTAGATGTTTACAAGTAAAGATAAAATACAGAATCTGAGGTGTGAGAAAATTGATTCTGTTGAAAATGAAAGGTTACCAATGAGCTCTTTCGTTTCACGTGTCACTGAAATAAACAAATTTGATTGGATGGCCATGTTTGAGCCTGGCTTGAGACACAATAATACAGAGCCTACAGATACATTATATATAGATTATATATATGGGCGGCAGTAGCTCAGTTGGTAGAGCGTTTGTCCACGGATCCGTTCTTGACATAAGAAACATCAGTGGTTGAGCGGTCAGATCCACTGACCCACAGGTTGGTGTCACGATTCCAGCTCCCACAGATGAATGCTGCCGTTGTGTCCTTGGGCAAGACACTTAACCTTACCTTGCCACCAGTGTCTGTGTACACTGGTGTGTGAATGGATGAGTGGTTCCTTGTTGTAAAGCGCCATATAAGCAGCGTGAGGTTAAAATCCAGTCTATTTTGTACTTTCTGCATCTACTTAGAAAGCATTTTATTGTCAGAGAATCAGGAACTGCACGGTTAGCATGCTAGTTGTTGTTACTGTGACACACTGTGGCCTCTGAAAGTTGTGAAAAGAGCTTATAAACACATTGTAGTGAATAATTAGCATGCTATGAATGCATAAGGTAAATGAGGAATAACTTTGGACCACTGCAAACCTTTTAGAAGAAGAAGAAGAAGTGAACTTTATTGATCTCACACTGGAGAAATTCTTCTCTGCATTTTAACCCATCCTATATATATATATATATATATATATATATATATATATTAGGAGCAGTGGGCGACATTCCTGCGCCCGGGGACCATCTCCATGATCTTCTTGCTGCGGTTTGGTCAGGACCTCAGCTGGAGGATTTTACCTATGGTGCATGTTTTGGGTTGGTGGGGGAAACCGGAGTGCCCGGAGGAAACCCACCGAGACACGGGGAGAACATGCAAACTCCACACAGAAAGGCCCAGGCGACCCGGGGATCGAACCCAGACCATGCATGCAAACTCCACACAGAACACACACAGAAAGGCCTGGGCGACCCGGGGATCGAACCCGGAACCTTCTTGCTGTGAAGCAAGAGCGCTAGCCACTCAGCTACCGTGCCGCTGTGTCACATTTTTAAGACAGCAAAAATCATGTACATCACCTTTAATATCCTCACCAGGAGACTGGTGAGAACTGGCTTGATTGAGAAGTATAATACGGCATAACACGGTAGTTTTAGCTTTGGTGGTTCCTTTAAGCTCATTCTATTGGACAGGAGCTCTGAGTTAGCAGGACAGATGGGTGTTTTTATGGAGTATTTTTATCATCTCGCAGGAACAGTGACCGCTGGACCCTGCCTCGGAAGTGTGAATGTGCGGCGCGCTCAGACTATGTAACACTTCATCTGACTGTTGTGTTTTTCTTCTCAGAGCGATTTGTGGTCCCTCGGCATCACCGCGATAGAGATGGCAGAGGGAGCGCCACGTAAGTCAAAAATACTACACAACTGTTAAAGGCATTATGATGTAGATGAGACTGTTATTACATAATGAGATAGGCCAATATAGTTTGTGTTTAGTCTGGATGTGGGTAACACTTATAATGTACACATAAATGGCCTTAATAAAGCAAGAACCAAGACAACAAATAGAATGATACAGGTTTGGTTATTACTTATTTAAAGTCCTTTCTCTAACTTATGTAACGAAGTCTGAGTAATTCTTAAAGGGCTCATGTCATCACAAACATATCTGGAGTTGTGTTTTTTTTTCATTTGGAGATGTATACAGACTAATAATGAATCTTTTCCATTGTACACATTGTATAGTGGGTCCAGTGATAGTATGACTCTTCAGTTAGATCTAAAACATGTTATTAACTGTTTATTTTCCTCCGGTCATTTTCAGCGCTCTGTGACATGCATCCAATGAGAGCCCTCTTCCTCATCCCCAGAAACCCCGCCCCCAGACTCAAGTCCAAAAAGTGGTGAGAAAGAATTGTCGTTTTGACTGATCTTCTTTTGATTTCCCATACAACTAAAAAAACATGTACATATTGATCAAAACTCAGTGGGACTCTCTTGGTTAAACAAATTAAGTAAATAAGATAAGATAAGACTTTATTGATCTCACATAGGAGAAATTCACTTGCCACATTAGTTGCAGGCAGTTTAGTGCAAAGAAAAGTTTGAACAGAAAGTGCATGCAGACAAATAGTAGTAATAATAAAATAAGTAAATAAGAGAGTATAGAAAAATATTGCACGTCTGGACTATACAGTGGAGTTCTACAGTCTGATGGCGGTGGGGATGAAGGATCTGCGGTAGCACTCCTTCTTGCACTGGGGGTGCCTCACTCGGCTGCTGAAGGAGCTGCTCAGCTCCTCTACAGTCCGGTGCAGAGGGTGAGAGGTGTCGTCCATGATGGACGGAAGTTTGGCCAGCACCCTCCTCTCAGCCACCTCCTCTACAGAGTCCAGAGGACAACCCAAAAATGAATAACTACAGTGCGCCTTTAAAGGGGATATACTATGAAAAACTTATGAATATTTAACCTGTTACAATGGTCTTCCCTCATCTTTAGATCGCTCAAAGTTGAATTGTGATTGATTCATGCATGTTTGAGTTAACCTGTTTTGCTTTGGATATATGAGTGTTGAAGAAATCTCTATTTTCACTTAACCCCCATCTCCGGCCACTGTTCTGTATTTACTTTTATTTATCTAGAGTTCAAAAATGTCTTGTAGCCATTTTTTGACAACCAATTAAACCAACTATGAAGTAAAACGAGTTAAAGAAAGTCTTCTCATCCTAACATTATTATAGTACCTTGACTTACTTATTCCACCTTTACAAAGATTTAAATGTACTTGTGATTTCAGGTCTAAGAAGTTCCAGTCTTTTATTGAGAGCTGTTTGATGAAGAGCCACAGTCAGAGGCCGAGCACCGAGCAGCTCCTCAAGCACCCGTTTATCAGAGACCTGCCCAACGAGAGACAGGTCCGGATCCAACTTAAAGACCACATCGACCGCACCAAGAAGAGGCGGGGAGAGAGGGGTGAGCAGCAAATATAAATCTCCTGATAATTTAACTTCAATCAAACTGAGATCCTGTCAATTTCAAATCATCCATAATCAGTTTGGGACTTTTTAAATCAAGTTTTTAATTGAGAGGTCTAGTCACTCCTGTGTAGTTTGGAAAAATGTATATATATTTTTGCCATATTGAATAGAAGGTTTAATACCATACTGTGAAACATTCTAGACAAAGCTATAACTTATCCATGCAGAAAAGTATTTGACGGACCCTCCACCAGAAAAGTTACACAATACAGCTTTAAAAAGAGGTTTAAATGTTTGTTTTTTTCAGATGAGACAGAGTATGAATACAGTGGCAGTGAAGAGGAGGACGAAGAGAGAGATGTCGGAGAACCCAGGTAAGTTTAAACTGAAAAACAGCCATCTTTGCTACCTGCTGGTCTCCATGGAGATGTTAAAGGGATAGTTCGGTTTTTTTGACGTGAATCTGTATGACATCACCTTCAGCAGTGTCGTGCATTAACACTGACTTATCGCTGATAGTGTCCCGTGAGCCGAGTTGTGCCCCGGTTCTGGAGCTGACGAAAATAGTTCCGGCAAGTTAGCCAGGACAGTTAATAAAGCTTGTTTTTCTTCTCAAAACAATATTTGTCCAAAAAGTGATATATTTGCGTCACAAAACAGTTGCCAATGAAAAGTCAGAAGTCATAATCGCTTGGTGCTATTTTCTCTCGAGTCGTATCACTGCGTGCCTGTTATTATTATTAGCCTGTTCACTTGTAAACATCCCACTTACAAGTGAACAGGCTAATAATAATAATTTTCAAAAAATACTTTGAAAAACATGCATCTTTTTGTCCTGTAACTTGGTCAGATGCCTTCATGTAGAGAGATACAGTATTAATGCCATACTGTCGAACATTCTAGGCAAAGTAATAACTTCTCCAGGGAGACAAGCACGTGGTGTACCCTTCACCAGAAAAGTTACACCAGGCACTCTGGTTTCCCCCATCAACCCCAAAACCTGTACAAAGAGTCAGATTCTCCAGCTACAGTAGTCCTAACTCTTGACCAAGACTAGCTCAAGATCTGGAGATGGTTCCCACACCCACTGCTCCTGATTAGTTGCCCCAGTAGTACTGAAGGATGGGTGAAATGTAAAGGGCAAATTTCCCTATGGGGGCAATAAAGTGTACCTTACCTTTACTATAACCTAAGAGACATACCATCAAAAACACAAACGAAACAAGAAACACTGCTAGACCACATTATCGTCTCAATACTATCCCTGTTATTGTTTACTAAATATGTTGTGATCCATTCTCAGCTCCATCATAAACATCCCGGGGGAGTCCACTTTGAGGCGGGACTTCCTGCGTCTGCAGTTGGCCAATAAGGAGCGGTCTGAGCTGATCCGCAGACAGCAGCTCGAGCAGCAACAGAACGAAGAGCACAAGAGACAGCTGCTGGCAGAGAGGCAGAAACGAATAGAAGAGCAGAAGGAGCAGAGGAGGAGGCTCGAGGAGGTCAGAACCAGGAGAGAGAACTGAAAATGTGCACTCAGACAAAAGTACAGTTACATGGCTAAAAATGTACTGCTAACAAAATTGTACTTAACATTGCTGGAAGTGGGTATTTAATCTGTCTAACTTGTCTGTAGCTCCCAAACCCTTAATATCCACATGTATGTAATTTTCACGCTTGTGCACAGTTTTAGAACAGTGAAACTGGATTCCTCGAGCGCAGCCAATCAGATCACTGCATTTGGCACTTACTTCTGGGTTGACGAGAAATAAAAATTAGCTGCAGTTTACAATTTACAATAGAATCATTGATTGAAAACACAAAATACTACTCCTTTAATGCAATTTTGTCAGCATTATAAATTTGTCTAGATTTGACCTAAATTAAGGGTAAATATGACTTGAAATGTGACTAAACCATGACTAAGGGCCTGTTTACACGAAAACGTTTACGGGTAAAAATAACAACATATTTTATCAGAAGTGCCTTTCGTTTAGATGGTGACTGTGTTTTGGGAGCTTAAAAACGCAAAAAACTGAAACCACCCTCCAAAGTGGAAAACTTGAACACGCTCCGCAGTAGTGTTTTCGTCTACACTGCCCAAGGCACAAAACTCTGACATTGAGTACGCGTTTACATCACATCGGTCCATATATCAGTGTACTTTGTTTGGCAGGACTCCCAGTCCAGACCTTGTTGCACCTTCATTGCTTTGTAGTCTAACGTGGTCTGAAGCAATAATTGAACTTCTTCATCTGACCACACAATTTTTTTTTGCTACCGGTAGCCATGTTTTGTTTTGCTTTTCGCGGCGCAGATGCGAAGAAGGAAGATTCTACGCTTGCGCATGGACATATTGTATCACAGCGCCACCTAGCCACCTGGCATGCATACCCAATCGAATTCCACACACTTTTGCGTGATCGTATGCATGCAGATTTCCTCCCGAAAATACTTGTCTAAAAGCGGAATAAAAAGTGAAGACGCGACGCCACTTTTGCATCTTCTGTTCAGACCGTCATCATATAAACCATGACTAAGGCAGTTCTAAATATTGATGAACTCAAAGGACTACAAAAAACATGAATATATATGCCTTTAAATTAAATAAGTACTCAAACTATGTCATTAGGTTCTTTTTTCCAGACCAAAAGTTTGTTTTCATAACTCACAGTTTCGACTGCTCACTAGCGGTCTTCCTCAGAGCGGTCACGTGATGTTGCTGTGATGTATCCGGTCAGCTGATTTATAAAGGTTTTGGCGCTGTCTTCCAACCTGTGGAGGCAGGATGACAGCGCCATCGGACCATGACTTCCTCAGGACAGTATCCCAGGAGTGTGACAGTAAAAAAGCCCCCTTGTCCTGGTTTATATTCCCAGGAACATGTTTGTTTAAAAGAACCTGATAACATAAATTATCAGAAAACCAAATGAACCTTATTGAACCAAATACTCAAACTGTAGAGGATACATGAACCACATTTTGAGAAACATTTACACTAAACAAGAAACACTAACCAAGAGTAGCATTATAGATCAGATGTAGATAATTTATTACAAGACAATGCCAATGTTTAAAGGTGAAGTTGTTTTAAACCATAAACCAATCTTTTGAGCAGGGGATGCAGTATTGTTATGTGTTTATTCATTATACATTACCTCAAATAGATATAGGTAGATTGACAAACGAGTCATTTCAGGTAACATTACATAATTCTGAACAGTAAAGAAATAAAAAAAAAAAAAGATTCAAAACCATGTTGCACCTCCTTCACGCCTGGATGGACAAAGTGTGAATGAGTTTCCTGTTTTTTCACAGCAACAACGGCGCGAGCGAGAGATGAGAAAACAACAAGAGAGAGAGCAAAGGAGGAGGTACGAAGAGATGGAGCAGATACGGAGGGAGGAGGAGAGGAGGCACGCCGAGAGGGAACAGGTAAAGCAAAACATGTCAAAACAGAGATATAAGGGAGAGGGGAGGAAAGATGGAGGAGGAGGTACGAAGAGATGGAGCAGATACAGAGGGAGGAGGAGAGGAGGCACACCGAGAGGGAACAGGTAAAGCAAAACATGTCAAAACAGAGATATAAGGGGGAGGAAAGATGGAGGAGGAGGAGAGGAGGAGGTACGAAGAGATGGAGCAGATACAGAGGGAGGAGGAGAGGAGACACGCCGAGAGGGAACATATAAGGTATAAAGAGAGGTGGGGAGAGATAGGAAGAGGAGAGAGAGGAGGAGTAGGAGAAGGAAGAGATATGGAGGGAGGAGGAGAAGAGACATGTGAAAGAGATATACAATGAGAGAGGAGAGGAGCAAGAGATGAGGAGGAGGTATGAAGAGATGGAGCAAATACAGAGGGAGGAGGAGAGGAGGCACATAGAGAGGGAACAGGTAAAGAAAAACATGAAAGAAAGATAAAAGGAGGAGGGGAAGACATGTGGAAGAGTTGGAGAAGGAGGAGAGAAGAGATGGTGAAGATATGGAGGGAAGAGGAGGGGAGGCACGCCGAGAGGGAACAGGTAAAGACACATGTGAAAGAGAGATATACAATGAGAGGGGAGAGGAGCAAGAGATGAGGAGGACAGAGAGGAGAGGAGGAGGTGTGAAGAAATGGAGCAGATACAGAGGGAGGAGGAGAAGAGGAACATTTGAAAGAGATAGATACAAGGGAGAAGCAGAGGGGGGTATGAGGAGAAACAGAAACATCGAAACGGGTGAGGAGAGGAGGAAGGAGGAGAGAGGGGAGGAGGAAGGGAAAACTGAAGTGACAGAGGGGGGGGAGGTATTAAGAAAAGGACGACAATTGGGGAGAGGAGGTGAGAAGGCAGAGATTACAAGTGATGAGGGGAGGAGGAGATGAGGAGAAGAAATAGTGGGGAGGTGCTATGACACACAGAGAGGGAACAGGTAAAGAACCATGTACAGTAAGAAGGGGGAGGAAAGGTTGAAGGAAAAGTCTATATATAAAAATGTAAAAGAGGAGAGAAAGCCAGCAAAAACATATATAGAGAAAGAGAGAGAGCAGTTTTTTTAAAAATAGACCAAAACATTCAATATAGACACAGGAATGAGTGGAGGAGGAGGGCCTGCTGAGGCATTCAAACAGAAAATCAGGTACAAACTGAGAGGAAATAAGGAAAAAGTGTATTGGCAACACACACAATACACAGATACAGGAAAAAACACATACAGAAAACACATATATTACACTGTAAAGTCTAATAAGTAGACCTTATTTGAAGAAATCTAGGAAACCGATTGCCTTGAAAAATCTGACAAAAGTGGACTGTGAATCTAAAACTCATCTTACAAGTACGTATTTCCTCAGTATAGTGTGCAGTAAAATCCTCTTTCATCGAACTAGGCACAGCAACTGAAGTTTACTTTAGTTTTCATTCATAGAGCTCATGTTGTGAAGCTGTGCAAACTAATCAGTCAGTTCCTCAAATCTAAAATATGTAGTAACCTTTATTTTTAAGAGTAAGTTCATCTTACTTGGTAAAACTATGGAACCCGATTGCCTTGAATTGAGCAAGTAAATGTTATTTATATACACAAGTTAGAGTAAAAACAGGTTCTGTTCTACAATAATGCCATTTAGATGTGTATCAGGTACACAAGGATTTGCATATTTATTAGTCTTTGAAAAAAACGTTGCAAAACTTTTGTTCAGCTGAAGTGCAAAACACGTCGTAACATGTGTAACAATAAAATATTATCTAACCAAGACCTCCGCACTTAGGGCTAAAAACATACTGGAAGAAACAAAACAGGTGTACAGGTATAATCTGGCAAAGAGTGAATGAACAGAGGGAGTGTATAAAGATGCCCTGGGACGATTAGGGAATGAGTGGCAGCTGTAGGAAAAACAGGGAGGACCGGAACAGATTGGGAACTAGAGCTGGACTCTTGGCAATAATCACTTACTTACTCATCTCATTCAAGTTGACCTTAGTCTAACTGGAAAGAAATATGCTTTTTTTGTCCTGAAACTAACTGTTACTTTACCACGATCATTAATCTCACAAAGCTGTGAGTAAAGTAAACTTGTGATAGATTTTACAGTGTACAGTGAATCTCAAATATATTTTCATTTATTACCCCATGTCCTCGGGTTGAAAAACGTATAACAGTGACCGTATGAGAAGCATGTGATCACAGACTAAAATAAGACATTTTTTTGTTTGAGGAAGTTTATTCAGATACAGCGTTGGGTCTAATTTAGTTAATAAGACTTAGTTACTGTAATTAAATAAAAATGTTTAAATTGCACTAACTTTTTGGTTGGGGGGGGGGCTGTCATTTGTTTTTTTTCTATGGAGATGTCATTGCTCTGCCTGGAATGTTCCACAGTATGACATTAAACAGCTCTACTTTACATTTATTCAATTACACTGGTCTACAAGCAAAATGCTTTCGGAGCAAAAGTAATGACATTTTTCTTGGTTTAGGTCACTAATAAAGAAAAAGTAAGTCAGAAGTGCTGATTGGCTATAGTTTCCAAGATATAGTATTGGGTCAAAATAGGAAATAACGCAAAAACGGTAGTTTATCAGAAGGTACAGTGTGTCTACAAGCAACCAGTTCTATCTGAAAGCCTGTCTGCACATTCCAATACATTCATTTTAATATGTCTAGAGTTTTAACATATATCAGTATATATAATATATATATTATTATTATCATATCATTATATATCTTGAATACATTAGCTAACCAGCACAGTTATCAATTGATTTTCAGTTCATCTTATCAATATAAATGAGATTTAGCCACTTTTATCTCAGAAGCAGATCGAGTCCAAATACAAATTTGTATACTAGTGTTACATGTGGTTTTATAGCTCAAAAATACCTAGAAAAACAGGCATTTACACAGATATGACCTGTAACTTGCTCTGGTTTGGTTTCCATGAAGATAGAAAAGGTTTAATGCCATACTGTGAAACATTTCAGAAAAGCAATAACATCTCCATGGAGAAAAGCATTTGATGGACCCTCCACCACAAAAGTTACACAATGTACCTTTAAGCAATTTCTGCAGAGCTCAGTACTCACGAATCAGATTGATCAATACATAATAACTGTATTATTATAATGCAAGAGTCCATATTAGTCACATGTAGGTTGGTAGTTTGAAAACAGCACAGATCTGAGCATACTGTTGTTGTGCCCTTGAGCAAGACACTTCATCCCCTTTGCTTGAATGTAGTCTGACTGGGGAAAAAAATGCACATATCTGAATTTGTGATTATTTCTATGACAGTTGACAAACATAAACACACCCTGCTATAACGTTATAATGTGTAGCACTGTTCTATCTGCTATTTCTAAAGTTGTGGGTCTATCACTGGATTTGCTTCTATTTTCTGAAATGTATTCCAAAAAATGTATTCTTTTTCCAGGGCTGACTTCCTTACACTCACATTTTAATCATGACTTTTTCTGGTACTAATCACATCTCCTTCACATCTTTTTCAATAAACACTCTTGCTTCTCTCCCTCCTCTTCCCTCTTCCCTCTTTGGTGTTTTCTGCCTGTTTTCTTCCTCCTGCTATAACGTCACTGGTTGCCTGGGCTGTGATTGGCTGATCCCGGTGGCTGTCCTCTCTCTGATTGGCCGCGTCTGGGGCGTGCTGCGTGCTGATTGGTTAGGAGTACATCCGTAGGCAGCTGGAGGAGGAGCAGAGGCAGCTGGAAATCCTGCAACAGCAACTTTTGCAGGAGCAGGCCCTGCTTCTGGTAACATCACACTGTCTCACCCTAAAGTAGCCCACGCTTAATGATGAAACAACTTTATTATTCTCACATTTACTTTTAGCTCTCTTAATAAACCATAAAACAGTGAAGATTATAATTTAAGTGTGTAACTGTGCATGTCATCATCAATATTCAAACTAGGATACATACAGCTCTGGAAAAAAATAAGAGACCACTGCATTATTTTCTGAAATCATTCTGAATTCATATATTAGAGCCATTCCATTCCAGCGTCTGTTGAATTCCAACACAAACACAAAGCTGAGCTACTTCAGTTCTTGCACCAGGAGTGGAATAAAATCACCCAAGAACAATGTGAAAGACTTGTGGAGCGCATGCCAAGACGCATGAAATCTGTGATTAAAAGGGTTATTGCACCAAATACTGATTTCTGAACTCTTCTTAAGTGTAAAGTGAATTTGACCATTTGTCATTTTCTGCAAATAAATGCTTTAAATGATAATATTTTTATTTTGAATTTGGGGGAAATGTTGTCAGTAGTTTATAGACTCAAACAAAAATGTTCCTTTTGCCCAAACACATACCTATAAGTAGTAAAATCAGAAAAACTGATAATTTTACAGTGGTCTCTTATTTTTTTCCAGAGCTGTATATTGGCTGTTTACAAAAAGTGATTGTAACATAAGGAAATTATATTAGATTAGAGAACAAAATATTTTGCTCATGAGCTTTATATAGAGATGCACAGATGCAGCTTTTTTGAGTTCTTGTTTTTTGAGTTCTTGTTTTTGAATTGTGCAAGTTTACTGAAGAGTTGTGAATGAATAAAAATGAATACATAGGGAGACGTAGGCTAGGGAATACATCAGCTAGTTATATTCTTACTAAAACCAATTAAAGACCCAATTATCATATCGTTGTACTGATATCGTGGAACCTATACACGATGCTGCTTCTTGTGTTTGAAACGTTCCTTCTGATGACATATGACAGCTCAGATGACTGACGCCCAAAAGCTTTTTTTTTTTAATTTTTAAATAACTTTTATCCTTCCTGCTTTGGACCACAGCATGCTTGACATGTTCTGCTTCATTTTCACGTGTTCCTCTCATAAACGGTGACCTCTGACCTCGGGCCCCTGACAGGACGCTGTTAAAAGTCTGTTTGGACACTTTCAAACTCAACTCTGTCAACACCATCACACAGAACCTCATCTAAAGTCTTATCCCAATTTATAAGACATATTTGTATATATTTGATCATTAAAATAAGGAATGTGTTGCACCAGCTATTTATAGAAAGGCACATACCTTCCTTTAAAAAGCTGTTTTCTTTTAAATCAATACATTCCTATATATTTTCAGACAGACAGACATTAAAATAGGCCAGTACATAGTAATAGCATGGTAATAATGACTATGATAATTAATATATCATGGTAATTACACACCTGTCATTCTAATGTAAGCTTTCCTAATCTTTTGCCACTTTTTACTGTACAGAGAAAATGTGGTATTTTGTTGATAAAAGGAGAAATTCAATTTGTCTATGTTTGGTATTTTGTTGTTAATATTACAACATTCCCTGGGGGTGTGATGCTAACTGTAAGCACTGCTCTATCTGAGGCACTGCTCTATCTGAGGCTCTATTAGACTTTAATGTGAGCTTTATTTTAACATAATCTCACTAGAAAGAGAGTGAGTTGATTTGTACTGCTAAACAAGTCTTTCACATATACCACTACAGTCACACCCTAGCTAGTTGATAGGTGCTGGTAAAAACCCAACATATTCTGTACACAGGAAAGGAAGACAAGAGATTAGATCTTTTTCACTTGCAAGTGGAGAACAATCAGAGAAATACGACCAGGTTACAACATTGCTCTCGGCCCATATTTGCTCTGAGCGTCCTGGTTCTCTGTGCCCCCAGCTTGCTATTTATTCAGTTTTTCACATCCCTAGTTTACACGTGGTCTGTCCTGCCCATAAGGGGTGGGGGAACATGTGGCAGGACAGCCGACAAAACATAATCATTAAAACCAAAACATAATCATAACACCCAACACACTTATAAGATAATTCCCAGATATGACATCTTTCACAGGAACAATGTCCCTGAAACTTAGATACTGGAGGAGCCAAGCTGTCTGCTTACGTCTCCCTCAGATATCTGGCCTTTCTGCAACTCAAAACATATGATCACAAGTCACGCACACATTTGAAACTTCATTTCTAAAGATTAAAGAATCACAAAAGTTAATAATATATAATTATTCCATCATTTCCCTCCTGTTTATTAATTTTTGTTGTATCCCGTGTAACCTCTTCTTTGCAGATTTTCAGTTACCTGTTCATTGTTATTGTACACACAATTCTCAATTTCTTGGAATAAGTCAGTCAATTCATTTTGTAAATCTGTTTCTTCGTCAATGGGTGTCAATAGAGTGCCATTATAACCTGCCAGCAAATGCATCATCACTTCCTTGTCTTGTGTTAAGGGTGAGATGGCAGTTGTAATTAGTCTATTAATTAATGCTCTTAGACATGGAATACAACAACACCCACATAAGGTCAAAATTGCTGCAAATACTGCTACTGACATTAGGACTGATGTTACCAGGGCTTTGTATTTTCCAAATACATCCAGCCAGCCATCCCACATGGAAGTATCTACCCCCGATTGGTCCTTCATTCGCTTGTTCATAGCTCTTAGGCCATCCAAGGCCTTAGTGAGTTTACCTTCGGGAGCGGTGTTATTCGGGACAAACGCACAACACACATCCCCAAAGATTGCACAAACTCCTCCTTTCTCGGTTAGTAACATGTCGAGCACTATGCGATTCTGGAAGGCCATGAGTGAGGTAGCTTTAAGTTGGTCGTGTACAGCAGATAGTGCAGTTTCGGTGTAGTTGCCAAGTTTCTGGACGTTATAGTGGATGTAGTTGATTCTGTCTACATTTTTGTTAGGCGTAATTGGAAGGAATGCAGCTATAACTGGTGTATTTTCAAATCCTGCTGCTATTTCAAAAGATCAAAGTTAGCTTTTATTGTCAATTCTGCCATATGTGTTCAACATACAGTGAAATTTCGTTTCTCTCTGGCCAGGTAGTGCAAAAAGACAGTGTACAAGATACAATATGAAGACAAAACACAACAAAAACTATCTAGGACAGAGATCTAAAGTTAAAACTAAAGTCTAAGATCTAAAATCTTAAAACAGTGCAACATAATAAATAAACACCTATATACAGATTTCCAAAGTGTGCAGTGTGCATCAAAAATGTGCAATAGAATGTGCATTGGAGTTAAGATAAAATAAATGTGCAACAGTGCAACAGTCGTCCTTAGCAGCAGTTTTTTAAAGGGTCTTGAGTGATATATTTGATTTGCTAATTTATATTCGTCAGGTACGCCCCCTAGGGACGCCCACAGCGTCAAAGTAGGTCTTCTAATCACGGGGTGTGGCTAGTTCGCTTCCTTCTATTTAAATGTCCTGGAAGCACAAGTTGGTAATGTGCATTTATCTCTTCTGCAGTCATTGGTTGGACTATCACTGGCATAATCAGTGTAATCAAAGCACAACGAGCTGAAGTATTGGACAGTATTTTGTCATAGATCTTGTCTTCACCGCACCACCACCACACGTCTGATCTGGATATCACTTTCATGTTGTCACCTCCACTAATGTTAGTTTCACAAAATTCCTGCTGGATTCTCCCTAAGATGTATTTTGTTCCATTGAAATTTACACACGTGAAATTTTGAAGTGCTACTTTAGCATCAAATATTGGTTTAATCTTTACAGGTTGGGTGACTGGAAAAGTTTTATCCAAGTCAGAACAGTTTGGTGGATTGGTGTGAGTCATTATAGGTATTATACATGTCTCGTTAATGGGTGCAGGGACTACTTTCAAAACTGGTCTAGGTCCCAAACATACTAAACAGTCTGATAGTGATGAATTAGCTGCTTGTTCCGTCATTAACAACCAGTTGTTGCTGAGTCCTGATATTCCTGTAGCTATTAGAAACCAATCATCTGTTTTTTGCTCGTTGTTGTTGTTATTTATTCTAATCTTTGTACTAGTGAAAGTTTGTGGTCCTATCACTAGACTTTCCTTCTGCTGAGGCAGTTCTGTCGAGTCAGCCTGTGTTATGTTAGAACATAAAAAAACTTTGTGCATGGGTCGTCTCCTGATTTATGAATACATAACAATAAGGTATAACCTGGTACTTTCAGACCATGACCTCCTGATTCTATTCCTGCTTCTAATGGTTCTGCTGTTGTGTTAAAGAGCATTACTAAAGTTAATTTGCCATTCAATTTAATCACTTCCATCTTAAGTCTTCTAGCCCATTTTTTTTATCTGATACCATACTAGTAGGAATGTCATTACAAGGAATGTCAACAATATCCAACACATTATAGCTGTCTTTAGCCATTTTGGTATTCTATTCCTGTGATTTATCTGCATCTTTGTAGTTTATAACCTTTTTGCAATGACTTTGATGAATCCAAGTTGCTCTCTCAGCTATTTTTAGTGCTGTTGGGGTTGTTAACAATACTTGATAAGGACCTTCCCACTTAGGTGAATACCAGTGTTTTTTCTTAATGCTTTTCACCAAGATCCAGTCCCCTGGTTCCACTAACTCTTCTTCTTGTTGAGAACAGGGTTGGTCTACTTCAGTATGTTTGTTATTTTGCTTTTCAAACATTTTTCTCATGTGTGAAGCTAAGTCCATATCTTCCCCATCTTCCCATATTTGTTTAAATTGTGGTATTTTATATGGTCTACCAAACAATATCTCAAATGGAGTTAGCCCTTGTATAGCTGTAGTATTTAATTCTAACTTGACTAAATCTAAACATTTAGTCCATGGTCTTTTAGTTTCTTCCATACATTTTTTAAGTCTGGTTTTTATAGTACCATTTCTTCTCTCTACTAGTCCTGCTGACTGTGGGTGATATGAACACAAGTTTTTTAGTTTTGTATCAAATTTCTTTCCTATCAATTCTATGATTTCATTAACAAAATGTTTAGCATTATCCGATCGGATCACTTCCACTAATCCATATCTAGGTATAATTTCTTTCCATAACGCTTTCGCTACTGTTAATGCATCTGGATGTCTAGTTGGAAATATCTCTGTCCATTTTGAAAACACATCTATGATTACTAAACAATATTTCATACCTTCACTTTGATTTAATTGAATAAAATCCATCTGTATTTCTTGAAATGGGTATTGTGGTTCTGGAAATTTACCTCTAGTTGGTCTAAGATTTCCTTGTGGATTATGTTTTGCACATATTAGGCATCTTCTACAAAAAATTTTTTTTAGTAGTTATTATTAAATACTGCGTATTTATCATAGATACCATCCCTCCTGTTGAGACATGTGATTTACCATGGCTCAATATTGCTGCGTATCTATATAAATTCTGTGGTAGTATCGGTTTATTTTCTGGTCACATATATATGTCGTTTTTTATTTGTGCTCCTTTTCTTTTCCATAAGTTTATTTCAGTTTTAGGGCTTTGTTCTTGCATGTCTTGTAGGGTTTTTTTTAAGTTGGGTCCCTTCCATTAAAGAGTATGTATTTATTTTGTATTCTGCTGCGTCTTTAGCTGTTTTATCTGCCATTGCATTTCCTCTTGTTACTTCATCTGTTCCTGATTTGTGTGCTGTACATTTACAAATCGCTATTTTATTTGGTAATTGTACTGCTTTTATTAATTCTGTTAATAATTCAGCATGAGTTACTGGTTTTCCTGTAGAAGTCTTCATTCCTCAATTTTTCTAATATTGTGCAAATACGTGAGTTGTCGCATATGCATATTGACTATCTGTATATATTGTTACGTTCTTGCCTTTAAATAATTTGCATGCTTCTGTTAGTGCTACTAATTCTGCTGCTTGTGCCGAATAATTTGGAGGTAATTTATTTGCTTTTAATACTTTATTTACTGTTGTTACTGCATACCCTGTCTGTGTTTTTCCATAATTGTCTTTTTTAGATGATCCGTCTACAAATACAGTTTCTGCTCCTTCAATTGGAGTATCTAATAAATCTTCTCTACATTTTGTTGATTGTTCTACTAATTCTTTACAATTATGTGGGATTCCGTCATCCTCAGTCGGCATTAAAGTGGCTGGATTTAAAACTGTACATCTTTCTATGGTTAAATGTGGTTGTGAATATAAATTTGTCATACATGAAAGATGTCTTGCTGGTGATAAAAATGAGTGATTGCTCTGTAATAGTAATACTGCTACAGCGTGTGGTACTTTGAGTGTTAATGGGTGAAATAACACTACTGTTGCTGAAGCTTCTACTGCTACAGGTGCTGCTTTTACTACACTGTCAAGTTTAGTTGAATAGTAGGCTATAGGTCTTAGTTTGGTTCCATGCAGTTGTGTGATTACTGAAGTCATTAATATGCCTTTACAATCTACCATTTGCACGAAGGGTTTTGAATAATCCGGTAAGGCTAAACTTACACTTAAGACTAAAGTTTGTTTTAGATCACAGAATGCCTTTTCTGCTTCCTGCATCTATTTTAATTTATCTTTCATTGCTATTGGAGTCTCATATATTATCATATTGGAGTCTCATATTATTATCATTTATTATCATTATTACTATTTTCCATTATTATTATTATTATTATTATTACGTATTACTATTTGTATTATTTATTACTTACTTTATCCCCTCCCTGCCTGCATGCACTTTTTTCCCTCTTGTCCAAATGTCCTGGAGCTACTGTAACGAGTAAATTTCTCCTGTGTGAGATCAATATAGGCTTATCTTATCTTATATTAGTTGACTTAATGGATGTGTTAATTCTGCATAACATGGAATCCATTGTCTGCAGTAATTCGTTAATCCTAAAAAAGACATCATTTGTTTTTTGGTTTCTGGTTTTGGTGCATTCAGGATAGCTGTTTTTCTGTCGTTAGTAATTGTTCTGCCTCCATTACTGAGAGAATATCCTAAATATTTGACTTCTTGTTTACAAAATTGTACTTTATTTTTACTTGTTTTATGTCCGTTTTCTGCTAGATATTTTAATAACGGTATTGTATCCTTTTGGCATGTTTCCTTATCTGGCGATGAAATCTAAACATCATCCACGTAAAGTAAGATTTGACTTCCTCCTGGAGGTGTAAATTTAGACAAATTCGAACTCATAGCCTGTGAGTATATTGTAGGAGATTCACCGTAACCTTGTGGTAACTTGGCATAAGTATATCTTCTATTGTTATAGGTAAATGCGAATAAAAACTGGCTATCTTCACGAATTGGAATTTAAAAGAAAGCATTTGAAATGTCTATAACCGTAAAGTATTGTGAATTTGGTTGTAATGAATTTAGAAGTGTATGTGGATCAGGAACACATGGTGCTCTCTGAATCACTGCTTGGTTTACTGCTTGTAGATCTTGTATCATTCTCCATCCTATAGATGGCGCTGCTTTTTGTACTGGAAATAACATGTATTGGCCAAAATAATGCTTGTCTAGTCCACTTGTGACATCCTGTCTCAGCTGTTGGTCTTGTAGTTATCCAGTCTGTACATTTGAGTCTTTTGAGATACACTCTAGTTTGTGGCTGCACTATGATAAATAAACTAGGACTAAACCAGAACTGAACCAGGTCTAAACTAGGACTAAAAGAGATCTAAATCAGGTCCAAACCAGATCAATGCAAAAAAAAAACTAAAAAATAAAAAAACTCTTTTTCTTCGGGTCCCAGGAGGATATTTGATATAATATGATAATATGAAAAGCAGAATTAGACGTATAATAGATTTGCCAGGCGGAGGCGGAGTGCAAACACGCGCCCTGGACACGGCCAAAAGGTGAGCCCGGTGCGGCCAAAAGGTGAGGAGTTGTACAGTTGTAGGGAGTATGTATGAAGGTAGTCCTGTATGTGGAGTTTGCGTGTTCTGCTTGTGTCTGGGTGGTCTTATTCCATATGGTGAACAACTCCAGAAGCATTATCATTTGAGAATCTGAATCTGATGTTTCTAGGGGCCTAAATTCCTCAGCTCAAGTAACTATTGTAAATATTTTTTACTCTAATAGTCTGCATAATAATCTGCATAGATCTTTTCTCTTAACTGTATTATCTCTACAGTGTTTAACTTCCCTTTGAAATTATATTTTGTTGTCCATAATTTCAGGTATTTTATTTTGTCTTTATTTTGTTGCGCAACAATTTTATAATCCTTACTCTGAAGTTTTGTCTGTTTGTTTCCCATTTTTTGGTCAATTTGGTCCAACCATTTGTCCAAAGGGGAGCCTACAGGTTGGGATGTGTTTTTGTTCAGACAGTAATAATCAGTATTGTAGTATTTTTCACTTCAACCTGTCACTGTGCAATGAGCAGGTGGAAAAATCTTGCCTTTGCATCTACAATACGTTACTGTATTATTCTGAACAGTTTATATGAATTACAGTGTTAACGGCCTGTAATTCCAGTCATACACACTTTCACACAGAACTTTTATTCCTTTGAGTACGATTTTCACGGTCTTTTATTATCTAGCCAGTAACTAACCTGTTACCCGATAAAGGGAAACCGCTTCCTTCAGTAATTTACTAACTGTATGTGACTAACCTGTCACCCGTTAGAAGGATACTACTCCACCCAGTGTTTTACTACCTGCCAGTGACTCTCCCGCCACCCGATAGAGGGACACTAGTCCACGTTTTACCTAATAGAGCCTAGGATTTTTAGGGTTTTCTACGCGCTATGACCCTCAGTCACACACGTTTTAAACTTAGACGTACTCACTCAGTTCTTTTAGTCTGGTTGTCTTCCTCCTTCGGTATCCCGTCAACCCTCAGACTCCAAGCGATGGTTGAGAGTCGGCCGGTAAAGGTTTCAGATGCAGTGGCCACTGTCTTTCCCGAATCTCAGACACCTCCTGGAGTCTTTAGGTGTCTTGGGATCCGGCTTACGAAGGACCATTTGATAGGTGCTGGTAAAAACCCAACATATTCTGTACACAGGAAAGGAAGACAAGAGATTAGATCTTTTTCACTTGCAAGTGGAGAACAATCAGAGAAATACGACCAGGTTACAACATTGCTCTCGGCCCATATTTGCTCTGAGCGTCCTGGTTCTCTGTGCCCCCAGCTTGCTATTTATTCAGTTTTTCACATCCCTAGTTTACACGTGGTCTGTCCTGCCCATAAGGGGTGGGGGAACATGTGGCAGGACAGCCGACAAAACATAATCATTAAAACCAAAACATAATCATAACACCCAACACACTTATAAGATAATTCCCAGATATGACATCTTTCACAGGAACAATGTCCCTGAAACTTAGATACTGGAGGAGCCAAGCTGTCTGCTTACGTCTCCCCTCAGATATCTGGCCTTTCTGCAACTCAAAACATATGATCACAAGTCACGCACACATTTGAAACTTCATTTCTAAAGATTAAAGAATCACAAAAGTTAATAATATATAATTATTCCATCACTAGTATTAGCCAACAGTTTTTCACAGGCTCCGGAAAATGTATGTTTTAAATCCATTTTGTATTTTTTCTTGAGTTTTCAGACCTGAACTAATGAACTAATGAACTAATTAGTTCTATGAAGAACTAATGAACATTTCGCCAATAGAGATACATGTAGAACACCCCCAGCGTGATGTCACTGCAAACTATCACTTGTTCTATCTGTTTCCAGTCCATTCCCATGTTTTTAAATGCATCATATTTTTTCCTTTATGGCCCATAGGAGTACAAGAGGAAGCAGATCGAGGAGCAGCGGCAGGCGGAGCGGCTGCAGAGACAGCTTCAGCAGGAGAGGGCGTACCTGGTCTCTCTTCAGCAGCAGCAGGAGTCCAGACCCCAGGACAAAAAACAGCTGTACCACTACAAAGACCAGGCTCCCGGGAGCAACAATGACAAGCCAACCTGGGCCAAAGAGGTACCACACTGTTCAATGTGGGGGGACTGGTCTGATATATGTGATATTAGAAATGTGCAATAAATAAAAAGCATTATTAGGGCTGCAAATACTTACTTAATGGTGGCTAATTGATTTTGGAACTAATCGACAAGTTAAAGAGGGGGTATTTTACTTGTGTTGGGTATTAACTGCTAACATGTAACATATTTAGATCACCACGTTACCTTTGATTGTTTTGAAAATGCTATATTCTCCAAAAACAACCTATTGACATGTTTTATAAATTTCCCTTTTCATTTTTGACACTCTTGAGTCTCCCCTCCATTTGCTTTCCATGCTAAGTCACTCCCCCTTCAGAGCACTATCATAACACAATCTGCGTGCATCCCGCTAATGAAACTACTACATCGCGTCAGGTTGGTCAAGTTGTGGGAGCATGGGTGACGTAGGCTTGGGAGCTGAGCATTGGGCAGAATCTTACAGCTAACCGTAAGGACGGTTTGAATAGGGCCCAGGAGAGATCGTTAATTACTCAAACGTGCATGGATGACATATAAAACCTCTTCAGGCATGTTTTTTATGAGGGAAAAGTCAGAAAATGTGATTTTGCATAATACCCTCTCTTTAACAAATAATTAATTCTAACAAGAGAAATACAATTGCAAATTAACACTATATGCAAATTGAACTATTTTGTAATTTTGACTGCCAAGTGATCCTCAGCATTTGTTTCACCTTGATCTGCATTTTGATAAAGTAAAACAAAAAAAATCAAAGGTATAATAAAAAAACAATGGTTTGATTAGACTATAAAAGAATGACTGAGTGACCTTCACCAGCTGATTTCCATTTTCTACTGGTTTCTTTTTGGTCTCTTTGTTTTTGATTCCAGTGCAATTTCTTATTTCCAGCTTCACTAACAAGACCATAATTGATTAAAATCTGAGTACAGATTTTCTACCAAATGTGACTACAAAAGCAACACTGTGTAACTTTCACTTGCATGGTTCCATGGAAATAGAAAGTTAAAACCATACCCAAAACATTCTCCATGGAGACTGATGAATTTATGCGAAAACATGGAATATAATAGCCACAGGAACAGCATTTCCAAGGAAGCTCACATCCAGGCCAAATAAGAGTCAGGTTTGTGGAGATGCAAGCCCACTCGCATTAAGGACGCATGTTTTTCATTCCAATAAGAGCATCCAAAATACAATTTTAAAAAAGTAATGCTTTCATTTTAGGCTATCTTTTGCCAAAAAAAAAAAAAAAGTTACATGGTGGGGCTTTAACTTTTATTTAGGAACGTAGCAACTTCTCACATTTTTATCTTTTCCTATATATTTAAAGTTAAAGTTTTTATTTGTAATTTCCTAAATAAACCTAACTGACAAACTACAGGTGATGCGTCGCGCCCAGAGCAATTCTCCTCGGATTCCACCAAAGAAGTACCACTCTTATGAGGAGCCCCGGGACCCCCAACAACTGGAGAGCCTGCTACGTCTCCCTGGATACAAGCCCCGCCCACGCCCCCCTTCTTACCCCGTCCACGTCAGCCCAACCCGTGACAACCACCACCTGCCCCTCATCCGAATCACCTGCATACCAGAGAGGGCCACTAGGGGGGGCAGTCCTGGCTCTAGAGAGGAACAGGAGAAAGCCGGGGTTCCTGAAGCTAGACCTCGCAGTGCAGAAGTTAGCGGCTGGAATGTAGATGCAAGGGGGAGGAGCCACGATGATGTCAACCTGAGGGGGCGGAGCAATGGGTTTAAATCAGGAAGTGATAAGGAAAAGGGGTTTGGTCAAGAGATGAGACCACGCAGTGCAGAGGTCAGAGGGTGGGAACCAGAACAAAGAGCCCCAAGTCCAGATCTTGTAAACTTAAAGAGGCGGAGTTATGGGGCAAAAGAAGTATGCGGAGTGGAAAGGGGGTGGAGTCCAGATCTGAGGGGGCAGAGTCCAGGGTCAAAAGGAGGAAGTGCGAGAGAAAGGAGGTGGAGTCCAGCTCTGAGGGGGCGGAGTCCAGGGTCAAAAGGAGCAAGTGCGAGGGAAAGGAGGTGGAGTCCAGATCTGAGGGGGCGGAGTCCAGGGTCAAAAGGAGGAAGTGCGAAAGAAAGGAGGTGGAGTCCAGATCTGAGGGGGCGGAGTCCGGAGTCAAGAGGAGGAAGTGCGAGGAAAAAGGGGTGGAGTTCATATTTTAAGAGGCAGAGTCCAGAGTCAAGAGGAGAAAGTGCGCGGGAAAAGGGGTGGAATGCAGATGTGAAAGACTTAAATCCAGACTCAAGGGGGCGGAGTCCAGATCGTCGGGTTAGTCGTCACGACAACAAACGAAATCTAATCTCTTAACTAACTTTTTCTTTTTCCAGCTACTAAAATTGGCAACTAACAATATGTATCCCTACCTGATTTGGACTGTTTTACTCTTTGAAAAATGTTTTGTATTCTCTCTGTATGTTTATTCATGGAGAGGAAAAAATAAATGATATTTTTAATACTTTTTTCAGCAAAGAGTAAAATCATTTATAACATGTTTTCATAGGGTTAAAGTAATTTACAATTTAAAACAATGTATACAAAAATATTTAAATAGTGTTACCATAGCAACTTTACCAAATCCAGTAGATGGATAGATCCTATTGATCCTTACAACTAAATAATTATTATTAGTGTGCCTTAAAAACTGTCCACATCAGGTAGGAATATCAATGTCAATGGATTTTTTATTACGAGCTTACATAATCGTCATGCTTAAAGGGATATGCCACCCCCAGGTCAAATTTGGGCATCTCCCCACAGTCCAGAGACTAAAATAAGTGGTGGAAAGCGTTTTCCTGCTCACCCAGCCATTGTCCGAGTCTGTCGCCACTGACCGCCGCGGTATCTGCTGCTCCTCCGCGTTAGACTGGAGTCTAACGTCGCCAGAGAAAGATTTCGGCCAAAAGGAATTAATTTGCTCGATGCGTTTCCCAATTACTTTATGTGTAGTGCGCATTCATATCGAGTGCAAATAAATGTGCAAATCAACACGGAGAGCTTGACTTGGTCATTTTGGGTGGGAACTATTTTCCAGTGCGGAAGAATAAAGCCGAATCGTGCACCACGCTGTGCAACAGGGGAACTCCCTTCCTGGTGCGTAACAGGGATTCCCCTGGCAGCGTGCTGCGTGATTCGGCTTTATTCTTCCGCACTGGAAAATAGTTCCCACCCAAAATGACCAAGGCAAGCTCTCCGTGTTGATTTGCACATTTATTTGCACTCGATATGAATGCGCACTACACAGAAAGTAATTGGGAAACGCATCGAGCAAATTAATTCCTTTTGGCCGAAATCTTTCTCTGGCAACGTTAGACTCCAGTCTAACGCGGAGTAGCTGCAGATACCGCGGCGGTCAGTGGTGACAGACTCGGACAATGGCTGGGTGAGCAGGAAAACGCTTTCCACCACTTATTTTAGTCTCTGGACTGTGGGGAGATGCCCAAATTTGACCTGGGGGTGGCATATCCCTTTAAATTAACTATGTAAGATTTTTGCTGTTTTAACTTTTCTCGTTTTTTCTAGCAGCTAACCTTCTCTTACCTTCACAGCCACAATAATTTTCTGTAATATTATCTGTACTAACAAGGGGAACATTCTGTGCTGATCCTAAATACATTTTTAATCTAATCTTTTCCAGACTGGGTCACTAACATGTAATAATTTCTCTTGTATCCAGGACATAGACTTTTTTCTGCAAATTAGACTCCTGCTTAATCTTTTATTAACCTCTTTTTCTTCACCTTCAAGTGTCTGTAAAATATTTGAACCCTTAAAGGTGCACTGTGGAACTCTTTGGTTAGGGGTCCTTCACCTGCTCGTTTCCATGGCTATGTCATTGCTCTGCCTGGAATGTTCCACAGTATGACATTAAACAGAGCTACCTTACATTTATTCAACTACAAATAGTTTTGTAACTCAAAAATACCTACAAAAACAGATATTCTGACGCTGAGTGGAGTCGCCACTCCATAGATCTGACCTGTAACTTGGTCTAGTTTGGTCTCCATGAAGACAGAATGGTTTAATACCATATTGTGAAACATTTCAGACAAAGCAATAACATCTCATTTGATGGACCTCCACCAGAAAAGTTACACAATGCACCTTTATTACTAAGCCTTGATTAAATATTCTAATTGATGGATGTGTATTGATTATTCATTATTTATTGATTGTTTCAGCACAAAGTTTCGAACCGTATTTCGGACCCAGCTCTGCCTCCGCGCTCAGAGTCTTTCAGCAGCAGCATCCAACAGGCCAGGACCCCCCCAATGCACCGAGCAGTAGAGCCACAGGTGAGGACTAACTAAACCAGGACTATAACAGGACTGTAAGAGGACTAAACCAGGACTGAACCAGGACTAGACCTGGATTAAAAAAAGGACTAATACATGACTAAAACAGGACTGAACAAGGACTAAAACAGAACAAAACCAGGACTAAAAGAGGAATAAAACACAACATAGTCAGGACTCAACCAGGACTAAACCAAGACTCAAACAGGATTCGAACTGGACTAAACCAAGTCTCAAACAAGACTCAAATAGGACTAAGCCAGGGCTAAAGCCAGGGCTTAAAAAGGATTAAATCAAAGTTAACCTGGACTAATACAATTATAAACCAAGACTAAACCAAAGTGAACCCAGACTAATACAATGCTGAACCAGGACTAAACCAGGACTAAACCATGATTACAATAGGACTGAAAGAAAACTAAACCAGAACTAAAATAAGACTATATCAGGTAGGGCTGTAGTCAACTAAATATTTTGTATTTAAAGAACTTAAAACAGACAATTCCTATAGTCAACCCCCCCCCCCCCCCCTTTTAGCACATACACTATTTTTGTAGTATTAATAATTAAATTACTACTACTATTAAAACTATTGTTTTAAGTGTTTTTATTTATGTATTTAATTTATTTATCTATGCAAATTTTGTATAGATAAATAAATTAAAACACGACTTTAATGTGCATATAATTACAAAAAGAAACATTTTAATTTATTGGGTTGACGGTTCAACGTCTCCCTCTGTCATATTTAAAATGAACCAAGGACTCGACCAAACCAAGACTACAGTATGCACCAGTAGCATGGCTTTAGTTTCCTTATCCTTCCTCTCCTTTGTCAAAATCACATTCCTGCTGTTTTTGTCCTGCATTTAAACAAATCCAAATCTAACCGTGCACTCCCTCCTCACCCCTCTCCATTGCCCCGCCTTCTTGCCCCGCCCCCTGCCCCATATCTGTTCAGATGGCTCACCTGGTCCAAGTGAAGAGCCATGGTTTGTCTGGCTCTCAGTCGCTGTATGACCCTCACGGAGTCTCCTCCTCTGCGACCTCCGTGTCCCCCTCGCGGCCCCCCATGCCCCGCCAGAACTCGGACCCCACCTCAGACACGCCCCCAGTCCCGCCCCTCTCCCGTCTGGCCCCGCCCCTCGACTGGCTGAGGCAGGATGAAGACACGCCGCCCAAGGTCTCTGCATGCTCCCACTGTTTATGAGTCTGTGCATGTTAAAGAACCCGGGGTATGTGCCTTGGGCAGGGAGTCCAAGATGGCTGCTGTGACTGAACAGATTCTTGTTTTCATAGGTTTCAGCTTGTGTGTTGCATTTTGACATCATTTCACCATTCAGAAATGTTTGTTTTTTTAATTGCTATGGCAACAGTCCTACTTATTCATCCTTCTGAAACCCATGGATAATCTTAATGCCCAAGTTGATCAAAAATATATTATAAAACTGTGTTAAGTTAAAGGTGCACTAAATAGCTTTTTGGTTGGGGATCCATCACCTACTTGTTTCTATGGAGATGTAATTCATTTGCCTGGAATGTTCCACAGTATGACATTATTACAGGTGGTTTTGTAGCTTAAAAATGCTTAGGCATTTTGTATGTGAGTGGTTGCCTGGTTTACACCTGACCATATCGCAAGTGATATATGGTCTGGGAGCCACCTTCGAAATATCTCGTACCGGAGGTGTGGTTTACGATTGCCAACGGCCGTTTACTGGGCGTTACGAATGTCTATCATGTGGCGTATACGTGGCCCATAGCCAATCATGTCAGTTGTCAGTTCAAACTACAAGTTTCCGTTTGTCACGTAGTACGCGTCACCGTCTTGCCACCCCTCCCCGCTCTCTGATTGGCTCCCAGAATCGGGAGAGCTCGCTTGCCATAGTTGCCAGGCTGTCTTTCAGATCGGAACGAACGAAAGCAGCCTGGGATTTCCCAGGTTATGTGAGCAGGGGTCGCCTCTTCACAGACCTGACCTGTAACTTTGTCTGGTTTGGTCTCCATGAAGATAGCAAGGCTTAATATCATACTGTGGCACTTTCCAGACAGTAATAATAATAATAATAATAATAATAATAATAATAATAATAATAATAACAGAAAAAAACAGAAAAGTTACACAATGCACCTTTAAGCTTCTTGCAGGTATGTTGTTGTTGTTTTTTAATTTTTTTTTTGGATGATGTTGGACAATGACAAAGAAACAACTGTGTGGGACAAGTGTGGGACAGTCAAATGCTTTGTTTCCATGTGATTCTCATCCACCTATACTGTGATTGGACAAAAAAAATGGCCCTGGCAGTTGCTTAAATATTGTTATTACTGAACAAAATACTGTATAACTTACTTTAATTACTTTATATTATTAAGGACATAGAAGAAATAAAAGTCTGGCACAGGATCATTAAGTAATTTTCATTCAAATACAACTTCAAATCAAAAATTCTTTATCAATTTGAAACCGCTAAAATTATAATAATAGCTTTCCATTGCCAACTCTTACTTACTAACAAAGAGAGTACGATTGGTCAAAGCAGATAACATTTTGAAGCTTGGTTGACAGTTTTCTTGTGTGTCAGGTTCCTCAGAGGACGACCTCCATCTCTCCGGCGCTGGTCCGAAAACACTCTCCAGGAAATGGGCCGGGCCTGGGACCTCGAGCTGGAGCCCACCTTATACGGGCCAGGTACATACTGTAGTTTAAAGGATCCATATTACGCCATTGTCTGATCTATGTTATAATGTTCTTTCCTCATCACAAACACACCTGGACTTTAGTTTTGTTTCATTCACATGTTTAACACACAAACCCTGCAGATTTAGGCTGAGTTCTCTCAAACTCAAAAAACTCGGTTCCACCTTGTGATGTCATGTGGTAATACAGGAAGTGCTCCACTATGTTTTCAAACTCCATAAACTTTCACTAGAATCATTTGGATAATTTCAGCCCTGGAATTGCCAATCTCTACTAAACAAAAGGTAAAAGGTAGAAGACTTAGACTTAGACAAACTTTATTGATCCAAAGGGAAATTGTTTGGGTACAGTAGCTCACTCATCAAATATAATATATAACAGAGGGCAACAAAAAATAGATGGAATAGCAACCAAAGAGCAATAGACCAGTGTCAAATGAGACATAATTATAAGAATAAAAAATGATAATAAATGTGTATGTACAAATCAGAATAAAATATAATAAATAAGTAATAAAATATAAAATACAATATCAAATAAGATATCCAATCACAGCTATATACAGGTTATAAGTTTAACTTGAAAACTACCACTTCATGACATCACAAGGTGGAACAGAACATTTTGAGCTTTGGAGACGTGCACAGACTAATAATACATAAATATTCAGGCATGTGTGAATGAAAGAAAACACAACTCAAGTATGTTTCTGAGGATGTAACAACATTATAACATGACTTAAAGCTCACAAGAGTCAATTTTGCGCAATATACAACCTTTAAGACTGTTCCATGCCACAAAGCAATACTGTATACAAAAATCATACTTTTTTGTATTGTGTATTGCAAGTCCACACAGTGAACTGTAAGAACACATTTTCCAGGTCTGAAATCCCTCTAAAGCTTAACCTTTACCACTTATGCACCCCACTGTTTCCGCTGGTGTTATTTGTCACCGCTGCTGTTTGGTCCTGATGCTGTGTTTGTGCGTCGCCGTAGCAACCCGGACCTGCGGGTTTCCATGGATACGCCCCTGAAGAGGACGAGCAGTGGCAGTTCCTCCAGCTCCAGCACCCCAAGCTCCCAGGGCGGCTCCAACGAGAGGGGTAAAACATCTGCACACGGGGTTATATTTAGTACCAGAGTCAAACAGGGAGAGCTGAATCAATGCTCAAGATTGATTTTTTATAGAGAATTAAAAATAGCAGCCGAAGATATATATATAGAGAGAGGGAGAGAGAAATCTGATCTAGGGTTAAAAGTAGGGCTGTCAGTTTAACACATTAATTAGATTAATTAATTACACTGCAAATTAACGTGTTATAAAAATTAATTAATTATGAGTGGCAATTTAATGTGTGCACATTTTAAATTTGGCGTGTGGCGAGCAAATCGCTGCCAGGGCCTTTGAACGGCAAGTTTATTTATAAAAAGAACGAAGACAAGACAAAACAAGAACGCAGTGATTTGTAGCTTTTGTCAAAAAGAATTTTCCGATCACTGAAGCTGCTCCAGCCTGACGGATCATTTGAACGATAAACACGTCCGGACAAGTTCCATCGTTATCGGTGATAGAGCGAGCGTGAGCGCACTTCACCAAACCACCAAACCACGCTCGCAGAATTTGGGAAACAACGATCAAAGCGACCACTTGAAAACTAACTAACTCAATCGCAAAGTGGGTTTGTTCGCTCAATCGATTGATTGCTGGCTCACTCACAATCTCTCTCTCTCTCTCTCTCTCCCTCAATCTCTCTCACACTCTTAAAATGCGATTAATTAGATTAATTAATTACAAATCCTGTAATTAATTAGATTAACTGTTTTTAATTGCCTGACAGCACTAGTTAAAAGTATTGAAAATAAGATACTAATTGTTACTGAAACTAGTGTCAAAACTAGACACTCATTTGAGCAGGTATTGATACTTAAAAAAATCAGAAGCTGGTCTTTCCTGAATAGCTTTATAATGATCTAAAGCTGAATCAGAACAATATAAGAGCAAAGAGACTCGTATACGCCCATGGACCACTGTGGAACCTACCTGAACCAATGAGGGATTACACAAATATAAGGCCACATGGGAATGTAAAAGAAAGTACAGCGATTTAATGCTGAAAATTGCATTCTATTGTCTAAAGCAGGGCTGTCCAAACTATGGCCCAGGGGTCAAATCCAGCCCTCTGACCAATTTTTGTTGGCCCCCAGGGATCCTGCTGAACTGGCCCAAATGATTATGCCATTGGTCAGTACTTTTTACTTCAAATTCCAGTATCTCGATCACTGCAACCTCAATAACAACTCACTGCATTACGATACAGACCTAAAATTTGCGTTCTAGGACTTTTAAAGGTGTCGTGGCTCCGACAAACTCTTATAAAATGCATCTATATGAAAGTCTCACTGTTCTCACCAGCTCTACGGCCCTCCACTATGAATATGTTTGTATATGCGGCCCTGGGTGGAAAAAGTTTGGAAACTCCTGGTCTAAAGAAAGAGGAAAAAGACTATTTTTATTATCATTGCAGTATCAGAATCAGTATTGAGTATCAAGTCTGTGCCTTATTACTGAAATCAAGTTTGAAATTTAAGTATTGTGACAACAATAACATCATAAAACCAGGAAATTAATCTGGAAAATACATGCAAAATTTAAATACAAAATGTACGATGAGTTATAAATTATAATAATGATAATGTAATAGTGATAAAATAATGTTAATATCCAATGTAACACAGCTGTACTATGGGATATTTTTAGCACCATAGACAGTCCAAGTGAGCTAAATCAAGAAGATGAACACACAGAGAAATTCTCAAGGGTGAAACTTTTATGGAGGTTTAAAAATAGCAACGTTCATCCAAAGAGAGGTTAGCTCATGCGAAACCAGGGAATTAATCAGGATTATTTATTACCAGGGGAAATTATTTGTGATACATCCAGAGGTAAAACACAAATACAAAAAATACAAAACACGCTAAAAATCATAAAAAAATAAAAGGATATCAAGCTGTATGTCCCAGATTTGAGGCATAAACACATAAACATAAACAAAAATAGACAACCAAGACCTAAAAATACAGCAAATTACACAAATTTTGACCCGAACACAATATAAGGGTTAAAATTTGATTTCCCTGTACGGACCACAGAAATAGTGGTCATAAATTATAAGTGTCATGTTATGTTGCTTGTAAATGAAAACAACATAATAAAAAAAAGGTTTGGTGCAGTGCTAGGACTGTGCAGTTTATCAAATTTTAATCAAACTGAGATCCAGTAGTTTTAAATCGACAATGCTGTGGATGAGACAATGCATATTATAATACAGCAGTGAGAGAATTTGGTTTGGAGTTTTGTTTTTTTGTTTTTTCAATTCAAACAAATCTTAAAGATCCCATGACATGGTACTTCTTGATGCTTTTATATGGCTCCTTAATGGTTCCCTAATACTGTAAATGAATCCTCCTTCAAAATCAACACTCACTGCATGAGATATGACTCTGACAGTCTTCATGAGGCTAGATATGTGTCTAAAATGCTTTATTGTGGGTGTTGCTGCTTCAGTGCAAATGAGAAGGACAGAGAGATTGGCTAAGGAGCGGGGGGGCGGGTTTCCCCCGCAGCTCGGCGCAGCTCGTCTCCTTTCTTCCGTGTTTAACACAGGAAGACAGATGAGAGACTTTGCAATGAAAAAAAGCATATTTACACAGAAAATAAAATTAAACCACTGGTATTTCAGAGGTCCAGAGGGTCGGGTAAGGGACTTGCGAGCCTAGAAACACTCGGACGTGCCTCCAGGCAAATAAAAAAACGCATTTCGCATTGTAGCGCATTCACAGTCCAAACTCTATGGGCGGGATATACAGGGACGCTGAGCGGAGACAGAGGGAGGGGCTGGAGCTGCATTTGCTGATCTGACGTCAAAAAGGTGCCTTGTCCGAACTCGCCCGTTTGAGCACTGGTTTTGTGTAAAGCAGAAAAGGACCGCAAATGCTCAGTTTAGACATTTCGCAACTTTTAGCCATGGGGGGGGGGTCTAAACAGGGTAGGGGAGCTCACATTAACGTTCAAAAACCTCAGAAAGTGAAAATTTCATGCCATGGGACCTTTAATAATAATAAATCTTAATAATCTGTAATTATTATTATTTTGGCTTTTTCGCTATGACCAGATTTTAACGTAGTCTATTATTTTCAAATGCAATTAAACTAATACTTAATCCTAACGAGACCAAAAACAGTCCAAATCTGTAATTAAACGTGCACCAGAAAAGTTGAGCAATCCACTTTTAAAACAGGAATCAACCCCAATGCAGTTTGATGTAAATTGGTCTGTTCTATTCATAAAAATAAAGATTAAAAATAAACCTCCTCTGACCCCTAATCCAGCCCCTCAGAGGCCAGACCTGTTTCAGTTCATTTAAAACAAATCAGGACCACGGCCCTCGATGCAAAACAATTCTGCAATCGCAAAATCAAGACTAGTGAATATATTTTAGTTTGGCTCCTTGGCGAGAACATCATTTGGATGCTCGCTTGATTGCATAATGTAGTACAATGAGAGAGTGGGGACAGTTTAACAGAATTTAACTGAAATTATTCTGTTACTGAGAATTTTAATAAAGCTTTTTGCATAAGACAAAATATGCAAAATCTGACAACAAAGTCATTATAAGTTAAATATAATTGCTATAACATGAATTAAAAACAGAATGGCATTAGACCTGTATCTTTCATTCAATTGTGATGGGCTCGCCTCTCCACAGATATGACCTGTAACTTGCCCTAGTCACGTTATCTGCTTGTCTCTATAGAAAAAAGATGAGTTTAACGCCAAACCGTGGAACTTTTCAGGCTAAACAAATTAAGATCTCCATGGAGGTGAGCAGACAGCGCACCCTCTACCGGAAAAGTTACTGTACATCATGAACCTTTAAAGCAACACTGTGTAACTTTCTAGAAGTGGAATTCCATGGAAATAGAAAAACTTACTTTGGAACGTTCTCTGTGGAGCTAGATACGTTTTATGCCATACTGTGGAATATTATTGATACTTTACAGCTGTTATCGTCAACATTCCCTGAGGGTGTGAATCTGAAAAGGTTTTTGCCTGTGTTTGCTAATGTGTGCATTGTATCACCATGGCAACTGCTGAACATTCCACCAGTAAAGATACTAGACATATTAAAAGATATTAAAATAGAGATATGAACAGAGATATGAAAAGGAGTTTTGTTCCAGCTGCTATCATACTTATTAATAACTTGTAAACTATTTATTTATCGATTTTAGTACCCTGTCTTGGAAAATTGTGTTTTTTTAAAATATATATTCAATATTTATTGTGATTTTTAGCCAAGCGTGATGAATGAATCAATTATTTGTGGAACAAAACCATTCTACAGTGGAGCTCTGTAACACTTTATTTGTAGTTGTGTTTAGTTTTTATTTTTTTTATTTTTGTTTGTTTATTTCATTCATAAAGTATAAAAAGACATCAACACTGTGAAAACAATACACAAAAATTTAATGAAAGGGAGCAGAAAGAAGAGTAATCTTATGTTATCTGCCCCTCTTCTGTTTTCCAGACAATAACACCGATAGTGACTAAAAAACATTTCATCAATACATTCCATTTCAATCACAATTATTAATCAGTTGTAGACAGAAAGCTTAATTTTTATTTTCTTTTTCTTTTTCATACCTACACATTACACTGGCTTTTATGTATTTTTAAATGCCATTATTGTACTTGATCCTTTGTTTTCTTTCTCAAGTCTTTTCCATAAATGAAATCCTTTCACAGCGACACTTCGATCCAAAACCTCGGTTCTGGATCTGTTTTTTTTTTTAAACATGTCGGTTCCTTTTAAATTGTAGTTCTTGTTCTCAACTCAAACAGTCTTTGAATATTTACAGGTAACACTCTGCACTTTGCTTTAAACATGACTTTGAGGAGACTTAATTCAAAAATATCACACATTTTCAACACTTTAAGTTTAACAAACATTGGGTTACATGGCCTCTATAATGACTGTTGGTGATAACTCTCAAAGCCCTTTTCTGTAAAATAAATAATGGCTGTAGGTAAGTTTTACATGTTGACCCCCTAATTTCCACACAGAACATCAGATATGGTGCCGTTACAGAATTATACAGGGTTAATAATGCTGCACTGTTTAGTGAGAACTTTACTTTATGCAACACAGCAATTGCTTTGGAAATTTTGCTTTTAGTGTAGTGTAGTGTTTATTGTGTGTAGTGCAGATGAATGAAATGTGAAATGTGGGACCAGCCTCTCAAATCTGCAAAACAAATTTGCTTACAGGTATGAATAAAGCGATTTAACCTACAAATAGAACACCCCCAGAGTCACTGCAAAGTATCAATAACCAAAAGACACTAACATTCCCATAGAAACAAGCAGGACGGGCCAAAATAAGAGTGTCAGGTTTGTGGAGATGCAAGCCCACTCAGGACACCTTTTTTCAGTGCTTTTTTTTTTTTGGGGGGGGGGGGGGGGCAAGTAAGCAATTTACATTCTTTTAAAAGTGTAACTGCCCAAAAAGGAGTGGAAAGAAACTTATTTTATCCCACCCAGTCTTCTAATTTAGCATAATGAGCTTTTCTTTTACATTCTTCGGACATTTTACATTAGATTTGAACTATTTACAAAAAAACACCAACAATGGAAATCAGACGCAGATACAAGTAATGTAATGGACAGAACAAACCAATAATGGTGCGGAAACAACAAACATAAACCAGAACTACAGAAGTTTGTTCTAATATTCAGACCCACTCTTTATAAATTGTGACCAGACCATATGTTTATAGAACATCTTGAATTTATGGATATTTTGGCATTTCGTGAGTCGTGTATCCAGACTGTTCTAGAGTTTTACACCACATATAGACACACAGAAATGTTTACGGGTAGTTCGGCCCTTTGGCAATTTGAAATTTCCATCCCCTCTTAAATTATGAGTTCTCTATCTCATTTTGAACAAGTTTTGTAGATAACTTGGTAGTAAATTGTTGAATGCTTTAAATATTATCAGTGTATGATGTTTTACAAGGTCAGGAATCTTTAGGGGCTTGGATTGATTTAAAAGTTTATGGGTGTGTTCTAAAAATCCAACTTTATGGATTTAATAAAGATATAATGCATGCTTTTCTTTTCTGGATAAAAAAAGTTACATGGTAGGGCTTTAAATAGAGGCATTCTTCACCTTCTTCTCTGTGTATTTCAGGTAAACATGAAGTGTCTACTCTCCCGCGCTCACACGGCTCTAAAGAGGACAGAGAGGTGACCCGCCCCAGCCGACCTGCTGTGAGTCCAACACTAAACACTGAACAAACGCTGCTTTTTACGACTCTCCTGACTGTCACTTGAACTAACCGCTCATGTGTTTGATTCATTTGCATCTCTGCTCCATCTCTCAGAGCTATAAGAGAGCTGTGGACGAGGTCAGTCAAATACATGTCTAATCTATCCACTGTCTCTGTACAACTGGGTAAAGATACATTACGTAACTTTTCTTCGGATTCAGACTTGCTTGGTTCCGTTAAGATGTTATTGCTTTGCCTGGAATGTTCTGCAATACAGCATTAAACCTATCTATCTTACATTTATTCATTACAGCACGAAGCAACAGCAGGTGTTTTTAACGTTAAAGAAATGTGTGCGAAAACAGGCAGTGGGCTCGCCTCTCACAGATCTGACCTGTAACTTGGCCTGGTGATGTCCTCCGCTTGTTTTCATGAAGTTGGATATGTTTAAAGCCATATTGTGGAATATTCCAGGCAAAGCAAAAGCATTTCCATAGTGATCCGTAAAGTTACAAATGCATCTTTAAATTAAGTTTGAATTCCAGTGGCCAGATTTCTTTTAGTAAATAATTAAAGCATCCACAAATTGAGCAACACTGCATAATTGTATCTGTATTTTGCCAACTTGAAGTAATTAAAACAAAACTATTGAAAACTATTAAATAACAATACTTTTAGACTGACGTGGACAAGGATTGATTTTGAATTGACCTGTAGTGACAATTTGACAAAACCATGAAACAAAACAAGTCTTTTGACAGCCATTCATCAAAACACTGCCACCCCACTGTATGAGAAATTGATTTAAAACGTGAATTTTTAAGCTTTTGAAACCACAAGAACAAGTATTGCAGCAAGAAGTTTACAATATTACACACATTTTATACAATATAATACAATATTAACACTATATTTTATCTACACTCTAAAAGTTACTCGACGTATAACATAATTATTGGATTTTTTAAGAGATTTCGTATCTGCTTGTCTCTATGAAGAAGATGTTATGCCTTTACCTGGGAAAGTTCCACAGTATGGCATTAAAATGATCTAATATCACTAATTCAACTATAGGCATTTATTATTTACCTTAAAAACATGCACCTTTCTGGAGATCTGACCTGTAACTTGGCCTTGTGTCGTCACCAAATGAGATACGTTTAATGCCATACTATTGGGACACTGCAGGCAAAGAAATAACAGACAGAAAAGTTACATAGTGCAGCTTTTATACTGGCCTACAAAGGACCCTAATAGTTTTGAATAATTTTGAGTTTCAGATTTAGTTCAGTACATTTCATTCATATCTCTGTCTCCACTCTTTCCTCCTCTTCTCTCTCTTTAGGAGGATCTGGTAAGAAAAACTGCACTGTCTTTTGTTTTCCTGTTTCATAAACTTTAACCCTGAATGTCTCTTTAACCTGTGGCCCTTGAACGCAACACAGCAGCATGACGCACTGCTCACTGCCAATATGATACAGAAACAGTTCAGCCATATTATTAAATGTAATTTTTTGAATCAGTACTTATTTTGTATATTTAAATTGTAATGTACAGACTAAAATGTCAGCTATTACTAATTTCGCTTTCCAATATTATTACATAGGCCTGTTTCATTTAAATTGAAAAAGTCAAATTGTTATGTAAAAAGCTGATTTTGTGAGGCGGTTTGATAAATATATTGATAATGGAGTTTGTCTATATTATAAATGACCAGATTCAACATTTGTGGATTTAAAAAATACCACAAAATTAATACAGGAGCAAACTACTGCCCTCATCTGGGAGAAGGATGTAACTGCATTCTGTATTCTGAAAAATTGATCTGTGTTAAATATCGTATTCAGTGCAATTTGTATTGATAAATGTTTGGCTGTAGGATTAACAACTATTAACAACAAAAAACATTTCTACACAGCCTGCAGCTTTCCCTATGTGAATGCTCTTTTCCTAAACAAACATAACCTAACATTTTTAACAATAATATTTGACTGAAGCATGCAAGTGAGTGTGTCCTCGTTGAAAACTACCCAGAGCTGTGCACAAAGATGTCTTTTGTTTTTGTTTATTCTGTGCTATGGGCCTGTTCCACAATGTAATCACATGTAATCTTTATTGCATGGGCATTTTGGCTACATACGCTACATAATAGTGATGTTTCTATGGGTTAGAGCTATAAGACATAGAAGAAGACCAAACACCATCAGAGCAGATAAACAAAAGTGAAATTATGTCTTCACCATAGCCTCAGAAAGTGGTGCCATGATTTAACCCCAAAGATGTGTTAAAAGAACTTTATTAGGATCAATATGGTAAGTTTATGGAGCCAGTACTGAAAATAATGATACGTTTAAGCATTTATAGATGTAGATTTACAGATCGTACGTTTGGATTTTTAGTTCAGTGAATTTCCCATATCCCACAGAGTCACATCCATAGCCATATTAAATTATTTTAAAAGATAAACACAACCTATTTTACAGACTTGTATGGACGTAATGGCTGATCTTAACACACTGAAAAACATGTTGTTAAAACATAAATATCAAGTCACTTTTGGTAATATACTACACTATACTATGTGCTATATTTGACCCCCTCATTGACTTATTCATTCTATAAATTACAATTACAAACAATTTTTTAAATATATAAAGGACTTTTAATTGTTAATGCCTCCTTTTTAAGCCATTGGGTAGCACAGCATGTGAAGGTAAACTATGATGCTCATTATGGCATTTTAATTTATAAATACATGTTGTTAAGAGGATAATTCAAAAATTCATATTGATTGTCAGTTTTGTAGACTTTTCTCCCCTTATTTTCTTGTTTATTTTAAAGCAGATATATTATACTGAAGCACACTCAGTACAAAGCATGCCCAATCATAATGTGTTGTTATCAGGATAATCAAAAGATTCATATAGAGACTGTCAGTTTTGTTGGTATTGCCTATCCCTACTTCCGCTATGCTTCACACTGAGTTCATTGTTCATTCATTTATTTAATTCCCATGATCTAATTTTCTTGTATTATCTTGTATTGCATTTCTTTGCAGGACTTGACCGCTTTGGCCAAGGAGCTCCGCGAGTTGCGTCAGGGCGAGGAGACCAGCCGGCCGCCGGTGAAAGTGACGGACTACTCTTCGTCCAGTGAAGAGTCCCACAGCAGCGAGGATGAGGAGGGGGAGGGCGGCAACAACGATGGGACTGTTGCCGTGAGCGACATCCCACGAATCATGTGAGGATCAGACTGTGGAGACAGGGAACTTACACACATCCATTTTATACATAAACCAAAACATATTCATAATTTACTTCTGTGAATATAAAGTACCCATTTTCTCTTGTGCTTGAGTAAAATCTGTCCTTTTTCCACATTCAAACGACATAATATGTAGTTTTAAATAGGTAATCACTATGACAACAGTTCTAATTATTATCATTCTGAAGTCTTATCTTACATTTATCAAATTAAGATAAGATCACCATGGAGACAAGGAGCCGGCCAACCCTCCACTAGAAAAGTTACACAATGCACCATTAAAGGGCTGAAAACAAAGAGTCTGTGTTTGTTTTTATATTGTTGTGTTCTTTGCAACTTTGATTCTATGTTTATCTCATAGTAATATTCATATTCAGAATTTGGAGTAAAGTTATATATTTGAATTTGTCCAGTGCAAAATTAACTAACGTTGTTTTGTTTCAGGCCGGCGGCGAGTCAGGGCACAAACGAGTCTCTGGGCGGCTCTTCGGGTCAGAACGATTCTCACAGCGATTCTTTTGGAAACAGCTCCCAGGATTCCACACTGATGATGAGAGAGGTGAGACGGAGGCAGGATAATACAATATAATTTTCTCTACTGCAGCTGAAATAATAACACTTTTTAACAGGATTAGGGTCCCAGTTCTGACATTTGCGTTGGTTTTACAGCATAATAAACAAAATTACAAAGCAGGGTTTTTTTGTTTGTTTGTCAGCTTATTTCAAATATTAAACAAAAATGATCAAATGTAGCTCACTTTTTTCTTTTCTTTTCATTTATTTTGAATTGAGAGCATACCCTAATTGCAATAGTACTACATTTCTACATCTCTTTCATCTTTTTTCAGTCATGTTTAGTTTTATAGTTATATGTTAACTCCGATGAACTGCCCTGTCCAACATGGCGGTTGTGTCTTCGATAAGTTGCCCTCTGCCCTTTCCAAAATGGCGGCCAGTCTCTCCTCCCTCCACACACGTGTATCTGCGTCGCTGCCGTTTCTCTAGCAGCTTCTATGTTTCTCCAGAGGCTCAGACAGAGGAGGCGGAGCTCTGCCGTCAGCAACAGTACGCTCCCCGACCTGGTACAGCCCGGCCCCTCCCCGCTGGTCTCCCCTGGCGAAGCACCCGGGGCTCAAGTAGGTGGAGCAGCAGTGCCCAAATTAAACCCCAAAATACCCTCCAAAATACCCTCCAAAATACCCTCCAAAATACCCTCCAAAATACCCTCAAAATACCCCAAAATCCCCAAGCCGACTTGATTTTTACCTGTTTTGGTAGTAAAATCATCCCCTCCCTCTGCTCCACACGTTTGGTTCTTTACCTGCATCTTCCTGACCCTGAACAATGGATTTTGTGTCTATCTATTTCAAATTGTTGTACAGTAAAAGTGGGACAAGTTGTTTATTGTGGTGGAAGATGAGGAAATGTAAGATTATAGATAAAAGCAGCCAGTTTATTTCCCCAAAAAAGTGATTAAAGTGATTGGAAGAAAAGCAAGTCGCACCATAAAACTCTTCATTTTTGCATAGAAGTAAGATTAAGATTAAGATTAAGATTAAGATTAGCCTTTATTGTCTCCCTTGGGAGAAATTTGTCCTCTGCATTTAACCCATTCTGTCATCAGGAGCAAGTAACACTTTTTATACTATTCTTGTGGCACATTCTTTCTTTCATTTTTGATTTCTATAAAGAACTAATCAGGTTATATAAATTGAAACATGAAAACTGAACAGAATTACAATTATAGTAGATAATTTTCCCAAATTCCTGCAGCCATATTCCTGCTTCACATTTGGTTCTTTTCCTGCTTCCAAACCCTATTTACTTATCTGTCTTACATGTCAGTATCTGTCGTGATGATGTTTATAGAGGAATAACTTAGTAATTGTTGTATATTTTGTTGTTGTGTTCAGTTTGGGACGAGCAGCAGTGGAGGGTCCAAAGCTTCGTTCACTCCTTTTGTGGATCCCAGAGTTTACGGGACATCTCCGACAGAGGAGGATGAGAAGAACTCTGCTGCAGGCAAGGAGACATTATGCACTTTGTAGAACTTTTTACAATTGTTTTTCCTTCTCATTTATATTTAGTGAATCATGTATTTTATTTAGTCGTTTTTGTTCTGCTGTTGTCAAGACGGCATTGCTTTAAATATTTAATTTGTCTCTACCCCCATATGTCCACTGCTCTTTATTTACTTTGTTCTCCAATTTAATTTTATGGTGATGAGAGTAGGATTTGGTAGCAGCACATGTCCATTTTGGCATGAATGAAAAAAGTCTGGACTTTGTTTGATGCACTGAAAAGGAGCAGGCGGAAATCAGCTCCAGTGTTTTTAAGATGAAGTGAGTGGTTAGTCGTTTTAGGTCAATATTGTGATTTTAAATCTCCAAACTATAAAATATTTTATATATTTATATACAAAATATATTATCTGCATGTGTCATAGATTATAACTACGAGTACATAGCAGGCAAAAGCATAACGTAGCTTCTCCTATCCACAAAAAACTAAAATTTATAGCGAATTCAACATCTTGTTTCTATGGATATGTCATTGCTCTGCCTGGAATGTTCCACAGTATGACATTAAACAGCTCTACTTTAGATTTATTCAATTACAGATGGTTTTATAACTCAAAAATACTTTTTAAAACACATTTTGATTGTGAGCGGAGTCGCCTCTTCACAGATATGACCTGTAACTTGGTCTAGTTTGGTCTCTAAGAAGGTAGAATGGTTTAATCCCATACTGTGAAACATTCTAGACAAAGCAATAACATCGCCATGGGGAAAAGCATTTGGCTGACCCTCTACCTGAAAAGTCACACAATGCACCTTTAATCTTTCTAACACATAATAAATAATAAAACTTTTGTCCATTTCCGTGTGCAGCGTTTGCAGACGAGCTTCTGAAGGCGGAGTTGGAGCAGGCTCGACTGAACGAAGCCAGAAAGATCTCCGTGGTGAACGTGAACCCCACAAACATCCGTCCCCATAGCGACACACCGGAAATCAGGAAGTACAAGAAGCGTTTCAACTCTGAGATCCTCTGCGCCGCGCTATGGGGTCAGGACACGACACAGCACTTTTAGTTTTATTTTAGTTTTATTTTTGGGCTGCAAAATAGAGTAAAGGGATTTAATCTAATATTTAATCTTTATTGTACTTGACTTGTAGAAATCCTTTTAAATAGCTGTATTATATTAGAGTCTGGACCATCTAAACTTATGTAGACTGATTAGAATTTGAAAACTGATGTATAATAAAATGTACAGCTTAAAGGTCTTATAATATACAAAACTGAGTCTTGTGAGCTCTGTTATAATGCTGTCACCTTATAAAAACATAACTAGACTTGTCTGTCAAAGCTCAAAACGCTCTGCTCCACCTTGTGATGTAAGGAAGCAGTAGTTTTCAAGTTAACAACAACTTTTTAGCTTTGATTCAGTAGAAATTGGCAATTCCAGAGCTGATTCTAGTAAAGATATATGGATCTGAAAAACACAGTGGAGCACTTCCTGTATTACCACATATTTCCATTTGAGAGAAAAACTCAGCCTAAATATGCAGGTTTCTGTATTAACCATACTGTATATACTCTATGAATGAAACAAAATACAACAGGAAACCACATTATAACTTGGAACACAGTGTAATATTGACCCTTTAACCTCCCTTTTAAACTCCCCAGGTGTGAATCTGTTGGTGGGCACAGAGAACGGGTTGATGCTGCTGGACCGGAGTGGACAGGGTAAAGTCTATAACCTCATCAACAGGAGGCGCTTTCAGCAGATGGATGTCCTGGAGGGGCTCAATGTCCTCGTCACCATCTCAGGTACAGACTGAATCATGACATTTTAAGATATGCAAGGTATTTTATTGTATGTTCTGATCTATTTATCTGTGTCATTGATTTATTATGTCTTGAGAACCACTGTCTTGAGAACTGAGAACCACTGTGGAGTTTTTTTTAAATTTTATTGTGGAGCTTGTGCAATGGCAATAAAGGCATTCTGATTCTGATTGTAAAGGAACTGAATGTAGCATGCACTCTTACAGTTTTAAATGTTATTACGATCACTACTGAACCTGTGTTGCCAGAGCCTAAACATGCAGAGAACACATACAGATTTTTCTCATTCTCAATATATGGACAGACCTTATGTGAAGCTCAGAACCTCCAGAATTCACTCCCTGAGCTACAGAAGCTGCACTAACACTGATTTATGATCGGCCCTGGTATTTTTGGCTTAGACCGGCCCCTCATAATTAGCGGAGCACAATGGACTAATTTATGTTTGTGTTTCCCGAAGCAAAATATTTTACTATTGTTACATCTTGGCCGAGGGGAAACCATTTAAAGAAAAATCCCAGCTCCCAAAAACCACCAGCAAACTCACAGTAACTACACATTCAATGGTTTATTTAAAATTCATCTTGCACACAAGGTCGGGAGCACATTGGCTGGTACCCCAGGCAAAATTCTTGTAGAAACGAAGCATTAAAAAAAATCTACACGATTCATGTAGGTCACCTGTTTTGGCTTCAAAATGGCGAATTTTGCTGAAAGGGGATTTTCAGGCCTGTCCATCACCTAAAAGTCCCAGTATTATCCTAACATTACTACCTGCTGACCTGCTGTGCCTGTGCTACTCTTCCCTGGTCACTCTGCCCCTCGGGTTCTCTCGGGTTCCCTGTCCACAGTCTCTGGCTGCTCCTCTCCCTGTCCACCTTCAACCTGGGCTGCAGAGGACGCTCCAGCAGCCCCTCCAGAGAATATTTCTGTTATTTAACAACATTTTGCAGCGTCTATAGCAAGACTTTTTAAAAATCTTTTAGCCAACAACTTCTCCGCACCCCCTTTCTGCCGCTTCTCCATGTTTCCACGCTCAACACTGAAACTGGTGGGGATCAGTGCAGAGAAAGGGGTGGGACCACTCCCGTAAGCTTCTATATTCTGATTTGTTTAGTCCACTGTCTATATTGAAGATGGACCAATGGGCCGCTGCCTCTAAATTATGGACCGGTCTTTAATTTAAAAAAATAAATAAATAAAATAAACAGTATCGGCTCCTAGGATTCTCGGCCCACCGGGATAATGCCCGGTATGCCCGATTACCAGTCCAGGCCTGCTGTAGGTGCTGGGGTTTAGGTAATGACCATTCAGATCAGAGAGAATGCATTTTAGGTTTAAACACACTGGATTTCAGTATTGGATCTGGCAACCCAAAGAGACTCATTCTGCTTACTAACTGGATAATCGTCTTGACAAATAAAACACCAAATTGTAACATTTCCACTGTGTTTTTGTATTTAAGAATCAGCATTATTATTATTATTATCAGTAAAAGCAATATTTCATTTGATGTTTACGCCAGAGAGGTCATCGCCTTTTCACATTTTTACCATTTGCAATCTGCTATTTTAGTGATTTTGCCATACAGTATTGTGATTCACCTGAAAACCACCAGTTATTGAAGCAAAACATTTGACTCCAAAAAAAACTAAACTCTCTGTGTGATTTTTAGGGAAGAAGAACAAGCTGCGCGTGTACTACCTTTCCTGGCTCAGAAACAGGATTCTCCACAACGACCCCGAGGTGGAGAAGAAGCAGGGCTGGATCACTGTGGGAGAGCTGGAGGGCTGTGTCCATTATAAAGTCGGTACGTGCACTTACTTACAAGGTACTCTGTGTAACGTTTCTGGTGCAGGGTCCAGTGAGATGTTCCATAGTATGGCTTTAAACAAATATATATTGTGTTTATTCAATTAAAGGGACAGTGTGTAAGATTTTTACCCGTTAATTACTGAAATTGAAGATACCCATTCAAAAATACATTGTTTTCCAAGCCTTTTCACTTCCATCATGAAATCAAAGTATTCTTTTGGACTTAGATATAGTCACATAAAAGGGGGATCTTCCCCATGCAGAGGCAGCCATTTTGAATACGAGAGCCGCAAAAGGACATTTGGGCTCCGCCTTCACCTTCGGCAAGGCTCGTGGTTTTGGGTAAACAACACAAGCATGCTGCCGGATCAGACGTCGTAATGGATCTAACACGTGTTTTGGACTAAATTGTTTTACTGGATTTTATTCGCTGGATCCTTACGGACAAATTGAGAGCAAGTTTATGGTGAAATACAGAGTTTGACCTGTGCAAAGCATTCTAAGGTAAGCTAACCTCGTTTTGTGCTTTTCCGTATAAAAGCCCCATGTGCTCAGGGAGTGATTGTTGTGCAGGGAAATGAATTGCATAGTCAAAAAGAGGAGACTGTAAGGTTTCATTTGATGTGTAGAGTGTCATGGTACACGATCGGGAATGTGTGTTTTCATGAGAAAAAAAAAAAACGGGACCGCGTTTTATTTATACAGTAGCGGCTCGTGTGCGCGCCCGGGTGACCCTCGAGGTCTGCCATAGCTAAAACAGAAACAGAAACAGAGTTGTTTTTTTTTTTTATTTCTGAAAACTACCACAAAAACATGAAACTGACCCGAAACTTGGTCTGGGGATGTGGCCTGCTTGTCTCCATAGATAAGTAAATGAAATGCCATACTGTAGATAGAACATTTACAGGGGAAAAAAACAGCATCTACATCGGGTCAAGCAGGTGATGGACCCTCTACCAGAAAAGTTACACAGTGCAGCTTTAAAATTACTCACATTGTACTTTACATGATGTGTAGGAATATCTCTCAGAGGTGGGAAAGGGTCATAGATATAGATGTATTTATAGCTCCTCTCTGCATTGTGTTTGATTTGAGAGCTTAAAATGTTGTTAAAGGTGCATTGTGTAACTTTTCTGGTAACTTTTTTCAGTATGACATTAAACAGCTTTGCCTTACATTTACTCCTTTACAGGTGGTTCTATTGCGCAAAAACACCTAGAAAAACAAACATTCTGACTGTGAGGGGTCGCCTCTCCACAGATCTGACCTGTATCTTGGTCTGGTTTGGTCTCTATGAAGATAGAAAGGTTTAATGCCATACTGCGAAACATTCCAGGCAAAGCAATAACATCTCCATGGAGAAAAGCATTTGACGGACTCGCCACCATAAAAGTTACACAATGCACCTTTTATATATTTCCTGATTGATTTTGAAGAAAGATAAACTTTGTAATTTGAGCTTCCTCCTTACACTTGAATACAAATTTTTGTTATATTTACAATCAATAATAGTTCAAAAAGTTTTACTCAAATTAGAAAAGATATTAGTTTAGATCCTTAGTTTTCTACATTTTTTTTTTCATTTGCAAGAATTTGATTTGCAAGAATTTGATTTAAAAAAACTGTTAAAAAGTTTATAAGGTTTTCACATATTTATAATTTAAAGCCCCAGTGTGTAGGATTCGTGGCGCATAGGTGGATGGTGTTATTGCACTTTCTGTTTTAGCTACGGCAGACCTCGAGGGACCCGCGTGCCGCTACTGTAATAAAACGCGGTCCCGTTTTTTGTTTTTTGTTTTTCTCATGAAAACACACATTCCCGATCATGTACCATGACACTCTACACATCAAATGAAACCTTACAGTCTCCTCTTTTTGACTATGCAATTCATTTCCCTGCAAAACAATCACTCCCTGAGCACATGGGGCTTTTATACGGAAAAGCACAAAACAAGGTTAGCTTACCTTAGCATGCTTTGCACAGGTCAAACTCTGTATTTCACCATAAACTTGCTCTCAATTTGTCCGTAAGGATCCAGCGAATAAAATCCAGTAAAACAAAGTAAAACACGTGTTAGATCCACTACGACGTGTGATCCGGCAGCATGCTTGTGTTGTTTACCCAAAACCAGGAGCCTTGCCGAAGGCGAAGGCGGAGCCCAAATGTCCTTCTGCGACTCTCGTATTCAAAATGGCTGCCTCTGCATGGGGAAGATCCCCCTTTTATGTGACTATATCTAAGTCCAAAAGAATACTTTGATTTCATGATGGAAGTGAAAAGGCTTGGAAAACAATGTATTTTTGAATGGGTATCTTCAATTTCAGTAATTAACGGGTAAAAATCTTACACACTGTCCCTTTAAAGATTCTCATCACTTGACTCTTAAGAAGAAACCAGAAATATGTGAAGGTTTGACACAAAAATAAATTACTGTTTTGACTATAAGAACCTTTAAATTCTATACTTGAGGCTCAAATTTTGTTTGCTTTATCTTCAAAACAAGATTCACACTAGAATTTTTAATCCATATATTGTTCTCCCGTAACTTTACATGTCCTTCTTTTCAACAGTAAAATATGAGAGGATCAAATTCTTGGTGATTGCTTTGAAAAATGCAGTGGAGATTTACGCCTGGGCCCCAAAACCTTACCACAAGTTCATGGCCTTCAAGGTAAGAACCGTTAGAAACAAAAATCTGCATTAATAATAAGGCACAGTGTACTTAAAGTGATAATTCGGTGCGATTTCAGTCCTTCACCGAGCTGCAGCACCGCCCTCTGCTGGTCGACCTCACGGTGGAGGAGGGTCAGAGGTTAAAGGTCATTTACGGCTCCACTGTTGGTTTCCACGTGATCGACGTGGACTCTGGAAACCCCTATGACATCTACATCCCCTCACATGTAAGAGCGCAGTCGATATATGGGATTTTATATGTTGTGCAGACCATAAGTAGCTCTTCACCATGGATCCATTAAAATCACATGGTCACTTAAAGCTGCACTGTGTAACTTTTCGGTTGGGGGGGTCCATCACCTTCTTGTTTCTATGGATAATTATACAGACCTATACAACATTTTTTCAGCATTTATTCAATTACAGGTAGTGTTATAGCTTAGAAATACCTAGAAAAACAGGGATTCTGACTGTGAGCGGGGTCACCTCTCCACAGATCTGACCTGTAACTTGGTCTGGTTTCTTGATGAGGATAGAATGTTTAATGCCATATGGTGAAACCTTCCAGACAAAGCAAAAGAAAAGTATTTGGATTTACCCTCCACCAGAAAAGTTACACAATCCAATTAAAATTTGTGGCCGGTTAGCTCGGTTGGTTAGAGTGTGGTACTAATAACGCCAAGGTCGCGGGTTTGATCCCCGTACGGGCCACTGCTTCCTGTGTGGGTAGGGTGGGTTTCCCCAAAAACATGAATAAAAAATAAAGTGGGCCCTAAAGCAGACCCACTATATTTTGAAACATTATAAGGATAGTGTGGAAACAAGATATTCGTCTGGTATCAGTACTGCAAAAATAAACATAAATAGAACAAATTTGAAAAGTTCAATAGTTTTAAAATGATCTTGGTCTACATCAGCACGAGTATAAGAGTGTCACGATAACACTGTACTTTACTTGGTTATTTTTCTGTTTCTGTGCAGATCCAGGGACAGGTGACGCCTCATGCGATCGTGATCCTGCCCAAGACCGACGGGATGGAGATGCTGCTGTGTTACGAGGACGAGGGGGTTTATGTGAACACCTACGGGAGGATCACTAAAGACGTGGTGCTGCAGTGGGGAGAGATGCCCACCTCTGTCGGTACGGTTACAAACACAAAACTTCTCTAATAAGCTCATATCGTTACTTAGTAAGACATTAAGATTTATTTGAACCACAATAAGTTGCAATTATTGTTGTTGTGTCCTTACGCAAGACACTTCACCCACTTTTGCCTAGTATGAATTATTTGAGATTTGAATTCAAACCAATAAGCTAAGCAGCGTTGGAAATGGTTCGTATTTGGATGGGAGACCACAGGAAATACCAGTAGCCACAGTGGAGCAGCAGTGGCTCTAGTGCGCTGCATTTTGTAGTTGTGTCTTTAAGCAAGACACCTTGTGCGACAGTAATTGGTGGTGGTTAGCCTTGCTTCCATCTGTCCACCTCAGTGCAGATGTGTAGTATCTTATCTCCAACAAATGAAGCAACTTTGGGAAAGCACTAGATGACACTAAGGGCTATATTAACTACTACAGCTCTGGGGAAAAAAACAAGAGACCGCTGCATTTTTTTCTGAAATCAGCATCTCTACATGTATTACAGCCATTCCATTCCAGCGTCTGTTGAATTCCAACACAAACACAAAGCTGAGCTACTTCAGTTCTTGCACCAGGAGTGGAATAAAGTCACCCAAGAACAATGTGAAAGACTTGTGGAGAGCATGCCAAGACGCATGAAAGCTGTGATTAAAAATAAGGGTTACTGCACCAAATATTGATTTCTGAACTCTTCTTAAGTGTAAACATGAGTATTATGTTGTTTTAAAATGAATTTGATATTGTTTCTTTGCATTGTTTGAGGTCTGAAAACATGTATCTTTTTTGTTATTTTGATCATTTGTCATTTTCTGTAAATAAATGCTCTAAACGATAATATTTTTATTTGGAATTTGGGGGAAATATTGTCAGTAGTTTATAGACTCAAACAAAAATGTTCCTTTTGCCCAAACACATACCTATAAGTAGTAAAATCAGAAAAACTGATAATTTTGCAGTGGTCTCTTTATTTTTTTTTCCAGAGTTGTACATGAAATTGTCAAAAGTTCAATTCCAACAGACAATGATAAATTACAACAAATGAAAAATAAGCTGAGATATATTTGTGTGTGTGTGTGTGTGTTGTTTTTCAGCCTATATCCACTCGAACCAGATCATGGGCTGGGGGGAGAAGGCCATAGAGATCAGGTCTGTGGAGACGGGGCACCTGGACGGAGTGTTCATGCACAAAAGAGCTCAGAGACTCAAGTTTCTGTCAGAGAGGAACGACAAAGTGAGTAATTCAACAAACACTTCCCATCAATAACTCAACCCAGCAAGACAAAAGCCGCCTGGTACATTTTCATATTTCACTCTTTCACATTCACAGACATTGTTCAAACTTTGACAAAGCCCAAATTAATCATACAAGCAATAAAGGTGCCTGACTTTTGACTAATTAATATCAAATGTACTTTGATTTATCAAAATAAAAGTCAACCATGAAGCAAAGAGGAGAGTCAAATGTTTATCACTCTCTTTATAGATCTGTTCTGTGTCTGCGGATATTCATTTTTATGTTCTTTGCTTTAGAATTACTTGTTTATCAAATCCTAGCCAGTACCAAATTTTTTTTACGACAAGTATTGCAATTTGATGTGCAGTTCACGTTTTGCAATCTATTTTTCTTACAGGTTTTCTTTGCGTCTGTCCGGTCCGGAGGCAGTAGTCAAGTCTTCTTCATGACTCTGAACAGGAGCTCTATGATGAACTGGTAACACGGCGATTCCAGCTACGCTCGGACAAACTGACAAAACAAAAAGGCCGGCGGCGGCGGATCGCACGGGGAGGACTGGGGACTGTGTAAGAAAAAAAAAAAAAGAGAGTGATTTTTTTATGGAGGAAAACAACAAGCTGCTACAGGAAGAGACGAAATCGCAGGCGAAACTTTAAAGTCTGCGGACTGCCTCTTTAGCCTTTGGAGAATTCTCTGTGTAGCTCAACATAAAGCCACTAAACGTTCACACTGAGAGGAGCGGCGGCCGTTTTTGATGATGTAATAAGGTCACAGGTCGAGGTTGTAGCTATCAAAACGCTGTGTTGATGTCATAACTCCACGTCCAGGTCCAATGGAATTCGGTACAGTGGCATTTTAATAACAGTGTTTTATTTTTTACAGTTTTAAAACATTTCATTGCACAAAACATTTTCAAACATAAATTACAATATATTTATCATTATAATGCAAAATATACACTGTGTAACTTTTCTTGTGGATGGTACGCTGCCTGCTTGTCTCCATGGAGATGTTATTCATTGCTTTGCCTGGATTGTTCCGCGGTATGGTTTTAAACTTTTCTATCTTGCATTTTTTCAGTTTTAATTCCCTTGCAGGGTCACCACTCCATAGACCTGACCTCTAACTTGTCCTGGCGGTATTACATATTTGTCTCCATGGCGACTGGCAAGTTTAATGCCACACGATGAAGCACTCCAGGCAATAACATCTCCATGGAGACAAGCAGATGGCAGAATCTCCATCTGAAAAGTTACACAGTGTAGCTATAAACAATACATTTATGTTGGAAAATTAGGTACACCCACAGATATTATTTAATGTCCCTCCCTTAGTTCAAATTTGTTTAATTGCACAAAAATACAATCAAAACAACAGATTGATTATTATACCTGTAGTCAACTAAAGGTGCATTGTGTAACTTTTCTGGTGGAGGGTCCGTCAAATGCTTTTCTCCATAGACAAATTGAATTTTCCCCTTTACCATGGATTCTACCTGGACGACTGAGGGATTCTTCACACTTTTCTCCATAGAGATGTTGTTACCTTGCCTGGAATGTTTCACAGTATGGCATTAAACCTTTTTGTCATCATGGAGACCAAACCAGACCGAGTTACAGGTCAGATCTGTGGAGAGGTGACCCCGCTCACAGTCAGGATGCCTGTTTTTCCAGGTATTTTTGAGCTATAAAACCACCTGTAATTGAATAAATGTAACGTAGAGCTGTTTAATGTCACACTGTGGAACATTCCAGGCAGAGCAGTGACATAGTGCATCTGTAGAAATCAGCAGGTGATGGACCCCCAATCAAAAAGTTACACAGTGCATTACGCAGTGTCCTTTAAGAAATGTTTAGTGGTGATTAAAAAAGGGCGTGGCGAAAGCTCTCAAAACTATTATTTTTTATGTATCTGACCCAAACTGCACTCACAAGACTTCACCAGCAGGGGGAGTTCATGCAAAAACAAATGTTTATGCAGAAAAAGAGAAAGAGAAAACACCGTATTTATATAAAGACTGATTAAACTTGTGAATCATGAGTTTAATCTGCCTTTTTATATACAGGCCTAAATAACAAAACCATATAAATCCAGTGGTGGAAGAAGTACTCACTTATGTTACTTTAGTAAAAGTATCACATGAAAAAATATATTTAAGTAAAAGTATTAAAGAGAAAAATGTAAAAGTAAAATATTTTGCAGAGAGGTTTAGAACAATTAAAGGATGAAATGTAGTGAGTTTGATAAGGAATTCAGTGGATTTTAAAGGTACACTGTGTAAGATTTTTACCCGTTAATTACCGAAATTGAAGATACCCATTCAAAAATACACTGTTTTCCAAGCCTTTTGGCATCCATCATGAAATCACAGTATTCTGTTGGACTTAGATATAGTCGATTTCGCCTGCATAAAAGGGGGATCTTCCCCATGTAGCGGCAGCCATTTTAATTATGAGAGCCGCAGAAGGACATACTGTATTTTGGGCTCCGCCTTCGCCTTTTTCTTTATAGCTGTCGGCAGTGGCCCGTGGATTTCACTCTTCACACACTTTCACTTTCGGGTTAATGGCGGGTTACGCGTTGCTTGCGCGTACCCCCACCTACTGGTTTCTGGGAGATTCTGCTACTTATTACTGTTGTTTCTGACCCTTGAAGTCTGCCGTAGCTAGAACCGGAATAGCAATATCCATCATCCACCAATGCGCCACTATCCTACAGAGTGTACCTTTAAGTGATTTTGTTACATTTTCTGGCTGTTTTATGTTTTTGTGTTTTTGGTTTGCTCAAAGTTGGGATGTTAACTCAAATTAAATGCGCTAAAAATACTTCTCAAACCATAAAGAAAAGCACTTTTTACTTTTCAGTCCAGATTTAGTGGAGTAGAAAGTACAGATACATGCTTTCAAAAGTAGTGAAGTAATCGTAAAAAGTGTCCACTGTAAAATGTACTTACGTAAAGTACAGATACCTAAAATTTGTACTTAAGCCTTGTACTTGTACTTTTGTACTTCTTTACTTTCCACCACTGTATAAATCCTTATAATCTAAATAAAATGATAATTCAACTCATATTTTGGTTTGCAACCTTTTGTCTCCATGGAGATATTACTGCACTGCCTGAAATGTCCCACAGTATGGCATTAAGCTTTTCTATCTTTCATTTATGTACTTAAACATGTTTTATCACCAACAAAATCGCATTGGAGGAAAAAACCGTCCAGTCTTGCAGTGAGCTGTTTGTGCAGAAGTTTAACGCCATACTGTGGGATATTCCAGGGAAAGCAATAGCATCTCCATGGAGACAAGCAGAACCACGAAAGTTACATAGTGCAGCTTTTAAATAGAAACTTACATGTTACATTATAATCTAAATAAAATGATAATTCAACTAATCCATATTTCAGCCGATTAAGTGACTAAAAGCCCACACTAATCAATGAGTGTGTTTACATGCGCACGAGTATTCCGGTTATGAGCCTCATCCCGGTTATGAGCCATATCCCGGTTACGACAGTTTTCTGGATGTGGCGTTTACAGGCACCAAACCAGGATACTCATATCCCTGTGTACACGCACCATCAGAGTAGCCTTGATATTTAGACTGGTTGCTACGGTAACTATGATACGGATATGGCAAGGAGCTAAACATGTAGAAACTTTGCAAACATAAGGCTTTTTAACAAATTTCTAACATCAAAAAAGAAGAAATACATTCAAAGTCAGAACATAAGACTACAGCTCTGTCACAGCTTCAGTAAAAGTCGTTTTTAACAAAAAAAAACAAAAAACAAACAAAAACAATGCAGTGTCACAGCGTCAGTTTAGTTCAAGAGCAAAACAAACAGACACAGAGGTGAACCTGGTGTTAAAAGGTAACTGTATTAAACAGCAGACTGTGTTATTTTCTTTATAAGTATAAAATATTATTACTTAAATAGTCCTGGTAGGAGTTTGAGTAGTTTTGAGAAAGTAACTGCTCCTGTTACTTTAGATCGCACACAAATCAGGATACTGCGTCTACAGGCCACAGTATCCCAAATACTCTCAGAAAAACCTAATGAGAGTCTCCTGATTCCTCCTAAATGGAATACTGGCTTATCCAGGATACTGAAATCAGGATACTGCGTCTACATGGACATACGCATAACCAGGATACTGAAAAAAAAAAACAGGATACTCATACCTGGAATACTCGAGCGCATGTAAACGCACTCACCGCCAGATTTTGTGTATGTATGAGCCCGTACTCCTCTCAGTGTGAACCCAACACATCACGTGCTGCTGCTCAAAAATTTTACATCTTGACTTTTTAAAGAAACAGAAATTTAAGAACTCTCACCGTCATTAGCTGGAGTTTTCAGACAGCTGTAGATAGTTACCATGGTTACGAGAGCGGCACAACTGCATTTTCACTACAAAGGACGTGGCGCGGGGCGGTTTTGACTTGGGAGGTTGTTCCTTTCGCGACAGTTTTGGGTTCAAATTCACTGCAAAAATGTAAATATTCACCGCTGTTAAAGATTGAATTTACAATAACAAGGGAAAAGACGAGTCAACAGGTCTGGGTTACTGTATATTTAGTTTTTTCAAGTCTCTCTTTGGCATCTTTTTGTGCTTTCAGGCGATCACCATGTTTGTTTTTCAATTAGACTGGACGTAGTTTGCTTGTCAATGCTTGTCCCAATAAAATGTTTGTTTTAGAGATCCGTTACTTAAAGGTGCACTGCGTAACTTTTCAGATTGGGGGCCCGCTTCATTGCTTTGCCTGTTAAGTTCCGCAGTATGATGTTAAACTTATATAAGATGCATTTACTTGATTATAGGTGTTTTTATTGCTCAAAAATACCTTTAAATTGTCCCGGTAGAGTCATACTTTGAAATATTGGAAGTCCCTGGCAATAACTATTTAATATTTCCATGGAGATAGTAACTGGCGGGCCCTCTGCTGGAAAAGTTACAGAGTGCATCTTTATTACAGACAGTTACAGAGGGTGGATTCTCACTGGCGGGTAATGCAGGTATGTTTTTATGTTTTAGGTTGTGTTAAAGTAAGAAATGGTTGAAAATAAATGTGTGGAAAGTTTAAATAGTTTACAGTAAAGGTTACATGGGCTGGTACATGGCAAAAAAAAATAAATAATAATGATTAAAAAGTCCCAACAAAATGGAAATACAGTAAAACTAAAATTAAAGAGGGGGTATTATGCAAACTCGACTTTCGGAGCTTCCTACCACATTTTAACGTTCCCTCTTCAAAAACATGCCCGAAGAGGTTTTAGATGTCATCCATGCATGCTTGAGTAATTTAGCGATCTCTCCCGAGCCCTATTCGATCGTCCCTTATGGTTAGCAGTACGAGTCTGTACAAGGCTCCGCCCATAAGCCTACATCACGCACGCTCCTTAATGACAATTCTCCATAAATATACAAAAAAACATGATATAAAACAGTACAATACGACTTCACAAACCTGTTCCGATGCGCATTAGTTTCATTAGCGGGATGTAGTTTGATCGTGTTGTGATAGCGCTCTGAAGGGGGAGTGACTTAGCGTGGAGAGCAAAGGGAGGGGGGGCACAGAGCATCAAAAACAAAAGTGAAACATGCTAGTAAGTAGTTTTCGGCAAATATATCATTCCCAAAACAATAAAAAAGGTAACATGGTGATGTGTTAACGGTTAATACCCGACAGAAGTGTAATACCCCCTCTTTAAAGAATTGCGAAACACCGCGGGGGCATTTGCGTGTCTGTTTTAGCACAACTCCAGAAGAAAAACTTAATTGCCCAATCATAACTGTTTACTGAAAAGGGGCGGGCCTTCTGCGCTCTTTAGGTGCTCTAATTGGCGGCTTGTGTCTTAAAATTGTGTCACTCAGGAACCAACAAAACGACGCATATTCCAGATTTTATTACTGCTGCCCCCTTTTGGTCATTTGATGGTATGGCACTGTAACTGGAACGATTGTTTCCGTGGAAATTATAGCAACTTGAATTTGGAAAGACGACTGCACCGACCAAACTGAACTGGAGGGTCGATCTTAAGCATTTAAAGCCGCATTGTGTAACTTTTCTGGTGGAGGGTCAGTAATCTGAATTTTTTCCCCATTGAGATTTGATCACTTTGCCTGAAATGTTCCACAATATAGCATTAAACTTAAACTTAAACACTCATGAGTAGGGTTGTCTCTCCACCGACATCTAACTTGACTTGGTGATGTCACTTTTCTGTCTCCATGGAGATAGATTTTTTTGTTTAATGCCCTACTGTGGAGCATTCTGGACACAGTAACAACATTCCCATGGAGACGAGGAGGTAACCGACCCTCTGCTAGAAAAGTTACAGAGTGCACGTTTAAATCTTATGTAACTAAACCCAAATAAATGATGACCACACACAGTTTAACTTCTCAAAGATCCACTATGTAACTTTTCTCGTAGGGGTCTGCCACCTTTGTGTTTCCATGGAGATATTACTGTATTACCTGAAATGTTCCACAGTGTGACATTAAACATATCTATCTTTACCAAACTGACCAAACTGAACTGGAGGGTTGATCTTAACCATTTAAAGCCGCATTGTGTAACTTTTCTGGTGGAGGGTCAGTAATCAGAATTTTTTCCCCATGGAGATTTGATTGCTTTGCCTGAAATGTTCCACAATATAGCATTAAACTTACACTTAAATTCATGAGGAGGGTTGTCTCTCTATTTACATGTAATTTGACTTGGTGGTGTCACTTTTCTGTCTCCATGGAGATAGATTTTAATGCCCTGCTGTGGAGCATTCTGGACACAGTAACAACATCCCCATGGAGACGAGGAGGTAACTGACCCTCCGTCGGAAAAGTTACAGAGTGCACGTTTAAATCTTATGTCACTAAACTCAAATAAATGATAACCACACACAGTTTTGGGTAATTTTAACTTAATATTCTTAAAGATCCACTATGTAACTTTTCTTGTTTGTGTCTCCATGGAGATATTACTGTATTACCTGAAATGTTCCACAGTGTGACATTAAACATATCTGTCTTTAATTTGTACTTAAACGTATTTTATTACTAACAAAAATGCATTGGAGAAAGGAAAAAAAAAACATCCATTCTTCCTGCGAGATGTTTGTCTAGAAGTTTAATGCCATACTGTGGAACATTCCAGGCAAAGCAATAACATCACCACAGAGACAAGCACCTTAAACTAGAAGTTACATAGCTTTAAAATAGAAAGTGGCACGTAATCTGATGATGGATGTTAGAATTACAGGCTAGTTTTATTTTGAGTATGCATGAAATAAGTGGGACATTTCGTTTGGTTTAAAGCCTTTTATTCGATTTGGAAAATAATGTTTTCATGATGCACCTTTTGGATGTTTACAGTCTCATTTAGTAACTTTATAACTGATGTTTTTATTGTGTTTTTGCTTTGAGAGATTCTGCTTCATGTTAAGCTTCATTTTTGTTCAGAATCCTTAATTACGCACTCCAGAAAATAATATCAAGATCAGTCAAAGCTGGACTATATAACTTTTGTGGTGTTGAGTCTGCCACCTGCTTGATACGACTTTATTTTGCCTGTAATGTTCCACAGTACGGCATTAAACTTACTTACTTAGCTTGCATTTATTAAAGTATAGGTTTGTAATTGCTAAAAATACTACAGAAGTCGACAGAGGCCATATTCATAAGCAATCTTTTTTCTTCCTTGTTATCCCGAGATAACGAGATAATTAATTCGAGATCTCCAGAAAACAAAACAATTATTCCGTGATCTCGAGAAAACAACTGAAACGTCTACCGCCACGTTGTGACAGGCTGACCTCGGGGCTATTTCTCATTCTGAATAGACGCATTTTTGGTCATTAGAATGTCTTGAATAATAATCGATAAGCTGATAAGTCAATATTTTGAACAGGGATTGACACGGGGAGATTGCATTACGTCTTTTAATTCGGGATAATTTCAAGATTAGTCCGCGGCACCTCCACAGAAGACTGGCCCGGCTTCGTCTTTACCGACGGAGATACAGTCTTTTCTTGAGATCACGGAATAACTCTTTGTTTTCTCGAGATCTCGAAATAACAGTTTTGTTTTCTCGAGATCACGAATTAATTGTGTCGTTTTCTCGAGATCTCGAGTTAATTTTCTCGTTATTAAGGTGGAAGATAATCATTACGAACATGGCCTCTGTCGGCTTCCATAAAATACCTTGAAAAACCTGCATTCTTCAAGTGAGCAGTGTCAACTCTCCTTTGATATAGAAAAGTTAAATGCTATATTATGGACCATTCAAGGCTAAGCTATAACATCTACACCAGAAAAGTTACATAATGCAGCTTTACCCTTGCGTGATATTGTTTTTTTTGCTGTGCGTGCGCCACTTTAAAGCCTTTTAAATTGAATTAAGGGAGGAGGCAGCGTCCGACAGACTGAGAATAGAATGAAAAGATATATATAGTATATAGTGTAAGACTAATGAGGATATCCTTCTGATCATTTTAGCGAAAGACAAAAAATAATGTTACTTATTACGAGGAAACTTAGACGTCTTTCTACAGAATAGAGAAAATAGTTATAAAGATTTCTTAAAAAACAAAAAAATACAATGTTTTTATCGTGGTATTATTTGTAATTCAATTTTTGTATCCAGACTGTGAACGTATGTTGAGTGCGCGTGTCGACGAGTGCGTGAGAAACCAGGCGCGTGCACGCGACGGTAAAGGCGTGCGCGTGACGGTAGGGGCGTGCACGTGATGGTAGAGCTGTGCACGTGTGGGTGGCGTGCATGAGCGTGTCTGTTTTCACTTTTGTCCAAAAATCACTGGAGCCCGGTCAGATCTCGACTTGGCGACGCACATCTGTGGAAATGTGATGAAATTCAACAATAAATGTCCTCTCCTTGTACAGCACACTACGCTCTCTGTCTTCTTTAATTAATATGTTTAAGTTTCTACATTTTTATATTTATGTTTTAAAGCTGCATTGTGTAAATTACATTATTTACAAATTCACCAGGCTGCCTTTATTTTAGACACAGATCACAATTTCACAGCCAATTTTCTTTTCTTTTTCTTTTTTCTTTTAAACCTTTGAAACTTCAACTGTTTAAAGCTTCACTTAAAAAGAAATCTGGAGACTATTATTTTAAAATGTAGTTATTTTAATATATTTTTAAAAATGTGTTCCTCACTTTCCAGGGTGGTTGGTCCCTCTCTTTTCCTGGGATCTGCTGTAACCACTCCTCCAGTTTGGGGGTTACAGCCCCGAGTGCTCCGATCACCACGGGCACCACTGATGCCTTCACTTTCCAGGCCTTCTCCAGCTCTTCCTTGAGCCCCTGGTATTTCTCTAGTTTCTCGTGTTCCTTTTTCCTGATGTTACCGTCGCTTGGTAATGCAATGTCCACCACCACAGCTCTGTTCTGTTGCTTATCCACCACCACCATGTCTGGTTGGTTCGCCATCACCATTCTGTCAGTCTGTATCTGGAAGTCCCACAGGATCTTGGCTTGGTCATTCTCCGCAACCTTCGGAGGTGTTTCCCACCTTGACCTTGGGGTCTCCAGCCCGTACTCTGCACAGATGTTTCTGTACACTATGCATACATGGAGCGACTTGGTTGTGTCGCTCCATGTATGCTTTCCCTGCCAGCATCTTACACCCTGCAGTTATGTGCTGGACTGTCTCAGGAGCTTCTTTGCACAGCCTACACCTTGGGTCTTGTCTGGTGTGGTAGATCTGGGCCTCTATTGCTCGCGTGCTCAAGGCCTGCTCCTGTGCAGCCAAGATGAGGGCCTCTGTGCTGTCCTTCAGACCAGCCCTCTCCAGCCATTGGTAGGATTTCTTGATATCTGCCACTTCAGTTATGTTTCGGTGGTACGGCATGTAGGGGTTTGTCCTGCCATGATGGTCCCTCCAGCACCTCTTCCTCTGCACTCCACTGTCTGAGGCATTCCCTGAGCACAACATCTGTCGGGGCCTTGTCCTTGATGTATTTATGGATGTTTCAACTAGTCCTCGGCTGGATTTGGGACGGAACCCTCCATGCATTCAGGAGCTTTTGTGTCTTAATGTATATATATATATATATATATATATATATATATATATATATATATATATATATATATATATATATATATATACACATATATACACAGTGTGTGTATATATATATATATATATATATATATATATATATACACACACACACACATACATACATACACACACACACACAGCTGATTAAAATTTAAACTATTTTATTATAGCCTGTCTCTAATCATCTAATCACTGCTTTGAAAACAAGTTTGGCCTCATTAGGATATAATCTGGGCTGCACGCCACTTCTGGTCACTTGTTTCCTTGATTCCTTAACTGTGATTCATGTAAAGTGAGAAAGTGTTAAAAAGTTAAACTGAGGAACCAAGGAGACGAGGAGCCAAGAGGCGCAGCACGAGGCGCACCCACACTAATTTATTCTTTTATAGTGAGCTGGCATATTCATAAATTATAGACAGAATATAATTTTATGAGGCTGTGACTTCTTAAGTGCCCGTTGTGCCCCGCGCATTGGAATATCCTCAGCCCGTGTCTAGGCGGTTATTTTTAGTGAATATAAAAGTGCTTGTGAGGCGGGTTGCCATGTATGCCCAGGACCTGGCATCCCTTTCTGCCAGTCCCACCGGAAGCACATAAACCAGCTCCTCGCGCTTCCTGGACGGATGCTGCAGTGAAGTTGGCCGCGCATGCGCACTCTCGGTCCTCTTTTTCTTGGAAGGTAAGTGTGGCATGGCGCGTGTTTGTGCCTCAGGGGGGGAAACTCTTCTCTTAAAGCTCTTTAGGTGCTCCAAAACCGGTTCGGGGATGTCTACATAGGCTGTGTAGCGGGTGGAGCGGGTCTGTAGGTCGCTGTTTACGGCGCGGGGAGATAGCGGGGCTGGGTGTGGAGCTGTGGTGCCGAGTCAGGCGGATTGGAAGCGGCATGCGGCCTTTGGCGACGCGCTCAGGGAAGCGGCTTGTCACTGAACTCGCTCTAACAAAAGCTGCACTTTCACTGCTCATACCCTCCGTAATATCTCCTTTTCAGCTTTGGCCCTCCTAATCCTATAATATTATAACTTCTAAACAGTCCTGTTAATTCAATGAGGCCAGACAAAGTGAATGAGCCGCAGTGAGGTACCTGCCACAAGCTAAATTAGCGCACAAACCCGATTCCTTTTGATAAAGATACGCTGCTTTTAATTGACAGTGGATCTTCTCCGATATATAACGTGTAAACATGTTTAGTCGCTTGTTCTTTTAGTGATATTCCCCTGGATCTCCGTGTGTGCGTTAGCCGCTGAGCATGTGTGGTTATTGTTAGCCTCCATGTCCCGTTATTTGGCACTTTGCTGCGTAAATTTCGGCCAACTCCTTTCAGCGCTCCCTTATCAGGTGACTCCGCTGTCTGCCTTTTTGACCGCTAAAATTTGCACCAGAGCCCGCCTTCGGTCTCCGGAACAGACATTTTAACCAACGCTTCAATGAAATCCCACTTTAATCGGGCGGTGGAGTTGTTAAAGTTGTCTAGGTTTACGCACGGACCGTCGTGAATCCGGAGCCTTGCGCAGCCTCGTGTTCAGCCATAGCCGCCTCACTTCCACGTTTTCGCTGTAGTCATGGTGTACGCTGACAGATTGGATTACACTAACTAAATTAGCTCATAGATTTCAAGTTTAAAATGGGAATTCTCTCAATAAACCCCGATTTTCGCTTTATATTTAGAGTTTAGGACCGGCCCCAGCTAAAATCACATTAGGACAGTTAGTACTCAAGCTCCTGGCCATGCTCCTGTAGCCAGATGACCCATGTCAGTGAGCGCTGTGCTTTTAACTACAGTGCTATCAGGTTTATATGGAAATAACCACATTAGCCTGTGTATAAATATACCATTGTAATTTAAATCTATTGCCATGACGAATAAAACATCTAATTATTTTGGTTCATATTGGAATTTCTGCAAATTGCCTTGCATGTGTTAAAAATCACTAGAGTTTTTAGTGTCTCTTTATTCACATTTTCAGCAGACTAGCTTTTTTTCAATAAACGCATGTCTTCATTTTTGGTTTGACTATGTACCATTTCTATCAATTGCCTTAATGTGGCGAAACAACTTATTTGATTTAGTTTTATTAGACTGTTTTTGTTTATGCTTTTTTTTCCCAAGATTGTTTTTGTCATATGCAGGATCGACACAAGGTCAACAATGCAATGAAATGCTTAGGATCAGAAGAACCGTTGACTTGCTAAGATGGTCAAGAAGTACTAATGGCATGCAATAATAGTACGTGGTAAAAAGTGTTGCAGAAAGTGCAGGGGAAGAAGTGACAAATATAATTTAAAAAATGTAATAAAACACAAGGTGCAGGTTTATTTTAATGCATGGATGTCCAGTGTACATCTTTTTAATCATTAGATGTCTTGTATTTGATTTTAAGAATACATGTCCTATAATCTTTCCTCTTATTCCCCTCGTCTGTCTCAGCGCCTAAGACCAAACGCACCATGGCAGACCCCGATCTTGACTTCACCACTGGAGAGTCCGGCGCCTCTGCCACTTACCCCATGCAATGCTCCGCTCTGCGCAAGAACGGCTTCGTGGTGCTCAAGGGACGTCCCTGCAAAATTGTGGAGATGTCCACCTCCAAGACCGGCAAGCACGGGCATGCTAAGGTACAATTAACACTAAAGGTTCACTAGCATTTCACACTAACGTTTAAAGTGGGGGCGCGCTACCATGGGGCTATAGTTTTGCCTGCAATTTTCCATGTTCCATTGTATTAAACTTTTAACGCGTGTCAATTTTAGGTGTTTCGTTGCTCAAAGTAACCTTTTTAAGGCCCTGTCCGCACGACAACGTTTTTTGGTGGAAACGGGGAAGTTTGTCTTCGTTTGGGCCTGTCGTCCACACGGCGCCGGCGTTTTGGGGGGGTGAAAACGGTGTTTTTCAAAAACGGGTTTCAGAGTGGAGAAGTCGGAGAACGCCGGGGGTCGCGTTGTCGTGTGGGCGGCAAAAAACGTGACTTTTGGGAAAATTATGACGTTGCGATGCTGTAATCATCACGTGATCAGTGACCAGAAGGTAACCCTGCGCACAGTACGCATGACACACGAGTGTTTGCCAATTCAAAGCTGAACACGCATTTTAAAACTGGAAAAATCCCGTCAGTGAAAAGGCAGATAGTGGACAATGAGGAGCCCATACCAATTTGAGGGTGTTGTGTGCTGTAAATAAAGAAATAGAGCAACCATTTCTTGTCTTTTTATTGAATGAAAATTTACCTTTTACAAACAGGCACATGCAGTATCACACACAAAAATATATGAAGGCATTTCTGTTTTCTTTACACAAATTCACACAGCTATATAGCTACCCGTTGTGATGGTCCACGGTTGTATATTCTCGCAGAAAACCCAACGTGATGTCCGAGTATGTTTAACATTCCCGTATTAAGATCCAAACAAGCATTTTGCGTAAATGACACGAGCAAGGTTAACGAGAGTTCTAGTTGTTAATGTCTATCTAATAAAACGATAGCAAGTAATGCTAACTATCGATTTATAGGCAAAAACTCTGCTCACGCAGCGCAAATCTTCGTTCTGTGGCGTCTATGTTAGAGACGGTCAGCATTTTCACATTACCGGAGTGCGTCACTGCTACATTGGTGGAGCAGGGGGACAAAATAAATTTGCTTTTGTTGACGGTCCCTAAAGTACACGTGTTTGCTCGTTTACGAAAGAGAGACTTTCTGCGCATGTGCTGTTTGTAGTCTTGCGTTTCCAGCGGCTCTAGCTCTTTCCGGTTTACAGCGCCACTTATCGGTGTGACATATGTACTACATCGTTTTCACTCAGCGCTCCGTGCTCATCTTGACGCGAATGTTTTCTGATCCAACACGTGTGTGGACGAGACTTTTTTTTCACCCCGGGTAAAAAAAAAAAACAGGAACGTTGTCGTGCATACAGGGCCTAAAACATGCATTCTTTCTGTGAGCAGGGTCACTTTCCCACAGACCTGACTTGTAACTTAGCCTGGTGGTGGCTCCTGCTTGTCTCTGGAATTGGGAGTTTAAAGTCATGCCACCTTGTGTTCTTTTTTTATTAAAAAAAAAAATTGTTAACGATAAAAGATTAGTTTAAAGCCACACTGAAGCATTCCAGGCAAAGACCTAAAATCTCTATGGAGACAAATCGCATGGTGGGCCCTCCTTTAGCAAAGCTGCATAATGTACCTATTTAATACAGTATTTCAGGCAAAAAAAATGGGAACCCTCCTTATCTATTGGCATCAGGAGTCCCTGTGCCGTACTTTGAACACTTTGTTTTGTTGCATAAAGCCATTGTTTGGTAACTTCAGTCAGATCCACTGTGAGGCTCATTTACAATCTGAACGCGCACTACAAATGATCTCCACTGGGGCACTTTACTCCAAGTTTATTTAATGACCTGCTGTGCTACATTATTGGTTTAGAGGAAAAGTTTTAATTTGAAACAGCCGGTTCAGAAGCACTTTCAGTAGGTGCATGCAATAGACTGTGTATTAGAAATTTTCAGAGTAACACAATCCACAATTTTGAATTTCAATATTATATTAAGTCATTTAATATGTTCTCACAGGAACAAACTGGTACCAAATGCATGTTAAAATTCCATCTTTTGAATGGTAATTTAGGCTCGCACCCCATTGAAAAAAACACTTAAATGAGGTTTTGTACTTCTCAATGATTAAAGTGGTTTTGCTGTTCCTTCAGGTGAACTTGGTTGGTATTGACATCTTCACCAACAAGAAGTATGAAGATATGTGCCCCTCCACCCACAACATGGACGTCCCCAACATCAAGAGGAATGATTACCAGGTACCATTTCTTATTCAGTAACAAAACAGAGCAAGTATGAGACAGTCTAAGATCTTAAAGTGAATTTCAGGCGTACTTTAATGCCCCAGTGTGTAGGATTTGTGGCGCATAGGTGGATGGTGCTATTGCACTTTCTGTTTTAGCTACTGCAGACCTCGAGGGTCACCCGGGCGCGCTCTCGTACCCACGCGCCGCTACTGTATAAATAAAACTCGGTCCCCTTTTTTTTCTTTTCTCATGAAAACACACATTCCCGATCATGTATCATGACAATCTACACATCAAATGAAACCTTACAGTCTCCTCTTTTTGACTATGCAATTCATTTCCCTGCAAAACAATCACTCCCCGAGCACATGGGGCTTTTATACGGAAAAGCACAAAACAAGGTTAGCTTACCTTAGAATGCTTTGCACAGGTCAAACTCTGTATTTCACCATAAACTTGCTCTCAATTTGTCCGTAAGGATCCAGCAAATAAAATCCAGTAAAACAATTTAGTCCAAAACACGTGTTAGATCCATTACGAGTCTGATCCGGCAGCATGCTTGTGTTTACCCAAAACCACGAGCCTTGCCGAAGGCAAAGGCGGAGCCCAAATGTTCTTCTGCGGCTCTCGTATTAAAAATGGCTGCCTCTGCATGGGGAAGATCCCCCTTTTATGTGACTATATCTAAGTCCAAAAGAATACTTTGATTTCATGATGGAAGTGAAAAGGCTTGGAAAACAATGTTTTTTAATGGGTATCTTCAATTTCAGTAATTAACGGGTAAAAATCTTACACACTGTCCCTTTAAACCTACTACTATCAAATTATTCAGTTTGGAATAGTATTACATCTCAATACATTTTCAGTTAGTCTAATCTTAAACAAATAGAAATATCAAGATTATAAATACTAGCATGGCGTTCACTTAAAAGTATTGTCAATATAGTGTTGCATGTATTACACAAGTGACCCCAGAAATGTATTTGGTAGTTTTGCTGCTAGAGCTTTAGTTTTCTTCTTATATTTTGGTTGATGCATTGCTATGTGCATTAGTAAGGAAAGTAGGAAAGTAAGGAAAATTCTCAGTAGAGTTGACCTTTTTTTTTTCTTTTCTATTGAAACTTAAGTGGATGACTAAGGGATTAGACATGCGTTTGGTACGTTTTTTGATGTTCGATCCAGAGCTCTATGGTCCCTCGCCCTTAGTTGAAAATGGAAATTCAGTGAATGTGCTGTAAAAAAAATGCAAATTGGTAATGGTTAGGATCAAAGGGTGATTATGTAAAATACTTTGGAAGTTTAATTAAAGACATAACGTGGCTCTTTCACACTGGCTTGACTAATTCTCCAGACTTTTCACCTGAGTTTGTGCTGCTATCAGATTACCTTTTTAAACTAAACAACTCTTGCTAAATGTTTGCAGCTTTGCTTTATAAATTTAAAGCTTCATGCATTTTCACTGGTTTGTTTTTGGTAGATTTATTATATCAACTTGTTTAGACTTTTATTGAATCCACAAGGGAAATTACTTGGACACAGTAGCGAACACATTACAATATAACGAGGGCAAAAATATAAACTTGATGATGAATTCAAAATGAGTATAATTTAAAAAAACAAATGAATAAATAACCTTCAGGGCCAGAAACTCAATATTCCAGAGTCTGTTTTTATGTGATTGTCATGTAAGGCTCAGTACTTTTTTTTTTTTTTTTTACAAATGGTACTTGAGGATTCTTCCAGGATGTTCTGATGGAGGGGTTTCCTTGTTTTCCAGGTTGTGAACATCAACGATGGCTACATGTCTCTGATGAATGACAACGGAGACATCAGAGAGGACCTGCGCGTCCCTGACAACGAGATCGGAAAAGAAATCGAGTCAAAGTTTGCCAACGGCGAGGAGTTCATGGTAATTATACCACTTATTTGCCTTTACGTTATACAACCTCCAGGATGCGCTAACGTGTGTGCTGGTGCTGGTCCCAAGACTGGATAAATAAAATGTAATCTAGGAAGGTGATCCATTATAATTTAAATTGGTACAGTGCTCAAATTCAGCCGTGTTGGTCCAGAGTGGTTGAAATTTGAATTAAATTTGAAACTTAAATGAATATAGGAAGTATAGTAGAAAGTAAAAATAAAATCTGTTACACAAAACTATTGTCTAAAATTGATTTGTGAACTACAGATTTTCATTGTTTTTAATTGGCTAACTAAATTAAGTAACTTGTATTCAGAATGTACTAGACCTATAATTTGTATGCAATGTTATTCTCAGCATGCGTTTATAAATCTATAAATGTAGTGCCATTATGTTCAGTGTGAAACTTAAATTGGTTGAATAGAAAAAGTTGAATAGAAATGGCTAAATGTCTCAGTAGCTACTTGGCTTCATCCATTGTTTGACAATTGACTCAATGTAATACAAGTAAAATCTCCAAATGGTGAAGGAAATGCATTTGTTTGAGCTCCATTTGTCACAATGTTCCTTTTTTTAAATATAAATTAGTACAAGTATGTAGTGATGTACTTCTTGAGACTTTTTGAGATCGGCTGCTGTCACTCCAGTTGTCCACCGTACTTGAATTAATTATTAGATCTGGTATTGGACCTTAAACAATGTGACTTACAAAAACCTCAACCCCCAAACCCCAACTTTGGACACCTTTTTAAAACTAAGACAAAACATGATGTTCCTTAGACTCTTAAATTGACGTGACTAGTCATACAAAGAACAAAAATGGATTACAAGATTATTTGAACATTTAACTACCTTCTTTGCCAAACATTTTCATATAGTTTTGGTTTGATAAACAGGCAAACGCCAAATCGACCAGTCTCCTCTTAAGCTTCATAGAAAAAATACAGACCCATTATATTCCAAATCCATTTTATTTCTATACCACTTTTGTAATAAGTTTCCAAAGTGCTGCACATATAAAGATGACATTAAAAACAAGTATTACAAGACATTAAAATTTAAGTATTCACCCTTGTGTATTTAGATTTGGACAATCTTTTTTGGTCAATAAGGGAAATTACTTGGACACAGTAGCTATTTGAAATGAATACCTGTTTTGTTTTTTTAATTCTCGTAGGTCACTGTGATCTGTGCCATGGGGGAGGAGTGTGCTATCGCCACAAAGGTGATGGCTAGCGGCAAATAAGATGGCAGCTTGTATGAAGACATGTTTCTGCTGCCGTGGCAACGAGCACCACCCACGACCAGTCTGCATTCTCATTGGTTCAGTCACCAAAGCGCCGGCCTTCAAGGAACCTCAATACGTTCTGTGGTTTATCAACTCATCAATGCTTTCTTTTTCTCCCTGTTTTCATTTGGTTTTCCACTGCAGCTTGCTGTGTAGTCCTCTGACCCATCACTATAAGGTTATGTTGGTAACTTTATATAAAACGACTTCAAAAAAAAAATACCCATTTCGCTCATTCCTGCTTTGTTTTTTGCTATCTCAAAAGTGTCTCATTCACATTCCTGATTGTTAACCACCACCGGGATTCAGCTTTTGTATGATTATTTTTTATATTCTTTAGATGACTGACTAAAGCAGCCTTTTAGATTGGGGGAGGGGGAGGGGAATTTTGAGTTGTTTTAAAAGCAACAATTAAGGGAGAGTTGCTTCCTGGTAGGTAAAATTAGCAGCCATTTTTGCTTCCAGCTCAAAGGCGTAGATTGCAGATTGGCTTGGAGCACTTGAGGTCCCACCCCAGCATGTTTAAAAGCTCTAAATATATCAAACTTAACCCTTAAAATATAGAACAAACTACTTTGGTGATGCCGATCTCTTGTCTATACAACTGGGTTCAAATCTCGATATTCCCAAAAAAAATACAAAATGGTGTTGCATTTTTTTTTTTTTGAGGTGTGAGTGAGGATTGGCGTGGGCCTCCTGTAATGTAGGGGGTGGTTTGCAGTGAGGTGTGTAATGAAAATTTTGCTTTTTATGTTTTGAAGGGACTCAATCGGGATGGGAGGGTGGTAGAGTTGCAAACTTTTTGTTCACTCGAGGCCTTTGTCACCTGACTGGAGATGGCAAAATAAAATGTTAAACAAATGGACAAAAACTGCAAAATATGTCTTGTCTGGCTTTTGTTAAGTTTCTCAGTATTGTACAGTCTAAGGTGACATGAAGATACTTGGTTATTTCATGCTGTATGGGAAATTAAACTTGTAATGCCTGTGGATTCACAATGTTCAGATCTGGGTATCAGAAGTGGTAGCTTTTAGCTGATGCATGGGGTTTGTGTATATAATTGAAGACTGCAAACTGGGACCAAAATCTGAAACAAAAAAAAGATTTGGGGTAATTGGATTACTTATTAAGTATTAAGTATAGAATTGTACAATTTTGCAAAAAGATTTGTTGTGAGGTTTTCTAAAATCTGAAAATTACAAGCTTGCACATGGGCTACTAGTGCGTTAAACCATGCTCAAGTTGCACAGTTGACATTTAAAATCAGTCGGATTTTTGCTGTATCCTGCCAAATCTACGGAAAATCTCACTTGCAACATTTAAGGACACACCCAAGCCAAATTCTTGTACCGGTGATGCCCAGCCCCAGAATGAATCATAACTGCGCAGGAACAGCCCCCGCCGGCCACAGTCACAATGGAAAGAAACGAGGATGACGCACCGAGGAATGCGACTGAACGAAGGCTTAAGCGCCAATTTGTGTTTTTATGCGCTTTGTCAATGGTTAACCAGAATAAGCAAGTTTATTATCAGGGTGTTGTTTGGGCTTTGGCTGCTCTTTGGACTCATTACAACTACTGACAGATGTTAAAGGACGCTTATCGTTAAACCGAGGTAGTGCGTAAAAGGTGCGCGCATTAAAACTGGCGTAAAAACACAATAAACTCAAGCAATGCTTTGTGCTAAAGTACACACGCTATAATCTGTATTTTAACAGTCATAAAAGTGTCGAAACTATTTCTGTCCTTGCGTTACCAAATATGGAAAAGGCGGTGCCAATTCGGTGCCAATTACGCGCTTACTTCACTTCCCGTCGGCCTCTTTCTCCTTCCTGCGCGCAACATGGCACCGGTGAGATTTTACGCTCGTCAATAAAATGTGCAAATAATGTTGTTTGAAATGCAAATATGATATATTTTAGGTGTTGTTTGAAATAGCAAGACGAATTACAAATGGTTAGATGTGGACAAAAAGAATAAGTATTTGGAGTGCTAGGAAAACCGGAAAGATAGCCTAGTTAGCGTTAGCATGAAATCTTGACATTTTATGCTCGTCAATAAAATGTGCAAATAATGTTGTTTAAACTGCAAATATGATATCTTTTAGGTGTTTGAAATAGCAAGACGATTTACAATTTGTTAGATGTGTATATAGAGAGAATAAATGTTTAGAGTGCAAGGAAAATCAAAAATTTAGCCTAGTTAGCATTAGCATGAAATCTTGACATTTGTGTAACACGTGTCCCATTCATTCAAAACTTCTTTAGGTTTTATAAAATGTATTAATGGCAGATAGAAATGTATGCTTGTTTAGCTCATAATAATAAAACAAAGAGTGATCTTGATAGTTGTTGGAATCTAAATTATTTAATTTTGTGAAATGTCAATCACTGAATTAGAGATGTATATATTTTTTTTTCTCAGATTAAGACACTAAAGAAGCCAGCCGTTGGCAAAAGGTCCAAAAAGGGCGCCGTGTGGAAGATCACGCTGGACCTGACGCATCCAGTGGAAGACGGCATCCTCGACTCCTCCAACTTTGTAAGTATTTATATTGTAAAATGTTTGTCAAATTATTGTACAGTGAACCCTCGTTTATCGCGGGGGTTAGGTTCCAGAAATAGCCCGCAATCAGTGAAATCTGCGAAGTAGGACAATTTTATATTTTACAATTATTCTACATGTTTTAAGGCTGAAAACGCTTCACCAGACACATTATACACCTTTCTGAGACTGGTATTAACATTTTTCTCTTGTTTAAACACTCAAACTTTTGTAGATTTTCATTAAAATATATTAATAGTGGGGGGGGGGGCACGTGACACGCGGACACGTGCGCGCGGACACGTGTGTTTGTTTTGGTACCACATATCCATGCCATGTGCGAAAGTCGAGTGGAAAGCGACCTGGATATCATTTTGGGCAAGACTCAAGCCAATGCTAACAGTGCCAAACCGCTAACAGACGCCTCTGAGCACCAGTCCTCACCACAAGACCAGGTAAGACCAACCTGCGCTCACAAGAGTTGGTTGCATTTCACCCCGGCTCCAAAATCAGACCGCTATCAATGCGTCGCCAATACTCCACAGCTCTCTAGGACGGGGTCGGGTTCGTTCTCTCAGCGTGACGGGGAAGAGCCACTGTCTCCTCTGTGCGCGCGAGTGTCCTCCCCCCGCTGCGGCTCCCTCGAATGTGGCTCTCCCCGCTGCGGCTCCCCCGGACGCCGCGCGGCCAGGCGCCAGGCCCGTCCATGTTGATTCTTGGCTCTTCCATGGTCCGGCTCGCACTCAGTCTCTTCCATGGCTCGTGCAAGTAAACAAAGGCCACACCTCCTGTCACCCAGGCGCTCTCGTGAAGGACATCTGAGACTCTGTCCCTACCATCCCTGGTCTAGACCTGGTTTAGTCCTGGTTTAGACCTGCTTTAGACCTGGTTTAGTCCTGGTCTAGTCTCTTAGCTAATCAGGGCGCAGGACAGAATGTTACACTGTAAAAAAAAGTTACACTATAAAAAAAATAAAAAAAATAAAAAAAAAAAATTGGAAAAAAAAATCCGCGAGGCCGCGAAGAGTGAACCGCGATACAGCGAGGGTTCACTGTAATTTGTTTATACCTTTATCAGGGCTTGACATTACTTAGATGTGTAATGTTATAGATTTTGTACTTTGACCTAAATTTGAGGGCTTCCAGACATGTCACCTGTGGTACAGCAAATTGTACCTATGTAAAAAGAAAAACAAAAAAAATTTGTGTGGACTTTAAACCATAGTTATCCCTGTAGCTAATGGCCACACAGGTAAATTGTTACATGTTACATATACTACTATGGAAACAACACCTTTTTTATATAATTCATATGAAGTATTGTCAAACCCTGATTATTAAATAAAAACCTGCACATGTGAAGTGATTTTCGAGCATGTGTCTAACTCTGTGTCGGACTAGGGCGCCCTTCCCTAGCTCCTGTACTAGGGTTCTCTTCCCTAGTGGTCACTGTGCTCTGTCCAATAGGAAACGTTCCTCAAAGAGAGGATCAAGGTCAACGGGAAGACGGGGAACCTGGGAAATGTAGTCCAGGTCGGGCGCATGAAGAACAAGATCAACGTCACGTCTGAGAAGCAGTTCTCTAAAAGGTGAAGAGTCAAGAGGGACTGTGAAATGTCAAGTGTAGTGACAAATAGTAGACAAATATTACAAACTGGGAAAAGTAAGGGTGCACTTTGAACTTTTCTGGTTCAGGGTCAGTTACCCGCTTTAGTTAGAAAAAGAAGTGACTTTATTGATCTCACACCGGAGAAATTCTTCTCTGCTATATACAGTGTGTGTGTATGTATATATATGTATATATATATATATATATATATATATATAAAATAAATAAAAATTAGGAGCAGTGGGCAGCACATTACTGCGCCCGGGGACCATCTCCATGATCTTGCCTCGGTTTGGTCAGGACCTAAGCTGGAGGATTTTACCTATGGTGCGTGTTTTGGGTTTCATGGAGATTTTATAGTTTAATGCCATACTGTGGAACATTCCAGTTAAAGCAAGATGATGCAGACAAGCAGGTGGTGGGCTAGTAAAGTTACAAAGTGCAACTTTTATATTAATTTACTTAATTTAAGTCCAGCAGATAGATAATCGCCAATAACTCTTGTGGATAAATGGGGGAAAAATAAATACAAGTTAAACATTTGCTTCAAAAGGTTGAGACCAAACTTGTTTCCTTGAAATTTAGATAATAATTTGATTAAATACTGGTTTTCATAGGTAGTCATGTTTTTTAAAATGATTCAAACATTGACCCCACTTTTTTGTCTTCAGAGGGCAGTACTTTGGGTATTGTCTGTTGCTATTTTTGGCTAATAAAATGTGTGATTCAGAACATAAAATTCCTTAAGTCTAATTGTGTGTTCTCATTTATATTGCAGGTATCTGAAGTATCTGACTAAAAAGTACCTGAAGAAGAATAACCTGCGTGACTGGCTGCGTGTGGTGGCCTCAGACAAAGAGACGTACGAGCTCCGGTACTTCCAGATCAGCCAAGACGACGAGGAGTCCGAGGCTGACGAGTGAAACTGAATCGACCAATAAAAAATCAAAACAAAAAAAGCAAGCTATGTCATGTCGGTTTGTACTAGTGTCACAGGAGGCCAGCAGGGGGAGCCAGACACACACAAAATGGTGCTGAAATAATCCACAGAAAGATGGAATGTTGCTTTTTATAATTTGGGTGTTTTTAAGATGGTTTATATAAAGAAAGATCTGAAGTACTTGATTAATCTTTTAAAGTTAAAGTCCTCTGTTTAATTAAATCGAAATGCCTTAAAAAAAATCAGCTTTCAAAAATAATGAGTTAAATCTTTGAGATGTGCCAAAAGACTCAAATGTCCCACAATAAACCTTTCGCTGTAGCTCTTGTAGTTGTAAACTTCATAAATAGACATACATGAACCCAGATGGAGGGGAGACTGATGGAAATACCAAAAAATATTACAAATCTGCACCAGGTGTCACAATGAGGCAGCAGTGGCTCTAAAGCATTTATTTATTTTTTGGTTGTGTCCTTTGGCAAGGCACTACACCCACTTTGGTTAGTCTGAAAATGATATGTGAGTGACTAGCAGTCTTGCTTCTGTCAGTCTGTCCCAGGGCAGCAATTTGCGCAGTGTTGTATAGTAACAAAGTAATAATACTTCACTACTGTACTTAAGTACATTTTGGGAGACTTTGTACTTGAGTTTTAAAAAAAAAGATAACTTTTACTTCACTACATTTCTGAATTTAATTGCATACTTTTACTCCGATACATTTTCAATGTGCCGTTTAGTTACTCGTTACAAAAAAAAACCTCTACTGACTGCAAGGAAGTCAGGACGTGCCTGGGCTTGTTCTCTACTTGTGCATGACAGTCAGCCTACACCTGTTGGTTTCATGCAGCTAGTTTAATCAATCAACATCCCTGATGGAAGAGGAGACAGCATCCACATCGGCTACAAATGAAGGGCGACCTGACGATGAGCATCCCTGGCCGTAGTTAAACACAATGTTCTCTTACGCTGATATGAAGGATTCGTATAACATATTTTGTGCCTGCATTTACTTGCACATAGGACGGTGTTTCATGGATTTCACCAAACCCAATATCTTCGACAGTGCTCCATATGACACAAAACTACCATGGGTGAGCCGAACATGGTGTTTTACAACAATTGCAAAAAACCCTTTTTCTCCAAAAACACTCATTCAATGGTGTTATGTATGCCTTATTTTCAACACTGTTATTTAAAAACATTACAACGAATGTTGCGAACATTAAAAATTATTAAATTCAAACTGCTTTTGCTTGATACTTTTACTTCTACTTTTAATTACTGTACATTACTTGAGTACATTTATTTTTACTTCACTTGTCATAGTTAAGTACAAGAAGTTCCAGATACTTTAAGACTTTTACTCAAGTAACATTTCAGTCAGTGACTTCGACTTTTACCAAAGTCATTTTTGGGAGGGGTACCTATACTTTTACTTGAGTTTGATTTTCCACTACTTTATACAACACTGAATTTACGACAACCTGGCCCATTGACAGAAATGTATGGGCCTGGGACAATGAGCGTCACATGGCCCCCCTGTAATATAAATTAGTAGTAAAAGGGTCCAATTCTGGGCCCCTAAAACCCTGGGGTCCAGCACAACAAACCTTTTCGACCCCCCGTCTAATGCCCTAACCACAACCACCAAGAATAAATAATGCACAGACTTCTAAAGTGACTAATGTGAGCTATAAAAGACCAAAATATAAGGCTGCAGGTGCATTTGAACCGTAGTGTTAGTCCAACTGAAATATCTTTAGCACATGTATTAACCGTAGACATGGACAAATATAGAAAACAGGCCCATGAAAACCGCAGAAGCCCCAGTCTGTAGCTCCAGGGTCTGATCTGGAGGAGGTCCATGTGTTCATCTGGAGAAGATAAAACTGAAGTGCTGGAATGCACCTTCAGCAGCAGAAAATGGAGACGCTCTGAGAAAACAGGACTAATGTGATTCAACGCAGCAGAGTGCACAATAATAATACACTTCTCGTATTTATAAATCAATATTATTTGGTCATTGTTCAACAATTTTAAACCTTATTAGATAATCTTGCTATATTTATCCAACCTCATCACAAAATCTGCAGAACAATAATAGTTTTATTTTACCATGTGTCATCCATCTCAATTTAACATTACAGCAAATGGACCTAAATATCTCCTAAGCTTTGTCTCACACTCCCAAATACACCTTAAATCTGTAGTTTTAAAGAAAATTAAACCAAAATAATCGCACAAAACACTTAAAGATTCAATTTACAACAAAGAAACCTGACTTGATTAGTAGACTTAAAATACTGTCTGTTTTTAAGTTCTGAAAATAATTGGCTTGTAATAATGTTTCTGTAATTCTGTTTATTTGAATTGATAACGCTCTAATTTGCCTTTGAGTCCGTACACAGCTAACCCCAAACATTCTACTATGCATATTGAGTCAGAGTCGACATGTATTTAGTTGTAATCTGGAGAAATGTGATCCTCCAGAGTCAAGTTTCTCTGAGCCAGACACAGTTACACAACCAATCACAAGTTACCACAGAGCTGTCTGCTCCAGACTGCCAAAACACAAAATATTTATCATTTTAAAACCTAACCCACATTTAGGGAGGACCAGTTTATCCAAAATAACTTACAGAACAACAACAAATAACACTTCTGTGCTTAAAAATACAAAAATACAGAACATTGTTTATATATTTATTAATCTGTTAATTTAGTGGTCAATGGGAAATGGGGAAAACTCAGCGTGAGAGGTTAGTTTAGGCGAGTTAGTTTTGGTTGTAGAAATCTTCATACCAGTTTATCTAGCGCTATCAACTGTCCATTTTCATAATAAACAAATTGCCCCACCTAAAAAATAATTCGATCCCCGTACGGGCCACTTCTGTTTTGAAAGGTTAAGTCTAAACTGCTCAGGGCAGTGTGTGAAATTACTAAAATACACACATTTAGTCATCATGTATGTTAGCTCTGCTGTAAGATTAATAGATAATTGATCACGTGTATGCATAAGACAGTTACAACAGATATAGTTAATTCTGATAGACTTAGACTTAGACAAACTTTATTGATCCACAAGGGAATTTATTTGGGTACAGTAACTCACACATCAAATATAATATATAACAGACAGTAACAAAATAGAAGGAATAGCAAAAAAAGAGCAACAGACTGGTGTCAAATGAGACACAATTATATATAAAAAAAGAAAGTGTATATAGACTTAGACTTAGTTTGTCTAAGTCTAAGTGTATATGAACTAATAACCTACAAATGTTTTTGTTTGTTGTTGTTTTTTAACTGTACAGAGGTACTTTATACACAAAGTGGAAATCCACTCAAGCACCAAAGATTGGTGGTCAATACAGAGAATAATTAAAATGTGCATTAATATAACAGGTTAGTTTGAGCCATTGGACCTTTATTCTTTCTTAGATCTTCAATAGGACACACTAAATATTTGATAGTTGGCTCTATCGAGGTAGATTTTCCCAAAAAAAAAAAAAAACTTGCAGTAAAAACTACAGCTCAAAGGCCAATTCACCTGGAAGAATGAGGACCAAGAAAAATGGTCTAAGGGTCGAATTTGGTTTAATTCTAATAAGTCATAAATCCCATATTTCTCTTTAGCTCTAATTCAATTTCTTCTCCATCTTTCTTCAGGAAAATAAATGAAGAAATAACCGTGTTGATTTCTTAATCAACACTATCTTTGACATAAAAAAAAAAAAACTCCCTCAAAGAAAGAAATCGTCATACCAGTTTATCTAGCGCCATCTACTGTCCATTTTTGTGATGAACAAATTGCCAAACCTAAAAAATAATCGCTCTACACCGCCCCCTATGGCCGGTTAGCTCAGTTGGTTAGAGCGTGGTGCTAATAACGCCAAGGTCGCGGGTTCGATCCCCGTACGGGCCACTGTTATTTTGATATTTTAACACAGGGGTGGGCAATTATTTTTCCTCAGGGGCCAAATGAGAAGCAGAAAATATTCTGGAAGGACGGGCCAAAAGTTTGAAGTCTACTCTGGTTATTAATTTTATTTCTACGTTGAAATCAGTAAATGGCATTGTTTACAGAAGCTGGTAAGTTCTGTGTTATTAAGTAATGAGAGAGTGAGGTTTTACAAAAACTTAATTTATTCAGTAAAATAATTCAAACAATGGTAAACGTAAAACATTTGTAACTCTTTTTCAGTCACATTAACCCCACAATGCTTTCTGAGTTTAACTTTCTTCACTTTGTATTAAGACCCCACAATGTCTTTGTTTGCCAAATAATATAATACGAGATATGTCACAACATTTTTTTGGTCCAACTGCCAAACTGTGTAGAAAAAAATTCAAAGTTAGCATGTTTAGTGTTTTTTTCTTGATCAGTGAGAGAAATCTAGCCTCTGTTGAGCTTTAGATTGAGCTTGAGATGTGAAGCACGTTCGACAGATGATCATCAGTACAAATGTATTATGTACAATTTCGAAAGTAGGTTTTATTTTTTTAATTCCAAGCAACCTTTCGTGGGCCGGTCAGAGTTGCTCGCTTGTATTTGGCCCCCGGGCCTTGAAATGCCCGGGTCTGTTTTAACAATACTAAATGACATCACAAGGTGTAGACAGACTAATAATAATAATAAAGAATTACTCAAACAAATGTGAATGAAACAAAAACAAGGTATGTTTTTGAGGCGGTAACACTATTATAAAATGACTTAAAGCTCACAAGCAGGGTTTGGAGGGTTACTTTAGAAATGTATTCTAGTTACCCCTTAAAATATGTATTCAGTAACATAATCCAAGAACTATAATATTAAAGTCATGTAATTATTTTCAATTACTTTTGGATGACTTTAACACCAAATATCCGATAACAACAAGAAAACAATAACATTTTGTGCATTATAAAACAAACTGAGGAAAGCTCATATGAACAGTATCTTATAGTCCTACAATGAAAGTGCACAAGTGTTGACAACATAATACAGATTATCAAGAAAAAAATCCCCTTGTCTTCTTTAAAAATAAAATAATGTAGAAATTTCCACCTGCTAAACGCGTTCTTCTCAGTCGAAGCCATGCCTGTTGTAAGTTTGTTCCATAGTACTGCCATAGTGTACGACTGTTTGTTCTGTTTTCCCTCCATCTCCAGCTTTAAATGAAAAAAATATACAACATAAAATGTTTTCAAATTGTAATCCTGCTAAATAATCCCCATTTTCACTAAATGTACCTGTAACCTGAGTACGTCTTCTTTCCTTGTAACTGTAGCGGAATACAGTTACCTTTTTTTGTATCCTTTTACTTAACGCCGTTCCTTGTATTCCGTTACTCCCCAAGCCTGACCACAAGAGTCAGTTTTGTGTAATACATGACCTTTATAGACTTAGACTTAGACAAATTTTATTGATCCACAAGGGAAATTGTTTAGGTACAGTAGCTCAATCATCAAATATAATCTATAACAGAGAAAAAAATAGATGGAATAGCAAACAAAGAGCAATGGGACATAATTACAAAAATAAGAAATAATAATAAATGGAAATGTATATGTACAAATCAGAATCAAGATTATTTATTTGTTATATGCAGGATCAACACAAGGTCAACAATGCAATGAAATGCCTAGGATCAGAAGAACCGTTGACTCGCTAAGATAGTCGAGAAGTACTAATAGCGTGCAATAAAAATACAGGGGAAAAAGTAAACAATATAATAAAAAATATGTAATAAAATATAATAAAATACAAAGGTACTGGTAGGATTAAATAAGGTGTAAGTGGAGTATTTCCCACAGGTGGTAATACTGCTCAAATTAATTTCGTATTGCACATAATATAATGTAGTATAAGTATTGCATGTGGATTTCGTATTGCGTAAAATAGAAAAATAAATAATGGAATATAAAATACAATATCAAATAAGATATCCAGTCACAGCTATATACAGTTGTAGGGAGTATTATCTATTACATAAGGGTGAGCTGTTGTGCAGTTGTATTGTTTATTTTTTATTTTTTTGGTCCAGTTTGCTGCCATTTTTTCACAAAGTTTGCATTATAATTTCTCCAGTAGTTTGCGATATAGTGTTAGAACCATGTAATTTACACATCACCAAAATACTGTAATTGTATTGTATGTTAATTATAAAAAATACACATGAGGCAGTATTTTTGAAACATTTTTTAACCTCCTGAGGCAAGCCTCAGGAGGTTAAAAAATTAATTTGTGTCCTTTATAGTGGACATGGAGTTAACCAATCTTTTTTAAGTGTTTTAAGATAGACTCTAGTTTGTGGCTGCACTATGATAAAATAACAATAATAATAATAATAATAATAATCATAATCATAATCATAATCATAATCATAATCATAATAATATGCGTGAAAAGTCCCTCAGTCGTCCAGGTAGAATCCATGATAAAAGGAGAAGTTCAATTCTCAGCTAGATTTCTTGTGCCCTTTTCCAGCTTTCTTACCAGTCCAATGATGTTGGGCTCGTAGTTTTCCTTAAGATGCGTGAAATTGAACTTCTCCTTTTATCAATAATAATAATAATAATAATAATAATAATAATAATAATAAATAAATAAAATAAAAAATAATACATAAAAATACACAAGTAGATAAATAAATATATAAATAATACATAATAAATAAACATGCATAAATAAGTAAACAAATAAATAATACATAGAAATATAAATAAAAAGTAAAAATAAAATAATAAATAAATAAAAATACATAAATAAATACATAAATAAGTAAATAAAAAATATAAATAAAATAAAAAATACATAAAAATACATAAATAAATACATACATAAGTAAATAAATAAATAAGAAATTAAAAGGGAATCTAAAAAGTTTGTCAGAGATGTTGGTCATCAAAACAAAACAAAAAAAGTTTTTGTTAATCTGTTGGGTCATTCCAGAATTGGAGGACACTTTACGTCCCACCCATCAAATATTAAATAATCCACATACAAAATACTAAAACATACAGTTTCTGAGTGAATTTACTTGTCCTGAGACCAAATCTAAAAAAAACTAAGAAAAGAATGCTTGAAAATACTTTTTAAAATACCAAATAAGTCTGGAGTACCCCACAAAATGCCATTTCCTCTTGTCCCACCCCTCTTAATGGCCAAATTGAATCTCAAATAAAACAGTTAAAATTGAATTGAAATTTCTTTTTTTTCTATAATTAGTTTCATTGCCATCTCTTGTAACTGTGGGAACATTTGCTTTAATAGACATAATATTTCAAATAATAATTATTATTCATGGAACATGTGTCCCACAACATGCACCAACCCTGTTACCAGAACATTTTTAGTCTGGTAGAAGAAGAAGAAAGCAGAAGCACATGATCCCCTGGACTTGACATCATCAAACAGTTTTCCAAAAGAATGGACAGAGCAAAGATTTGTCTTCTCTTCTATTTTTCATATTTTTTATAACATCGTTAGCCTTGATTGAATGTCTCACTCTACCTCATGCAACCCTGTTATGCAAATGATCAGAAGACAATTTTTTTTTTCCTTTACGTATTTGCATAAATAAGTTTTTCCTCTTGATTAGTAATAACAGCTAGCTAAACAGCTAGCTTCTATTCCTGAGATAAAGCGAACATTAGTGGGGATTTGCAACCCTGTTACCTGCAACCCTGTTACTGTGATTAGAGTAAATAAATAAATAAACCATATAAATCATATAATAAAAAATTTACCATTTTACCATTGACCGTAAGCTGAGCTAATCAAGCATTTGATAGTTTATTACCTATTATTGATGAATATGTAGCAGAAAATCAGAAAAGTGAAGGTTTATTTTTCGAGAATTTTAAAGCCAAAATGTCCTCCAATTCTGGAATGACCCTGTTAACTTCACATGGATTTAATAATATTACAGTCCGTTACAGAGGACATGTTTACAACATTATGAATAAAAATAAAATTAACAAAATGTAAATGCTAAGGTGTTCATTTACCTCCAAATAGAAAATTAAAATAATAATAATAATAGTTTAGATACACTTTTTTCTTCGGGTCCCAGGAGGATATATAAAAAAATCTGGTTTTATTTGCCTGACTTGTCCGTGGCGCACCTGGAGAGTTCCCATGATGCCGCGCTGCCCTGATCCTGTTCCACACAAGAGACTCGAGTTGCAGGTTTGAATCATTAACGTTCGCCTTAAGCCAACTTTTACCACAGCTCTGCACGGACTCTACAAAACACAACTCACAATATACACGCAACTAAGACATCTACAGGTAAGGCACATGCTTATTTGCTTAAATTTGTGTTTACATTTTTATGAATTTAAAATCTTATTATGCAGTACGTTTGTTTTGTATCTTTATCTTGTATTTTATTTTGTATTTTGTGTGGTAAAAATAGCTAGAGCTTAACATACATTTTGACAACTTGTGATCAAAAAGTTGTGAGGCACATTCAAGAAACTAAATAACTTGTAGCTAGTTCATTTAGTAAGATTAACTTTTGTGCAAATTCAAAGTGCAAAAACACACACACACACACACACACACACACACAAAAACATATAACATTTCAATTAGGGATGCAAATTATCGATTAATTCATTAATCTAAAGTCGACTGACCTTATCGATCGACTTACGATTAATTGATAAGCGACGTTTTTCGTTTTTGAATTTTAGTGTTTCAATAGGGTCTTTAAGAATATAAGCTATAGTAACATAACACTGAGTCATAAATCTATCATAGTATTATTATATTGTATATTCCTCAATTAATTATTCCTTAGTAAAAAGCAGACAAATGTATTGATGCTGAATAACAAAATACAGTAATCCCTCGCTCTATCGTGGTTCGCAGATTTATTTATTTTTTCCAATTTTTTTAAAATAGTGTAACATTGTGTTCTGCATCCTGATTGGCTAAGAGACTAGACCAGGACTAAACGTGGACTAAACCAGGTCTAGACCAGAACTAAACCAGGTCTAAACTTGGACTGGGCCTGGACTAAACCTGGACTAAACCAGGATTAAACCACCACGTGCCGCTGCTGGTTTTGTGCGGCTGGTTTGTGGCTCGGGCTGAGACTACGCACGGACGCCGCGGTTCGATCTCGTGCTCAGCAGCCCCGATGTACCCGCGAGGCCCGCGCGAGGCCCGCTGCTGAGCCCCAGTGTAAGCGCGGGCTGCTGAGCAGTACCATTGGCGCCTGCGGCCGGCTGTGAGTTGAGCTTGGCGCAGCGCGGTGCGCGGTTGCCTTGTTTCGTGACCATGCGGGTGCGCGTGTCCGCGATTAGCGATTAATTGCAATTAATGCATTTTGATCGACCAACGTCTTGATCGACAATTAATCGTAAGTCGATTAATTGTTGACATCCCGAATTTCAAGGGAAGGTCCACCACTTGCTTCTCTCCATGGAAAGGTTATTGCTTTGTCTAGAATGTTCCACAGTAAATTAAACCCATCAATCTACTCTATATTACAAGTCAGATCTGTGGAGAGCTGACCCTATTCACATAAGGAATTATTGTATTTTATTATTTTCAATAGTAATGAAAGAATAAATGCTAGATGGATATTTTTAATGTCATACCATGGATCATTCCAGGCAAAGCAATAATATCTCCATGGAGACAAAGTAGACAGGGTATACTCTCCACCAGAAAAGTTGCATAGTGCACCTTTAAAGTGAAATAATTCTCTGTGAATGTTGCTCAGTTTTCATTTGTATTTGAGTAATATTTTAAAGGCTCCTTTCACTGTCAGAAGGGTGAGAGATTTCATTAATATGTACATTTAGTTTTACGGTGCACTATGTAACTTTTCTGGAGCCCATATTTGCTTGTCTCCATGGAGATTGTTGCTTTGCTTTCCATATCAACATTAAACTCATTTATCTTCATGGAGACAAGGAGGTCAGATCTGTGGAAAGGCAAAACCCACTCACAGTAAGAACGCTCTGAAGTCAGAACCTGTACTTGATTAATGACATTTTTAAAAGTAAAGTTTATCCTTTCAGACGGTAAAATACAGCGAATTGCCCAGTTAGCTCTAGATTATAGAGATATCAGAGGCCAAAGTGACCGTGTATTGTTGAAGCTTTCCGTTGTGAAAGTGGAGCCTGTGAGTTCATCAATGTTTCAGAGCCGTCCCGCTCCACAGAGTCCGGCGTCAATGAGTCCGGTATCACTGCTGTTTAAGCTTTGGACATGAAAAATAGACATGGTTGATTATGTTATATTTATAAGCAACTGGATTTATACTTACAATACGCTGGCCAACGCATTAAAGGGGCACTATGTAGCTTTTCTGGAAGGGAGTCCGCCACATAAAAATAAATAAATAAATAAAATGTTTTTTCTGTGAGCAGGCGTGCATCTCCACAAACCTGACTCTTATTTGTCCTGTAGAAGGGCCTCTTTGTGCTTGCTTCTATGAAAATTTTGTTCCCATTGCCTATAATATTCCACGGTATGGCATAAAACTTATCTATCTCCATTCCAAAAGTATCGTTTAAACTCATACTATTTCCATAGAATCATGTTGTTGATTTTTCACCTCCAGAAAGTTACAGATTATTACTTTAAAGAAGACATAGGACTATTAATGTCACTTTTCTGGTGGAGATAATAAACCAAGTTAAATCAGATTATGTACATACATCATGTAACGTGAGCCGAAAATGTGGGTTTTTTCTAGTTCCACTTGGCCGGTTAGCTCAGTTGGTCAGAGCGAGGTGCTAATAACGCCAAGGTTCTGTTTTGAAAGGTTAAGTCTAAACTGCTCAGGACAGTGTGTGAAATTACTAAAATACACACATTTACTCATCATGTATGTTAGCTATGCTGTAAGATTAATAGATAATTGATTATGTGTATGCATAAGACAATTGCAACAAACAAAGTTAACAAACATAGACTTAGACCAACTTTATTGATGCACAAGGGAAATTATTTGGGTACAGTAGCTCACTCATCAAATATAATATATAACAGAGGGTAACACAAAATAGAAGGAATAGCAAAAAAACGATAGCAAGAGACCGGTGTCAAATGAGACACAATTATAAAAAATAATAAGTGTATATTATGTACTAATAGAAATGTTTTTTAACTGTTCAGAGGCACTTTATAGAGTTTCAAAGCTACGTCATCTCTGAATGCGCGCGCAGTGTTGACTCAAAACAAAGCCACTGCTGCCATAAAACCCCCAGCGAAGATATAGAAGAGAAGAATCCGAATAAAGAGAAACAGATGGAATAAATGATAGTTCATATCATTCAACTGACATACACACAAGTGAACACCTGCTGCTTGTTTAGGGTAATTTGCCCAGGTGTTCAATGGTGTTTAATCATGCTAATTAGCTAGCAAGCACAGGACACCGCAAAGCTCACAGTCATTACCCGGGTAACCTCTACGACAGACACATGTAAACGAACACGAATAACTTTGTTAAAATGCATGATAAGTTTTCGCATGACCATCATAAATGGCATTTGACATGACGGAGATCACATCTGTGACTTGTGAATTAAGTCGTAGTATGTTACTTACCCCGCAACGCAAGTGCAGTTGGCGGTCAGAACGTAGTTATCGCGCTTGTTGATGATAGCCCAAGCATTGTACATGGTCGTCTTGTGGCCTTGTCTTTGACTGGGGAGAACATCAGATGCCAACACGCAAAACTCCCCATCGATATCGTGGTATTTTACCTCCTGTACATGGCCACACACGGCAAACTGGTAGGCATCCATGGATTTGTATGCGCACTTTCTCTCTTGTATACACGCTGGGCTTCTCCACTAAATAACAGTGGATATCTGGCCAGTGTAAATCTGGCCACTTTCTGCGGCCGTACTGCCAGTCCGTGATCGCATAAGGATCTGGTAGTCGAACCCCGTTGCTCAACGTGAGTTTTTGAATGTAGCTCTCCCTATCGTTCAGATACTCCGCTATGGTCCGCCATGGTTGATTCTGAGTCAACAGTGCGCGCACATGCCAGTGACGTCACGTCTGTTTACTAACTGTAAAGGGGTCTATATGTTGTTGTTTAGTAAGGCTAGTCCCAAATGCATATCAAAACACAGACAAAATGGAAATCCACTCAAGCGCCAAAGACTGGTGGTCAATACAGAGAATAATTCAAATGTGCATTAATAACAGGTTAGTTTGAGCCACTGGACCTTTATTCTTTCTTAGATCTTCAATAGGGCACATTAAACATCTGATAGTTGGCTTTATTAAGATTTAAAAAAAAAACTTGCAGTTAAAAGTACAGCTTAAAGGCCAGTTCACCTGGAAGAATGAGGACCAAGACAAATGGTCTAATGCTGATAAGTCATAAATCCCATATTTCTCTGTAGCTCTAATTAAATTTCTTCTCCATCTTCAGGAAAATAAATGAAGAACTAACCAAAAAAATCAACACCACCTTTAACAATGGAGAATACTCACTGAACCAGAACCACATCGACTTCCATTAAAAAAATTAAAAACTCCCTCAAACCCAGTCCATACCTGCAGGATCATGGCGTCTTTCCTGAGCCGCGTGTTTTCCGGAGACTCCGCATACCTCATGTACTCCAGGCTGGTGCGCACCAAACCCGTGGGCTCCATGGGGCAGTCCGGGGACGAGTTCACGGAGATGGGCGACTCCTCCTCCGGCGTGGGGCTGGCCAAGGTGCTGACCACGGTGGACCTGGTGTCTCTAGGAGTGGGCAGCTGCGTGGGCACGGGCATGTACGTGGTGTCCGGGCTCGTGGCGAAGGCGATGGCGGGGCCCGGGGTCATTCTGTCGTTCATCATCGCGGCGGTGGCTTCAGTTCTCTCAGGTAAAGTGTACGCAGAGGATTTTCATTTTCATATTGGATGGAATATAAACATTTTCTGAGGGAGCAAATTAGATATGAGTTTTATCACGATTTGATTAGGTATTTTGATTGTGTCATAATTGAGCATTATGGTTATTATAAATCAGTACAGAAAAAGGTCAAAAATGTATTGAAAAATATGGTAATAGTTTTAAACATGAAATTGAGTGGCCTAGTAGGCTATATATTTTAATTGTTGTAAATTCTTATTACGGATGTTGGAGGATTTTGAACATCAATACTCAATCAGTCAATCAATACTCGAGATTAAAAAGTGTGAAGGTGAGGAGCACATTTTATACATATATATATATATATATATATATATATATATATATATATATGTGTGTATTTATATATATATATATATATAAAATGTGCTCCTCACCTTCCTCGGTGGTTGGTCTCTCACTCTCATCCAGCTCGGGTCCTCTACCAGAGGCCTGGGAGCTTGAGAGTTCTGCGCAGTATCTTTGCTATTCCTAGTACTGCACTTTTCTGGACTGAGATGTCTGATGTTTTTCCTGGGATCTGTTGTAGCCACTCCTCCAGTTTGGGGGTTACAGCACCACTGATGCCTTCACTTTCCAGGCCTTCTCCAACTCTTCTTGAGCCCCTGGTATTTCTCTAGTTTCTCGTGTTCCTTTTTCCTGATATCACCATCGCTTCGTATTGCAATGTCCACCACCACGACTCTGTTCTGTTGCTTATCCACCTCCACTATGTCTGGTTGGTTCGCCATCACCATTCTGTCAGTCTGTATCTGGAAGTCCCACAGGATCTTGGCTCGGTCATTCTCCGCAACCTTCGGAGGTGTTTCCCACCTTGACCTTGGGGTCTCCAGCCCGTACTCTGCACAGATGTTTCTGTACACTATGCATACATGGAGCGACTTGGTTGTGTCGCTCCATGTATGCTTTCCCTGCCAGCATCTTACACCCTGCAGTTATGTGCTGGACTGTCTCAGGAGCCTCTTTGCACAGCCTACACCTTGGGTCTTGTCTGGTGTGGTAGATCTGGGCCTCTATTGCTTGGGTGCTCAAGGCCTGCTCCTGTGCAGCCAGGATGAGGGCCTCTGTGCTGTCCTTCAGACCAGCCCTCTCCAGCCATTGGTAGGATTTCTTGATATCAGCCACTTCAGTTATGTTTCGGTGGTATGCCCCATGTAGGGGTTTGTCCTGCCATGATGGTCCCTCCAGCACCTCTTCCTCTGCACTCCACTGTCTGAGGCATTCCTTGAGTACATCATCTGTTGGGGCCTTGTCTTGATGTACTTATGGATTTTGGATGTTTCATCCTGGACAGTGGTTCCCACACTCACTAGTCGGCCTCCTTCCTTCCGGCTCGTGTACTGTCTCAGGGTGCTGGATTTGGGATGGAATCCTCCATGCATGGTCAAGAGCTTTCGTGTCTTAACGTCTGTGGTCTGTATCTCCTCCTTTGGCCAGCTTATGATTCCTGCTGGGTATCTGATCACTGGCAGGGCATAGCTGTTTATTGCCTGGGCCTTGTTCATGCCATTGAGCTGACTTCTTAGGACTTGCCTTACTCGTTGCAGGTATTTGGCTGTAGCCGCTTTCCTTGTTGCCTCTTCAAGGTTGCCATTTGCTTGTGGGATACCAAGGTACTTGTAACTGTCCTCTATGTCTGTTATTGTTCCCTCTGGGAGTGAGACCCCCTCTGTGTGGACTACCTTCCCTCGCTTGGTCACCATCCTACTACATTTCTCAAGCACGAATGACATTCCAATGTCTGTGCTGTAGATCCTGGTGGTGTGGATCAGTGAATCGATGTCGATGTCTCGCTCACTCTTAGCGTACAGCTTGAGTTTGCAATGAATGGCCTTAGAGTCTTATTGATATTGTACAGCTCCAAGCACTCAGTGAGCCATGTGTGTGGCATATATATATATATATATATATATATATATATATATATATATATATATATATATATATATATATATATATATATATATATATATATATATATATATATATGGGCCACTCATGTTTTGAAGGTTAAGTCTAAATTGCTCAGGACAGTGTGTGAAATTACTAAAATACACACATTTAGTCATCATGTATGTTAGCTATGCTGTAAGATTAATAGATAATTGATCACGTGTATGCATAAGACAGTTAGAGCCAGTTTGACCCAATAAACTTTTGTCAAGTTGACACAGGACTATTAATGTAACTGTAAGACAGTTACAACAAATATAGTTAATCCTAATAGAAACGTGTAGAATCCCTCAGCCATCCAGGTCGAACCCATGGCTAAAAGAGAAGTTCAGTTTGTCAACTGGACAAAAGTTTATTTTGTCAAATACGTTTCACAGGTCATCCAAGCTGCTTCTTCAGTTCTGGCTCAAGTGCTGGCCGAGTGTCCACCACCTTCAGGCCTATATTTGCCTGAAGGGAGGCGCTAACTACAAAGAAATTACTTTGAAACGACCACACCTACTTGTTTACAGTTTCTGTTAGTTAGGTAGGCCTGCTAGATCTGCAGTGGAAGTGGGGAGTTTTGTTAGCAGAACCATTCAGGGCCATAATGGGTGTTTTCACACCTCTGGACCTGACCTGCTGCCCTATTGTTTTCTTTGTTTTGATTTAGGTTTGAGGATAAAGTTATAAATGGGAGACAAATGATGTCTGAGACCTCCATTTCTGTTCAAGAAAGGATTCTTTCTTGACAAAAATAGCCTGTTTAACTCCCCTCTCAAACCAGTTCTTTTCGTTGGCCAAGATCTGTACCTCACTGTCCACAAAGGAGTGGCCCGTGGCTTCTAAGTGGAGATGTACGGCAGATTGAGGTCCACTCTGGCTCTCCCGTCTGTGTTGGTACATCCTCTTGTGAAGTGGCTGTTTTGTTTCTCCAGTGTAGCACTCACTGCAGTCTTCACTACACTGAATGGAGCTCTGACCAGAACTGAAGAAGCAGCTTGGATGAGCTGCGAAATGACCCAATAAACTTTTGTCAAGTTGACAATTTGAATTTCTCCTTTTACCATGGATTCTACCTGGACGAATGAGGGATTCTACACATAGAAGACATAGGACTATGAATGTAACTTTTCTGGTGGAGATAATAAACTAAATGAACTCAGATTATGCACATAAATGATGTAACTTGAGCCGGAAATGTGTTTTTTTTTCTGTTAACACATGGCCGGTTAGCTCAGTTGGTCAGAGCGTGGTGCTAATAACGCCAAGGTCGCGGGTTCGAACCCCGTACGGGCCACTGCACTTTAAAAAGAGTAAGTCTAAATTGCTCTTGACAGTGTTTCAAATGACTGAAAATACACACAGTTAAACTGGTGTCTCTGGGCACGGGCGTGTCTGTGGCGATGGCGGAGCCAGTGTTTAATTTTCAGGGGAGGTTCTAATGCCTATTCCATTTGATCATTGATGTCACTTTTTATTATTTTATTTTATGTTTTCTTTGTGTTGCACTGTGCACAGTTGCTCAAATAAAAGATAATCAAATAAATGAAATCAGATTATGATGTAACTTGAGCCGGAAATGTGTTTTTTTTCTGCTAACACATGGCTGGTTAGCTCAGTTGGTCAGAGCGTGGTGCTAATAACGCCAAGGTCGCGGGTTCGATCCCCGTACGGGCCACTGTACTTTAAAAAGAGTAAGTCTAAATTGCTCTGGACAGTGTTTCAACTGACTGAAAATACACACAGTTAAACTGGTGTCTCTGGGCATGGGCGTGTCTGTGGCCATGGCGGAGCCAGTGTTTAATTTTCAGGGGAGGTTCTAATGCCTAATCCATTTGATCGTTGATGTGTCACTTTTTATTTTATGTTTTCTTTGTGTTGCACTGTGCACAGTTGCTCAAATAAAAGATAATAAAATAAATTAAATCAGATTATGCGCATAAATGATGTAACTTGAGCCGGAAATGTGTTTTTTTCCCAGTAACACATGGCCGGTTAGCTCAGTTGGTCAGAGCATGGTGCTAATAACGCCAAGGTCGCGGCTTTGATCCCCGTACGGGCCACTCCTTTTCTGAACGTTTAAGTCTGAATTGCTAAGTGTGTCCAGTTACTAAAATACACACACTTAGTCATCATGTATGTTAGCTAGATAATTGATCACTTGTATGCATAAGACAGTTACAACAAATATAGTTAATCCTAATAGAAATGTGTAGAATCCCTCAGCCATCCAGGTCGAACCCATGGCTAAAAGAGAAGTTCAGTTTGTCAACTGGACAAAAGTTTATTTTGTCAAATACGTTTCACAGGTCATCCAAGCTGCTTCTTCAGTTCTGGCTCAAGTGCTGGCCGAGTGTCCACCACCTTCAGGCCTATATTTGCCTGAAGGGAGGCGCTAACTACAAAGAAATTACTTTGAAACGACCACACCTATTTGTTTACAGTTTCTGTTAGTTAGGTAGGCCTGTTAGATATGCAGTGGAAGTGGGGAGTTTTGTTAGCAGAACCATTCAGGGCCATAATGGGTGTTTTCACACCTCTGGACCTCACCTGCTGCCCTATTGTTTTCTTTGTTTTGATTTAGGTTTGAGGATAAAGTTATAAATGGGAGACAAATGATGTCTGAGACCTCCATTTCTGTTCAAGAAAGGATTCTTTCTTGACAAAAATAGCCTGTTTAACTCCCCTCTCAAACCAGTTCTTTTCGTTGGCCAAGATCTGTACCTCACTGTCCACAAAGGAGTGGCCCGTGGCTTCTAAGTGGAGATGTACGGCAGATTGAGGTCCACTCTGGCTCTCCCGTCTGTGTTGGTACATCCTCTTGTGAAGTGGCTGTTTTGTTTCTCCAGTGTAGCACTCGCTGCAGTCTTCACTACACTGAATGGAGCTCTGACCAGAACTGAAGAAGCAGCTTGGATGAGCTGCGAAATGACCCAATAAACTTTTGTCAAGTTGACAATTTGAATTTCTCCTTTTACCATGGATTCTACCTGGACGAATGAGGGATTCTACACATAGAAGACATAGGACTATGAATGTAACTTTTCTGGTGGAGATAATAAACTAAATGAACTCAGATTATGCACATAAATGATGTAACTTGAGCCGGAAATGTGTTTTTTTTTCTGTTAACACATGGCCGGTTAGCTCAGTTGGTCAGAGCGTGGTGCTAATAACGCCAAGGTCGCGGGTTCGAACCCCGTACGGGCCACTGCACTTTAAAAAGAGTAAGTCTAAATTGCTCTTGACAGTGTTTCAAATGACTGAAAATACACACAGTTAAACTGGTATCTCTGGGCATGGGCGTGTCTGTGGCCATGGCGGAGCCAGTGTTTAATTTTCAGGGGAGGTTCTAATGCCTAATCCATTTGATCGTTGATGTGTCACTTTTTATTTTATGTTTTCTTTGTGTTGCACTGTGCACAGTTGCTCAAATAAAAGATAATAAAATAAATTAAATCAGATTATGCGCATAAATGATGTAACTTGAGCCGGAAATGTGTTTTTTTCCCAGTAACACATGGCCGGTTAGCTCAGTTGGTCAGAGCGTGGTGCTAATAACGCCAAGGTCGCGGCTTTGATCCCCGTACGGGCCACTCCTTTTCTGAACGTTTAAGTCTGAATTGCTAAGTGTGTCCAGTTACTAAAATACACACACTTAGTCATCATGTATGTTAGCTAGATAATTGATCACTTGTATGCATAAGACAGTTACAACAAATATAGTTAATCCTAATAGAAATGTGTAGAATCCCTCAGCCATCCAGGTCGAACCCATGGCTAAAAGAGAAGTTCAGTTTGTCAACTGGACAAAAGTTTATTTTGTCAAATACGTTTCACAGGTCATCCAAGCTGCTTCTTCAGTTCTGGCTCAAGTGCTGGCCGAGTGTCCACCACCTTCAGGCCTATATTTGCCTGAAGGGAGGCGCTAACTACAAAGAAATTACTTTGAAACGACCACACCTATTTGTTTACAGTTTCTGTTAGTTAGGTAGGCCTGTTAGATATGCAGTGGAAGTGGGGAGTTTTGTTAGCAGAACCATTCAGGGCCATAATGGGTGTTTTCACACCTCTGGACCTCACCTGCTGCCCTATTGTTTTCTTTGTTTTGATTTAGGTTTGAGGATAAAGTTATAAATGGGAGACAAATGATGTCTGAGACCTCCATTTCTGTTCAAGAAAGGATTCTTTCTTGACAAAAATAGCCTGTTTAACTCCCCTCTCAAACCAGTTCTTTTCGTTGGCCAAGATCTGTACCTCACTGTCCACAAAGGAGTGGCCCGTGGCTTCTAAGTGGAGATGTACGGCAGATTGAGGTCCACTCTGGCTCTCCCGTCTGTGTTGGTACATCCTCTTGTGAAGTGGCTGTTTTGTTTCTCCAGTGTAGCACTCGCTGCAGTCTTCACTACACTGAATGGAGCTCTGACCAGAACTGAAGAAGCAGCTTGGATGAGCTGCGAAATGACCCAATAAACTTTTGTCAAGTTGACAATTTGAATTTCTCCTTTTACCATGGATTCTACCTGGACGAATGAGGGATTCTACACATAGAAGACATAGGACTATGAATGTAACTTTTCTGGTGGAGATAATAAACTAAATGAACTCAGATTATGCACATAAATGATGTAACTTGAGCCGGAAATGTGTTTTTTTTTCTGTTAACACATGGCCGGTTAGCTCAGTTGGTCAGAGCGTGGTGCTAATAACGCCAAGGTCGCGGGTTCGAACCCCGTACGGGCCACTGCACTTTAAAAAGAGTAAGTCTAAATTGCTCTTGACAGTGTTTCAAATGACTGAAAATACACACAGTTAAACTGGTGTCTCTGGGCACGGGCGTGTCTGTGGCGATGGCGGAGCCAGTGTTTAATTTTCAGGGGAGGTTCTAATGCCTATTCCATTTGATCATTGATGTCACTTTTTATTATTTTATTTTATGTTTTCTTTGTGTTGCACTGTGCACAGTTGCTCAAATAAAAGATAATCAAATAAATGAAATCAGATTATGATGTAACTTGAGCCGGAAATGTGTTTTTTTTCTGCTAACACATGGCTGGTTAGCTCAGTTGGTCAGAGCGTGGTGCTAATAACGCCAAGGTCGCGGGTTCGATCCCCGTACGGGCCACTGTACTTTAAAAAGAGTAAGTCTAAATTGCTCTGGACAGTGTTTCAACTGACTGAAAATACACACAGTTAAACTGGTGTCTCTGGGCATGGGCGTGTCTGTGGCCATGGCGGAGCCAGTGTTTAATTTTCAGGGGAGGTTCTAATGCCTAATCCATTTGATCGTTGATGTGTCACTTTTTATTTTATGTTTTCTTTGTGTTGCACTGTGCACAGTTGCTCAAATAAAAGATAATAAAATAAATTAAATCAGATCATGCGCATAAATGATGTAACTTGAGCCGGAAATGTGTTTTTTTTCCAGGAACACATGGCCGGTTAGCTCAGTTGGTCAGAGCATGGTGCTAATAACGCCAAGGTCGCGGCTTTGATCCCCGTACGGGCCACTCCTTTTCTGAACGTTTAAGTCTGAATTGCTAAGTGTGTCCAGTTACTAAAATACACACACTTAGTCATCATGTATGTTAGCTAGATAATTGATCACTTGTATGCATAAGACAGTTACAACAAATATAGTTAATCCTAATAGAAATGTGTAGAATCCCTCAGCCATCCAGGTCGAACCCATGGCTAAAAGAGAAGTTCAGTTTGTCAACTGGACAAAAGTTTATTTTGTCAAATACGTTTCACAGGTCATCCAAGCTGCTTCTTCAGTTCTGGCTCAAGTGCTGGCCGAGTGTCCACCACCTTCAGGCCTATATTTGCCTGAAGGGAGGCGCTAACTACAAAGAAATTACTTTGAAACGACCACACCTATTTGTTTACAGTTTCTGTTAGTTAGGTAGGCCTGTTAGATATGCAGTGGAAGTGGGGAGTTTTGTTAGCAGAACCATTCAGGGCCATAATGGGTGTTTTCACACCTCTGGACCTCACCTGCTGCCCTATTGTTTTCTTTGTTTTGATTTAGGTTTGAGGATAAAGTTATAAATGGGAGACAAATGATGTCTGAGACCTCCATTTCTGTTCAAGAAAGGATTCTTTCTTGACAAAAATAGCCTGTTTAACTCCCCTCTCAAACCAGTTCTTTTCGTTGGCCAAGATCTGTACCTCACTGTCCACAAAGGAGTGGCCCGTGGCTTCTAAGTGGAGATGTACGGCAGATTGAGGTCCACTCTGGCTCTCCCGTCTGTGTTGGTACATCCTCTTGTGAAGTGGCTGTTTTGTTTCTCCAGTGTAGCACTCGCTGCAGTCTTCACTACACTGAATGGAGCTCTGACCAGAACTGAAGAAGCAGCTTGGATGAGCTGCGAAATGACCCAATAAACTTTTGTCAAGTTGACAATTTGAATTTCTCCTTTTACCATGGATTCTACCTGGACGAATGAGGGATTCTACACATAGAAGACATAGGACTATGAATGTAACTTTTCTGGTGGAGATAATAAACTAAATGAACTCAGATTATGCACATAAATGATGTAACTTGAGCCGGAAATGTGTTTTTTTTTCTGTTAACACATGGCCGGTTAGCTCAGTTGGTCAGAGCGTGGTGCTAATAACGCCAAGGTCGCGGGTTCGAACCCCGTACGGGCCACTGCACTTTAAAAAGAGTAAGTCTAAATTGCTCTTGACAGTGTTTCAACTGACTGAAAATACACACAGTTAAACTGGTGTCTCTGGGCACGGGCGTGTCTGTGGCGATGGCGGAGCCAGTGTTTAATTTTCAGGGGAGGTTCTAATGCCTAATCCATTTGATCGTTGATGTGTCACTTTTTATTTTATGTTTTCTTTGTGTTGCACTGTGCACAGTTGCTCAAATAAAAGATAATAAAATAAATTAAATCAGATTATGCGCATAAATGATGTAACTTGAGCCGGAAATGTGTTTTTTTCCCAGTAACACATGGCCGGTTAGCTCAGTTGGTCAGAGCGTGGTGCTAATAACGCCAAGGTCGCGGCTTTGATCCCCGTACGGGCCACTCCTTTTCTGAACGTTTAAGTCTGAATTGCTAAGTGTGTCCAGTTACTAAAATACACACACTTAGTCATCATGTATGTTAGCTAGATAATTGATCACTTGTATGCATAAGACAGTTACAACAAATATAGTTAATCCTAATAGAAATGTGTAGAATCCCTCAGCCATCCAGGTCGAACCCATGGCTAAAAGAGAAGTTCAGTTTGTCAACTGGACAAAAGTTTATTTTGTCAAATACGTTTCACAGGTCATCCAAGCTGCTTCTTCAGTTCTGGCTCAAGTGCTGGCCGAGTGTCCACCACCTTCAGGCCTATATTTGCCTGAAGGGAGGCGCTAACTACAAAGAAATTACTTTGAAACGACCACACCTATTTGTTTACAGTTTCTGTTAGTTAGGTAGGCCTGTTAGATATGCAGTGGAAGTGGGGAGTTTTGTTAGCAGAACCATTCAGGGCCATAATGGGTGTTTTCACACCTCTGGACCTCACCTGCTGCCCTATTGTTTTCTTTGTTTTGATTTAGGTTTGAGGATAAAGTTATAAATGGGAGACAAATGATGTCTGAGACCTCCATTTCTGTTCAAGAAAGGATTCTTTCTTGACAAAAATAGCCTGTTTAACTCCCCTCTCAAACCAGTTCTTTTCGTTGGCCAAGATCTGTACCTCACTGTCCACAAAGGAGTGGCCCGTGGCTTCTAAGTGGAGATGTACGGCAGATTGAGGTCCACTCTGGCTCTCCCGTCTGTGTTGGTACATCCTCTTGTGAAGTGGCTGTTTTGTTTCTCCAGTGTAGCACTCGCTGCAGTCTTCACTACACTGAATGGAGCTCTGACCAGAACTGAAGAAGCAGCTTGGATGAGCTGCGAAATGACCCAATAAACTTTTGTCAAGTTGACAATTTGAATTTCTCCTTTTACCATGGATTCTACCTGGACGAATGAGGGATTCTACACATAGAAGACATAGGACTATGAATGTAACTTTTCTGGTGGAGATAATAAACTAAATGAACTCAGATTATGCACATAAATGATGTAACTTGAGCCGGAAATGTGTTTTTTTTTCTGTTAACACATGGCCGGTTAGCTCAGTTGGTCAGAGCGTGGTGCTAATAACGCCAAGGTCGCGGGTTCGAACCCCGTACGGGCCACTGCACTTTAAAAAGAGTAAGTCTAAATTGCTCTTGACAGTGTTTCAAATGACTGAAAATACACACAGTTAAACTGGTGTCTCTGGGCACGGGCGTGTCTGTGGCGATGGCGGAGCCAGTGTTTAATTTTCAGGGGAGGTTCTAATGCCTATTCCATTTGATCATTGATGTCACTTTTTATTATTTTATTTTATGTTTTCTTTGTGTTGCACTGTGCACAGTTGCTCAAATAAAAGATAATCAAATAAATGAAATCAGATTATGATGTAACTTGAGCCGGAAATGTGTTTTTTTTCTGCTAACACATGGCCGGTTAGCTCAGTTGGTCAGAGCGTGGTGCTAATAACGCCAAGGTCGCGGGTTCGATCCCCGTACGGGCCAATGCACTTTAAAAAGAGTAAGTTCTAACTGCTCTGGACAGTGTTTCAACTAACTGAAAATACACACAGTTAAACTGGTGTCTCTGGGCATGGGTGTGTCTGTGGCCATGGTGGAGCCAGTGTTTAATTTTCAGGGGAGTTTCTAATGCCTAATCCATTTGATCGTTGATGTGTCACTTTTTATTTTATGTTTTCTTTGTGTTGCACTGTGCACAGTTGCTCAAATAAAAGATAATAAAATAAATTAAATCAGATTATGCGCATAAATGATGTAACTTGAGCCGGAAATGTGTTTTTTTCCCAGTAACACATGGCCGGTTAGCTCAGTTGGTCAGAGCATGGTGCTAATAACGCCAAGGTCGCGGCTTTGATCCCCGTACGGGCCACTCCTTTTCTGAACGTTTAAGTCTGAATTGCTAAGTGTGTCCAGTTACTAAAATACACACACTTAGTCATCATGTATGTTAGCTAGATAATTGATCACTTGTATGCATAAGACAGTTACAACAAATATAGTTAATCCTAATAGAAATGTGTAGAATCCCTCAGCCATCCAGGTCGAACCCATGGCTAAAAGAGAAGTTCAGTTTGTCAACTGGACAAAAGTTTATTTTGTCAAATACGTTTCACAGGTCATCCAAGCTGCTTCTTCAGTTCTGGCTCAAGTGCTGGCCGAGTGTCCACCACCTTCAGGCCTATATTTGCCTGAAGGGAGGCGCTAACTACAAAGAAATTACTTTGAAACGACCACACCTATTTGTTTACAGTTTCTGTTAGTTAGGTAGGCCTGTTAGATATGCAGTGGAAGTGGGGAGTTTTGTTAGCAGAACCATTCAGGGCCATAATGGGTGTTTTCACACCTCTGGACCTCACCTGCTGCCCTATTGTTTTCTTTGTTTTGATTTAGGTTTGAGGATAAAGTTATAAATGGGAGACAAATGATGTCTGAGACCTCCATTTCTGTTCAAGAAAGGATTCTTTCTTGACAAAAATAGCCTGTTTAACTCCCCTCTCAAACCAGTTCTTTTCGTTGGCCAAGATCTGTACCTCACTGTCCACAAAGGAGTGGCCCGTGGCTTCTAAGTGGAGATGTACGGCAGATTGAGGTCCACTCTGGCTCTCCCGTCTGTGTTGGTACATCCTCTTGTGAAGTGGCTGTTTTGTTTCTCCAGTGTAGCACTCGCTGCAGTCTTCACTACACTGAATGGAGCTCTGACCAGAACTGAAGAAGCAGCTTGGATGAGCTGCGAAATGACCCAATAAACTTTTGTCAAGTTGACAATTTGAATTTCTCCTTTTACCATGGATTCTACCTGGACGAATGAGGGATTCTACACATAGAAGACATAGGACTATGAATGTAACTTTTCTGGTGGAGATAATAAACTAAATGAACTCAGATTATGCACATAAATGATGTAACTTGAGCCGGAAATGTGTTTTTTTTTCTGTTAACACATGGCCGGTTAGCTCAGTTGGTCAGAGCGTGGTGCTAATAACGCCAAGGTCGCGGGTTCGAACCCCGTACGGGCCACTGCACTTTAAAAAGAGTAAGTCTAAATTGCTCTTGACAGTGTTTCAAATGACTGAAAATACACACAGTTAAACTGGTGTCTCTGGGCACGGGCGTGTCTGTGGCGATGGCGGAGCCAGTGTTTAATTTTCAGGGGAGGTTCTAATGCCTATTCCATTTGATCATTGATGTGTCACTTTTTATTATTTTATTTTATGTTTTCTTTGTGTTGCACTGTGCACAGTTGCTCAAATAAAAGATAATAAAATAAATTAAATCAGATTATGCGCATAAATGATGTACCTTGAGCCGGAAATTTGTTTTTTTCCCAGTAACACATGGCTGGTAAGCTCAGTTGGTCAGAGCATGGTGCTAATAACGCCAAGGTCGCGGCTTTGATCCCCGTACGGGCCACTCCTTTTCTGAACGTTTAAGTCTGAATTGCTAAGTGTGTCCAGTTACTAAAATACACACACTTAGTCATCATGTATGTTAGCTAGATAATTGATCACTTGTATGCATAAGACAGTTACAACAAATATAGTTAATCCTAATAGAAATGTGTAGAATCCCTCAGCCATCCAGGTCGAACCCATGGCTAAAAGAGAAGTTCAGTTTGTCAACTGGACAAAAGTTTATTTTGTCAAATACGTTTCACAGGTCATCCAAGCTGCTTCTTCAGTTCTGGCTCAAGTGCTGGCCGAGTGTCCACCACCTTCAGGCCTATATTTGCCTGAAGGGAGGCGCTAACTACAAAGAAATTACTTTGAAACGACCACACCTATTTGTTTACAGTTTCTGTTAGTTAGGTAGGCCTGTTAGATATGCAGTGGAAGTGGGGAGTTTTGTTAGCAGAACCATTCAGGGCCATAATGGGTGTTTTCACACCTCTGGACCTCACCTGCTGCCCTATTGTTTTCTTTGTTTTGATTTAGGTTTGAGGATAAAGTTATAAATGGGAGACAAATGATGTCTGAGACCTCCATTTCTGTTCAAGAAAGGATTCTTTCTTGACAAAAATAGCCTGTTTAACTCCCCTCTCAAACCAGTTCTTTTCGTTGGCCAAGATCTGTACCTCACTGTCCACAAAGGAGTGGCCCGTGGCTTCTAAGTGGAGATGTACGGCAGATTGAGGTCCACTCTGGCTCTCCCGTCTGTGTTGGTACATCCTCTTGTGAAGTGGCTGTTTTGTTTCTCCAGTGTAGCACTCGCTGCAGTCTTCACTACACTGAATGGAGCTCTGACCAGAACTGAAGAAGCAGCTTGGATGAGCTGCGAAATGACCCAATAAACTTTTGTCAAGTTGACAATTTGAATTTCTCCTTTTACCATGGATTCTACCTGGACGAATGAGGGATTCTACACATAGAAGACATAGGACTATGAATGTAACTTTTCTGGTGGAGATAATAAACTAAATGAACTCAGATTATGCACATAAATGATGTAACTTGAGCCGGAAATGTGTTTTTTTTCTGTTAACACATGGCCGGTTAGCTCAGTTGGTCAGAGCGTGGTGCTAATAACGCCAAGGTCGCGGGTTCGAACCCCGTACGGGCCACTGCACTTTAAAAAGAGTAAGTCTAAATTGCTCTGGACAGTGTTTCAACTGACTGAAAATACACACAGTTAAACTGGTGTCTCTGGGCATGGGCGTGTCTGTGGCCATGGCGGAGCCAGTGTTTAATTTTCAGGGGAGGTTCTAATGCCTAATCCATTTGATCGTTGATGTGTCACTTTTTATTTTATGTTTTCTTTGTGTTGCACTGTGCACAGTTGCTCAAATAAAAGATAATAAAATAAATTAAATCAGATTATGCGCATAAATGATGTAACTTGAGCCGGAAATGTGTTTTTTTCCCAGTAACACATGGCCGGTTAGCTCAGTTGGTCAGAGCATGGTGCTAATAACGCCAAGGTCGCGGCTTTGATCCCCGTACGGGCCACTCCTTTTCTGAACGTTTAAGTCTGAATTGCTAAGTGTGTCCAGTTACTAAAATACACACACTTAGTCATCATGTATGTTAGCTAGATAATTGATCACTTGTATGCATAAGACAGTTACAACAAATATAGTTAATCCTAATAGAAATGTGTAGAATCCCTCAGCCATCCAGGTCGAACCCATGGCTAAAAGAGAAGTTCAGTTTGTCAACTGGACAAAAGTTTATTTTGTCAAATACGTTTCACAGGTCATCCAAGCTGCTTCTTCAGTTCTGGCTCAAGTGCTGGCCGAGTGTCCACCACCTTCAGGCCTATATTTGCCTGAAGGGAGGCGCTAACTACAAAGAAATTACTTTGAAACGACCACACCTATTTGTTTACAGTTTCTGTTAGTTAGGTAGGCCTGTTAGATATGCAGTGGAAGTGGGGAGTTTTGTTAGCAGAACCATTCAGGGCCATAATGGGTGTTTTCACACCTCTGGACCTCACCTGCTGCCCTATTGTTTTCTTTGTTTTGATTTAGGTTTGAGGATAAAGTTATAAATGGGAGACAAATGATGTCTGAGACCTCCATTTCTGTTCAAGAAAGGATTCTTTCTTGACAAAAATAGCCTGTTTAACTCCCCTCTCAAACCAGTTCTTTTCGTTGGCCAAGATCTGTACCTCACTGTCCACAAAGGAGTGGCCCGTGGCTTCTAAGTGGAGATGTACGGCAGATTGAGGTCCACTCTGGCTCTCCCGTCTGTGTTGGTACATCCTCTTGTGAAGTGGCTGTTTTGTTTCTCCAGTGTAGCACTCGCTGCAGTCTTCACTACACTGAATGGAGCTCTGACCAGAACTGAAGAAGCAGCTTGGATGAGCTGCGAAATGACCCAATAAACTTTTGTCAAGTTGACAATTTGAATTTCTCCTTTTACCATGGATTCTACCTGGACGAATGAGGGATTCTACACATAGAAGACATAGGACTATGAATGTAACTTTTCTGGTGGAGATAATAAACTAAATGAACTCAGATTATGCACATAAATGATGTAACTTGAGCCGGAAATGTGTTTTTTTTTCTGTTAACACATGGCCGGTTAGCTCAGTTGGTCAGAGCGTGGTGCTAATAACGCCAAGGTCGCGGGTTCGAACCCCGTACGGGCCACTGCACTTTAAAAAGAGTAAGTCTAAATTGCTCTTGACAGTGTTTCAAATGACTGAAAATACACACAGTTAAACTGGTGTCTCTGGGCACGGGCGTGTCTGTGGCGATGGCGGAGCCAGTGTTTAATTTTCAGGGGAGGTTCTAATGCCTATTCCATTTGATCATTGATGTCACTTTTTATTATTTTATTTTATGTTTTCTTTGTGTTGCACTGTGCACAGTTGCTCAAATAAAAGATAATCAAATAAATGAAATCAGATTATGATGTAACTTGAGCCGGAAATGTGTTTTTTTTCTGCTAACACATGGCTGGTTAGCTCAGTTGGTCAGAGCGTGGTGCTAATAACGCCAAGGTCGCGGGTTCGATCCCCGTACGGGCCACTGCACTTTAAAAAGAGTAAGTCTAAACTGCTCTGGACAGTGTTTCAACTGACTGAAAATACACACAGTTAAACTGGTGTCTCTGGGCACGGGCGTGTCTGTGGCCATGGCGGAGCCAGTGTTTAATTTTCAGGGGAGGTTCTAATGCCTAATCCATTTGATCGTTGATGTGTCACTTTTTATTTTATGTTTTCTTTGTGTTGCACTGTGCACAGTTGCTCAAATAAAAGATAATAAAATAAATTAAATCAGATTATGCGCATAAATGATGTAACTTGAGCCGGAAATGTGTTTTTTTCCCAGTAACACATGGCCGGTTAGCTCAGTTGGTCAGAGCATGGTGCTAATAACGCCAAGGTCGCGGCTTTGATCCCCGTACGGGCCACTCCTTTTCTGAACGTTTAAGTCTGAATTGCTAAGTGTGTCCAGTTACTAAAATACACACACTTAGTCATCATGTATGTTAGCTAGATAATTGATCACTTGTATGCATAAGACAGTTACAACAAATATAGTTAATCCTAATAGAAATGTGTAGAATCCCTCAGCCATCCAGGTCGAACCCATGGCTAAAAGAGAAGTTCAGTTTGTCAACTGGACAAAAGTTTATTTTGTCAAATACGTTTCACAGGTCATCCAAGCTGCTTCTTCAGTTCTGGCTCAAGTGCTGGCCGAGTGTCCACCACCTTCAGGCCTATATTTGCCTGAAGGGAGGCGCTAACTACAAAGAAATTACTTTGAAACGACCACACCTATTTGTTTACAGTTTCTGTTAGTTAGGTAGGCCTGTTAGATATGCAGTGGAAGTGGGGAGTTTTGTTAGCAGAACCATTCAGGGCCATAATGGGTGTTTTCACACCTCTGGACCTCACCTGCTGCCCTATTGTTTTCTTTGTTTTGATTTAGGTTTGAGGATAAAGTTATAAATGGGAGACAAATGATGTCTGAGACCTCCATTTCTGTTCAAGAAAGGATTCTTTCTTGACAAAAATAGCCTGTTTAACTCCCCTCTCAAACCAGTTCTTTTCGTTGGCCAAGATCTGTACCTCACTGTCCACAAAGGAGTGGCCCGTGGCTTCTAAGTGGAGATGTACGGCAGATTGAGGTCCACTCTGGCTCTCCCGTCTGTGTTGGTACATCCTCTTGTGAAGTGGCTGTTTTGTTTCTCCAGTGTAGCACTCGCTGCAGTCTTCACTACACTGAATGGAGCTCTGACCAGAACTGAAGAAGCAGCTTGGATGAGCTGCGAAATGACCCAATAAACTTTTGTCAAGTTGACAATTTGAATTTCTCCTTTTACCATGGATTCTACCTGGACGAATGAGGGATTCTACACATAGAAGACATAGGACTATGAATGTAACTTTTCTGGTGGAGATAATAAACTAAATGAACTCAGATTATGCACATAAATGATGTAACTTGAGCCGGAAATGTGTTTTTTTTTCTGTTAACACATGGCCGGTTAGCTCAGTTGGTCAGAGCGTGGTGCTAATAACGCCAAGGTCGTGGGTTCGAACCCCGTACGGGCCACTGCACTTTAAAAAGAGTAAGTCTAAATTGCTCTTGGCAGTGTTTCAAATGACTGAAAATACACACAGTTAAACTGGTGGCGATGGCGGAGCCAGTGTTTAATTTTCAGGGGAGGTTCTAATGCCTAATCCATTTGATCGTTGATGTGTCACTTTTTATTTTATGTTTTCTTTGTGTTGCACTGTGCACAGTTGCTCAAATAAAAGATAATAAAATAAATTAAATCAGATTATGCGCATAAATGATGTAACTTGAGCCGGAAATGTGTTTTTTTCCCAGTAACACATGGCCGGTTAGCTCAGTTGGTCAGAGCGTGGTGCTAATAACGCCAAGGTCGCGGCTTTGATCCCCGTACGGGCCACTCCTTTTCTGAACGTTTAAGTCTGAATTGCTAAGTGTGTCCAGTTACTAAAATACACACACTTAGTCATCATGTATGTTAGCTAGATAATTGATCACTTGTATGCATAAGACAGTTACAACAAATATAGTTAATCCTAATAGAAATGTGTAGAATCCCTCAGCCATCCAGGTCGAACCCATGGCTAAAAGAGAAGTTCAGTTTGTCAACTGGACAAAAGTTTATTTTGTCAAATACGTTTCACAGGTCATCCAAGCTGCTTCTTCAGTTCTGGCTCAAGTGCTGGCCGAGTGTCCACCACCTTCAGGCCTATATTTGCCTGAAGGGAGGCGCTAACTACAAAGAAATTACTTTGAAACGACCACACCTATTTGTTTACAGTTTCTGTTAGTTAGGTAGGCCTGTTAGATATGCAGTGGAAGTGGGGAGTTTTGTTAGCAGAACCATTCAGGGCCATAATGGGTGTTTTCACACCTCTGGACCTCACCTGCTGCCCTATTGTTTTCTTTGTTTTGATTTAGGTTTGAGGATAAAGTTATAAATGGGAGACAAATGATGTCTGAGACCTCCATTTCTGTTCAAGAAAGGATTCTTTCTTGACAAAAATAGCCTGTTTAACTCCCCTCTCAAACCAGTTCTTTTCGTTGGCCAAGATCTGTACCTCACTGTCCACAAAGGAGTGGCCCGTGGCTTCTAAGTGGAGATGTACGGCAGATTGAGGTCCACTCTGGCTCTCCCGTCTGTGTTGGTACATCCTCTTGTGAAGTGGCTGTTTTGTTTCTCCAGTGTAGCACTCGCTGCAGTCTTCACTACACTGAATGGAGCTCTGACCAGAACTGAAGAAGCAGCTTGGATGAGCTGCGAAATGACCCAATAAACTTTTGTCAAGTTGACAATTTGAATTTCTCCTTTTACCATGGATTCTACCTGGACGAATGAGGGATTCTACACATAGAAGACATAGGACTATGAATGTAACTTTTCTGGTGGAGATAATAAACTAAATGAACTCAGATTATGCACATAAATGATGTAACTTGAGCCGGAAATGTGTTTTTTTTTCTGTTAACACATGGCCGGTTAGCTCAGTTGGTCAGAGCGTGGTGCTAATAACGCCAAGGTCGCGGGTTCGAACCCCGTACGGGCCACTGCACTTTAAAAAGAGTAAGTCTAAATTGCTCTTGACAGTGTTTCAAATGACTGAAAATACACACAGTTAAACTGGTGTCTCTGGGCACGGGCGTGTCTGTGGCGATGGCGGAGCCAGTGTTTAATTTTCAGGGGAGGTTCTAATGCCTATTCCATTTGATCATTGATGTCACTTTTTATTATTTTATTTTATGTTTTCTTTGTGTTGCACTGTGCACAGTTGCTCAAATAAAAGATAATAAAATAAATTAAATCAGATTATGCGCATAAATGATGTAACTTGAGCCGGAAATGTGTTTTTTTCCCAGTAACACATGGCCGGTTAGCTCAGTTGGTCAGAGCATGGTGCTAATAACGCCAAGGTCGCGGCTTTGATCCCCGTACGGGCCACTCCTTTTCTGAACGTTTAAGTCTGAATTGCTAAGTGTGTCCAGTTACTAAAATACACACACTTAGTCATCATGTATGTTAGCTAGATAATTGATCACTTGTATGCATAAGACAGTTACAACAAATATAGTTAATCCTAATAGAAATGTGTAGAATCCCTCAGCCATCCAGGTCGAACCCATGGCTAAAAGAGAAGTTCAGTTTGTCAACTGGACAAAAGTTTATTTTGTCAAATACGTTTCACAGGTCATCCAAGCTGCTTCTTCAGTTCTGGCTCAAGTGCTGGCCGAGTGTCCACCACCTTCAGGCCTATATTTGCCTGAAGGGAGGCGCTAACTACAAAGAAATTACTTTGAAACGACCACACCTATTTGTTTACAGTTTCTGTTAGTTAGGTAGGCCTGTTAGATATGCAGTGGAAGTGGGGAGTTTTGTTAGCAGAACCATTCAGGGCCATAATGGGTGTTTTCACACCTCTGGACCTCACCTGCTGCCCTATTGTTTTCTTTGTTTTGATTTAGGTTTGAGGATAAAGTTATAAATGGGAGACAAATGATGTCTGAGACCTCCATTTCTGTTCAAGAAAGGATTCTTTCTTGACAAAAATAGCCTGTTTAACTCCCCTCTCAAACCAGTTCTTTTCGTTGGCCAAGATCTGTACCTCACTGTCCACAAAGGAGTGGCCCGTGGCTTCTAAGTGGAGATGTACGGCAGATTGAGGTCCACTCTGGCTCTCCCGTCTGTGTTGGTACATCCTCTTGTGAAGTGGCTGTTTTGTTTCTCCAGTGTAGCACTCGCTGCAGTCTTCACTACACTGAATGGAGCTCTGACCAGAACTGAAGAAGCAGCTTGGATGAGCTGCGAAATGACCCAATAAACTTTTGTCAAGTTGACAATTTGAATTTCTCCTTTTACCATGGATTCTACCTGGACGAATGAGGGATTCTACACATAGAAGACATAGGACTATGAATGTAACTTTTCTGGTGGAGATAATAAACTAAATGAACTCAGATTATGCACATAAATGATGTAACTTGAGCCGGAAATGTGTTTTTTTTTCTGTTAACACATGGCCGGTTAGCTCAGTTGGTCAGAGCGTGGTGCTAATAACGCCAAGGTCGCGGGTTCGAACCCCGTACGGGCCACTGCACTTTAAAAAGAGTAAGTCTAAATTGCTCTGGACAGTGTTTCAACTGACTGAAAATACACACAGTTAAACTGGTGTCTCTGGGCATGGGCGTGTCTGTGGCCATGGCGGAGCCAGTGTTTAATTTTCAGGGGAGGTTCTAATGCCTAATCCATTTGATCGTTGATGTGTCACTTTTTATTTTATGTTTTCTTTGTGTTGCACTGTGCACAGTTGCTCAAATAAAAGATAATAAAATAAATTAAATCAGATTATGCGCATAAATGATGTAACTTGAGCCGGAAATGTGTTTTTTTCCCAGTAACACATGGCCGGTTAGCTCAGTTGGTCAGAGCATGGTGCTAATAACGCCAAGGTCGCGGCTTTGATCCCCGTACGGGCCACTCCTTTTCTGAACGTTTAAGTCTGAATTGCTAAGTGTGTCCAGTTACTAAAATACACACACTTAGTCATCATGTATGTTAGCTAGATAATTGATCACTTGTATGCATAAGACAGTTACAACAAATATAGTTAATCCTAATAGAAATGTGTAGAATCCCTCAGCCATCCAGGTCGAACCCATGGCTAAAAGAGAAGTTCAGTTTGTCAACTGGACAAAAGTTTATTTTGTCAAATACGTTTCACAGGTCATCCAAGCTGCTTCTTCAGTTCTGGCTCAAGTGCTGGCCGAGTGTCCACCACCTTCAGGCCTATATTTGCCTGAAGGGAGGCGCTAACTACAAAGAAATTACTTTGAAACGACCACACCTATTTGTTTACAGTTTCTGTTAGTTAGGTAGGCCTGTTAGATATGCAGTGGAAGTGGGGAGTTTTGTTAGCAGAACCATTCAGGGCCATAATGGGTGTTTTCACACCTCTGGACCTCACCTGCTGCCCTATTGTTTTCTTTGTTTTGATTTAGGTTTGAGGATAAAGTTATAAATGGGAGACAAATGATGTCTGAGACCTCCATTTCTGTTCAAGAAAGGATTCTTTCTTGACAAAAATAGCCTGTTTAACTCCCCTCTCAAACCAGTTCTTTTCGTTGGCCAAGATCTGTACCTCACTGTCCACAAAGGAGTGGCCCGTGGCTTCTAAGTGGAGATGTACGGCAGATTGAGGTCCACTCTGGCTCTCCCGTCTGTGTTGGTACATCCTCTTGTGAAGTGGCTGTTTTGTTTCTCCAGTGTAGCACTCGCTGCAGTCTTCACTACACTGAATGGAGCTCTGACCAGAACTGAAGAAGCAGCTTGGATGAGCTGCGAAATGACCCAATAAACTTTTGTCAAGTTGACAATTTGAATTTCTCCTTTTACCATGGATTCTACCTGGACGAATGAGGGATTCTACACATAGAAGACATAGGACTATGAATGTAACTTTTCTGGTGGAGATAATAAACTAAATGAACTCAGATTATGCACATAAATGATGTAACTTGAGCCGGAAATGTGTTTTTTTTTCTGTTAACACATGGCCGGTTAGCTCAGTTGGTCAGAGCGTGGTGCTAATAACGCCAAGGTCGCGGGTTCGAACCCCGTACGGGCCACTGCACTTTAAAAAGAGTAAGTCTAAATTGCTCTTGACAGTGTTTCAAATGACTGAAAATACACACAGTTAAACTGGTGTCTCTGGGCACGGGCGTGTCTGTGGCGATGGCGGAGCCAGTGTTTAATTTTCAGGGGAGGTTCTAATGCCTATTCCATTTGATCATTGATGTCACTTTTTATTATTTTATTTTATGTTTTCTTTGTGTTGCACTGTGCACAGTTGCTCAAATAAAAGATAATCAAATAAATGAAATCAGATTATGATGTAACTTGAGCCGGAAATGTGTTTTTTTTCTGCTAACACATGGCTGGTTAGCTCAGTTGGTCAGAGCGTGGTGCTAATAACGCCAAGATCGTGGGTTCGATCCCCGTACGGGCCACTGTACTTTAAAAAGAGTAAGTCTAAACTGCTCTGGACAGTGTTTCAACTGACTGAAAATACACACAGTTAAACTGGTGTCTCTGGGCATGGGCGTGTCTGTGGCCATGGCGGAGCCAGTGTTTAATTTTCAGGGGAGGTTCTAATGCCTAATCCATTTGATCGTTGATGTGTCACTTTTTATTTTATGTTTTCTTTGTGTTGCACTGTGCACAGTTGCTCAAATAAAAGATAATAAAATAAATTAAATCAGATTATGCGCATAAATGATGTAACTTGAGCCGGAAATGTGTTTTTTTCCCAGTAACACATGGCCGGTTAGCTCAGTTGGTCAGAGCATGGTGCTAATAACGCCAAGGTCGCGGCTTTGATCCCCGTACGGGCCACTCCTTTTCTGAACGTTTAAGTCTGAATTGCTAAGTGTGTCCAGTTACTAAAATACACACACTTAGTCATCATGTATGTTAGCTAGATAATTGATCACTTGTATGCATAAGACAGTTACAACAAATATAGTTAATCCTAATAGAAATGTGTAGAATCCCTCAGCCATCCAGGTCGAACCCATGGCTAAAAGAGAAGTTCAGTTTGTCAACTGGACAAAAGTTTATTTTGTCAAATACGTTTCACAGGTCATCCAAGCTGCTTCTTCAGTTCTGGCTCAAGTGCTGGCCGAGTGTCCACCACCTTCAGGCCTATATTTGCCTGAAGGGAGGCGCTAACTACAAAGAAATTACTTTGAAACGACCACACCTATTTGTTTACAGTTTCTGTTAGTTAGGTAGGCCTGTTAGATATGCAGTGGAAGTGGGGAGTTTTGTTAGCAGAACCATTCAGGGCCATAATGGGTGTTTTCACACCTCTGGACCTCACCTGCTGCCCTATTGTTTTCTTTGTTTTGATTTAGGTTTGAGGATAAAGTTATAAATGGGAGACAAATGATGTCTGAGACCTCCATTTCTGTTCAAGAAAGGATTCTTTCTTGACAAAAATAGCCTGTTTAACTCCCCTCTCAAACCAGTTCTTTTCGTTGGCCAAGATCTGTACCTCACTGTCCACAAAGGAGTGGCCCGTGGCTTCTAAGTGGAGATGTACGGCAGATTGAGGTCCACTCTGGCTCTCCCGTCTGTGTTGGTACATCCTCTTGTGAAGTGGCTGTTTTGTTTCTCCAGTGTAGCACTCGCTGCAGTCTTCACTACACTGAATGGAGCTCTGACCAGAACTGAAGAAGCAGCTTGGATGAGCTGCGAAATGACCCAATAAACTTTTGTCAAGTTGACAATTTGAATTTCTCCTTTTACCATGGATTCTACCTGGACGAATGAGGGATTCTACACATAGAAGACATAGGACTATGAATGTAACTTTTCTGGTGGAGATAATAAACTAAATGAACTCAGATTATGCACATAAATGATGTAACTTGAGCCGGAAATGTGTTTTTTTTTCTGTTAACACATGGCCGGTTAGCTCAGTTGGTCAGAGCGTGGTGCTAATAACGCCAAGGTCGCGGGTTCGAACCCCGTACGGGCCACTGCACTTTAAAAAGAGTAAGTCTAAATTGCTCTTGACAGTGTTTCAAATGACTGAAAATACACACAGTTAAACTGGTGTCTCTGGGCACGGGCGTGTCTGTGGCGATGGCGGAGCCAGTGTTTAATTTTCAGGGGAGGTTCTAATGCCTATTCCATTTGATCATTGATGTCACTTTTTATTATTTTATTTTATGTTTTCTTTGTGTTGCACTGTGCACAGTTGCTCAAATAAAAGATAATAAAATAAATTAACTCAGATTATGCGCATAAATGATGTAACTTGAGCCGGAAATGTGTTTTTTTTCTGCTAACACATGGCTGGTTAGCTCAGTTGGTCAGAGCGTGGTGCTAATAACGCCAAGGTCGCGGCTTTGATCCCCGTACGGGCCAGTCCTTTTCTGAACGTTTAAGTCTGAATTGCTAAGTGTGTCCAGTTACTAAAATACACACACTTAGTCATCATGTATGTTAGCTAGATAATTGATCACTTGTATGCATAAGACAGTTACAACAAATATAGTTAATCCTAATAGAAATGTGTAGAATCCCTCAGCCATCCAGGTCGAACCCATGGCTAAAAGAGAAGTTCAGTTTGTCAACTGGACAAAAGTTTATTTTGTCAAATACGTTTCACAGGTCATCCAAGCTGCTTCTTCAGTTCTGGCTCAAGTGCTGGCCGAGTGTCCACCACCTTCAGGCCTATATTTGCCTGAAGGGAGGCGCTAACTACAAAGAAATTACTTTGAAACGACCACACCTATTTGTTTACAGTTTCTGTTAGTTAGGTAGGCCTGTTAGATATGCAGTGGAAGTGGGGAGTTTTGTTAGCAGAACCATTCAGGGCCATAATGGGTGTTTTCACACCTCTGGACCTCACCTGCTGCCCTATTGTTTTCTTTGTTTTGATTTAGGTTTGAGGATAAAGTTATAAATGGGAGACAAATGATGTCTGAGACCTCCATTTCTGTTCAAGAAAGGATTCTTTCTTGACAAAAATAGCCTGTTTAACTCCCCTCTCAAACCAGTTCTTTTCGTTGGCCAAGTTCTGTACCTCACTGTCCACAAAGGAGTGGCCCGTGGCTTCTAAGTGGAGATGTACGGCAGATTGAGGTCCACTCTGGCTCTCCCGTCTGTGTTGGTACATCCTCTTGTGAAGTGGCTGTTTTGTTTCTCCAGTGTAGCACTCGCTGCAGTCTTCACTACACTGAATGGAGCTCTGACCAGAACTGAAGAAGCAGCTTGGATGAGCTGCGAAATGACCCAATAAACTTTTGTCAAGTTGACAATTTGAATTTCTCCTTTTACCATGGATTCTACCTGGACGAATGAGGGATTCTACACATAGAAGACATAGGACTATGAATGTAACTTTTCTGGTGGAGATAATAAACTAAATGAACTCAGATTATGCACATAAATGATGTAACTTGAGCCGGAAATGTGTTTTTTTTTCTGTTAACACATGGCCGGTTAGCTCAGTTGGTCAGAGCGTGGTGCTAATAACGCCAAGGTCGCGGGTTCGAACCCCGTACGGGCCACTGCACTTTAAAAAGAGTAAGTCTAAATTGCTCTTGACAGTGTTTCAAATGACTGAAAATACACACAGTTAAACTGGTGTCTCTGGGCACGGGCGTGTCTGTGGCGATGGCGGAGCCAGTGTTTAATTTTCAGGGGAGGTTCTAATGCCTATTCCATTTGATCATTGATGTCACTTTTTATTATTTTATTTTATGTTTTCTTTGTGTTCCACTGTGCACAGTTGCTCAAATAAAAGATAATCAAATAAATGAAATCAGATTATGATGTAACTTGAGCCGGAAATGTGGTTTTTTTCAGCTAACACATGGCTGGTTAGCTCAGTTGGTCAGAGCGTGGTGCTAATAACGCCAAGGTCGCGGGTTCGATCCCCGTACGGGCCACTGCACTTTAAAAAGAGTAAGTCTAAACTGCTCTGGACAGTGTTTCAACTGACTGAAAATACACACAGTTAAACTGGTGTCTCTGGGCATGGGTGTGTCTGTGGCCGTGGCAGAGCTAGTGTTTAATTTTCAGGGGAGGTTCTAATGCCTAATCCATTTGATCATTGATGTGTCACTTTTTATTTTATGTTTTCTTTGTGTTGCACTGTGCACAGTTGCTCAAATAAAAGATAATAAAATAAATTAAATCAGATTATGCGCATAAATGATGTAACTTGAGCCGGAAATGTGTTTTTTTCCCAGTAACACATGGCCGGTTAGCTCAGTTGGTCAGAGCATGGTGCTAATAACGCCAAGGTCGCGGCTTTGATCCCCGTACGGGCCACTCCTTTTCTGAACGTTTAAGTCTGAATTGCTAAGTGTGTCCAGTTACTAAAATACACACACTTAGTCATCATGTATGTTAGCTAGATAATTGATCACTTGTATGCATAAGACAGTTACAACAAATATAGTTAATCCTAATAGAAATGTGTAGAATCCCTCAGCCATCCAGGTCGAACCCATGGCTAAAAGAGAAGTTCAGTTTGTCAACTGGACAAAAGTTTATTTTGTCAAATACGTTTCACAGGTCATCCAAGCTGCTTCTTCAGTTCTGGCTCAAGTGCTGGCCGAGTGTCCACCACCTTCAGGCCTATATTTGCCTGAAGGGAGGCGCTAACTACAAAGAAATTACTTTGAAACGACCACACCTATTTGTTTACAGTTTCTGTTAGTTAGGTAGGCCTGTTAGATATGCAGTGGAAGTGGGGAGTTTTGTTAGCAGAACCATTCAGGGCCATAATGGGTGTTTTCACACCTCTGGACCTCACCTGCTGCCCTATTGTTTTCTTTGTTTTGATTTAGGTTTGAGGATAAAGTTATAAATGGGAGACAAATGATGTCTGAGACCTCCATTTCTGTTCAAGAAAGGATTCTTTCTTGACAAAAATAGCCTGTTTAACTCCCCTCTCAAACCAGTTCTTTTCGTTGGCCAAGATCTGTACCTCACTGTCCACAAAGGAGTGGCCCGTGGCTTCTAAGTGGAGATGTACGGCAGATTGAGGTCCACTCTGGCTCTCCCGTCTGTGTTGGTACATCCTCTTGTGAAGTGGCTGTTTTGTTTCTCCAGTGTAGCACTCGCTGCAGTCTTCACTACACTGAATGGAGCTCTGACCAGAACTGAAGAAGCAGCTTGGATGAGCTGCGAAATGACCCAATAAACTTTTGTCAAGTTGACAATTTGAATTTCTCCTTTTACCATGGATTCTACCTGGACGAATGAGGGATTCTACACATAGAAGACATAGGACTATGAATGTAACTTTTCTGGTGGAGATAATAAACTAAATGAACTCAGATTATGCACATAAATGATGTAACTTGAGCCGGAAATGTGTTTTTTTTTCTGTTAACACATGGCCGGTTAGCTCAGTTGGTCAGAGCGTGGTGCTAATAACGCCAAGGTCGCGGGTTCGAACCCCGTACGGGCCACTGCACTTTAAAAAGAGTAAGTCTAAATTGCTCTTGACAGTGTTTCAAATGACTGAAAATACACACAGTTAAACTGGTGTCTCTGGGCACGGGCGTGTCTGTGGCGATGGCGGAGCCAGTGTTTAATTTTCAGGGGAGGTTCTAATGCCTATTCCATTTGATCATTGATGTCACTTTTTATTATTTTATTTTATGTTTTCTTTGTGTTGCACTGTGCACAGTTGCTCAAATAAAAGATAATCAAATAAATGAAATCAGATTATGATGTAACTTGAGCCGGAAATGTGTTTTTTTTCTGCTAACACATGGCTGGTTAGCTCAGTTGGTCAGAGCGTGGTGCTAATAACGCCAAGATCGCTGGTTAGATCCCCGTACGGACCACTGTACTTTAAAAAGAGTAAGTCTGAACTGCTCTGGACAGTGTTTCAACTGACTGAAAATACACACAGTTAAACTGGTGTCTCTGGGCATGGGCGTGTCTGTGGCCATGGCGGAGCCAGTGTTTAATTTTCAGGGGAGGTTCTAATGCCTAATCCATTTGATCGTTGATGTGTCACTTTTTATTTTATGTTTTCTTTGTGTTGCACTGTGCACAGTTGCTCAAATAAAAGATAATAAAATAAATTAAATCAGATCATGCGCATAAATGATGTAACTTGAGCCGGAAATGTGTTTTTTTTTCCAGTAACACATGGCGGGTTAGCTCAGTTGGTCAGAGCGTGGTGCTAATAACGCCAAGGTTGCGGGTTCGATCCCCGTACGGGCCACTCCTGTTCTGAACGTTTAAGTCTGAATTGCTAAGTGTGTCCAGTTACTAAAATACACGCACTTAGTCATCATGTATGTTAGCTAGATAATTGATCACTTGTATGCATAAGACAGTTACAACAAATATAGTTAATCCTAATAGAAATGTGTAGAATCCCTCAGCCATCCAGGTCGAACCCATGGCTAAAAGAGAAGTTCAGTTTGTCAACTGGACAAAAGTTTATTTTGTCAAATACGTTTCACAGGTCATCCAAGCTGCTTCTTCAGTTCTGGCTCAAGTGCTGGCCGAGTGTCCACCACCTTCAGGCCTATATTTGCCTGAAGGGAGGCGCTAACTACAAAGAAATTACTTTGAAACGACCACACCTACTTGTTTACAGTTTCTGTTAGTTAGGTAGGCCTGTTAGATATGCAGTGGAAGTGGGGAGTTTTGTTAGCAGAACCATTCAGGGCCATAATGGGTGTTTTTACACCTCCAAATAAAGTTCATCCTGATAGAAATGTTTTTTAACTGTTCAAGTGCACTTAATATGTTTTTGTTTAGTATGGCTAGTCTCAACAATTTCAATCCATTTACATCCCATTTTATTTTCAGTAAAAATTTGAGCTTATATATATATATATATATATATATAATACACAACTACATTTTCCACTCTGTAGACAGTGCATATAGGGACAAATTTTATGTAAATCTTTCATGTAAATTTTCAAGTAAATCAAATTCAACATGTTTGATCCATAGTAATTCAATCCACATGTTGTTTTTGTTTTGTTTTTATTTTTTCCTGGTCCCTAATATACTCTTTTACCTCTTCACCCCCTCCCTTGTCTCTCTCAGGTGTGTGTTATGCTGAATTTGGTGTCCGTGTACCAAAGACCACTGGCTCGGCGTACACCTACAGTTATGTGACAGTTGGAGAGTTTGTGGCGTTTTTCATCGGTTGGAACCTGATTCTGGAGTATCTGATCGGGACGGCAGCGGGGGCCTCAGCGCTCAGCAGCATGTTCGACTCTTTGGCCAATCACACCATCAGCCAGTACATGATCAAACACCTGGGCACGCTACGAGGACTGGGTACATGATTTCACTTGAATAACTTTTTATTTAAAGGTCCTATATTACACAAAATTTACTCTTGTGAGCTTTAAGACATGCTATAATGCTGCTACCTCCTCAAAAACGTACCTAGAGTTGTGTTTTGTTTCACTCACACATGTTTGAGCAAAGCTTAAAATGCTTTGTTCCCCCTTGTGATGTCATATAGTGGTAGTTCTCAAAGTTAACAACTATGAGGGCCTAGGCAACCTTTACCACTCAAAGAGCCATTTGGACCCGTTTCACACAGTAAAGAAAACACTGGGAGCCACAAAACCCTTTTGAAATTTAAAATGAAATAACACTGCATATAATGGCTTTTTTTGCCTTTGTGCCATAGAATTACATTTTGAAAAAGAATTAACTAAAATAAAATACATTTTAATTAAATACAGTGGTCCCTCGCTATATCGTGGTTCACTTTTCGTGGCCTCGCTGTTTCGCAGATTTTTTTTAAAATTCCGATTTTTTTTTTATAGTGTATCAATGCGCATTTCTGCGTCCTGATTGGCTAAGGGACTGTAGACCTTTGCCGATTCGTCAGTCATTCTCCTCCGTGTCTCCTGTACAGAATGCGTTCTGTTTGCCAGATTTATATAAATGTTCGATCGCAGTGTGACTCTGAAGTGCTGTATGTTTGCAAGTTTTCTCCCCGACAAAACCCACCACAGCGAAGCGGTCATAAGAACTGTGAAATACACATGAAATACACTTTGGTTTCGTTCTATAATACTGTGCTTTTTTGTTGAAAATCTACGAAAGTTTGAATGTTTAAAGATCCCATGACATGGTACTTCTTGATGCTTTTATATGGCTCCTTAATGGTTCCCTAATACTGTAAATGAATCCTTCTTCAAAATCAACACTCAGTGCATGAGAAACAGAGATAAGATGAGAAAGAGTAATTTTTCTCTCTCTGAACAGGTCATAATGGGCATTGTTGCTTGAATGCAAATGAGGAGAAAAGAGCTGGCCTATAGTAGAGGGTGGGGGCGTGGCCAAACTCTCCGCTCTCGCTCTCAGCTCTCAGCTGATCCATTTCCGTGTTTTTGCACGGGGGGAGAGATTTGAAGCGTTCCATTGAAAAATAAACACATTTCCACAGAAAATAAAATTAAACCACTGCTGTTCAAAGGTCCAGAGGCTCAGATAAAGGACTTCCGAGCCTAGAAACACTCGGACGTGCCTCCAGGCAAATAAAAAAACGCATTTCGCATTGCCTAGCGCATTCGCAGTCCAAACTCTCTGGGCGTGATTTACAGAGACGCTGAGTTCAGACAGACGGGGGTGGAACTGCATTTGCAGTTTACGTCAATAAGGTGCCTTGCTCAAAATCGCCCGTTTGAGCTCCGATTTTTTGTAACGCAGAAAAGGATAGCAAATGCTCAGTTTAGACATTTCGCAACTTTTAACCATGGGGGGGGGGGGCCTAAACAGGGTAGGGGAGCTCACATTAATGTTCAAAAACCTCAGAAAGTGACAATTTCATGCCATGGGACCTTTAAACAAGAGAGAAATGTGAGAAAAAGTTCATTCCAGTCTGCGTTTACAGCCTTCAAACATGGAGAATAACTGTAAAATATAAAGCTGACGACTTCGCGGATTTCGCTTGTCGTGGGTTATTTTTAGAACGTAACCCCTGTGATAAATGAGGGACACAAAATTCAACTCCAGGTATGTTTTTCATGAGGAAACAACATTATAACAGATCAGGAAATAGCGTAATATGAGCCCTTTGTGAAATCCATCCATTTTCTTCCGCTTATCTGGGGCGGGTCACGGGGGCAACAGTCTAAGCAGGGACTCCCAGACTTCCTTCACCCCGGACAATTACACACATGGACAAAACTGTTGGTACCCCCCTTTGGTTAATGAAAGAAAAACTCACAATGGTCACAGAAATAACTTGAATCTGACAAAAGTAATAATAAATAAAAATTATATTAAAGGGATAGTTTGGGTTTTTTGATGTGAATCTGTATGGCGTCCCCTTCAGCAGTGTCGTGCATTAACACTGACTTATCGCTGACAGTGTCCTGTGAGCTGAATTCTGCCCCGGTTCTGGCACTGACGAAAGTAGGTCTGGCAAGTTAGGCAGGACAGTTAATAAAGCTTGTTTTTCTTCTCAAAATAATATTTGTCCAAAAAGTGATATATTTGCATCACAAAACAGTTGCACACGAAAAAGTCAATCGCTTGGTGCTATTTTCTCTCAAGTCCTATCACTGCGTGCCTATTATTATTAGTAACCTGTTCACTTGTAAGTGGCGATGTTTGCAATGAGACAAGAATGGGACTTTTTGCCAAGGCACGTCAGCTCTTTGTTCACAGATGATAAAATGAAGCATATCAAGAAAAGAACACTGTCCCTACTGCAGTGCTTCTCAGTTATTTTCTATGACGCCCCCCCTAGGAAGAAAAAAAAAATTCATGCCCCCCCTCCCTGCGCACGACTATTAATAGTATTATTTGTCTAGAAAATTATTAGTACACCTCTGCATAACAATGTATCCTTTTTATTAACATTAAAAACAAAAAAAGAAAGAAACTTCCAACAAACACTGCACTCTTTTTTTGCACTGAGGACTCAAATACTAATGTGCTTTTAATGCAGCTTTGTGCACATTTGTTTACGTTTTACAGAAACGAAACTTAAAAACCACATGGTCCATTTGGATAAACTCAAAGCTCAGTGGAATATAACGTGTTTTTTCTGTGACAGAGGATGTTCTGCTGATGGCAAGTCTGTTCTGTGCGTATATCGCGTATTAAAGGTCGCCGAACCCTGCCCCAGAGCGACAACGAGAGTGCTACTGCCAACTACTGTTGTTGATGTGCAATTACACTTTCGTTCTAGTACAGTATGGCAAAAAAGCATGTTTCCCAGGGTCACACGCCCTGGTATCACACCGCGCCCCCCCAGGGGGGCCCGCCCCACTATTTGAGAAGCACTGCCCTACTGTGAAACATGGAGGAGGTTCTGCTATGTTCTGGGGCTCCTTTGCTGCATCTGGCACAGGGTGTCTTGAATCTGTGCAGGGTACAATGAAATCTCAAGACTGTGAAGGGATTCTAGAAAGAAATGTGCTGGCCAGTGTCAGAAAGCTTGGTCTCAGTCACAGGTCATGGGTCTTGCAACAGGACAACTGGAGCAGTTTGCTCATGAGGAGTGGGCCAAAATACCTGCTGAGAGGTGCAGAAGTCTCATTGACAGTTACAGGAGTCGTTTGATTGCAGTGATTCAAAACGTCCAACAAAATATTAAGTTAAGGGTACCATCATTTTTGTCCAGACCTGTTTCATGAGGGTTTTTTTTTTTTTTTAATAATTCTTTTGAAGCATGGTTGAAAAGCAGTGTCTGACTTTCATTGGTTAAATTTAATAGAATTTTTATTTATTATTACTTTTGTCAGATTCAAGTTATTTCTGTGACCATTGTGAGTTTTTCTTTCATTAACCAAAGGGTACGAACAATTTTGTCCATGTGTGTAATCCAGCTCCTTCAGGGGGACCCCAAGTTGTCAATGTGAGAGACATAGTCCCTCCAGCGTGTCCTGGGTCTTCCCCGGGGCCTCCTCCCAGGGGACATGCCCGGAACACCTCCCGAGGGAGGCGTCCAGGAGGCATCTGGCACAGATGCCCGAGCCACCTCAGCTGGCTCCTCTCGACGTGGAGAAGCCACAGCAGCAAGGTGACATTCCATGTCCCCAGAGCTAGTCTCCGTGTCCAGAGATCCGGTCATCGAGGCCCCTGCCTTCGACTGCCACTCAAATCTCAGGAGAAGCCCCCCTATGGCTTCTCCTGCAGGTGGTGGGTCCACGGGAGGATGGTCCTACGTCATTCCTTCGGGCTGTGCACAGCCGGACCCCGTGGAAAGGCCCTGGCTCCAGGCTAGGGCCCTGGTAATGCCAATCCGAGCAACATAACTGTGTGTTTCTCATCATAGGGGCTTCTGAACCACTCTTAGTCTGACCCATCCCCCAAGACCTGTTTGCCTTGGGTGACCCTACAACATAGCTCCGGGGATTATTCACTCAAACCCCTTCACTACGTTAAGGTGGCTGTTCAAGGAGGGGCTGTTTGTGAAATGTATTCTAATATTGGAATTAGAATGTTCAAGTAAATTATAATAATTTCAATTTCTTAAACTTTTTATATTAACAATTATACCATTGTTTAAAGCCAAAGTATATTGTTTTCTTTGTGTTGCACTGTGCACAATTGGTCAAATAATGGATAATAAACGAAATATAAATGAAATAAGTGAAATCAAATTGTGCACGTAATTGCTGTAATGTGAGCCAGAAATGTGGGCTTTTTTCAGCTGCCTATGGCCGGTTAGCTCAGTTGGTTAGAGCGTGGTGCTAATAACGCCAAGGTCGCGGGTTCGATCCCCGTACGGGCCACTCCTGTTTTGAAAGAGTAAGTCTGCTCATGACAGCATGTCATATTACTGAAATACACACATTTAGTCATCATGTATGTTAGATATGCTCTAAGATTAATAGATAATTGATCACGTGTGTGCATGTGATCTTTATTGCCAAAAAACAGACTCAAATAATATAAATTGTTTTAATTATCAATGTTTTTATTGCATTGAAAAACATTTTTAAAAAAAACTTATACTATTTCCATGGAATCAAGTTTAAGCCTCAGTATTCACTCAAAGTTATAGAAATAATGAGAAATGTATTCTTGTCTCTCAGGTAAAGGTGAAGACACGTACCCTGACCTGCTGGCGCTCTTCATCGTGCTCCTCGTCACGGCAATTATCGCTCTGGGTGTCAGAAACTCTGTTGGCTTCAATAACGTCCTGAACGTGGTGAACCTGGTGGTGTGGGTCTTCATGATCATCGCTGGACTCTTCTTCATCTCAGCCCGAAACTGGGAGGGAGGAAACTTTCTGCCCTACGGATGGTCTGGGGTGGGTCCAGTATTTATTTGTAATTGCAGGTTCATAGTAAGCCTGTATGACTCTGGATACTACAACAGCCAAAACATTAGACCAGGGGTGCCTCAATACAAGTATATATGTGCTGAGAGCTAAAGCTAATAAAGTTTGCAAAAAGACTGCACAGAAATTTATAATTCATTTGTCTCCATTCCTGCAACTTTTGACAGTCATTTCTTTGCAAAATAGAATCAAAATAGATCAGGCGTATGAATTTGGCCCAAATTAAACCCTCTAGATCAGGAGTGCTCACACGTTTTCAGCATGCAAGCTACTTATAAAATGACTAAGTCAAAATGATCTACCTACAACAAAAATGTAAGTAATTTTTCTGGTAGAGGGTCCACCACCTGCCTGTTACCGTAGCAGGTTATTGCTTTGCCTAGAATATTCCACATTCAATTCTCTCTAAACCACATGCTTTTACTAACAGAGGATTGGCTGTAGAAAACCGAAGCTGATTTTACACAATACGTTACCAGCAGTCCTCCTCTTGTTTTTGTACAGGTGATGGAGGGAGCAGCAACCTGTTTTTATGCCTTTATTGGATTCGACATCATCGCAACAACAGGAGAAGAGGCCAAAAACCCAAACACCTCTATCCCGTACGCCATCACCGCCTCGCTGGTCACATGTCTCACTGCCTATGTTTCGGTATGAACTCCATCAAGGACATTTTATCATTTTGTTTATTTTGAACATGAATAACAGATAGGTTTAAAGTCAAAACCTCCCTGCTGAAGTTCTCCTGCTTTCTCTTTTTTGTTTAAAGGCTAAAATCTCCCAGAGTGAATGAATTTGCAGGTGGGAAGTTTGACCTGTGTCTCTTTAAACCAGTGTGTGTGAGATTTACTTCAAGTTCTCCTATTTTTTTCTTAATTTTCGGGGGGAAAAAACAGTTAAATAAGAAAATTGCACTCAGTAAACCATTTTACTCCATGGAGATTTTGGTTGTAATGCTTAAGTCTTAAAAAGTGAAATTGTTTGTTTCAGCACTTAAAGGTCCCATGGCATGAACTTTTCACTTTCTGAGGTTTTTGAACGTTAATGTGAGCTCCCCTACCCTGTTTAGGGGCCCCCCCATGGCTAAAAGTTGCGAAATGTCTAAACTAAGCATTTGCAGTCCTTTTCTGCGATTGAAAAAAACACAGCTCAAACGGGCGATTCTGAACAAGGCAACTATGTTACGTCACATCGGAAAAAGAAATGCAAATGCAGTTCCACCACCGTCTGGATGTCCACCCCCTGTCTCTGGAAATCACGCCCAGAGAGTTTGGGCCGCGAAGGAGCTACGCAATGCGAAATGCGTTTTTCTAGGCTCGAAAGTCCTTTACCCGACCCTCTGGACCTCTGAAACAGCAGTGGTTTAATTTTATTTTCTGTGAAAATGTGTTTTTTTCATTGAAATTCCTCTCCTTTCTTCCTCCGCGCTTAAAACGCGGAAGTGGGAGACAGCGCACAGTAACAAGGAACCAGCGGCGCATTCACCCCCCCGCTCCTCTAACCTATTTGTGTCCTTCTCATTTGCATTCAAGCAACAAGGCCCAGAATGAGTTGTTCAGAGAGAGATATTCTGACTCTGACTGTGTATATGTGTCTTTCTCATGCACTGAATGTTGATTTTGAAGAAGGATTCATTTACAGTATTAGGGAACCATTAAGGCACCATATAAAAGCATCAAGAAGTACCATGTCATGGGACCTTTAAGCTCTTTGGGTTGCCAAATCCTACAACTAAAAATAGTTGGAAACAAGCCTAAAAGGACTCTCTCTGATGGTCAATGGTCACTACCTAAACCCCAGCACATGCAGCCAATCATGAATCAGTGCTAATGCAGCTCAGGGAGAGAATTCCTGAGGTTCTGAGCAGTAAAACCCTTTCCTCTCCTCTCCTCTGTCCAGGTGAGTGTGATCCTGACCCTGATGGTGCCCTATGACCTGATCGACGGCTCTGCTCCTCTCATGGAGATGTTTACAGTTCACGGGTTCCTTTGGGGGAAGTACATTGTCGCTGCAGGTTCAGTGGCAGGTCTCACTGTGTCTCTGCTCGGGTCTCTGTTCCCCATGCCCAGAGTCATCTACGCCATGTCCAGAGACGGGCTGCTCTTCAGGTCAGATACAAATTTATATGAAGATAAGAGTTTTCAAAGGCTTAATCCATTCTAGTGCAATAAAAGTGTTATTCCTAACATCATCATTTTACATTTTCAAAACTTTTGAATCTGACATTCTTGTGCATATGGTAAAATTGAGTAGTAATGTCGTAAGGAGGAACATTGTAGGTTAAGTGCCTCATACCTAGTGTAACTTTCTTTTATTGTTTCATTTTTGGGTTTTTTCTTTCACTGCTCCTTTTGTGCTTATTCTTACTCTGAGGGGGCTTGCAGCAAATCTGAGGGCCCTTCCACACGAAAAGTGGAAAAATATCAGAACGCCAGGGGTTGCTTTGTCGTGTGGACAAGCAAAACGCAACTTTTGGAAAACAATGACGTCGCGATGGCGTCATTAGCACGTGACCAGAAGAGAACACCGCGCATTTTGCCGCTAATAACCAGATAACAACAACCAAGGCGGACAACGGAGTTGACTTTGTGCTGCGTTTGTTTGCCATCATTATTATCTTATTCTGTTTGTTTGTTTGCGGAAGAGAAAGGACGCATGCGCTCTTTGTAGTATTGCGTTTCCGGTGGCTCTGGCTGTTTCCCGTTTACAGCACCACATAACGGTGTGGCATATGTATTACATCGTTTTCACTCAGCGCTCTGTTTTCATCTGGATGCGAATATTTACTGATCCAACACGTGTGTGGACATTTTTTTTTCAACCCGCATAAACAAAAATCCAATTGTCGTGTAGATGTAGCCTGAGTCTTACTTGGTCTCTAGGAAGGCCTTTTGCTACATTATTCCACAGAACTCATCTATATGCATAAAGAATGTTCCAGAGTCTGGTTTTAACTTTCTATTTCCATGGATTCATGCAGGTGACGTGCCACCTCCATCTCCATGGTGTTGCTTTAATGAGTGCCGCTATCAACTTGTAAAAAACAAGTCTCAAATATTACCAAAGTAAATTGTTGGCATTATTCAGTCTTATTTGTTCCTCTCCTGTTTGTCTCTACAGATTCTTGTCTCACGTGTCCGCCTTCACTCACACTCCCGCCGTGGCCTGCGTTCTTTCAGGGACTTTCGCCGCCATCTTGGCCCTCCTGGTCAGTCTGCGCGACCTCATCGAGATGATGTCTATCGGCACACTGCTAGCATACACCCTGGTCAGTGTCTGCATCCTTTTACTGCGCTACCAACCCGACGAAACCACGGACACGCACCAGTTCAGATCCGAAGATACCGAGGACATTAAACAACTGGAAGATGGCGATTTTCCCACTAAAGACAATCGAAAACTTATAGAAAATGAGAATTCATCCTACCACGCTGGAGGGACAGAAGGAGAGGGAGACGATTCAGATTTCCACACAGGACACGCCCCTTTATTTAAACGGCTTCTTGGTGGTCACTATTACACGATTCGGATGCGATTGGGAATGCCAGATGCCTCCGCCCGCCCTACACCAATCACCGGGCGCACAGTCACAAGATGCACCCTCTCATTCTTCATTTTTAGCTTTCTCATGTGGTCTTCGGTCATTTTCGGAGTGGAGCAGGGGTCAGGATTTGGAGCAGTGTTTTCAGGGATCATGGCTGTGTTGGCGTGTGGGACGTTGGTGAAGTTGATGGTGACGATCCTGCAGCAGCCCGAGAGCCCACGCCGTCTGCCGTATATGGCGCCCTGTGTGCCCTTCATCCCCGCGGCGGCCATCTTGGTGAACACCTACCTGATGCTGAAGCTGAGGCCGTTGACGTGGATACGCTTTACGATCTGGTGTCTTATCGGTGAGTAAAACTGAAAAAGTATATTTATCTGGTTAAGATTAAGGCCTGGTTTTGAGATTTAGATTAAAGGGCTCATATTACGCTATTTTCTGATTTATGTTATAATGTTTCCATGTCAAAAGCATACCTGTACTTTGTTTTGATACATTCACACATTTTTAACAAACAAACCCTGCATGTTTAGACTGAGTTCTTCTCTCAAACAGAAAACACTCTGTTCCACCTTGTGATGTCACATGGTAATACAGAAATTGCTCCACTGTGTTTTTAAATCCCTGGAGTTGTGTTGTGTTTTGTTTCATCCACACTGATGCTATGAAGTGGTAGATTTCAAGTTTTAAACTACCTTTTACCCAGTAGAGATTGGCAATTCCAGGGCTGAAATCATCCAAATAATTCTTGTAAAGGTGTAAGTTTAAAAAGCACTGGAACATTTCCTGTATCACCACTCAATGACATCACAAATTAGGAGTGTTTTCCATTTGAGAGAAGGACACAGCCTTAATATGCAGGGTTTATGTGTTAAATATGTGTGACCCCCCTTTACCTCCTTTACATCTTTCTCCTTTCCCCCCGGCTCTGGCCTCTACAGATGTTGACCACAGCAGCACACAGTCTCACTTCAGTTTGAAGTCAGTGATTGATGTTCTTCCAGCTTCACTCTTTTGTGTCTCAGGCAACAACAGTAGAACAAAAATAGAATACCTTTCACATTTACATGAGTTCAATGAACCTTACAACTAGCTTATTAACTTATTCACCTTTAGGAGTGATTATCTAATGAGTCTTAAGAATAATGCGAAGTTGTCAAATATGAAATAATACTAAATATTTTGGTTTTGCTCCAACTAGAAGTTTATCAAAGGCCTGGTATTATGTATTATTCAGGTTTATGGGCACTTCAGCATTGACTGGACAGTTATACAGTCAATATGAAATGTGTGTATACACTGAATTTTTGGAGCATTCAAGCGTCAAATGCAGGATAATAGGATTATCATGCATGAATCAATTAAAAGAACTGAGTTAAAGGTGAAAACTCATGACAGTGGAGTAGTTGGCTGCTCTTGTGTCTACCTGACTGATTGCAATATTTTAAACTGACCCTCCCTGACCAGTCATCCTGTTAAACTACACAAAGTCCTTTGACTGAGGCACAAAGGCCAGAGACCAGAGAAGACCAGAGTAAATGCTGCTGCAGCAAAACTTGAATTTCCATCAGGATCAATGACGTATCTCTCTATCTATCTATTAAAGGTCCTATATTACTCAAAACTGACTCTTGTGAGCTTTAAGCCATATCGTAATATTGTTCTCTCATCAAAAACATACCTGGAGTTATGTTTTGTTTCATTCACACACGTTTGAGTAACCCTTTATTATTATTCTGTCTACTTCTCCAAAGCTCAAGATGCTCTGTTCCACCTTGTGATGTAGTGGTTGTTTTCAAGTTAACTCTACCTTTTCAGACCCCCCAGGATTTCGCGGGCATTTTTTGTAATTGTTGCGGGCTAAAATGCCTGAATTTGCGGGAGCTTTTCCAAAAAGTTGTGATGAAAGTTGCGGTGCTTTTAAGGTTTTTGCTGCGATTTTGTTGCGGGAGGAAGTGAAAGTTGCAATAAATAGTTGCGATTTTCCCTTTTTGTAATTAAAATTGAGTAATATTTTGAATACTGAGTTATTACTGACAAAGAATAATACAAGGACACAGAGATCACAGATATGGTCCTAAAACAACCTTACCAACATTGAAAATAAATTACTACTAGGAGGGGAACTGTTTCGCCCGGTCTTTTGCTGTTATTTTTGTGGGCAAATGGCGCCGCAGACATGTTTCTTTGCCATTAGAAGCCGTGTCCCAATTCCCAGAGTGCACAGTTCAGAGCGTGGTTTGAAGGGCATGTGCGTCACACATTTCATCACTTCTTTTTTGTCCCATGCGCAGTTAACACGCGGTCCGAAGACCGCAGTCGTTAAGTGGTCCGCGGACTGCAGTCGGGGCTGAGCAAGTGTGCACCACCTTGACTGCAGTCTGAGCCCCCTTCGGGCCGCGCTCCGAGCTGTGTGCTCTGGGAACTGGGGACACGGCCGCAGTTTCGTTTTGTCACACGGAAGTAAGGCAGAAGGAAGTTGGTCGGCGTTCAATACGTCGCCGATGACTGGTCAAAATTAGTAAAAATTGCGGGAAAGTTGCGGTGATTGGTCAAAATTGCAACACCGCCCTGAATTCACGGGGATTGGCTGAAGTTGCGTTGAAGTTGCAAATCGCAACATCGCGAATACCTGGAGGGTCTGCCTTTTACCTTTAGTTCTGTAAAGATTTACAAATCCCCGGCTGAAATGATCCAAATGATTCTAGTGAAGGTGTATGGAGTTTTAAAACACAGTAGTGCACTTCCTGTATCACCACATGACCTCACATGGTGTCTGGAGTGTTTTCTGTTTAAGAGAAGAAAAAGCCTAAATATGCACAACTCCAAGTATGTTTTTGATGAGGAAACATTAGAACATAGATCAGAAAATAGCGTAATATGGACCCTTTAAAGTTGATTGATTTATCATAAATATTTAGACATAAGCATTATAAAATATTTCTTTACATTTCCTGTATAGGTTTGCTGATTTACTGCTGTTACGGTGTCTGGCACAGCACTCTGGAGCTTAATGCGCAGGAGGAGCAGGCTCAGGCCAGTACCTACCAGCGATACGATGATCACCTGGACGATACTTTCTCCCCTGAGTTTTACCCAGAAGAGGGCGACAGTGAGCAGCCGTATCAGGGCTGGTCTGCACCCGAGGAGAAGGGCTACAACTACAAGGTCCAAAGGAGCCACCCGAGGCAGGAGGTCCCATATGAAGAGGGGGAGGAAGAGGAGGAAGAGGAGGATGGGGAGGAGGGCTATGGGTATCAGTCTGCACCCAGAGCAAAGTACAAGAACTCAAGAGGAAGGACCAATCAGGGCTTCTTTGACGATGACGATTAAAAATGAGCAAAAACTGCTAAAAGTGCCTTCGTTTAATCTGAGATACTCAAAGACGATTATTGTTTTTATTAACAGGTTGGATCTAGAAAATGGTAGCTGTAGATCAATGTTCTGCTACTGAATGTCATCACTATCACACTGTCATGACTGTTACGAGGGTATCAGGGTGGATAGTGGAGTCTCCACTGAATGAGGCCCAAAGGTATTTTAAAAAGGGGGTATTACACTTCTATGGGGTATTAACTCACTCATGAGAATTCATCTAGAGATTCTCCTGTTGTAAAGCCCAGAATCGGGTGGACCAATCACAGAGCAGCACTGAGGTTTGTCTGAAGTGCCCATAGACTGTATTTATAAATGGACATAGCTAATAGGAAGGAAGTTTGCATGTGGCTCTTCTGGCTCCTTCTCACCTTGGCTCCTAATAGCCACTTTCAGACTGTCGGGCCAAAGCCGAGCCAGCAGGGGTGTATCGGGGTTAATTGCTTTCACATGTCCAGGGCCAGGTGCTAACAGGGGCTAGAGGCCAAATCTTAGGGCTAATGGCCCGCGATTTCTGGCCCAAGCAAAACGATGGGGCCAAGAGGGGCCAGAGGCGGTGTCAAGGTCGGGGCGGAGGTCGGGGCGGGGCCAACATTTGGAAGCAAAATAAAGCAAAGACAGCAGAGTATTACCTGTACCTTCATTACTATCACAAAAAAAGTAAGAAGATGGAGCGCCAGTTCTGGTCAGCTGATGTCCATGCTTGCACATAGCCTCCGTAACAGTTTCTTTATTTCATGATCATGAGCGGGTGCAGAGGTTCCATAGCGTTCATTATGAGTGTTGTAGTGTTCGTAGTCAGAGGTATCGGCAGTAGTTGTTCGTCTGATACTTGGTCAAATACAAATCGTCTGCTGTCATTGTACTCCTGAATCGCCCGCCTATCCTGTTTCAAAATGGGCTGTATCAGTGACGTTTCCACAAATGGGGGCGTAACACGGAGAGGCTGGTAGCCCAACAGTCACTGCATGCTCATGGACGAGTGTAATCCGATTGCAAATGGATTGGGATCGTATCGGATTCATGTGCACAGGCTAAGGATCGTATAGGGATTGGTTTCCGGAATCCGATTGGAACCCCTGACTTAGGCCGATAGTAATCCGCTTGGTGCCGCCTTGTGCACAATATCGGACCGGATTGGCGTAATGCGCATGCGCTGGAATTTTCACTAGGGATTTCACCCGGAAATGGCAGGAGGCACCGACGCCGTCATAAGTAGCGATTGTTGCCTGAAAAGTCAGACGAAATCATGGCTGCGAAGAAAGAACGCACAACAAGTACACCACTGCTGCTCCGTCAAACTCCTCGAGCGCCATCTTTGTATACCGCCACATAGTTTGTTGTGTTTTTGTTGAGTAGCCAGCACCCGGAAGTAATTGAACTACAGCGCCACATAGCGTAGCGGCGCCGGCCAGGCCGCTGACCATTATCCGATTACACGAGTTTCATGTGCACTCGGATTGGAAAACAGACCACCCGCCGAACGGGATCAGATTTGGAGAAATCCAATCCGATCCTACCATGTGCACGCAGTGAGTGTGAACACAACCGGTCTCAGGGCATGGGGCTATTAGCACCGAGGTGGCCCCTAGTGGCCTGGCCCGGCCTGACAGTCTGAAAGCAGCTATTGCCTTACACTGGAATATTGTGGCTCCTCTCTCTGTGACTGCTGCTGTGAGCCTTGTCATTTTGGGTTTAAAATGTTCATATTAACCCACTCTACATGATCCTGGTGGGTTTTTTTTTCTGCTATTATGTCAATAAAATCCTATTAATAATATAGAACCTGGCTTCAAAATCACTCCTGTAACCGTTAGCTTCACAAGCTTAATTTGAGTGAAACGCTGTAGATAACAACATACTTGTGTAGTCCACTTGTTTATACAGTCTATGGAAGAGCCTAAGCCAACCAAAACTGCTCCAGATTGATAAATGTGTACAGTAGAACTAATTATGTGCTACAGCAGACCTGGGCACAAACGGCCAGTGTGGCTGCAGGTTTTCTTTCCAACAAGCAGCAGCACACCAGACTTGACTCATTTAATCAACTGATCTCAGTCTTCAGACAGTTGAAAGTGTGCTCTTGGTTGGTTGGAACAAAAACCTGCAGCCACACCGGCCCTTTGTCAAACAGGTCTGTCCAGGTCTGTCCAGGTCTGTGCTACAGGTAAGGTATTAACTGCTATTAACACAGAACATATTTAGATCACCATGTTACTTTTTATTGTTTTGAATTGTTTTAAAATGCGATAGTCACCGAAAACCTTATTAACCTGTTTATGAGCTCTGGACAGAATCATACAGCTAAAAGTAATGAGCGTGTGAATCCTGCCTGGAGGCATCACAAGTTTATTCAAATACACATGGATGTTTTTAAGGAGGGAATAAACATTCTTTCTACCATGCATAAAGTGGGTATGGGGGGTTATGATGTACTGCATAATATCCATAGACTGTATAAAAAAGTATATATACAGTCTAGGTTAATATCCCCATGTTGTGTGTTAGCAGTTAACACCCCATAAAAGTGTAAAAACAAAACAAAAAAAAACCCCCAACTCTGAGTTATTGTGACCACTAGTTCAGTTACACTCCAAAGGCTCCTCAGAATTAATAATAATCTTATCAGACAGGTTTAGGTTTAAGTTAAGGTTTTTTTTGTCACTGAAAATATCTGTAATTTCACGTGATTAGGAGTGGGACGAGACACCATTTTCACGAGATGAGACACACCACGAGCTTGGGTCCACGAGAACGAGACAAGATGAGATTTTGACAGTTTATAATAAATAACTAGTGCAATTCATTTTACAATAGACTACTACTACTAATACTTCTTGGTAGTATTACCTCCTACTACTACTGCTACTACTACTGCTACTACTACTACTACTACTGCTACTACTACTATGTCTACATCTACTACTACTACTGCTACTAGTACTACTACTGCTACTACTGCTATTACTACTAGTGCTACTACTACTACTACTACTACTACTACTACTACTGCTACTATTACTACTGCTGCTGCCGCTACTACTACTACTGCTACTACTACTATGTCTACATCTACTACTACTACTGCTACTAGTACTACTACTGCTACTACTGCTATTACTACTAGTGCTACTACTACTACTACTACTACTACTACTGCTACTATTACTACTGCTGCTGCCGCTACTACTACTACTGCTACTACTACTATGTCTACATCTACTACTACTACTGCTACTAGTACTACTACTGCTACTACTACTGCTACTACTGCTACTACTGCTATTACTACTAGTGCTACTACTACTACTTCTACTACTACTGCTACTATTACTACTACTGCTACTATTACTACTGCTACTACTACTACTACTGCTGCTACTAGTACTAGTACTGCTACTACTGCTACTGCTACTACTACTACTACTATTACTACTACTGCTGCTGCTGCTACTAGTACTACTACTAATACTACTGCTGCTGCTGCTGCTACTAGTACTACTACTACTGCTGCTGCTGCTGCTGCTAGTACTAGTACTACTACTACTGCTACTACTAGTACTACTACTGCTACTACTACTGCTACTACAACTACTACTACTACTACTACTAGTATTACTGCTACTATTACTACTACTGCTACTATTACTACTACTGCTACTACTGCTACTACTGCTACTACCACTACTACTACTACTACTACTACTACTACTACTACTACTACTACTATTCTACTATTACTATATAGCTGCTACTACTATTATCACTATTTTTATTTATTTTTATATCCTTTAGCGGCCATTGTCATAGCACTGCTTTTTGGAACTAGCTTCTCAAAATGTATAGCTCACCAGCTCTTAACTCTTTTTTCTGTCCCAGCCAAAGGTAAATTCAGGGGGGAAAAACATCTCACGTGATAATTTCTCATGTGTGCACAATCTTGTGGCAATTTTGTCTCCCGAGATCTTGTCCCATCCCCACACGTGACATTTGTTTGTTTAAAAGGTGCACTCCTCCCATCTGAACGCATTGTACATACAAAGCACTGATGCCTGTTCTGGGTTTTTTTGTCATTGGAGTGAATGTTGTGTTGTGTTTGTGTGTAAACTCGTGCAAATGCAACTGTTGTGTTTTGTCCAAAGAGAATAAATGAACAATGAACAATGAGAATTACATTTTTAAAAATTATTTAGGCCACAAACACACCACGTAAACTGTTTATTTTTTTCTGTCAGGCTATATTGGATAAAATGATCATGGTATAAAAAAAGCACAAGTTGAAAGAATTAACAGTGAAAACATTATTGACAGTAAAGTTAGTAAAGAATCTTGTATGTATCTATACAAAAAAAAAAAACATTGTCTCACAACTAAATGTACGGAAGTCAACAGAGGCCATATTCATAAGCAGTATTTTTTCTTCCTTGTTATCCTGAGATAATGAGATAATTAATTTGAGATCTTGAGAAAACAAAGCAATTATTCCATGACCTCGAGAAAACAACTGAAACGTCTACCGCCACGTTGTGACAGGCTGACTTCGGGGCTATTTCTCATTCTGAATACAATGGTCCCTCGCTCTATCGCGGTTCACTGTTCGCGGCCTCGCTGTTTCGCAGATTTTTATTTCTTTAATTTTTTTTAATAGTGTAACATTTTTTTTTATAGTGTAACATTGTGTTCTGCGTCCTGATTGGCTAAGAGACTGTAGACCTTTGCCGATTGATAGATGGGGGATGCAGGGGGGACCGGGACTAGACCAGGACTAGACCAGGACTAAACGTGGACTAAACCAGGTCTAGACCAGAAGTAAACCAGGTCTAGACCAGGTCTAAACCAGGTCTAAACCTGGACTGGTCCTGGACTAAACCAGGATTAAATCACCCCGTGCGGCTCTTTGCTGGTTTTGTGCGGCTCTTGCGTTCGTTTGTGCGTGTTCGGTTTGTGGCTCGGGCCGCGCCGGTCGTGCTGCTCTGTCACGAATTTGACCACGATGAGGGGTGCACGTGTCGCGCACTTCTCCAAGGGGTTGGTGCGCGTGGCGACCCGGGACGTGGCAGTGCCGTTGGATGAGCGCGGTGCTTCCTGCGGATCCAGTGACTCATGTCTCCGCTCCCCTCGCGCGTCCGGCGCTTCACTATTAATACATTTTGTTGAAAATCTACGAAAGTTTGAGTGTTTAAATGAGAGAGAAATGTGAGAAAACGTTAATTCCAATGTTTTAAGGCGTTTACAGCCTTAAAACATGTATAATATTTGTAAAATATAAGGTTGTCCTACTTCGTGGATTTCACTCATTACGGGTTATTTCTGGAACCTAACCCCCGCGATAAACGAGGGACCACCGTAGACGCGTTTTTGGTCATTAGAATGTCTGGAATAATAATCGATCAGCTGATAAGGCAATATATTGATCAGGGGTTGACACAGGGGGAGATTGCGTTACGTCTTTTAATTCGGGATAATTTCAAGATTAGTCCTCCGCAGAAGACTGGCCCGGCTTCATCTTTACCGACGGAGAAACAGTCTTTTCTCGAGATCGCGGAATAACTCTTTGTTTTCTTGAGATCTCGAAATAACAGTTTTGTTTTCTCGAGATCACGAATTAATTGTCGTTTTCTCAAGTTATCTTTCTCGTTATTAAGGTGGAAAATAATCATAGCCTCTGTCGGCTTCCGTATAAATGTATAAAATGGAGGAGCAACAATAAAAACACCTCTCCTATATACGTAAATTGTGTTTTGAATGTTAAGTTCATTTTAGCTTTCAATGTTCAAGCTTTTATTCATTCTTAATTACAATTTTAGGTTCTTACCAGTCCCCTGATTTGGTTTATCACAAAACTTACATTTAAATCAACAGGTTTGTCAATTAGGGGTAAAAACAGCTAATTTGGTCTTGCGATATCTATGTTTTGACGATTTGCCAAATATCTCTCCCCCATTTCTAGTCTAATAAAGCTCATGGGGGGGAAACCTCAGAAAATTTGGGTTGTATTAAAAGTACACTATGTAACTTTTCTGATGGAGGGGTCTGCCAAGTGCTTGTCTCCATGGAGATGTCATTGCTTAGCCTGGAATGTCCCCCAATATGACATCAAACCTATACTTTGCATTTATTCAGTTACAGGTTTTTGTTATTGTTTTGTTAACATACTACACTACATTGAAAATCATGCATCTTACTGCTCGCCTTTCCACAGATCTGACCAGTAACTTGGCCTGGTAGTCGGTGGCCTGGTGTTTCTGCTTGTTTCCATGGAGATAAATAGATAAGTAAGTTTAATACCATACTGAGGAACATTCTGGGCAAAGCAATAACATCTCCATGGAAACAAACAGGTGGCGGACCTCCTACCAGAAAAGTTACACAGTGCACCTTTAGTAATGTTCGTTATCCTCGCAGTAGGGGACATTAGACATGGGCGGTCTTGGCGTGGTTGGCGGGCTGGTCGGAGGGGATGGCGATGCCGCGGGACCTGGAGTAGTAGAAACTCGTGTCGCGACTCGGCAGTGAGGGGTCGGCGCCATAGCAACAGAGGATAATGATCCCGCCCAGGAAACAGAGCCCGGCCCCGACCCAACCACAGTACAGAGAGAAACCGAAAGACATCACGCCCTCACTTTGATGGGCTCCGATCGGAAACCAGACTGTAGAGATGAGCCCGAACACGCCTGAGGAGAGAGAGGGAGACGGACAGGTGAGTGGGCCAATCAGAGCAGAGACAAGGAGACGGACAGGTGAGAGGGCCAATCAGAGTAGAGAGAGGGAGATGGACAGGTGAGTGGGCCAATCAGAGCAGAGACAAGGAGATGGACAGGAGAGAGGAGCAATCAGAGCAGAGAGAGGGAGAAGGACAGATAAGAAGACCAATCAGAGTAGAGAGAGGGAGAGAGAGAGACAGGTGAGAGGGCCAATCAGAGCAGAGAGGGAGAGAGAGAGAGACAGATGAGAGGGCCAATCAGAGCAGAGAGAGGGAGTTGAGAGGGCCAATCAGAGCAGAGAAAGGGAGAAGGGCAGGTAAGAAGACCAATCAGAGCAGCGAGAGGGAGGACAGGTAAGAGGACCAATCAGAGCAGAGAGAGGGCGGACAGGTGAGAGGGCCAATCAGAGCAGAGAGAGGGAGAGAGACAGGTGAGAGGGCCAATCAGAGCAGAGAGAGGGAGAGAGACAGGTGATGGGACCAATCAGAGCAGAGAGAGACAGGTGATGGGACCAATCAGAGCAGAGAGAGGGAGAAGGGCAGGTAAGAAGACCAATCAGAGCTGAGTGAGTGAGAGCGAGAGACAGGTGGGAAAGCCAATCAGAGCAAAGAGAGGGAGAAGGTGAGAGGATCAATCAAAGCTGAGAGCGTGAGAGAGAGACAGACAGGTGGGAAAGCCAATCAGAGCAGAAAGAGACAGTAATAGATTCATGTTGAACAGATTGGGTTAAACATGAATTCATCTTTTCTTTATTTCCTATTAAAATACTATATTATCAACAGGATAAACCAGGACTAAACCACATCCAAATCATGTTTAATCCAGGTCTAACCCAGAACTGAACATGGTCTTGGCCATCAAGATTTAGAGAACACCTCCAGTTGGTGAGTGATGCTGTCTGTGTGTGGAACTAAACAAAACCCAAGTCCATACCAGGATTTACCCAACCAGAACTAAACCAAGACTAAATCAGGACTAAACCAGGACAAAACTGAACAATGATCTTACCCATGAGCATGCAGTCTATCAAAGCATGTTCAAACAGGACTGAACCAGGTCTAAACAGGACTAAATCAGGACTAAACAGGACTAAACCAGGCCTAAAACAGGTCTAACCCAGGTCTAACCCATAATCTTACCCATGATGATGTAGAGTGCACCTCCGATCCTGGACCTCTGCAGTTTGTTGGTGGAGGTGTCGTTCTGCAGACGCACGCAGGGCATGGCCATGAGCACAAGCAGCAGAGCGGGCAGCCCCATGAGACAGGCCGAGATCATGAGGGCACGGGACGTCTGGATGTACGCTACAGAAATCAACAAAGAGTTAAGTGTGAGAAAATTAGAGCAAGAATAAAACCGCAATCGAGACCAACATTGCAAAATCGAGACCAGCACTGCAATTGTGATACGATTTGTGATGAATGTTTCCAATTCAAGATTCAGTTTGCAGTGCACATTTTAAAGCTGTGTCAGATCTCAGAAGCAAATATGTGTTGTGGTTGGTTAGCAACTGGATGGGAGAACCCTGGTGAAAGCATGAATTTTGTTATAATTTAGTATCTTTGCTGTTTAATTAAATTAACTGATAGATTAAATTGTTTCCAGGGTAAATTAATAAATGATTCCAACTATTTATATACTTGGGAAAAGAGACCTCTGTAAACAATCTTTTCTGCTAATACAAGCAATCTTTCTGTGACATATTTTGCATTTCTGTAAACGGTTAAAGGTGTATCAGTTTACAGCCTTGTATGAACAGTATGGAAAAAAAGGGTTCTTGGGTTCTCTAGGGTTAAAGGAAAAGTAAAGTTTTTTTTTACAATTTGAGCCTTATTTCGGTAATAAAACAAGTTGTTTTACTCACCCGTAGCACTTTGGTGTCATATGGAGCACTTCCAGAGATGTTTTAGATTTGCGGTTAGCCTAGCGCGACTTCTAGCCATAGCTCGGGGCATATAATATATTCCCCGAGCATGTAATATGCCCCGTGCGGTCTCCAAATAACACAAACTTGAGCACTTTTCAAATTATAGAAGCTCGATGTCTTAGTCTACGATTTCATTTGAGTCAAAAGTGGCCTGTAATCCGAGATTTAGCCATAGTTTACAGCTTTGCGTTTCATGTTTGGGTCCCGGGAGCTGAGAGCACAGTCCGCACATGTGCACTGGCGTCCTCATCTACTCGAAACTATGGCTAAATCTCAGATTACAGGCCACTTTTCACCAAACGAAATCGTAGGCTAAGACATCGAGCTTCTATGATTTGAAAAGTGCTAAAGTTTGTGTTATTTGGAGACCGCAAACATTTGCCCCGAGAACTCACATTATGGAGATCGCAAATCTAAAACATCTCCGGAAGTGCTCCATATGACACCAAAGTGCTATGGGTGAGTAAAACAACTTGTTTTATTACCGAAATAAGGCTCAGATTGTAAAAAACTTTACTTTTCCTTTAAGTCTATGTATGTCCAGCCTTCTACAGTTAAAGTCACCTTTATTGTCAAAAACCATATGTACAGGTTGCACACACAGGATTTGAAATTGCAGCGCTCCCTAGGCCCACAGCGAACATAAAACATAAAAACAAAAAACATAAAAACATAAAACAGCAGTGTCAGTGTCATTTAAGTGTCAGGTAGTTAGAACCTTCCCCAGTGTAAATATACAGGGAAGTTCCTTTGTAAGACCTGCATCTGTCTGCTGTGTGGACCTTCACTCTTCTGATATCAGATAAAGGACTTCTTTCAACTCTCTACCTGCTCTGGAATCGCTTCTTTCTCGGTTACGCCTGGGAATACCAAGTGCAACAGCATATAGATGTCCAATATATGTCCTTGGAAAAAAAAAAAAAAAGAGATCACTGCAAAATTATCAGTTTTTCTGATTTTACTACTTATAGGTATGTGTTTGGGCAAAAGGAACATTTTTGTTTGAGTCTATAATCTACTGACAACATTTCCCCCAAATTCCAAATAAAAATATTATTTGCAGAAAATGACAAATGGTCAAAATAACAAAAAAGATAAGTTTTCAGACCTCAAACAATGCAAAAAAACAAGATCAAATTCATCTTAAAACAACATAATACTATTAAGAAGAGTTCAGGAATCAATATTTGGTGCAATAACCCTTATTTTTAATCACGGCTTTCATGCGTCTTGGCATGCTCTCCACAAGTCTTTCACATTGTTCTTGGGTGACTTTATTCCACTCCTGGTGCAAGAACTTAAGTAGCTCAGCTTTGTGTTTGTGTTGGAATTCTACAGACGCTGGAATGGCTGTAATACATGTAGAGATGCTGATTTCAGAAAAAAATGCAGTGGTCTCTTACTTTTTTCCAGAGCTGTATATTGAGTAGATTGAATACGGTGTGTGCGTGGTTGGTGGTCGTCGGAGCGGCTGATGGCACAGACTGGCAGCCTTTTACATGATCATCAAGTGTGGAGTGAATGAGCTGTATAAAACAATTTCATTATTCATTATTATTACCTGCTTTTTGTATAGCTTTGCCAGTATGGAATTTGAACTTTAATACACTTTGTCTAAGTCTAAGTTCATTGTTTTGTCCTTACATCACAGGAAACATATTGGAAATGAATGACCTTACACACATCTTTAAGAATGTATGTTTAACTGACAAGGACTCAAAAATATCTAGTGTAAATTTGACTCTTTTTGGGGGGAGTTGGATAAAACTGATTCAACATTTGTGCCTTTCCTTTCAGATATTTCTTCTGAAAATACCATAATAACCATAGGAACACTGACCCCTGCCCCAGTGAGGGAAAAAGGGATGTTACATTGCACATTCTACAATCTGAAGATAATTAAAAGGATAAGTCATATAATGTACAGTACAGATACATAATTGTTAAACTGCAGTAGTGTGGGTGGTTTGAGCCTAACCCAGAATCACTGGGGATCTTAGGAGTGCCTTTCCCTGAACAATGGACAGATATATTCAACTATTCATTCTCGCTCTTTTTGTCATTCATAAAATCCATGTGTTGTGTTCATTAAAGAGGGTGTTTTTTTTTCTTCTTTCTTTTTGCTTTAGCATGATATAATGTTATTCCCTCAACAAAAACATGCCCAAAGAGGATTTAGATATCCTCCATGCACGTTTCAGTAATTTATCAAGCTTTCCTGGGTCCTATTCGAACCCTCCCTTAAGTTCAATCAATCAATCAAACATTATTTATAAAGAGCTTTTCATACAAAAAAATGTATCACAATGCACCTTACAGTGATTAAAAACAATCCCACATTTCTTTCCACCCACCCAACCAACCCCACAGCTGCCCGACACCACACAACCAAGCAACCCAAACAGTAACACGCACACACACATGCTAAAATACTAAGATCCATACATACATACTACTACTACTGCTGATACTACCACCACCACTACAGCTAAACCTAAATTTAATACTATCACTGCATCACAAGTATGACTGCTATATACTGCTATGTGCTAATACTCCTAAAAAGTAGTATAATTTCTACCTTACCACCACTAATAATAATAATTACTACCACACTAGAACTGCATACTATTGATAGTAAAGGTACCATATACCTAAAATCAATCAATCAATCAATCAAAACTTTATTTATAAAGCACTAATCATACAACAGTGATTTACAGTGATTAAAAACAATCCCATATTTCCTTCCACCCACCCAACCAGCCCCACAGCTGCCCGACACCACAGAACCAAGCAACCCAAACAGTAACACGCACACACACACGCACACGCACACACACACACACATACTAACATGCTAAAATACATAAAACTACACACAGCAGTAAAAAAAAACTAAATCAAAGGCCAAACTAAACAGGTGAGTCTTGAGCCCACTGTTAAAAACATGAACATTCTCTTTGGCCCTGAGCTCCTCCGGCAGTTCCATAGACGAGGGCCGTAGTACTGAAAAGACGCCTCTCCGTGAGTGTGTGTCCTGACTTTGGGAATGACCAGGAGCTGCTGCCGGAGGAGCGCAGGGCCCGTGAAGGTTCATAAGGTAAAAGCAGTTCTGAAAGATGAGAAGGCCCAAGACCATTAAGACATTTAAAAACCAGTAAAAAAACTAAAAAAGAAAAGTTAGCTGTAAGATTCTGTGCAATTCTCAGCCCACAAGCCTCCATAACCCATGACAAGTCTCCATAAATTTACAAAAAATTGTTACAAAACTGTACACAGCAACTGCACAAAGCTGATGCGGGAGTTTCAGTAGTTTGTGATTGTGATTGTGTAGTGATAGCGCTCTGAAGGGGGAGTGACTCAGCGCTGAGAGCAAAGGGAGGGGGACATCTAAAACATGTTAATACATTGTTTTCGGCAAATATAGCATTATCCAAAAAAATTGTGGTCTAAATATGTTATGTGTTAGCAGTTAATACCCCATAGAAGTAAAATCCCCCCTTTTTAAGCCTTTTTTTATTGTATGAAAAGTACTTTATAAATAAAGATTTGATTTCATTTTTAAAAACAAAACCCAACAACAAATGTATAAATTTAAAGCTTCTCTGTGTAACTTATGTGGACAGAAAAATACCCTTGCACAGTTTGTGATAAAAGGAGAAGTTCAATTTGTCAACTGGACAAAGTTTGTTTGGTTGAAAACGTTTCGCCGCTCATCCGAGAGGCTTCGTCAGCTCTGGTCCTTGTGCTGGTTAGACACTGCTTATATCTAGCTGCCGGGAGGCGCTCCCTACACTGAAAAAGCTCTGAAAACGATCCCCCCTAATCTGTCTCTTTGTTTTTCAAATTACTCTGGCGACTAGTTTCGTCCCCCTATTCAACGTCTAACGACCCTCTCCACCCCTCTGCCCTGGATTGTCTGCCCTAATGTTTCTTTGTCTGTTTTGACTTGGTTTAAGAATCGAATTATAAATGGGAGACAAGTTATGTCTAACTCCCCCATTTCTGTTTAAGGACGGATTCTCTTTTTTGACAAAAATAGCCTCTTTAACTCCCCTCTCAAACCAGTTCTTTTCCCTGGCTAAGATCTGAACCTCACTGTCCTCAAAAGAATGGACAGCCGTACATCTTCTAGGTGAAGATGTACGGCAGATGACGGTCCACTCTGGCACGCCCGCCTGTGTTGGTACATCCTCTTGTGAAGTGGCTGTTTGGTTTCCCCAATGTAGCGCTCACTGCAGTCTTCACTACACTGAATGGAGTAGACCACATTGCTTTGTTTGTGACTCGGTGTTCTGTCCTTTGGGTGGACGAGTTTTTGTCTTAACGTGTTTGTGTCGCCAGAGTAATTTGAAAAACAAAGAGACAGATTAGGGGGGATCGTTTTCAGAGCTTTTTCAGTGTAGGGAGTGCCTCCTGAGCAGTGCAAACCGTCCGGCGCCTCAGGAGGGGGAAGCAGTGCTTCACAAACACTGTTTACAGTGGGGGTGGGGAGCTGTTGACCTCGACTGGGGATGTTGTCGGACGGTGGAAGGAATACTTTGAGGATCTCCTCAATCCCGCCGTCATGTCTTCCGAGGAGGAAGCAGAGGCTGGGGACTCGGGGTCGGACTCACTCATCACCCTGGCTGAAGTCACTGAGGTGGTTGGAAAGCTCCTCGGTGGCAAGGCCCCGGGGGTGGATGAGATCCGTCCTGAGTATCTCAAGTCGCTGGATGTTGTAGGGCTGTCTTGGCTGACACGTCTCTGCAACATCGCGTGGCGGTCGGGGACAGTACCTCTGGAATGGCAGACCGGGGTGGTGGTCCCTCTGTTTAAGAAGGGGGACCGGAGGGTGTGTTCCAACTATCGGGGAATCACACTCCTCAGCCTTCCCGGTAAGGTCTATTCCAGGGTGCTGGAGAGGAGAATTCGACCGATAGTCGAACCTCGGATTCAGGAGGAGCAGTGTGGTTTTCGTCCCGGCCGGGGAACACTGGACCAGCTCTATACTCTCCATCGGGTGCTCGAGGGTGCATGGGAGTTTGCCCAACCAGTCCACATGTGCTTTGTGGATCTGGAGAAGGCATTCGACCGTGTCCCTCGTGGGGTCCTGTGGAGGGTGCTCTGGGAGTACGGGGTTCGGGGCCCTTTGTTAAGGGCTGTTCGATCCCTGTATGACCGGAGCAGGAGCTGTGTTCGCATTGCCGGTAGTAAGTCGGACCTGTTTCCGGTGCATGTTGGACTCCGCCAGGGCTGCCCTTTGTCACCGGTTCTGTTAATTATATTTATGGACAGAATTTCTAGGCGCAGTCAGGGGCCGGAGGGGATCCGGTTTGGGAACCACAGGATCTCATCTCTGCTGTTTGCGGATGATGTTGTCCTGATGGCTTCATCAAACCGGGACCTCCAATGTGCACTGGGGCGGTTCGCAGCCGAGTGTGAAGCGGCTGGGATGAAAATCAGCTCCTCCAAATCCGAGGCCATGGTTCTCGACCGGAAAAAGGTGGTTTGCCCTCTCTGGGTGGGTGGAGAGTCCTTGCCTCAAGTGGAGGAGTTCAAGTATCTTGGGGTCTTGTTCACGAGTGAGGGGAGGATGGAGCGTGAGATTGACAGGCGGATCGGTGCAGCGTCGGCAGTGATGCGGTCGTTGTACCGGACCGTTGTGGTGAAGAGGGAGCTGAGCCAAAAGGCGAAGCTCTCAATTTACCGGTCAATCTACGTTCCTACCCTCACCTATGGCCATGAGCTTTGGGTAATGACCGAAAGGACGAGATCGCGGATACAAGCGGCCGAAATGAGTTTCCTCCGCAGAGTGGCTGGGCGCACCCTTAGAGATAGGGTGAGGAGCTTGGCCACACGGGAGGAGCTCGGAGTAGAGCCGCTGCTTCTCCACGTGGAGAGGAGCCAGCTGAGGTGGCTCGGGCATCTGTTCCGGATGCCTCCTGGACGCCTCCCTCGGGAGGTGTTCCGGGCATGTCCCACCGGGAGGAGGCCCCGGGGAAGACCCAGGACCCGCTGGAGGGACTATGTCTCCCGGCTGGCCTGGGAATGCCTTGGGGTCCCCCCGGAGGAGCTGGAGGAAGTGTCCGGGGTGAAGGAAGTCTGGAGGTCCCTGCTTAGAATGTTGCCCCCGCGACCCGGCCCCGGATAAGCGGAAGAAAATGGATGGATGGATGGATGGAGTGCCTCCTGGCAGCTAGATGTAAGCAGGGTCTAACCAGTACAATAACCAGAGCTGACGAAGCCTCTCGGATGAGCAGCGAAACGTTTTCAACCAAACAAACTTTGTCCAGTTGACAAATTGAACTTCTCCTTTTATCATGGATTCTACCTGGACGACTGAGTTTGGACATAATAAAAAAACAAATGAATTAAAGGTTCACCGTGTAACTTTTCTGGCGGAGGTTTTTCCCACCTGCTTGTTTCCACGGAGATGTTATTGCTTTGTCATGTTTCACTGTATGGTCATGAACTTATCTAGCCTTCACGCATTCAATTTGAGGAATTTTTATTACAAAAAAAACAGCAGATCCCTAGAGGCAACCAAATGATGAACCCTCTACCAGAAAAGAGTAGAAGAGTGTTTTAGTCCTGTTTTAGTCCGTGTTTAATCCTGTTTTAGTCCTGTTTTTAGTCCGTGTTTTAGTCTGTTTAGTCCTGTTTTAGTCTGTGTTTAGTCCTGTTTTAGTCCGTGTTTAGTCCTGTTTTAGTCCGTGTTTAATCCTGCTTTAGTCCATGTTTAGTCCTGTTTTAGTCCATGTTTAGTCCTGTTTTAGTCCATGTTTAGTCCATGTTTAGTCCGTGTTTAGTCCTGTTTTAGTCCGTGTTTAGTCCTGTTTTAGTCCATGTTTAGTCCATCTTTAGTCCTGTTTTAGTCCTGTTTTAGTCTGTGTTTAGTCCTGTTTTAGTCCATGTTTAGTCCGTGTTTAATCCTGCTTTAGTCTGTGTTTAGTCCTGTTTTAGTCCATGTTTAGTCCATCTTTAGTCCTGTTTTAGTCTGTGTTTAGTCCTGTTTTAGTCCATGTTTAGTTGTGTTTTAGTCCATGTTTAGTGCGTGTTTAGTCCTGCTTTAGTCCTGTTTTAGTCTGTGTTTAGTCCTGTTTTAGTCTGTGTTTAGTCCTGTTTTAGTCTGTGTTTAGTCCGTGTTTAGTCCATGTTTAGTTCGTGTTTAGTCCTGTTTTAGTCTGTGTTTAGTCCTGTTTTAGTCCGTGTTTACTCCTGTTTTAACTTAGGTCCTGTGTAACTTATGTGGACAGAAAAATACCCTTGCACAGTTTGGACATAATAAAAAAACAAATGAATTAAAGGTTCACCGTGTAACTTTTCTGGTGGAGATTTTTCCACCTGCTTGTTTCCACGGAGATGTTATTGCTTTGTCTGGCATGTTTCACTGTATGGTCATGAACCTATCTAGCCTTCACGCATTCAATTTGAGGAATTTGTATTACGAAAAAAAACAGCATATCCCTAGAGGCAATCAAATGATGAACCCTCTACCAGAAAAGAGTAGAAGAGTGTCCTGTTTTAGTCCTGTTTTTAGTCCTGTTTTAGTCCGTGTTTATAGTCCTGTTTTAGTCTGTGTTTAGTCTGTGTTTAGTCCTGTTTTAGTCCGTGTTTAGTCCTGTTTTAGTCCGTGTTTAATCCTGCTTTAGTCCATGTTTAGTCCTGTTTTAGTCCATGTTTAGTCCGTCTTTAGTCCTGTTTTAGTCTGTGTTTAGTCCTGTTTTAGTCCGTGTTTAGTCCTGTTTTAGTCCCGTGTTTAGTCCTGTTTTAGTCCGTGTTTAATCCTGCTTTAGTCCATGTTTAGTCCTGTTTTAGTCCATGTTTAGTCCATGTTTAGTCTGTCTTTAGTCCTGTTTTAGTCTGTGTTTAGTCCTGTTTTAGTCTGTGTTTAGTCCTGTTTTAGTCTGTGTTTAGTTCTGTTTTAGTCCATGTTTAGTTGTGTTTTAGTCCTGTTTTAGTCCATGTTTAGTCCGTGTTTAGTCCTGCTTTAGTCCTGTTTTAGTCTGTGTTTAGTCCTGTTTTAGTCTGTGTTTAGTCCTGTTTTAGTCCTGTTTTAGTCCGTGTTTACTCCTGTTTTAACTTGGGTCCTGTGTGTGTCTTATGTGGACAGAAAAATACCCTTGCACAGTTTGGACATAATAAAAAAACTAATGAATTAAAGGTTCACTGTGTAACTTTTCTGGTGGAGATTTTTCCACCAAATGATGAACCCTCCACCAGAAAAGAGTGCACCTTTGAAGCCACGTTATGTAATTTTTTTTTTGCCAAAACACAGTGTTTGTGTATATTTCCGGACTTCTTGCCCCATTTACATTGACTGACTGTACTGTTAATTAATTAGTTTCAAAACATGCAGATGAGTATTTCTTGTAGTTTTTCCAAAGATTTATGTGATACCTGACCTTAAGAGAAGATCAAATGCTGGAATAAATTTAAAATTGATACTGACAATTGACAAACTGGGCCTAACCAAACCAAAAAGCAGCTACAATGGAAAAACATATGCCTGAAGATGGGGCTAAAATTAAAATACTGGTTTATTTGTAACGCTACATGCAATGACAAAAGATGGACTAAACCAGCACTGTACAAATAAGTCAACCTAACCAGAACGTCTTACTTCTACTTACTACTACTCACTACTGTACCAGTGTTTCTATGGCCATAAACCATTATCTCATACAGTCAAAATAAGATTCACCCCATTTAAAATAAAACAAATAAATGTTGAGACAGACTGGCAGAGGCGGCAGAGGGTTTTCAAAAGCATCTGGACAGTGTAAAAGCGTCAGTTAGGAATGCACCCTCACATAAAGTAACATAACATCATACCCCTGGGACTGCCCACCTCCTGTTGGCTTCAAGGGTCTTTTTCATACATTTTCAGGGCACTTAAGCGACGATATTTCTCACATTTTTCACACTGTCTTGTCTGAACTACTGTTATCAACAACTTAATAGTACTTTAACTTATTTTACTCTTTAAAAAAAACAGAACTAGCTCATTTCAAAAGAGGTGTCCAGTGTTTTTCCTCACTGTTTTAGTCCTTGTTTAGTCCTGTTTTAGTCCATGTTTAGTCCTGTTTTAGTCTGTGTTTAGTCCGTGTTTAGTCCTGTTTTAGTCCGTGTTTACTCCTGTTTTAGTCCTGTTTTAGTCCTGTTTTAGTCCTGCTTTAGTCCTGTTTTAGTCCATGTTAAGTCTTGTTTTAGTCCTTGTTTAGTCCTCTTTTAGTCCTGCTTTAGTCCGTGTTTACAGGAGCTGTTTATTTAATATATCTGTACTGGAGCTCAAATACATGGAAAAATGGGTACAGGGCCTTTAAATAATGTACAGTACATGCCTTGGACTTTGTTGGGGTGTAATGTGTCGATACAAAACACCAACAGAGGGCGCTAGGATTGCATCTGCCGGTTCATTGAAAAGTGAAGTGGTTTGTATTAAAACGCTATACTGCACAGTGAATAGGGCTGGGGATCATTAAGAAGTTACCAGTGCGATATATACTAAGTACTCTTGGCGATATGTCGATACTGTCTCATGAAGATATATCGATATTTCAATATTAGCAGAGAAGCAATTTGAGTACAGACGCTCCTCGACATACGAACATTCGATTTACGAACAGGATCGAAAATTTAAAAAAAAAAGAAGTTAAATGTTTGAGTTTTTGTATTTAGCGCCTATTCCGACTTCCGGGGACAGTACGTAGTGTGTAAATGGTCACATCTTTATATAGTGCTTTTCCACCTTCAAGGCACCCAAAGCGCTTTACAACAAGGAACCAATCACCCATTCACACACCAGTGTACGCAGACACTGGGGGCGAGGAGGGTTAAGTGTCTTGCCCAAGGACACAACAGCAGCAGCATTCATCTGTGGGAGCTGGAATCGTACCAACCAACCTGTGGGTCAGTGGATCTGACCGCTCAACCACTGATGTTTCTTATGTCAAGAGCGGGATTTGAACCGACAACCTTTGGATCAGTGGACAAACCATCTGAGCTACTGCCGCTGCGCAGCACCCCCCAAGCGTCACTCAGCTGAGAGAGAGAGAGCGAGTGAGCCAGCCAGCGAGAGCGCGCGTGTGTGTGAATTCAACTAAGTGGGCGTACTACGGTGTTACTACGGTGCGGTGTTATGAACTTTGTTGTTTTTCTTGCATGCGTACAGTAATCCAATATGGTTGGTGAAAAGCGAAAAGCTTCTAGTGAAGCTTCTGTGAAAAAGCGGCAAGCCATCTCATTTGAAAAGAAGGTGGCGATAATAAAGAAACTTGATGCTGGTGAGAAGATGGTGAATGTGGCACACGCGTACAACGTGAACCGTTCGACAATTGGTACGATATATAAACAAAAGGACCGCATTATGGAGCATGTGAAAAGTGCAGCAATCCACCATCATAAGCAAGAAGAGAGTGAAACTCATGGAAGAGATGGAGAAACTTCTTGGTATTTGGCTTTCCCCAAGAGCTCAAGGAAAATAGGAGGTAAATAGGCTACACACACACACAGTACACACACATACATTCACACACACACGCGCTCTCGCTGGCTGGCTCACTCGCGCTCTCTCTCTCTCTCTCAGCTGACTGCGTTTGCCTCTGTGTCCCTCTCTTCTTTTTATCTCATCAGTTTTCCATATTTTTAAAAAGCATTTTAGTATTATTTAGTGTTATTTATTAGTGTTATTGTGTTATTAGTGATATTAGTGTTATTAGTGTTATTTAAATGCTGTACAAATCCATATAGATAACTTATACAAGCCTTAAACATGTAATAACAACTTACGAACAAATTCAACTAACGAACGGGCGTCCGGAACGTAACTCGTTCGTAGGTTGAGGAGCGTCTGTACTCACAGGATAAGAGCCAGAATCAATTGCAATTTGACACAGAATATGATTATAAATGTCAAGGTTAATAGATCAAACTAAAATTGTTTATCAAATTAAGGTTTATTCATTTCTGTCATTTTAACTCATCCAGACTTCCTTTTTATTTATTTATTATTTTTGAATGTAAACAGCTTTTCCGCGGTCAGCACAGTCTTTCAACACATTAATTCTATTTCAGATTTATGGGACTTATGACTTGCTCTAAACTGCAGATTTTTTTATCATCACTAAGATGGAAAGAGGGAGAGGAAGAGAGAGGAAGGGAGATATGGAGAGAGGGTGAGGGGGAGATGGAGAGGGAGGATAGAGAAAGGTGGGAGAGAGAAACAGAAAAAGAAAGACGAGAGAGGGGGGATTGGGAAGAGAGACAGAGAACAGTGGGAGAGAGAGAGAATGAGGAGAGAAAAAGATAAAGAGAGAGGAGGGGGGTGGTTGGCGATAGTGGGAGAGAGATAGAGAAAGGTGGGAGCGAGGAGGAGAGAAACAGATACGTATAGAGAAAGAGGAGAGGGAGAGAGGGCGTCGATTATCTCTTGGTTTTGAGTTCAGGGTGATGTCAGAGGAATGTCTTTGACTCGTATCTGTACATTTCACCAGTGCAGCATCTGGTCCATGTTTAACAGTGGCAGACTCATTATACACAACATTAGAGGCAAATACTGTACCACATAAACCTAACGCTGACAACACAAATGCAAGAATATAACTACAAGAAACATATAAAATACCAAACTGAGAAGAGTAGACCTCCAACCAGGCACTGTCGCTCACTGATAAACATAAAGCACTTCCACCTCACAGTAGGAAGGTTCCGGGTTTGACTCCCAGGCTGTGTAGGTCCTTCTGTGTGGAGTTTGCATGTTTCTCTCTGTGCACAGTTTAGATCAAATAATTCTGACCAAGACTAGTGATGTCCATTGCTCTTGACAAGTGTTGTGGGTGTAGCCTGTCTAAAGCAGATGTGGACTGTATAAAGTGGGGGTGGTTGTATGTTTATTTATTTATTCTTTATTTAATAGGGACAGTGCATATTAATGAACACTGCAACATTGCAGTGTAAATATGACAGATTATAGCAAGAATGCTAATTTCCATCTGTAGTCCCTGGGCAGGTGACACTGCAGCAAAAACAATAAAAACAACGACAAGTGACAACAACACCATCATTAAAACATTAAGCATTAAAACATTAAAACATTAAAAGTGTCCACAAGTCTGGTTTTCCTTTAGCCACTGTTTCAAGTGTGATTTGAATGTGTCCAGTGTTGGAGTCTCTCTTATTGATAATGGGAGAGTGTTCCAGAACTTATTGCCTCTGACTGAGATCACAGTTTGTCCAAATGTAGTGCATCTGTGCGGGACCTCACAGTTACCCTGGGGTCTGAGTGGGACCTCACAGTTCCCCTGGGCCGTGGCCCTAGTTACCATCCCACAGACAGTCAATGTACAATGTACAGGTGTTGTGGACGTAGCCTGTCCAAAATAGGCTTGTCTCATGTATACAAAAGTGTTGGGACTGGTCTATACAACGTGAGCGTGGTGATGTGTACAGGTGTTGTGGGTGTGTCCTGTATACAGTGGGCATGGCCTGTATCCATTGGGCGTGGTCATGTATACAGGTGTCGTGGGTGTGTCCTGTATACAATGGGCATGGCCTGAGTACAGTGGGCGTGGCCTGTATCCAGTGGGCGTGGTAATGTATACAGGTATTGTGGGTGTGTCCTGTATACAATGGGCGTGGTCTATATACACTGGGTGTGTCCTGTATACAGTGGGCGTGGCCTACATGCAGTGGGCGTGTCTTATGTACAGGTGTTGTGGGCGTGGCCTGTATGCAGTGGGCGTGGTCATACCTGGCAGAGAGAGGATCTGGTTGCGCCCGGAGCAGTGGTACTGCGAGGGGGAGATCACACACTCGGCCCAGAGCCCGCGGGATCCGAGCTCGTCCATGCGCACACACGTCACCACGCTGTAGTCGCACGTACGCACCCAGTCATTGGTCGCCGTGGCAACTATGAGGCCAACCCAACCAGTGCAGCTGGCAAGTGTCCCGGTGACCTGTCTGCACATGTACGCCATCTGGTGTCAAGATGTGGACCTACAGCAAGAACTTTGGTCCTGGAGAGGAGAGAGCTGAAAAAAAATAATAGCTAGACATTAAAGGTGCACTATGTAGAGTTTCTTGTGGACGCTTATCACCTTCAGGTTGTTATTGCTTTGCCAGGAATGTTTTGCTGTGGCGTTAAACCCATCTGTCTCCATGGAAAATGTGGAGAGGCGACCCAGTAAAGTAAAAATCCATGTTTTACAAGGCATTTTTAAAATTTTTAGGCAATTAAAACACATGTAATTAAATCAGCAAAACCGATACCTAATATGGAACATTCCAGGCAAAAGCAATAATAATAATAATATCAAGCAGAAGGTGCACAGCTACAGAGTTAACCTTTTTGCTCAGTGGCCATGAAGCTTTGTTTCTTATTAGGCTTTTAAGTAGCAATTACTACAGTTTGAATTGTTTGGTTGTTTGGTATAATCTGAAATAACACACAGTTAAATTGAGTCTGTGCAGGGATCAAAGAATATGGCTCAGAATATAAGATTTATAAGATAATGAAATGAGTTAAGGTTAGGAGAACTATGAAATTCAACTGTCAGAATGGCTATAGAGACTGCATGTGTCAGTGCCCAAAGAGAATTTCTACCAGAATTTGACTAGTTAATTTTAAAGTTTAAAAATAATACTGGAAGGGCATCTGGGGTACAAATCTGCCCATACACAGGAAATATGGAGGAGGATGATCTAATCAACAAAGTCATGGATTAGAGTTACTATAGTTACTACTTACAAAGTGCAAAAAGAACCCTAAAATTATGGTATAAGTTAAAGCTTTACCCCCAAACATTGGCCCCCATGTATAGAGTAATAAAATACAATATTTCTTCTATAACTAGTTGTTTTACTAGAGAAATCGCTCTGAATTGCTAATGATCATAACCTAAAATGTTCATTCAGCAGATTGATAATATAGAGAAGTGTAACATACTTCTTATAATAAATTTGGTTTAAAAAAAGACAAAATGCTTCTCAAATACAATTCAGCATCTTAATAGGTCAATTTATTGTCTGCACTGCATAATTCCACTGTTAACACACAAAACTGGTTCTTTTTATATTACACAAAATGTCAGTGTTCTCGTATTATAACAAAATATTTTTTCTTACCTTATTTTCTTCAAAGTAGATATTCAAGGTCAGATATTCACAATAATTCCACTTGTAACTCTATTTTCCTTGTTAATTAAATCTAAAACTTGTATGTAAAAATATATATTGAGATAAAACGCTATTCTGAATTCTATAAATAAACAAGATATTGAAAATAAAATTTTAAATTACTCCAGAAAGTTTATAAAAATGCTTATAAAATAGTTGTGCGTTGGATGATGGGTGATGGTCCTGAAATGATGTTTGGATTTCTTTTTTCTTGGGGCGTAGCGTAAAAATTCTTTTCAAAACCTGTGTCCAATCAGCATGTAACTGAAAACAGACCCAAGTGAGAGAAAAAAAACAGAGAGATCGGAGGAGGATGTAAGTGCAGTGAATACAAAAGCATTTTACTGAAGATATTTCAGCTTATGGTCACCTGTGTCTCTACTGCCCTCTACTGGCTGTGGGGGATGAAGTTTCTGCCCCTTTAGTATTGAAAAAGCAGAATTTGTGGAAAATTTTAAAGGAAGGTTGCTGCCTGATACATTTAACCTTAAAGAAGCAGTTGCGATGAAGAGACAAAGATGACAATAAAGGCATTCCGATTTTACCTGTAGTAGATATAAACCCTGGCCCATATAACGCTATTTTCCAATCTACAGCTCTGGAGAAAAATAAATAAAAGACCACTGCAAAACTCAGTTTTTCTGATTTTACTACTTATAAGTACAGTATGTGTTTGGGCAAAAGGAACATTTTTGTTTGAGTCTATAAACTACTGACATTTCCTCCAAATTCCAAATAAAAATATCGTTTAGAGCATTTATGTGCAAAAAATGACAAATGGTCAAAATAACAAAAAAGATGCATGTTTTCAGACCTCAAACAATGCAAAAAACAAGATCAAATTCATTTTAAAACAACATAATACTAATGTTTACACTTAAGAGTTCAGAAATCAATATCATATATTATTTGGTGCAATAACCCTTATTTTTAATCACAGATTTCATGCGTCTTGGCATGCTCTCCACAAGTCTTTCACATTATTCTTGGGTGACTTTATTCCACTCCTGGAATGGAATGGCTGTAATACAGGGGTGTCCAAACTTTTTTCATCAAGGGCCACATATCTAAACACAGACGATGTAGAGGGCCGATTGGGGGCCATAGACTGGTGCTCAGTACAGTCAATAATTGAAATATCTGCATGTTTAACATGTTAGAATGTCCTATCAGTCCTTTATTCATGCTAAGATCCTCAAAACCACACAATAAATATTAAATATTGTCTTATCAAGGTAGCTTTTCAAAAAACTTGCAGTCAAAAGTTTTGTTCAAGGTCATTTGGGCCGATTCACCTGGAAGAAAAAAAAAATTTGGCTGAGGGCCGCATTTGGCCCAGGGGCTATAGTTTGGACATGCCTGCTGTAATACATATAGAGATACTGATTTCAGAAAAAAATGCAGTGGTCTCTTATTTTTTTCCAGAGCTGTATCTTATAATGGGATAATCACAAACATACCTGGAGTTAATGTTCCACAATATGGCATTAAACCCATCTTTAATTTATTCAAAACCTGACCTGAAACTTTGCCTTGTGATCCTGGGTAATGAGGGGTCTGCCACCTGCTAGTCTACATGGATATTTTGCTTGGAATGTCCCACAGTATGGCATTAATCTTACTTTGCATGCATTTAATTACAGATGTTTTTTTTTTAGTTGTTTTTTTGATAATTGCCAGAATATATAGGAAAAAAGTATTCTTACAGCGAGCAGATGTGACCTGTAGCAACATCTTGTGGCTTTGTTTTGTGTTTCGTTTCCATGGAGACAGATGTTTAATGCCATATGGAACATTCCAGGCATGGAGAATATAAGGCGGTGAACCCTCCACTGGAAAAGTTACACAGTGCAGTTTTAAGCCAATTGCCAAAATAATAATGAGACAAAAAGTGTGATTATTAATCCTTCATTTATTAAATAATTTCAAGCAGGATACCATAAAAATGTGACGATTAAAGACAGCAGTCTCGACCCTGGTGTGATTATAGTGATAGAAAACATTCATGAACCACGTACAAAGTCTACATTTAGTTTAGTCAGGGACACACAGCGGTTATGTTAGCTACGCCAAAACGCTTCGTCGCCACGTCCTAAAAAAACAAAACTAAATAGACAAATTTATATATTAAATGTTGAAAATCCTTCAGGAAATAGCTTCAGATTTACACTTTCCAACAGCGAGCGTCGATGTGCACAGAAAGTATCCACAAACTGCAAAAAGGAAATATCAAAAATTGTTTAACATTGAATTCAGAATATTAAGTAATTTGAATTCAGTTTTTTTGTTTTAAGATATTTTTGACGTGTTTATAATATGTTTTTTCTTTCTTCAGTTAAAATCGTCTGCCAGTAGGTTATGAAAATGCACTTGAAATAATACAAAAATCACTGGTAGATATTTTACTTCTTAAAAGAAAAAAATATTAAATTCTTCAGAAATAAATTGTAAAAACTCACATAATCTTTGCGTAATAAACTACAAACCAATTTAAGATTAATACACTTAAGTCAATTCACTGTAATTAACGCTGCATTATGTAACTTTTTTGGTAGAGGGCTCGCAACTGCTTGTCTCCGTGCAGATGTTATTGTTTTGCTTGGAATGTTCCAAAGTGTGACATTAAACTGATGCAACCAGGCCAAGTTATAGGTCAGATCTGTGCAATGGCAAGCACCAAATGTGTTTTTCAAGTTATTTTTGAGCAATAAAAACACCTGTAATGAAATAAATGCAAGATAGATAGGTTTAATGTCATGCTGTGGAACATTCCAGGCAAAGCGCACAGAAAACCCTGCCCCAGTAAAGTTACACAATGCGCCTTTAACGTAGGTATTCTTTTTTGCAGTCCACAGTCGTCTGCTACAGGTTAAAACTGAAATTTTGTCAAAGACTTTGCTCTTGTGCGTCTCAAAGGCCTCCAATACATTTCAATAGGATTTCAATAGGCATTCAATAAAACAGAAATGTTAAAAGTCATGGGAGAGACCAGTAGTGATAAGGAAAGTAAAAAGTTTGTACCTGATATTATTTTGAGTAACTGTAATTATCGTCAAGGAGGCCAAAAACTGCTGTCTTGAGTGAATTTCAGTCTAAAAGAGAATGGAACCTAACATGTAGCGTAACCAGGAAGCCGAGATCGTAACCAGGAAACCAGGCATGTAACCAGGAAGCCATGACTGTAACCAGGAAATCATGCATGTAACCCGGAAACCAGGCATGTAACCAGGAAGCCATGACTGTAACCAAGGAAACCAAGCAAATTATTCACACATTAGCCTTCCCAGAATATTCCTGGTAAATTCCCAGGTCAGGCTGCATGTGTTAACGGTTCTAATCTCGGTTCTGATCTCGGTTTAGTCCTGGTGTAGTTGTGTTCTAGTCCTGGTGTAATAACAATAAGCTCTATGCACAGCTAGCTAACTCACTGTCTCAAAGCTAACAAATAAAATAAAATTGTAAAACATATAAATACGGAAGTCGACAGAGGCCATACTCATAAGCAATATTTTTTCTTCCTTGTTATCCCGAGATAACGAGATAATTAATTTGAGATCTCAAGAAAACAACACAATTATTCCGTGATGTTGAGAGAACAACTAAAACGTCTACTGCCACGTTGTGACAGGCTGACTTCGGTGCTATTTCTCATTCTGAATAGACGTGTTTTTGGTCATTAGAATGTCTGGAATAATAATCGATCATCTGGTAAGGCAATATTTTGATCAGGGGTTGATTGCATTACATCTTACATCAGCGTCTTTGAGTGTCTTGAAAAGCGCTTTATAAATAAAATTTATTATTATTATTATTATCTTTTAATTCTGGATAATTTCAAGATTAGTCCGCGGCACCTCCGCAGAAGACTGGCCCGGCTTCATCTTTACCGACGGAGATAGTGTTTTCTCGAGATCACGGAATAACATTTTGTTTTCTCGAGATCTCGAAATACCAGTTTTGTTTTCTCGAAATCACAAATTAATTGTGTCGTTTTCTCGAGATCTCGAGTTAATTTTCTCGTTACTAAGGTGGAAAATAATCATTACAAACATGGCCTCTGTCGGCTTCCGTACATAAACAATCAAACTAATTAAAATAAAGACTACACAATTATTTTTATATGTAGAATACTTTACCGTTTGTGGCGTGGTTTTAATATTTATTGTGTCTCAAAATTAGCATTAGCATTAGCAGCGTTAGCATTGAGAGACAAACATCTCTTTCTATATACAGAACTATTAATTTTATTTGTGTACTTTTAATATGTTTTAAGTGACATCCACCCACAGCTCCCTGTTCACTGCCTTATCTTTACTTTTTTGACTTGAACAGGAAGTAGTGACACTAACAGTGTAGTTGCTAGGCGCTAATGTGCACAGAGTCTATTGTTATGTGATGTGTGTGTAAACATGGACAATTTCTACTTAGTCTTTGTTGGTTTTTTTATATATATTTTTATTATATTTTACTGCTAGTCTCTCTGGTTTAGATCAGGGTTGGTTAAAATCCAGTTAAAATCCAGTTAAAATGAAATCCTACATTACTTACACAATGGTTCTTGGAGGTTCATATATTTTCAATTCAAGCATGTATGTTGGATTATATTGAGATCAAATCCCATAATAATTAAATAAATACAATTCTTTATACTGGTTTTGACACCAGTCCCAACAACATCTTGCTTTTAAAGTTGTCAAACATGATTTATATATTCATATGATTTACAAATATTTAAAATTTTGTCCTTAGTTGGAACTCCCTGGTGTAGCTAGAGGAAGTGTCTGGGGAGAGGGAAGTCTGAAAGTCCATACTCAAACTGCTGCCTCTGTGTCCCAGCTCCGGATAGGTGGAAAGAGTTGGATAAATGGGTGGATAAAAATTTCAAATCACCCTAAATGTTTCCTGTAACGGTTTTAAAAAATAATAACAAAACTGGAATTATAAATAAAAAAATATAAAAACCTTCCCATGACTTTTGACATATCATAGGTTGCGTTCATGTAACATCCAAAAATTCAAGAAGCAATATTCATGGGTTCCAGTTTTCTTTTTATAGCACCATTTCGAGGACTTTTGACCATCCAAAAGATAAAATATTTCTTTTTTAATTGTAAATTGCTATGACAACGATCAGATTCAACGATATAAATTTGGATATTTCTTTCTAAAACAGTGACTCACCCATAGAATTAAAGTGGCTTCATATTTTTTCCATGCATTTGAGAAAAATATCTTTCCCTAGTACAGATATAATGTATAAGCAGCTCTTGAACTCAAAATGAGACTCCTTTGTACTATCTGCATCGAATTATAAAGCGTTCTATTGTCAGAGAATCAGGAAGTGCACTGGTGAGCATGCTAGTTGTAGGTAGCTTTAAGGTTTACTGTGCTCTGGCCTTTGAAAGTTGTAAAAAGTGCTTATAAAAAGGTAAGTCAGAAGTTTGCACTGCTGGAAACGGTTTAAAACGAACTAGTTTTGCTTTAAAAATCCGGTACAGCGCCTTTAAAGAAGCACTACGTAGCTTTTTGGTTGGGGGTCCGTCAGCTGCTTGTTTCTATGGAGATGTCATTGCTCTGCCTGGACTGTTCCACAATGTTCCATGACTTAAAACAGCTCTACTTTGCATTTATTTATACAGGTTGTTTCCTAGCTCAAAAATACCTAGAAAAACAGGCGTTCTGACTGTGAGCGGGGTCGCCTCTCCACAGACATGACCTGTAACTTGGTCTGGTGTGGTCTCCATAATGATAGAAAGCCTTAGTACCATACTGAGAAACATTCCAGGCAAAGCAACAACCATAACAATCTCCATCAAGAAAAGCATTTGACGGATCCTCCACCAGAAAAGTTACACAATGCAGCTTTAAACATGTCCCTGCCCTTTATTTGAAATCACAGAACGTGAACGCAACCTATTTAACCCAATAGTCGTCAAAATCTTGGTCTCAGCTTATTTTACGCTCATTTTATTGCAATTCCCCATCTCCTCTTTCGTTTTCCTCTCCATGTCTCTCTATATAAAAACCTCCCCTCCTCTCGCATGTACAGTAATATTGCTTCAGTCTTTTAGTCAAACTTTTCCCATATTTTTGTCTTAAAGGTGTCTTGGTCCGTCACTGGTTCTTGAGGGAGTTGATGTGTGCACAGATCTTGAGGGCTGGTCCTAGTTTTATGTTCATACTCGTCATGAGGTGGTCTTCGGTGAGAAGGAGGAGCGCCTGGCCGTCGATCTCCTGAACTCTGAAGGCCTCTGCAACATCTCCGCAGCCTGAAACAACAAGAAAAGTACGTTATGAAAATTATACTTGAAATAATACAAAAAACACTGGTTATTTACGGAAGTCGACAGAGGCCATATTCATGAGCAATATTTTTTCTTTCTTGTTATCCCGAGATAACGAGATAATTCATTCGAGATCGCGATAAAACAGTTATTCCGTGATCTCGAGAAAACAACTGAAACGTCTACCGCCACGTTGTGACAGGCTGACTTCAGGGCTATTTCTCATTCTGAATAGATGCGTTTTTGGTCATTAGAATGTCTGGAATAATAATCGATCAGCTGATAAGGCAATATTTTGATCAGGGGTTGACACAGGGGGACATTATACACTCAACAAAAATATAAACGCAACACTTTTGTTTTTGCTCCCATTTTTCATGAGATGGACTTAAAGATCTAAAATTCATTCCAGATACACAATATTACCATTTCTCTCAAACATTGTTCACAAATGTGTGATAGTGAGCACTTCTGGTTTGCTGAGATAATCCATCCCACCTCACAGGTGTGCCACATCAAGATGCCGATCTGACATCATGATTAGTGCACAGGTGTACCTTATACTGCCCACAATAAAAGGCCACTCTGAAATGTGCAGTTTTGTCTCACAGCAAAATGCCACAGATGTCACAAGCATTGAGGGAGCGTGCAATTGGTCTAGTGCTGACAGCAGGAATGTCAACCTAGATCTGTTGCTCGTGAATTGAATGTTCATTTCTCCACCATAAGCCGTCTCCAAAGGCGTTTCAGAGAATATGGCAGTACATCCAACCGGCCTCACAACCGCAGATCACGTGTAACCACACCAGCCCAGGACCTCCACATCCAGCAGGTTCACCTCCAAGATCGTCTGAGACCAGTCACTCAGACAGCTGCTGAAACAATTGGTTTGCATAACCAAACAATTTCTGCACAAACTGTCAGAAACCGTCTCAGGGAAGCTCAACTGCATGCTCGTCGTCCTCATTGGGGTCTTAACCTGACTCCAGATCGTCGCCGTAACAGACTTGAGTGGGCAAATGCTCACATTCGATGGCGTCTGGCACATTGGAGAGGTGTTCTCTTCACGGATGAATCTCGGTTTACATTGTTCAGGGCAGATGGCAGACAGCGTGTGTGGCGTCGTGTGGGTGAGCGCTTTGCTGATGTCAATGTTGTGGATCGAGTGGCCATTGGTGATGGTGGGGTTATGGTATGGGCAGGCATCAGTTAGGGACGAAGAACACAGGTGCATTTTATTGATGGCATTTTGAATGCACAGAGATACCGTGATGAGATCCTGAGGCCCATTGTTGTGCCATACATCCATGAACATCACCTCATGTTTCAGCAAGATAATGCACGGCCCCATGTTGCAAGGATCTGTACACAATTCTTGGAAGCTGAAAATGTCCCAGTTCTTGCATGGCCAGCATACTCACCGGACATGTCACCCATTGAGCATGTTTGGGATGCGCTTGACCGGCGTATACGACAGCGTGTACCAGCTCCCACTAATATCCAGCAACTTCGCACAGCCATTGAAGAGGAGTGGACCAACATTCCACAGGCCACAATTGACAATCTGATAAACTCTATGCGAAGAAGATGTGTTGCACTGCATGAGGCAAATGGTGGTCACACCAGATACTGACTGGTTCTGAGTCCCCAGACCCCCAATAAAGCAAAAAAATAAAAATAAAAAAATGCACATTTCAGGGTGGCCTTTTATTGTGGGCAATCTAAGGCACACCTGTGCACTAATCATGATGTCAGATTTCTTGAGATATCGAGTTAATTTTCTCGTTATTAAGGTGGAAAATAATCATTACGAACATGGCCTCTGTCGGCTTTCATAGTTATTTTACTTGTTGAATAGAAAAAATAAATAAAAATAAGTCAGAAATAAATTAAGAAATTAGTCAGTATGTTAGGAAAATTACATTTGAAATTACAATAAATCTTTCGTAATTATTTTGACTTGATAAAAGACATAACAAGCATAAGTATATAAATAAAGGGGCTATATACAGTCTTTATATATGATAGTAGCTGACTGTCAGTATCCACATTTTTAGCAGTGGGGATTGGTCCTGTTTTTAAATCCAGATGTTTTCGATGATCTTTTACTCTGGGACCACGCCTTGCCTTTGGGTTAAACCTCAGAGGCATTTGTGAAATGTTTAATTGTTGTTTAAATGTTTAAGAATCTAAGTATCTGCTCCTCATTAAGACTTTCCCATAACACTTAAATCAAACTGACAGACGCAGAAGAAGATGCAAAAGTCTTTTCCAAATTAATTTTACTTTTAACTGTTTAAAAGAGTGATGAATGTGTGAAATGTTTATGTGTAGATTTGGGATGGGATCTCGACCCACAACATCTTGTAAAATGGTCTCAAAATTGTGCACACATAATGATGGTTTTCTTGGCGTTTTTTTCACGTGTCCCCAGATACGAGGCACACATGTTCAAATCAAATATACTTTTTACTGATAACAAGTGTAATGCTGATTTATTCTTAATTGCAAAAACATTGGACATGTTGATTATGTTTTAATTTGGTGTTTTAGGTCACAAGACGGTTAGCCAATCAGAAAGGAGCCTCACATGAGTCTCTTATTTGGGTTGCCAGTTCCAATGTCTAAATTTCTCAAAATTAACTATAATATTTGAGTTTTCAATTAAATTGTTCACTATGCATCTTCCACCTCTATTACAAACAAGAGGTGATTTCTAAAGGTGTGTTGGTGCAGCATCTAGTGGCCATACATGGTATAACATCTATACCATGTATGGCCGTTCTATATTGTTCTATAACAGGAGTGCTCACACATTTTCAGCATGCAAGCTACTTATAAAATGACCAAGTCAAAAAGATCTACCTACAACAATAATGCAAATCATTTATTTATTTATAAATATATTGACATTTCTACATGTACAATGCCTGTTGATGTACCTTGCATAACTTCATTACCTTCCTCTTATTCTTACTCTTACTCATTTACCAAACGCATGTCGTGACAAACATACATTTGTGCACTTTAATGAGGCAAAATTCAACCACATGTCGTGGTAGGCCTGCTCTGTGCGGACACTTTAACATAAATTTAGATTAGTTTTTGCTTCGCGTTTCGTCCTTGCTCTTCTAATTAGTGCGCATTGAGGAGGGAGCATGTGCGCTATGAGCAGGATGAGCAAGAGTGTGAAAAGGAGAGGCGCGCTGACGTGAGGCACATAGACACGTGGGACGTTTAACCTGCTCTGTGATACACGCTGATACGCAAAGGTACACGATGTAGTGGACAAACTGCGTGTGCTGGTGGCGCGCATGGCGTCGGCAGTGTCCGCGGCTCCAGACGCGCGCACGGGCTGCAGTGAAAAGCCTCGCGCTGCCCCGCACATGGGTTAAATATTGCTAACGGCAGCAGCCGTAATGAAATATGATCGCACTCATCTCGAGACCAAGACCGGTATGTCGAGTACTACGACACTGCGATCTACCCACACTACCTTGGCGATCGACGTATTGAGCACCCCTGTTCTATAACTACTGTTTATTTTCTATTGACCCGCACACTTTTTCCTCTAAATTCTACTAAAACACACTTTCTTTGTGGTTGCACTTCTGGTTCAGCTGGAATTCCATTTATTTAGAATTTGAATCAAAATCAAAATATGAAATAAAGAAGACTGATATGTGTAAAATATTCAATGTTCATGTGCAACAAAAAGTCAACACTGCACCGATTCTCTGGGAGATTTTAAAACAACTTTGTAGCCTGTATAGAACGTAATTGCAGCGCTCCTCTCCAAAATTCTTGTATAATTCAGAACAAAATATTTAATATAATATTAATATTGCTTGTTGATTCTGAAAAAATCCACAGTTTCTCATTATGTTGTCTTTTCCGCTTTTTACTTGTAAGCAGCCATGTTTGTTTTTGACGCAAATGGACCATGCTTGGTTAGTCCTTTGTCCTGTCACGAAAAACAAATTTTGAAGTACGATATATCGCTACAGGGAAAAATTATAGATGATAATACTGAAACAACTTTATGCTACTGACAAAGCAGGATAATCCCAGTAAATCAGTTTTTAAATATATTATTAAAAAGCCTGAGCTGCAACAAATAAATGACAGAATTAACCAATAATTAGCCATAGAGGTTATTAATTCTCTCCTCTAAAACTCAGCTCTTACCTTATTATGTAAAAAAGAAAATACTCCAGAGTCCCAAAATATAGTCTTGCAGATTTCATATATTGAACGATAAATTAATATAGTAATCATAGTGACAGACTGATTAATCCACCTGATAATCATGCCCTCTGAAATCAGGGAGATCAGTGGTTCGGGCTGGACAGGTAACACACTTGTAGGAGGTACCAAATTTGATACAACACACACATGAGGAAACTCTGTCAAAAAAGTTTTAAAAGTCTGAAAACGAACAAAAAACAGAAAATGGATTTAAACAACACATTTTCAGGAGCCTGTGACCAATACAAACTTTCATGGTCCTGTTTAAAAGTTTGATTTTCAACAGAAATCGTGAGTGTGAGTAACTGAAAAACTGAAAAAGCTTGTGACTCTAAATATATGTATAAAAGTCTGGTTTAAAGGGATATGCCACCCCCAGGTCAAACTTGGGCATCTCCCCACAGTCCAGAGACTAAAATAAGTGGTGGAAAGCGTTTTCCTGGTCACCCAGCCATTGTCCGAGTCTGTCAGCACTGACCGCCGCGGTATCTGCAGCTACTCCGCGTTAGACTGGAGTCTAACGGCGCCAGAGAAAGATTTCGGCTAAAAGGAATTAATTTGCTCGATGCGTTTCCCAATTACTTTCTGTGTAGTGCGCATTCATATCGAGTGCAAATAAATGTGCAAATCAACACGGAGAACATGACTTGGTCATTTTGGGTGGGAACTATTTTTCAGTGCGGAAAAAGAAAGCCGAAGCACAGCACGCTGCCAGGGGAATCCCTGTTACACACCAGGAAGGGAGTTCCCCTGTTGCGCAGCGTGGTGTGTGCTTCGGCTTTCTTTTTCCGCACTGAAAAATAGTTCCCACCCAAAATGACCAAGGCAAGCTCTCCGTGTTGATTTGCACATTTATTTGCACTCGATATGAATGCGCACTACACAGAAAGTAATTGGGAAACGCATCGAGCAAATGAATTCCTTTTGGCCGAAATCTTTCTCTGGCGCCGTTAGACTCCAGTCTAACGCGGAGTAGCTGCAGATACAGCAGCGGTCAGTGCTGACAGACTCGGACAATGGCTGGGTGACCAGGAAAACGCTTTCCACCACTTATTTTAGTCTCTGGACTGTGGGGAGATGCCCAAGTTTGACCTGGGGGTGGCATATCCCTTTAACAGCACAAATCAGCTCATTGTTGTAGTTCCAACTAAGTCAGTTCTTTCTGGTCAAATTGTGTTAAATTAAAACAGATATTGAAGTTTAATAAAGCCTCAGACAGAGTAGTGCCTACAGTTAGCATGCTGATGACACCAGCTGCAACGCATCAATAAGGAAACTTCTGGAATAAGTTGAATAACGTTTCTCACCTGGCAAAGTATTGATAAACGCCGTCACTTCCTCCACGCTCCACTGGGACGGCGCGGGTCTGAACGTCGAGGTCACGGCCGGAGCTGACGCCCTCCTCTGGACGCGCTGCTGTACTACGCCCTCTGTCTGTGTGTTGCCGTGGGAGACGCTGTTGTTATGGGCGACGCTGTTGTTATGGGAGATGTGGTTGATGTTGCTGTTGTGGGTGATGCTGTTGTTGCTATGGGGGGATGTTGTCATGGCGGCAGGCTCCTCCTCGTCCTCCTCTTCTTCCTCCTCTTCTTCTTCTTCTTCTTCTTCTTCCTCAGGTGCGTCGTCTCCATCATCCTCCTCGGCTCCGGCCTCCATCTGCACGAAGGGAGGTCACGGTTAGACCATTTTTACAACTGCTATAAACTGTAGCTGCTATAAACTATAAAATAATGACACCTTTAAGTTTTAGTTGATGAGTTTTAGAGTTTTTTGTCACTATATTTATACTTCCCAATGTTTTGCATGTCAAGACTGCATTCTCTTAAACAACCACCAGAGAGCGCACAAAGTCAGTTAGAGAATTGACTAAGGCTACGTTTGTTTGATGACGGTCTGAACAGAAGACACAAAAGTGGCGTCACTTTTTATTCCGCTTTTAGACGACCGTATCGGGAGGAAATCTGCGCGCATACGGTGACGCAAAAGTGTGTGGATTTCGATTGGGTATGCATGCGTAGATTCTTCCTTCTTCTCATCTGCGCCGCAAAAAACAAAACAATGTGACGTAAACGCGTACGCGACATCAGCAGATTTGACCAGAGTTTTGCGTCTTGGGCAGTGTAGACAAAAACGCTACGGCAGAGCATATTCAAGTTTTCCACTTTGGAGGGCGGTTTCAGTTTTTTGCGTTTTTAAGCCCCCAAAACGCCATCACCGTCTAAATGAAAGGCACTTCCAATGAAATATTTCGTCGTTTTGGACCATAAGCATTCTCGTGTAAACAGGCTCTAAAAGTTACAAAGTTTTAGATCATATCTGTTGAAAAAGAGCCAAGAAAATGAGGTTTAGGGCCAATCCCATTTCTAATTTCTACCCCTTGGCCCTTGAAGCTGAGCAACAAGGGGAAGGTGTTGAAAGTCAACCCCTATGAACTGGAACACGCCTTCTATAATACTTTTACATAAGCAGACATGAAAAGCTTTTTCCAGACATCCAAAGTGCCGTCTACGTCTTTGGTCTCTGTGGTCGTGATTCGCAAGGCATACTGGGAAATTGCTCATACCCCTCTGTTTCGAGTGTGCCTCTGAAAAATCTTCGTTTCAAGGGGTATATCGCCCTACCACTTTCCCCTACCCCTCTGCCATAAGGGGAACTGGGACATCCCTACCCCTACAAGAGAACACGCAAAACGGAGGGGTAGGGGAACGTGGTATGGCCAAGGGGTGTCATGGGATTCAGCCTTAGAGAGTTTAGCGTCCACTCTCGAGCCGTGTTCACTACTGTCCCCGTGGTCAGCTCATGTACTGCTCTGTGGTTAAAGGAAAAGTAACATTTTTTTTACAATTTGAGCCTTATTTCGATAATAAAACAAGTTGTTTTACTCACCCATTGCACTTTGGTGTCATATGGAGCACTTCCGGAGATGTTTTAGATTTGCGGTTAGCCTAGCGCGACTTCATGTTTGGGTCCCTGGCCCTGGCCTCCTCATCTACTCGAAACTATGGCTAAATCTCGGATTACAGGCCACTTTTGACCAAACGAAATCGTAGACTAAGACATCGAGCTTCTATGATTTGAAAAGTGCTAAAGTTTGTGTTATTTGGAGACCGCAAACAAGTGCCCCGAGAACTCACATTATGGAGATCGCAAATCTAAAACATCTCCGGAAGTGCTCCATATGACACTAAAGTGCTATGGGTGAGTAAAACAACTTGTTTTATTACCGAAATAAGGCTCAGATTGTAAAAAACGTTACTTTTCCTTTAAGATGACGAATACAACGACATTTCTCTCACGTCAGATTAGAACTGGGCGCTAAATTCCATGGGATCCTTCGGTTTAAGAGAAATTTGAAAATGATGGAACATTTTTATCTTATTTGCATCAGTACCTCCATGTCCTCTTCTTCTTCTGCTGCGGCAGGAGGAGGTTTCTCTTTCACCTCTTTCTCTCGGCGACCAGCGCTCCACAGATCTTTAGGCTAAACACAGGAGATTACAAAGACAGATAAATACATTTGTTTTACCCACATGAACAGCAGTGATAGTTCTTATATATTAGTACTTATAGAGCGCATTAACAGTGCTTAAATAAAGAGTATTTTACCAGTCTGAGCAGCAGAGGTTTCCCCGGCACAGACTCGGCTCGGTTCAGAACAGGACGAGGTCGATCGGGGCGGCTTCCTGCGCTCAGAGCACGCAGACGCTTCGTCAGACGAACATTAAACCTGAAACAGAAAGATTAAGATCCAAGAAACTTTAATAAACTCAGGAGAACATTTTGGGTGCTGAGACCTGCCGTATCTCTGTAATATCTTCCAAGCAGAACAATGACAAGGAAGTAGTCCTCCCCCATCAGAAAAGATACATATTGGGACAGCACCAGATATTTTAGCAGATATTTTAGCGTCTGTAGTACTTTTTGTTGACTAGTCGAACTATTATTTCTATTAGAAATCGACTGATATGGGTTTTTAGGTGTAGGGCTGATTTTGATTATTTTCCTCAAAATACGTAATTTTTATTTACTACAAATTCACCCACAAACCTTTAAGAGAGCTGTGTGGTCACATTTTGTGCAATTTTCTGTTTGTATTAAAGTGTTAATATAAAGTACGTGAAAAGTCCCTCAGTCGTCCAGGTAGAATCCATGATCAAAGGAGAAGTTCAATTTGTCAACTGGACAAAGTTTGTTTGGTTGAAAACGTTTCGCCGCTCATCCGAGAGGCTTCGTCAGCTCTGGTTATTGTACTGGTTAGACCCTGCTTATATCTAGCTGCCGGGAGGCGCGTCCTACAATGACAAAAGCTCTGAAAACGATCCCCCCTAATCTGTCTCTTTGTTTTTCAAATTACTCTGACGGCTGGTTTCGACCCCCTATTCAACGTCTAACGACCCTCTCCACCCCTCTGCCCTGGCTCTGTTTGACTGGTCTAAGAATCGCATTATAAATGGGAGACAAGTTATGTCTCACTCCCCCATTTCTGTTTAATGACGGATTCTCTTTTTTGACAAAAATAGCCTCTTTAACTCCTCTCAAACCAGTTCTTTTCCCTGGCTAAGATCTGAACCTCACTGTCCTCAAAAGAATGGCCCGTGGCTTCTAGGTGAAGATGTACCGCAGAAGCCGGTCCACTCTGGCACGCCCGTCTGTGTTGGTACATCCTCTTGTGAAGTGGCTGTTTTGTTTCCCCAATGTAGCGCTCACTGCAATCCTCACTACACTGAATGGAGTAGACCACATTGCTTTGTTTGTGGCTCGGTGTTCTGTCCTTTGGGTGGACCAGTTTTTGTCTTAAAGTGTTTGTGGGTTTGAAATAAACTGGAATTTCATATTGTCTGAAAATCCCCTGTAGTTTTTCCGAAACGCCGGCCAGGTACGGAATCGCTACCCCTTTCCTCCTGGGTTCGGATTCTCTATTGTCTTGTTTATTGTCCTTGTCTCTCTTGGTTTTGTTGACAGCCCATTTAGGATATCCACAAACAGAGAGGGCTTCCTGCACATGTTGCTCTTCTTTCTCCTTACCCTCTGTGCTTGTGGGAACCACTTGGGCCCTGTGTTGTAATGTCCGAATAACACCCAGTTTGTGCTGCAGTGGGTGGTGTGAATCAAAAAGCAGGTATTGGTCTGTGTGTGTGGGCTTCCTGAAGACTTCTACTTGGAGTCCCCGGTCTCCTCCTATCGTTACTGCACAATCTAAGAATGCCAATGTGTTATCCTTGGCATCTTCACGGGTGAATTTGATGTTCGGATCTACAGAATTGATATGTGCAGTGAAAGGTTCCAAATCTTGAATTTTGATTTTTGTAAAATTATCATCAACATAACGAAACCAGTGTGTGGGAGGAGTGCCTGGATATGAAGCTAAGGCACTCTGTTCAAATTGTTCCATGTATAAATAATTGTTCCATTAATATAAAGTACTGTGTGTATTTTTAGGCTGCAGATTGGCCAAAACAAAATATTGTCTGTGATGGAGATTTAACGCCGATAGCCAATACACTAGAAAGTCCAAATATTGGAAAGATAAATGGGTTGGCTGTTACATCTCTAATTTCTATTGAAAAACGAGAACTTGTAAATGGATTTTTAACCACGTAAAAGTTTAAATATGGTGCCTGAAGGCTTTTTAAAAATTTAGATTACTGTGTATTATTGATGAAAATAAGAAATACTTTATTCTTTTTGACATTTGTATTTAATAATGTTGATGTTTTTGTCTTTTGGCATGTGCAGTTTAGAGTCTGCAGAGTCTAGATCCGCTTCAGATAAAAATACAATTACCAAAATACAACAGTCGTGGTTATTCCAGATGAATCATGTGCCTAACAGCAGCAGTTTAGCTTTGTCCGTGTGTCAAGCTGCTGCACCATGTGACTCGTGCGGTCTGAAACAGGAAGTGGCGAGTGCGGCCGCTGAAGATGCAGAATCAGGTGTAAAGAAGCAACGCAAACCTCTCACACTCAGTTTGGGCCAAGAGCCAGTGACCCCTGTATCTTTTAAATGGACTTATCACAAGGAATATCCAAAAAAAATACACAACTTTAAAGGTGCACCATGTAACTTTTCTGCTGGATGGTCCGCCTTCTGCTCGTCTCCGTGGAGATATTATTGTTTTGTCTGGAATTTCCCTGTATGGCATTAAAAGTATTCATCTGGCATTTACTCAATAACATGCTTTTTATTGGCCTAAAAACCTGCATTCTTACTGTGAGTGGGCTCGCCTCTCCACAGATCTGACCCACGACCAGAAAAGTGACACACTGCCTCTTTAAAGTACATGTGGCAGGTTTTCATGTTTTTCTAATTAGTCAGTTTGGGTGGATAGTAGCTACATATTCATGAAAGTGTTTCGTAGTTATCCAACTTTTCCAACTGAAATAGTCTGGTTTATAAACTGTTTCCCCTTCAATATAACATTTTGTTTTCAGTTGTTAATTGCTATGACAATGGTCCTAATTTTTTCATCCTTTTAAACCCACGGATACTTACGTTCACTCACTGTGTTTTAGTGTAGTTTAGTGACCACTGAAAAGCTGTAAATTTTGTAGAAAAGAAAATGGCTGAAGAAGGAAAACACTGTGGTGTTATTAAAATAAATTAATTAATTAAAAATCTTCTCTACATTTTTTTGTTTTTGGACCCAGCAACTTTTATCGCAACTTTTTATCGGAAGTGTCTCTACCTAAGCTGAACTTTTGCCAAAAGTTCAGGTTTTCTAACTTTGGCATTTCCCATTGGACTCGCCGTCCCCCACAAAACTGCCACAAAGTTCAAAGTCTCTTCTGTCAACACAATTTAAAGGTGTACTCTGTAACTTCTCTAGCTGAGGGTCCATTACCTGCTTGTCTCCATGGAGATATTACTGCTTTGCCTTGATAATTCTACAGTATGGAAATAACTTGGTAATCACAATGGTCAGAACTATAGAGAAGCAAACCTGCACATGGTAAGAATTAGGTTGTGTCCCATTTCTCTGTCTTAAACCTTCGTCTTACCCCTACCCCTTGATTTTTCGCATTCATGTGAGGGCAAGGGGTGTCCCGATTCTACTTTTGATCAAGGCTAGAGCCACGACCTCGGGCTACATACCCCTTGAAACGAAGTAAGCTCTTGAACAGACTTGAAACGAAGGGGTACGCCTACAAGCTCAGGCAGCGTCACATCGACCAGCCAAGGAGTCTCATAAATGTATTTTCAGCAGTTGTAATTATCGATTAACAGTTTAGCAGGTTTACAATTATGACGCTTATGTTCTACGTTACTTTTAGTGAACTGTTGTTGCGGTTTTAATTGTAGTGATGTCTTTTTAGCCGATGTTATCGTTTTCATCGAACTTTCATGCATAAACAAGCTAGTTTTTTTGTCGAGCTGAGGTACCCGATAATCCTTGACATTTGTTTACGTTTGTTTGCGTCAATTGTTGTCGCCTCTGTAGACGTAGCAGCCAGGTAGAGGCAAGGGATGATGACGCAAACGGTAATCGAGTGGTGCCCATTTCTTAGGGGAACATTTGTACCCTCTCACCTCTGTATCGAGGGGCAAAGACATAGATAAAGGGGAAGGGGTAAGACAGAGTAATGGGCCTTAATGTTTTTTAAGACACATTTAAGTGAACAAATGAACAAGACATATGCTTAACATAAGCATATTTCCAGGAAAAGAAATAACATCTACAATGGAGAGACCCTCCACCGTAGAAGTTACACAGTGCACCTTTAGCCAAGTTTCATGAGCATCCAAAATGGCGGAGTAACACACTGACACGGGCGCGGTTGTAGACAGGTGTGGCGTTTGTCGGACTCACCCGCGGGCACAGGAGGTGGAGCAGAAGCGTTTGGACCTCATGAAGTTGTGGGCGTGGCCTCGTTTCCCACAGAACTGACAGTGGAGCACAGCACGATCCCTCTGCGAAGGTCCTGAAGAAGAGATATTGAGATCAGAGGTGGACAGGGCTCAAATTGACTTTTTAAATGTGATCTATGCAACATTTTCAGTTGAGGTTTCTCTCCAGGGATTGCTTTACCTGAGATGTTCCACAATATGGCATTAAATCATTTCATTCTTTCACATTATTCACTCTAAAAAACTGGATGTGCACCTTCAAATCTACTTCTGTTCTTGGTAGTAGTAGTTTCCCCGTTTATTTATTGTTTATTTGAATAAGAACAGATACAACAAACATAGATTGACACTGAAGTAATCTAATGCAGGTATCAGTGTTTATTGCCGAGGTTCATTTTTGGTGAAGAAAAAAAAAAAAAAAAGTTAAAATAAATAAATAGAAAATATAATAAATAAATAAATAATAGAAAACAAAATAATAAATAAAAACAAAATAAATAATAAATACATAGAAAGCAAAATACAGAATACAAGGAAACAGAAAATACGTAAATATAAATTTGATTTGACAGCCCTAAAATGTAAATACACACATGCCAAATCACACACACTTCCTTTTATTTATTATTATTTGTATTAAATCTTTTGTGTTTTTATTGTATTTATTAATTTCATTTATTTATACTACACACACCCACTTCCTTTTATTTATTTATTATTATTATTTATTTTATTTTTTGTGCATGTTTTTATTGTATTTATTTATTTTATTTATTTATTTATTTTGTATGTGTGTTACATTTTTTAGTTATTAATGTGCAGCGTCTACACACCCTCAAAATGACCAAAATTATAAATAAAAAAATACATAAATAAAAATTAATTTATCACAAATAAATAAGTGAAATAAAAAGCAAACTGTCACAACATGTCCTGCAGTTTGCACAAAGTATAAAGAAAACAGTGGGAGCCACAAAACCCTTTTGAAATTTAAAATGAAATAACACTGCATATAACGGCTTTTTTTTTTTGCCTTTGTGCCATAGAATTACATTATGAAAATGAACAAACTAAAATAAAATACATTTTAATTAAATACAGTGGTCCCTCACTGTATCATGATTCACTTTTCGTGGCCTCGCTGTTTTGCAGATTTTTTTATTCCAATTTTTTTTAATAGTGTATCAACGCGCATTGTGTTCTGCGTCCTGATTGGCTAAAGGACTATAGACCTTTGCCAATTTGTCCGTCATTCTCCTCCGTGTCTCCTGTACAGTACAGAATGCGTTCAGCCAAATTTATATAAATGTTGGATCGCGAGCAGTGTGACTCCGGACAAAACCCGCGACAGCGCAGAGGCACCAGGATGAAGAGACTCGAAATACATACGTGAAATACACGCAATACGTTTAGGGCCTAAAAACTGATTTGGATCTTTGATTTCATTCTATAATACTGTGCTATTTTTGGTTGAAAATCTACGAAAGTTTGAGTGTTTAAACAAGAGAGAAATGTGAGAAAATGTTAATGCCAGTCTGAGAAAAGTGTAGAATGTGTGTTATTTTAGAACGTAACCCCCGTGATAAACGAGGGACCACTGTACTGAGCCGCATCAGAGGGATCAAAGAGCCACATGCGGCTCCGGAGCCGCAGGTTGCTGACCCCTGGTATAGTGTATCTCTTCTTACTTGTGGTGGAGCTGTGGTCGTCTGCCTCTCCCCCGTCCTCCTCCTCCTCTGAGTCCGTCGAGTGCTCGGACTGCTTCCTGGTTTCCGTGGTGACCGGTAATGCCGCAGTCCCATTGGTCCCGTTCACTTCCTGTGGTTTGGGCACCTGATCTGGGACCAGTAAAGAAGACCGGTTCACCTGCAAAAACCAAACATGTTTTCACATAATTATTTACTCGTTTAATCAGACAAACTTTATGATAAATGAATGGGGATTTGAACTCACAGCACTTTTTAATCACTTACAGGTGCAATGTGCAGTATGTAACCATGTTTCTATAGAGACATTATCGCTGTACCTCGAATGTTCCATAGTATGGCATTTAAATTAGTGGCACAGCAACCACCCTAATAACAAGTAGAATCCATGTTTCTCAATATACTCTCCCCCAGAAAAGTTACATAATGAAGCTTTAAACTTTGAGAAGTCTATAGTTATTCTCAAGATATGCTGCACCAGAAAAGTTACAAAATGAAGCTTTAAATTTTGATTTCTACACTTATTTTCAAGGTATTCTCCCCAGAAAAGTAACATAATGAAATTTAAATTTTTGAGAAAACTATAGTTATTCTCAATCAAGATACTCTCCCCCAGAAAAGTTACATAATGAACCTTTACACTTTTAGAATTCTATAGCCATTCCTGATGCAAAAGCGATTAATTTCCCATAGATATAGAATTCAGTGCTTCAAAATATGAGTAATTAACATTGTCTCGTGTTTACAGAAGTTTTTATGTTAAAATAAAAGTTGCTTTATGGTCCTTATTAAGTTGTTATACTGCTAGTGCCGATATTTGAGCACTAAAATTATCTTCACAAGTCTGGTGAAGTTGTGTGGACTTCATAACATTGATGAGTTTCATGATGGATTTAACATGCAGACGTAGTAAAACAGTGAGAGGCAAACATCTTTAAGACCTGGAGAGTGAGACAAACTATCCAGGATTATAGAAACATGTATGAATGAACCACAACAATCCAGGTGCTAATGGTAGCTTTGAGATTCTAGAGACAGATTTATCCCATTGATTACACTGTACTTTGCCATAACATATCTAAAAGGTAAATGTACAAATGTTGAATTAGTGACTAGACCCAAGAACTCACAAAAATCTGTATTAAAGTGCCCACATTACACTATTTTCTGATGCTGTTTTCATCAAAAACAGACCTGGAGTTTTTCTCTCAAACAAAAAAACACTCTGTTCCAACTTTTGATGTCATGCAGTAATACAAGAGGTGCTCCACTGTGTTTTTTTAAACTCCATACACCATTGTTAGAATAATTTAGATCATTTCAGCCCTGGAACTGCCATTCTCTACTGAACTAAAGGTAAAAAGTACTTTAAAACTGCCTCTTGATGACATTGATAGACTAAGGCTGCCTCCCATTTCTCTGTCTTACCCCTTCGTCTTACCCCTACCCCTTGGTTTTGCATGTTCATGTGAGGGCAAGGGGTGTCCCGATTCTAATTATGATCAAGGGCTCGGGCCACGACCTCAGGCTACATACCCCTTGAAACGAAGTAAGCTCTCGACCAGACTTGAAACGAAGGGGTACGCCTACAAGCTCAGGCAGGTTTTGGGATCAGGATGGCAGCGTCACATCGACCAGCCAAGGAGTCTCATAAATGTATTTTCTAGTGCTGTCAGGTGATTAAAAAAATGTATCTAATTAATTACAGGATTTGTAATTAATTAATCTAATCGCATTTTAATACATTTTTTAGGTGGTTTATTGTGCTCTCCCACGGTGCAAAAAAGGTGTCAAATGTGTGATTTATAGTGGTACAGTGAAAAGACTGCAGACTTCCTTCCCTCTTTAAGTTTTTCAGTCTTTGGCTCTCTTTCTCTCCGTGCACACAAGACAAGACTGCTGGCAGAGCTGCAGAGTGCACCTGTATACCCCCATTCCCCCTCCCACATTACATAACATTCATTCAAAAGCTCATTTACATTTCTACTATTACATGGCGAATATTTCTGGTGAGCACGTGCAGTAGCTTTCATGCAACGTCAATAAATAATATACAAAGCTTCAAATATACAGAGAATACAAATAACTGCCCGAAATAATTGCCCGTGCAAATTACTCATGGCTCACATGACCCCCGGAACCCGCGGGTTTGCCAGATCGCACCAGATCGCACGGCGGGAGGAGGGAGAAGGCGGCCATGCGCGGGTGAGTGAACGATCATGTTTAGTGATTTGGATGGGCAAAACTGGCGCTTCTAAGTGTGCAGCCTTAGTCACGACAGAACACGCTGGAGAGGTTATGGGGAATTGAAAAGGGTTCGGCGCGCGGAGCAGCAGATAAGGAAACAGGCGCGTGCGTCTTCACGTGCTCTCCCCGGGGACAACGGGCTTAGGAACGGACCTGCTCCGTCACATTTTTAGGGGCCAAGCACCGAAGGTGCTAGGCACCCTATAGTGTTTGCTCTGCGTTGCCTAGCGAAGTTGCCTAGCAACCCTTTGATCTTTCCTTTGATGTTCTGGTCTCCTGATTCTTATTATTAGGGGGCCAAGCACCGAAGGTGCTTAGGCACCCTATAGTATTTGCTTTGCGTTGCCTAGGCAAGTTAACTAGGCAAGTTGCCTAGTAACCCTTTGATCTTTCCTTTGATGTTCTGGTCTCCTGATTATTATTATTTTATATTTTTTATTCAATGGGAGTCTATGGCAGCCCCTAGAACCGTCTGGTAAAAAGTTGTGAAATTTGGCATGCACATTCCAGCCAGTCTCCTCATTACCCACAGCGATTTATAGGCCCCCAGCCCCAACCGTCTAGTGGCACCAGCAGGTCAAAGTTGCAGGAATTTGTCAATTGCCTAGCAACGCACCTAGCAACCTTTGATCTGTCTTTGATGTGTCTGTTCTGACAGGGTCTAACCCTGTCAGAACAGACCCTGTCAGACTCTGTTAGACCCTGTCAGACTCTGTCAGACCCTGTTAGACCCTGTTAGACCCTGTCAGACTCTGTTAGAGCCTGTCAGACCCTGCATGCGGCCTACATGCTGAGCCCTACATGAACCTTCGGTGCTTGGCCCCACATTACTGCATGCAGCTATATTTATAAATAAACTTGCCGTTCAAAGGCCCCACACGCCAAATTTAAAATGCGTGCGCATTGAATTGCCGCTCATAATTAATTGCGTTAATTTTTATAACGCGTTAATTTGCGGTGTAATTAATTAATCTAATTAACGCATTAAACTGACAGCCCTAGTATTTTTAGCAGTTGCAATTATCGGTTAACAGTTTAGCATGGTTTACAATTATGACGATTGTGTTCTACGTTACTTTTAGTGAACTGTTGTTGTGGTTTTAATTGTAGTGATGTCTGTTTAGCCGACGTTATCGTTTTCATCAAACTTTCATGTATAAACAAGCTAGTTTTTTTTGTCGAGCTGAGGCACCTGATAATCCTTGACATTTGTTTACGTTTGTTTGCGTCAATTGTTGTCGCCTCTGTAGACGTAGCAGCCAGGTACAGGCAAGGGATGATGACGCAAACGGTAATCGAGTGGTGTCCCATTTCTTAGGGGAACATTCGTACCCCAAGCCCTCTCATCTCGTTATCGAGGGGTAAGATAAAGACGTAGATAAAGGGGAAGGGGTAAGACAGAGTAATGGTACGCAGCCTAATAATGCAGAGTTCTACCACATCAAAAACAAAACTCCAGGTTTGTTTTTGATGTGGTAACAACATTATAACATGTCTTAAAGCTCTCGAGTCAATTTTGCGTAATATAGGACCTTTAAATAATACTGGAGTGTATACAGGATGCAGTGATGTCATCTGATGAGGGAACATTCAAACATGATTAAAAGTATTATATAATTTAGGACCTTTGCGTCTCTTACTGGAAATGGAGTCAGCCCCTCTTGGATCACGAAGCCCTCCACCAGGTGAGTGAGCACCTGCTGCCCCTCTGGCCACGCCCTCGGCTCCCAGGGACACACCTCCGATTGGTCGAAGCCCTCTGTCTCCTCCCCCTCCTCCTCCTCTGATTGGTGGAGGGGCTCTGGTTCGGTGGGAGTATCAGGGTTTTGGGTGTGGTTCGGTTTATGGTTCAGGCTCAGGTCCGTGGGGCGGTCCGGAGGTTGGGGAGGGGGGAGAGAGGGCTCCGTTGTGGGGGAGATGAAGGGGGAACAGGGGGGAGACTGAGATGACAAACTGGACAAAGCTGGAAGAAGAGAAAGAGAGGAGAGTCTTAGCAAAACAAAGGTAAAAGACAGATTTTGTAAGCAGAGTTTTGGGATTTTAAAGCATATTTTTACCAACATCCAAAGATAGGCATGTGTTAGGCTAATTACACTGGTCTACACATTTTTGGACTCGATCTGCTTCCAAGATAAAAGTGGCTAAATCTCATTTATATTGATAAGATGAACTGAAAATCAATTGGTAACTGTGCTGATTAGCTAATGTATTCAAGATATTTAATGATATTGTTTTACATCAAAATCACATCTGTTTATACAATAGATTTAGGCATTTTTGCTTAAAAATAATATTTATATTTTGAAAATATTTAACTTGCACTTCTTTATCCGTCAAGAAAATAAAGAAGAAATATCTTAAGACATCAAGTGATTGAATATCTTATGAAAAACAAGCTAAAGTATCACATGTGTTACAATAATGTGGAGCCCAACTTTTGTCCCGATCTCCAACTTTACAGCCAAAGTAATGGTGGTTTGGCTTTTTAACCACTGCAGTCACTTCAACACAAACGTAACAGAAGTTATCTGGGTCGTTCACACAAACTTGAGGCATCTCTCTTATGTGAAATCAAAAAATATTTGATGTTAAAACTGTAGACATATTAAAATGAATGTATTGGAATGTGCAGACAGGCTTTCAGATAGAACTGTTGCTTGTAGACACACAGTAACTTCTGATAAACTACCGTTTTTGCCTTATTTTGCATAAATTTCCTATTTTGACCCAATACTATATCTTGGAAACTATAGCCAATCAGCACTTCTGACTTACTTTTTCTTTATTAGTGACCTAAACCAAGAAAAAATTCACTACTTTTGTTCCAGAAGCATTTTGCTTGTAGACCAGTGTTAGTGACTCTTCATATTTTTGTCAAACAATAATTTCTATTGTGACTATGGCATTAAAAATATCTTAATCTTAATGGACACATGGACAGGTGATGCCATCAGGTTACAGTTACAGATCTGATCTATGGAGACATGATTCCACTCACAGTAAGAATGCATGTTTTTCAAGGAACATTTGAGCGATAAAAACACCAAAAAAAATAAAAAAGAAATTACATGTAAAGAAATAAATGCAAGTAGATAAACATGTTTAATGCCATACTGTGGATATTTCAGGCATGTTACAGAACTTCCACCAGAAAACATACTTAGTGGACCTTTATGTAAACCTTAAAGTTGAAGTCTGTTTATAATCCGGATGACAACTTTATACTGATTACAATTACTATTAAGTGTTGATTATTTGATTTATTAACCACACAAAATAAATCCAATCCATACTGAAAGTTCAAAGTGCATTTACCTGATTGGTTGTCTGACTGCACGGAGAGGTTGTCGTCCTGATTGGTCGGATGGAGCTCGCTGAACCTGCTCGGATGGCTCTGATTGGCCGTTACCTCTTGACCCGGGGACGATACAGGAACTGCTGACGGGACCGGGCTCTGGTTTGGTCCCCCTGACGACGCTGTGGTCGCCATAGTTACCTGAGTCCTTACCGGGGATGCTATGGAAACGGCAACAGGACTTGATTTTTGTGTAGGACTTGGGACAGCTTTGAGCGGCGATGTTAGCGTGTTAGGTTCTGAGATCCTTGGTTTTGTCTCAATTTTTGAGTCTTTAGCTTCATCACGGTGTTGTACTTTTTTGGACTGGTCCTCCGTCACAACGTCGGACATTTTCTTTTCCTCTTCCTGTTTTTTGCCACTTTGCGACTGCTCTGTAACGTCCATTGCGTCACTGCTAATTTTTTCGTCCAGTCTAGGTTTTTTTACCACGATAACGTCATCTTTTTCAACTGCAACTTTAGATTTTTCTCTCTCTCTTTGGTCAACAATTACTGGTTTAAAGTCTTTAGGTGCTTTATCTGCTTCCTCGTTTTTTTCTTGTTTTAATTTGTCTTTCTGGGAAGTTGGTAATGGTAGCGGCGAGCTTTTTTTGGCTAACGTCGGACTAAGAGGAAGCACAGTTTTGCTATCCGAATGCGCAGCTACCTTTTGCGGCGTAGCGTTAGCATTTTGGAGTTGGCGGCCAGAAGACAGAGCTATGATTTGCAGTTGCCGTGCAGCAGAGGGCGACCGCTCGAAACAAGGGGAGGTAGGGGGCGGTCCTGGGGAAAGAAGGGACTGGGTTTTGAGTCCCGAGATTGGCCGGTTTATGGAGGTGGGCGGGGCTATGGTGGAGGTGGTGGGCGGAGCAGCAGCGGCGATTGGGTGGAATGGTTTTGGGGTTGGAGTACGCAGTCCATTTGGAGAGAGAAGCCTGGGTCTCAGCGGCACAGCCCGGACGGGAGAGTACAGGGCTGACGGAGAGAGAAAGAGAATAAAAGAATAAAGAAAAAAGTGAATAAAAAATAAAATATCAAGGTAGGAGAGGGTGACAACATTTTCCTGAAGATAATTTTGAGACATGAAATGTGCATGTGATGTCTTGGTTGATGTTTGAGTATTAAAGGTCCTATATTATGCAAAACTGATGCTTATGGGCTTTAAGTCATGTTATAATGTTGTTACCTGTTACCTCATTAAAAAATACCTGGAGTTATGTTTTGTTTCACTCACACATGTTTAATCCTGTGTAATCCTTTATTATTAGTCTGTCTACATCTCAGAAGCTCAAAATGCTCCGTTCCACCTTGATGTGATGTCATGAAGCGGTAGTTTTCAAGTTAAGTGCTACCTTTTACCTTTAGTTCAGTAAAGATTGGCAAATCCAGGGCTGAAATTATTCAAATGATTTTAGTGAAGGTGTGAGGAGATTAAAAACACAGTGGAGCACTTCCTGTACTACCACATGACACCATCACAAAGTGGAGCAAAGTGTTTTAAGAAGAAGTGAAGTGAACTTTATTGATCTCACACTGGAGAAATTCTTCTCTGCATTTTAACCCATCCTATATATATACATACTGTATATTAGGAGCAGTGGGCAGCACACATTAGGGCGCCCGGGGACCATCTCCATGATCTTCTTGCTTCGGCTTGGTCAGGACCTAAGCTGGAGGTACCTATGGTGCATGTTTTGGGTTGATGGGGGAAACCGGAGTGCCCGGAGGAAACCCACCCAGACACGGGGAGAACATGCAAACTCCACACAGAAAGGCTCGGGCGACCCGGGGATCGAACCCAGACCATGCATGCAAACTCCACACAGAACACACACGGAAAGGTCTGGGCGACCCGGGGATCGAACCCGGAACCTTCTTGCTGTGAAGCAAGAGCGCTAACCACTCTGCTACCGTGCCGCCACCATTTCTGTTTGAGAGAAGAACTTGGCCTAAATATGCAGGGTTTGTGTGTTAAACATGTGAATGAAACAAAACATATCAATCCAAACCCTTATTAAAAAGGAATAAGCTCTCTTCTTTTAGTATAAACTATAGTAACAATTTAGCATTTTACAAAACAACAACAAATATCTATTTATCCTATTATTTAACAGAGCAAAATCTATTACAATTTATAACCAAGCTACACGATATTGATACTTTGCAGTAACATCATGCTGGGGGTGTTGTGCGTGCATCTCTATTGGCAGAATGTTCAGCAGTTACCGTGGTGACACAACTCGCACGTTAGCAAACACTGACAAAAAACATTTATAGTCCGAAAACTCAGTCACAAGGGAGGAGCTCGGAGTAGAGCTGCTGCTCCTCCACGTCGAGAGGAGCCAGCTAAGGTGGCTTGGGCATCTGTTCTGGATGCCTCCTGGACGCCTCCCTCGGGAGGTGTTCCGGGCATGTCCCACCGGGAGGACGCCCCGGGAAGACCCAGGACACGCTGGAGGGACTATGTCTCTCAGCTGGCCTGGGAATACCTTGGGGTCCACCAGAGGAGCTGGAGGAAGTGTCCGGGGTGAAAGAAGTCTGGGAGTCCCCGCTTAGACTGTTGCCCCAGCGACCTAGCCCCAGATAAGCGGAAGAAAATGGATGGATGGATTTTCAACAAAAAAGGTGAGTGACTAATGGAAAAACTGTCGACTGTAATTTTATGCATGAGAGACTTGTTTAACAGCACAATCAGCTCACCTGTTGTAGTTCCAAGTAATTCAGCTCTTGTGTTAAAATAAAGCTCAGAATAAGTCTAATTTTAGTAACAGCTTCAGACAGAGTAGTGCTTTCAGTTAGCATCACACGCCCAGAGAATGTTGATGACACCAGCTACAAAGTATCAGTTGGATTTTAACTGGAGAATGCTGGAAGATTAGGCTAATTTGCCAGTAATGCATTGTTGTTGTTGATGGTGGAAGGCAGAGAAGGATGCACATGCTAACCAAAACGGACATGCCTGCTTTTTTATTGAGCAAACGAAAACAGAAATGGACAAAAACAAAACGAAAAAGAGAAACTACACTCAACAAATACACAAAAAACACTGGATAACCTCGCCGTAATCTTCCATGCACTGGTGAACCAAGAAAAACCCAGTGAGACTCAATAAGGAGGACGTACTTGGTGGTGGGACAGACAGGTGGCGACTGGACGTGGTCGTGGTGGTGATGTTGTCGGTGGTCGTCGTGGTGACTGGGCGTGGCCTCAGGGGCGGGAAGAGTGCGGTCTGTGGGCGGGACAGCGGAGGGGGCGGGGCCACAGAGGAGGAAGTGGACGAGGGAGGTTTGAGACGCAGTGAGGGAGGGATGGTGAGAGCTCCGGGCGGAGGAGGACGCAAAGTCAAACTCTGTAACTGAACAGAAAACAGAAGACATCCTTTTAAATAAAACAAGTTAGGAAATAAATATCGTTTTAAAGGGCCAATATTACATAACATTTACTCTTATGAGCTTTAAGTCATGTTAAAATGCTGTTACCTGATCAAAAACATACCTGGAGTTTTGTTTTGTTTCTTTCACACATGTTTGACTAAACCTTTATTATTAGCCTGTTTACATCTCTAAAGCTCAAGAGACACTAAACACCAAAACCACTTTTTTTTTTTTACTGATTAACTGTGTAAATGGGTCTAAGGCTACGTTTATATGATGACGGTCTGAACAGAAGACGCAAAAGTGGTGTCGCATCTTCACTTTTTATTCCGCTTTTAGACGAGCATTTTCGGGAGGAAATCTGTGTGCATACGGTGACGCAAAAGTGTGTGGAATTCGATTGGGTATGCATGCCAGGCGGCTAGGTGGCGCTGTGATACATTATCACTATGTCCTTCCTTCTTCTCATCTGCGCCGCGAAAAGCAAAACAAAACATGGCTACCGGTGGCAAAAAAAATGTGTGTGGTCAGACGAAGAAGTTCAACTATTGCTTCAGACCACGTTAGACTACAAAGCAACGAAGGTGCAACAAGGTGTGGACTGGGAGTGCTGCCAAACAAAGTACACTGATATATGGACCGATGTGACGTAAACGCGTACGCAACGTCAGCAGATTTGACCAGAGTTTAGCGTCTTGGGCAGTGTAGACGAAAACGCTACGGCGGAGCATATTCAAGCTTTCCACTTTGGAGGGCGGTTTCAGTTTTTTGCGTTTTTAAGCCCCAAAACGCCATCACCGTCTAAACGAAAGGCACTTCCGATAAAATATTTTGTCGTTTTTACCCTTAAGTGTTCTTGTGTAAACAGGCCCCAAAATAGAAGTGTATACTTATCCCCGGCTTTAGTTTGGCCTTTTAGTGCATATTTGTTAAAAATCTGACTTTTGGGTCAAAAGCCGTGTCTGTACCGGCCTCTTGAGGATCAGCTATGGCCACGACATCTGAATTTCCGGGTTGGACAAACGGCCGCTAATGAGTCAGTTGCTGTTCTGAAGTTATTACATGACGAGCACAGCCACTCACGGTCAACTCATGGTCTAAAGGGGAGGAAAACTGCAATTCCATTTTTTTTTTTTTCAAAATCGTGCAGCTCTAAAATGAATCCTTACATTTAAACGTGCGTTGTGTAACTTTTCTGGTTGGGGGTCCGTTACCTGCCTGTTTCTATGGATATGTCATACCCCTGCCTAGAATGTTCCACAGTATGACATTAAGGAGCTGAGCAGCTCCTTTAGCAGCCGACTAAGACACCCCCAGTGCAAGAAGGAGCGCTACCGCAGATCCTTCATCCCCACCGCCATCAGACTGTATAATTCTAACATATAGGCCAGACGTGCAATATCCTCCTTTTTCATGTTGATGCTTGTTGTTACTATTATCATTATTACTATTTTCCATTATTATTATTATTACGTATTACTATCTGTATTATTTATTACTTACTTTATCCCCTCCCTGCCTGCATGCACTTTTTTCCCTCTTGTCCAAATGTCCTGGAGCTACTGTGGCGAGTAAATTTCTCCTGTGTGAGATCAATAAAGGCTTATCTTATCTTATCTTAAACAGCTCTACTTTACATTTATTCAATTACAGATTTTATAGCTCAAAAATACCTAGAAAAACAGGGATTGTGACTGTGAGCAGGGTCGCCTCTCCACAGATCTGACCTGTAACTTGGTCTGGTTTGTTCTACATGAAGATGGAAAGGTTTAATGCCATACTGTGAAACATTCCAGACAGAGCAATAACATCTCCATGGAGAAAATCGTTTGACGGACCCTCCAGGGGAAAAGTTCCACAATGCAGCTTTGAACAGCACAGACAGCAGCTCACCTGAGCGGAGGCGGGAGTGGAGGGGGAGGAAGAGGAGGAAGAGGAAGGTCTCATAGCAGACGTGAGGATCAGCTTCAGAGGAAGACAGGACCAAGACAAGACCAAGACCAGAACCGGACCAGAACCAAGACCAGACCAGAAAAACCCACCAAACAACAGAGGGAGACCAAACAGAGGAGAGGGTTAAAGCCAGGGAGAGACAGAAGCAAGCAGAAAGCAGCAACAGAGGAAAAGAAAAGAGGGAGGAGCATAAGGATCATCTTTTGTCTCTAAATCCATTGGTTTTCATTTTCTTGTTTTCTACATTTTGAAGATATAATAGAAGATATAATATTTTGTTTTTAATTGTCAATCGATATGGCAACCATCCTAACTTTCCATCATTCTGAAACCCATGGATATGTTGTCCTGAAGTCCTAGAAAAAAGTGTTATAATTTGAAATGGAGTTCAGGGGCCTACTACAACCCAGTTAGTAATTTCACAAAATTAAAGATGTACTGCGTAACTTTTCTGATGTTCTTGTGCGTCTGTGAACTCACAAATATCACAATAATTATTTGTATTTAAACTTAAGAGTCTATAGTACGCTTTTTTAATCTTTGTTATAATGTTCCTCATCACAAACAGAGCTGGAGTTGTGTTTTGTTTCATTCACACATGTTCGACACACAAACCTGAATATTTAGGCTTCATCTCTCAAACTGAAAACACTCTGTTCCACCTTGTGATGTCATGTGGTAATACACGTGCTCCACTGTGTTTTTAAACTCCATACACCTTCACTAGAATCATTTGGATGATTTCAGTCTTGGAATTGCCAATCTCTACTGAATTAAAGGTAGCTCCTAACTTGAACACTACTGCTTCATGACATCACAAGGTGGAACAGAGCATTTTGAGCTTTGGAGATGCAGACAGACTAATAATAAAAAGTTACTCAAACGTGTGAATGAAACAAAACACAACTCCAGGTCTGTTTGTGATGAGGAAACAACATTATAACATGGTTTAAAGCTCACAAGAGTCAGTTTTGTGTAATATAGGACCCTTAAAAAAAAACGCCAATTTTGGAATAAAAAGGCATATATCTGCTAACTGATATATACCAGCCTATCTCTATCTTACCCAGAAAAGTTACACAGTGTATCTTTAGTATCTTTAGTAACTATGTTGTGTGTTTTTGTTTACCATCTGCGCTCGGAGCAGCACTTGGTCCTGCCCCGTTCCTCTGAGGCCTTTCCCCAGGAGCAGGGTCTGCTGGGACAGTCTCTGACGGACAGGTGCTGCATTCTGATTGGCCCGAGCCACACCAGGTGAGCCCACAGGGAGAGACTGAGACACCTGAGACAGAGAGAGGGAGAGAGGGAGAGAGGGAGAAGGAGGGAGAGAGGGGGAGGGGGAGAGATAAAGGGGGAAATGAAAAAGGGTGAGGAAGGAAATGAAGGAGAGGGGAGGGTGCACAAAGAGAGAATGGGGGGAGGGTGGTTGAGAGAGAGAGAGAGACAGAAAGAGAGAGAAGAGGGGAGAGAGAGAAGGAGGGAGGGAGGGAGAGAGAGAAGGAGAGAGAGAGAGAGGGAGGGAGGGAGAGAGAAGGAGGAAGAGAGAGAGAGAAGGAGGGAGGGAGAGAGAGAAAGGGAGAGAGAGAGAGAGAGAGAGAAAGAGCGAGGGAGAGAGAGAGAAGGAGGGAGAGAGAGAGAAGGAGCGAGGGAGAGAGAGAAAGAGCGAGGGAGAGAGAGAGAAGGAGGGAGAGAGAGAAAAAGAGAAAGAAGGAGGGAGGGAGAGAGAGAGAAAAAGTGAGAGAGAGAAAAAGGGAGAGAGAGAGAAGGAGGGAGAGAGAGAGAAAGGAAGAGAGTGAAAAAGAGAGAGAGAAGGAGGGAGGGAGAGAGAGAGAGAGGAGGGAGAGAGAGAAAGGAAGAGAGTGAAAAAGAGAGGAGGGAGAGAGAGAGAGAGAAAGGGAGAGAGAGAGAAAAAGAGAGAGAGAAGGAGGGAGAGAGAGAAAGGAAGAGAGAAAAAGTGAGAGAGAGAGAAGGAGGAAGGAGAGAGAGAAGGAGGGTGAGAGAGGATGGGTGAAAGAGAGGGAAAGCGAGAAAGGGTGAATAGATGAGAGAGGGAGACGGAGAGAGGGGATAGAGAAAGGGTGACAGAGGGAGAAAGAGAGAGGAGGGGGTATGGGGAGAGAAGGAGGGGACAGAGATAAAGACAGAGAGAGGGTAAAATGAAAGACGGTGAAGGAAAGAAAGTGGGAGGGAGAGAGAAAGGGTAAAACAGTGAGGGAAGGAGAGAGGAGGAGGAGGGGCACGGGGAGAGAAAGATGGAGAGAAGCAGTGTTTACCGACCACTAAACACTTAAAATATCACATTCAGCTGTATTTTGTCTTCTTATAAACATTCTGCACACACTGGACTTGGCATTTTTATGGTAATATAAAAGAAAGTGCTATGATTTAATGTTGAAAATGACTCTATTATATCGATTCTATTGTTTAAATAAAGAGTGTTTTTATTTTCATCGTGGTATCAGAATCAGTATTGAGTATCAAGTCTATTTCTCAGTACTGAAATCAAGTTTGAAATTTTAGTATCATGGCAACAACAGTCTGTACACAACAGAAATATGTATTCAAGGTTTCAGCTTTTTGTTATAGGTGCCATAATTAGTTTTAAGAGATCCATATTATGCTACATTTTGGGATGTTAAAATGTTGTTTCCTCATCACCTGGAGTTGTGTTTTGATTCATTCCAACATGTTTAACACACAAACCCTGCATATTTAGGCTGAGTTCTTCTCTCAAACAGAAAAAACTCCACCTTGTGATGTCATGTGGTAATACAGGAAGTGATCCACTGTGTTTTAAACTACATACAACTTCACTAGAATCATTTGGATGATTTCAACCCTGGAATTGCCAAACTCTACTGAACAAAAGGGAAAAGGTAGCTGTTAACTTGTAAACTACCACTTCATGACATCACAGTGTGGAACAGAGCATTTTGAGCTTTGTAGATGTAGATATTTAATATTAAACAACATAACAAAACAATGAAACAAAACACAACTCTAGGTTTGTTTTTGAGGATCTAACCACATTCTAACATGGCTCAAAGCTGAACTCTGTCAACTCTGCGTAATATAAGACCTTGAAATCGTTAATCACTACGGCAACGGTCATAATTTATCTTCAGTCTGAAACCCAGGGGTATTTTTTTTTTTCTTCTCATATTGTGCTCTACCTCAGACACTCTTTAATTACACAGATGGTAACGCTGACTTTATTCTCACACAGATAAAAGGACTGAGACCAGGAAGTGAGTGCGGTGAAGGAGTGAATAGTGAAAAAAAAGAGCCTCAAACCAAACCATTATTTCTATATTGTTCACTATCACTGGCTTAACCACAGCAGCTCTGAGTCTGCGCTCAGGTCAAAGCACAAGGCAATAACATCTCAACTCGGATGCTTGCAATTTGATGTTTTTGCAAAAGAAAGTTTAAAGGGCCCATATTATGCCATTTTCTGATCTATTATGTTTCTTCATCACAAACACACCTGGAGTTGTGTTTTGTTTCATTCACATGTTTAACACACAAACACACTGCATATTTTGGCTGAGTTCTTCTCTCAAACTGAAACTTTGGAGCCTAATAATCCATTAGTCGAAACATGTGTGAATGAAACAAAACACAACTCCAGGTATGTTTTTGTGGACCAGGACTACATCAGGACTAAAACAGGACTAAACCAGGACTAAACCAGGATTACAGCAGGAGTAACTAAAGACTAAACCAGCACTACACCAGGACTAAACTAGGACTACATCAGGGCTAACCCAGGACTACTAAACCAGGACTACATCAAGACTAAACCAGGACTAAACCAGGATTACAGCAGGAGTAACTAAAGACTAAAATAGCACTAAACCAGGACTAAACTAGGACTACATCAGGACTAAACAAGGACTACAACAGGATTAAACCAGGACTACATCAAGACTAAATCAGGACTAAACCAGGACTACAGCAGGAGTAAGTAAAGACTAAACCAGCACTAAACCAGGACTAAACTAGGACTAAACTAGGACTACAACAGGACTAAACCACGACTACATCAAGACTAAACCAGGACTACAGCAGGAGTAACTAAAGACTAAACCAGCACTAAACCAGGACTAAACTAGGACTACATCAGGACTAAACCAGGACTAAACCAGGACTACAGCAGGAGTAACTAAAGACTAAACCAGCACTAAACCAGGACTAAACTAGGACTACATCAAGACTAAACCAGGACTAAACCAGGACTACAGCAGGAGTAATTAAAGACTAAGCCAGCACTAAACCAGGACTAAACTAGGACTAAATAGGACTACATCAGGACTAAACCAGGACTACAACAGTACTAAACCAGGACTACATCAAGACTAAACCAGGACTACAGCAGGAGTAACTAAAGACTAAACCAGCACTAAACCAGGACTAAACTAGGACTACATCAGGACTATATCAAGACTAAACCAGGACTACAACAGGACTACAGCAGGAGTAACTAAAGACTAAACCAGCACTAAACCAGAACTAAACTAGGACTAAACTAGGAGTACATCAGGACTAAACCAGGACTACAACAGGACTAAACCAGGACTAAATAAGAACTACATCAGGATTAAACCAGGACTACATCAAGACTAAACCAGGACTACAGCAGCAGTAACTAAAGACTAAACCAGCAGTAAACCAGGACTAAACTGGGACAACATCAGGACTAAACCAGGACTAGAACAGGACTAAACCAGGACTAGAACAGGACTAAACCAGCACTACATTTTATGGCAGTAACAACATTATAACATGGCTAAACGTTCACAAGAGTCCATTTTGTGTAATATAAGACCTTTAATTCTGTGAACTGGACAAAAGCTTCTTCAGTTCTGACAGGGTTCTGTAATTCACTGCCTTATATCAGTCTGAAGGAGGAGCTAAGTATACTGAAATTAACAAGCCCTAGGTGTTTACAGTTTAGAGAGGAGTAACAGTTAGTAGTTTGGGCAAGGCAAGTTTATTTGTATAGCACGTTCGAGTAATTCAAAATGCATTACACACTATGAAACACATTAAAACCACAATATAAGCAAATAAAACACAAAAAATAATCACAAAATGAACATTAAGCTCATTCTCCAACAGGCTCCTACTGATCCGCTCAAACAGTGAGAGATACAGGACTATATTCATACTATAATACTCCCTACAACTGTACAACAAGTCACCCTTATGTAACAGATAATACTCCCTACATCTGTACAACAAGTCACCCTTATGTAACAGATAATACTCCCTACATCTGTACAACAATTCACCCTTATGTAACAGATAATACTCCCTACATCTGTACAACTCACCTTTATGTAACAGATAATACTCCCTACAACTGTACAACAAGTCACCTTATGTAACAGATAATACTCCCTACAACTGTACAACAAGTCACCCTTATGTAACAGATAATACTCCCTACAACTGTACAACAAGTCACCCTTATGTAACAGATAATACTCCCTACAACTGTACAACAATTCACCCTTATGTAACAGATAATACTCCCTACAACTGTACAACAATTCACCCTTATGTAACAGATAATACTCCCTACAACTGTACAACAAGTCACCCTTATGTAACAGATAATACTCCCTACAACTGTACAACAAGTCACCCTTATGTAACAGATAATACTCCCTACAACTGTACAACAATTCACCCTTATGTAACAGATAATACTCCCTACATCTGTACAACTCACCCTTATGTAACAGATAATACTCCCTACAACTGTACAAAAACTCAACTGTGTGTAACAGATAATACTCCCTACAACTGTACAAAAACTCAACTGTGTGTAACAGATAATGCTCCCGACAACTGTACAAAAACTCAACTGTGTGTAACAGATAATACGCTCTATAACTGTACAAAAACTCAATCTTAAGTAACAGATAACCTTAGGCTCTGTCATTCAGCAGATTATTGCACTGCCATTCTTGTCTCCTGTATATAGCTGTGACTTTATATTTTATTTTATATTTTATTATTTATTTAAAATTTTTGGGAATTTTGACTTGTACTTATACATTTATTTTTTATAATTATGTCTTATTTGACACCAGTCACTTGCTATCTTTTTGCTATACCATTTATTTTTGTTACTTTCTGTTATTATATTATATTGTTCTGTTTGAGCTACTGTATCCTAATAATTTCCCTTGTGGATCAATAAAGTTTGTCTAAGTCTAATTAAAAGAGAAGCGTTCTGAATAAAAACCTTTCAGTCATGTGTACAGCCAAACAGGACTGTTTTGAGCCTGGATTTAAAGGTGCACTATGCAACTTTGGAGTGTGGCGTCTGTCTCTGTGGAGATGTAATTGTTTTGCTTTGTTTCTATGGGGTTAGTTAAATTTAATGCCATATTGTAGATTATTTCAGGCAAAGCAATAACATCTCCATGGTGACAAGCAGATAGAGGGCCCTCAACCAGCAAAGTTACACAGTGCACCTTTAAACATAAATTCCTGTCTCACATTGTCAGGAAGTGTTCCAAATGTATCTGCATGAAACTGAAATGCTGATACCCCATGTTTAGCCCTGACTCTGGGCAACAGCAGGAGGACGAGACTAAACCAGGACTACATCAGGACTAAACCAGGACTAAACCACTACTAAACCAGGAGTAATCCAGGACTAAACCAGGACTACATCAGGACTAAACCAGGAATCCATCAGGACTAAATCAGACCTACATCAGGACTAAACCACTACTAATCCAAGAGTAATCCAGGACTAAACCAGGACTACATCAGGACTAAACCAGGACTAGACCAGCATTACATTGGGACTAAACTAGGACTACATCAAGACTAAACCAGGACTACAGCAGGAGAAATTAAAGACTAAACCAGGACTAAACTAGGACTACATCAGGATTAAACCAGGACTACATCAGGGCTAAATCAGGACTACATCAGAGCAAAACGAGGATTAAATTGGAACTAAACCAGGACTACATCAGGACTAAACCAGGACTACATCAAGACTAAATCAGGACTACAGCAGGAGTAATTAAAGACTAAACCAGGACTACAACAGGGCTAAACCAGGACTACAATAGGACTAAACCAGGACTAAACCAGGACTAAACCAGGACTACAACAGGGCTAAACCACGACTACAACAGGGCTAAACCAGGACTACAACAGGGCTAAACCAGGACTAAACCAGGACCAAACCAGGACTACAAGCAGGAGGCCGGTTCCACCCTGGGGTGTGAACTGTCTGCATAGATGTTCTTCCTTTTTCTGGAATGTTCCGTAGTGTGGCATTCAGCGTATCTAGTTTACAGAAGTGAAGTAGAGGAGTGTAAAAATATTCAAATGTTAATATATGATACTAAATTTGGTGATCATGGGCTGCTGGTGTATACGATACCTTATGGTACCTTTTAGCAAGTTTTATGTGGCTACATTACGTTTTTAGTGGAAGGAAACTTGTTTGTGCAATACACTTGATATATTTACTGTTTGATGTTGATTAAAATGGGTTTATTTCATATTAACATCGCACAAGTGGTGGTTTAACAAAGAAATATTGTTGCTTTATTTGGTAGTTAAAAAACAGAGTATCATGTGCAATAAGTCAATTATCCTATATCGTATTGAATCGTGATGGATGCTGTGATTCCCAGCCCAAAAATGAAGTATAATCCCTTACTGTGGAACATTCCAAGCAATGCAATTACATCTCCATGGAGACAAGCAGGTGACATACCCTCCCCCAGAAAAGTTGAACAGTGCGCCTTTAATGTTCTAAATATGACAGATGAACAATGTTAGTTCTGTTCATTTTTTAAACCAAAGGGGAACTTTTGGTTAACCTGCCCTGAACGGGGTTGAGTAGTTCACTTATTTATGACTAACCTGCCCTACTCTCTGCTTTTCTGCTTTTCTGTTTTTCTGCTTCTCTGAAAGTGTGTAACAACATGTACCATATATATGAACATGTTGGAATCAGATGTGTCTGTGCTTACAGGAAATCTCAAAAACTATACTATACTATGCTAGACTAGATTATACAATACTATATTATACTAGAATAGACTACTAGACTAGACTATACTATACTAGATAATACTATACTATACTAGACAAGACCAGTGTTTCCCAACCTTTTTTGTCTTGTGTACCCCCTGAACCTTTTTGTCATACCTCGAGTACCCCCTCACTCATACGTGTTGATAATTCTCCAAAAGTAGAATGTGACAAAACAGATTATTAAATGAAAATAATTTTATTTCATCTCCTTAATTTGAAAATTTAATTCTCAGGGATTTTCTCTTTTCTTTAACTCAAATTTACTCAAATTAGAATTAAAAATTTCAAAAAAAATCTCCCCCTGCGCCTGGCAGCGACACTGCCGAGTACCCCCTGCAGTGTGCTCGCGTACCCCTAGGGGTACTTGTACCCTTGGTTGGGAAACACTGGACTAGACTACTAGACTAGACTAGACTAGAATATACTAAACTATACTATACTATACCAGATTATACTATACTAGACTAGACTAGACTAGATTAGAATATACTATACTATACTTTACTATACTATACTAGACTGAACTAGACTAGTCTAGACTATATTATATATTTGTAAATAGTCAGAGATGTCTCTTTATCATTTAGATCAAAATGGTCATATCATGAAAGACAACATTCCCTCGGCCCCTTCTCTTATGACTAAAGGGTTTTTTGGATCAGTCATTTGACCGTGCCCTTTTCAAAGAAAAATCTTGTTTTGAATAATCAGTGAACTAGAATGAGATGCAAAACAGATACTCACTGCACACAGCAGTCGACTACATTTCATAAAGCAAAGGAAAACAAACTCAATCTGATACCTTTTGTAATAGTTATCACTCTTTTTATCCCACAAGTTTAGAGTTTATCCGATGACCTTTTGAGTGGAGGCATATTAAAGGTCCCATGGCATGAAATTTTCACTTTCTGAGGTTTTTGAACGTTAATGTGAGCTCCCCTACCCTGTTTAGGCCCCCCCCCCATGGTTAAAAGTTGTGAAATGTCTAAACTGAGCATTTGCGATCCTTTTCTGTGTTACAAAAAATCGGAGCTCAAACGGGCGATTTTGAACAAGGCACCTTATTGACGTCAGATCGAAAAAAGAAATGCAAATGCAGTTCCACCCCCGTCTGTCTGTACTCAGCGTCTCTGTAAATCACGCCCAGAGAGTTTGGACTGTGAATGCGCTAGGCAATGCGAAATGCGTTTTTTTATTTGCCTGGAGGCACGTCCGAGTGTTTCTAGGCTCGGAAGTCCTTTATCTGAGCCTCTGGACCTTTGAACAGCAGTGGTTTAATTTTATTTTCTGTGGAAATGTGTTTATTTTTCAATGGAACGCTTCAAATCTCTCCCCCCGTGCAAAAACACGGAAATGGATCAGCTGAGAGCCGAGAGCGGAGAGTTTGGCCACGCCCCCACCCTCTACTATTGGCCATCTCTTTTCTCCTCATTTGCATTCAAGCAACAACGCCCATAATGGCCTGTTCAGAGAGAGAAAAATTACTCTTTCTCATCTTATCTCTGTTTCTCATGCACTGAGTGTTGATTTTGAAGAAGGATTCATTTACAGTATTAGGGAACCATTAAGGACCCATATAAAAGCATCAAGAAGTACCATGTCATGGGATCTTTAAAGGTGCACTAAGTAACTTTTCCCATGGACCATGAAGATGTCATCGCCTTACAAAACTTGAAAAACATGCATTTTTGCAATTTATGTTGTAACTTGGTCTAGTCTAATTTTTGGAACCTCTGCTCCAAAACACGTTTTACTGACAAAGGATTGGCTGTAGACGTCTCCATTAAAAAGACCCACGGTGATTATTAATTATTATTGATTATAAGTGATGGTCCTTACCTACAGGCAATTCCAAGCTACGACATATACTTAAATGATCCAAAAATGTAACATTATTATTACAAATATTGTACTGTATGTATGTAAATTATAAGAAAATAGACTCCTAATAGACACTACTTTTAGTACTATAGTGGAGGATAAGTGTTCCAAAAAGTCTGAAAATTAAAAATTTTCCACATACCTGTCGTCCAGGTGGGCTTGCTGGCGTGTGGAAGGGCGTTATTGGAGTAGATGTTGTCGTGGCAACCGTCTTTGTGCTGCCATTAGTCAAAGAGCTGCTAGGAGATTTGGTCGCTAAGGAAGTAGTCGTAGCAGAAGTAGTGGAAGAGTTTGTAGCGGCGGTAGCAGTAGTAGTAACAGCAGTAGTAGCAGTAGCAGTGCTGGAGTTTTGGGGTGTGGTTTTAGCCGGCAGGGGCAAGATGGGGCGGGCGTAGGTGCGGAGGGCAGGTGTAGTCGTGGAGGTGAGTTTGGGCGGAGCCGGGACCAACAGGTGAGGAGAAGTGGGCGTGGAAGATTTAGTGACATGTGCAGAGGCGGAGAGCGAGGGAGCCGGGGTGAGAGGGGGAGGTGGGGAGCAGGTGATGGGGGTAGACAGGGCCCCGGCCGGACTGTCCAGGAGCAGAGGGTTTGGGGTGAGGCGAGGGGGCGTGGGGGTTACCGGAGAAGGGGCGGGAGCAGAGGAGGAAGTGGAGGAGGAAGGGGCGGGGTCAGAAGACAAAGCCTGGCTCCCATTGGACGATTCTTTGGGTTCTGATTGGCTCTGACGGGCTCCTGTTTCCCGCTCCATACTTCTACGGGTTTGGGATCTGTAATGAAATGCATTGTTTTCATTATGAACAGTGCCATTTTTATCATTTTATTCTATATTTTTTGTGTTACTGCTTGTTACTGCCCGTTAGTAACTAAAATGTTAACTAAAAGCTAAATTAAGTATTTATCTATTATGGAACCTGCGTGGATTACTGAGAGATTTCACAGATATAACACCACATGGTCATATAAAAGAATGTACTATGATTTAATGTTGAAAATCACATTCTAATGTCTAAATAAAGAGGTTTTTTTAAAATTATCATTGTGGTATCGAAATGAGTATTGAGTATCCAGTCTATTCCTTAGTATCAAAATCACGTTTTTATGTGTCCAATATTTGTTTATAAAATGGACAATACAACTTTTCGAAGGATGTGTGTAGAATCCCTCAGTCGTCCAGGTAGAATCCATGGCAAAAAGAGAAATTCAATTTGTCAACTGAACCAAAGTTTATTTGGTCGAATACGTTTCACAGCTCATCCAAGCTACTTCTTCAGTTCTGGCTCGAGTGCTGGTGGACACTGCTTATAACTGGCTGCAGGGAGGAGCTAACTACAATGAAATTACTTTGAAACTACCACACCTATTTGTTTTCAGTTTCTGTTAGTTAGGTAGGCCTATTAGATATGCAGTGGGCGTGGAATGTGGGGTCACGTTAGCAGAACCATTCAGGGCCATAATGAGTGTTTTCACACCTCTGGACCTGACCTGCTGCCCTATTGTTTTCTTTGGTTGTTTTGATTTAGGTTTGAGGATAGAGTTATACATGGGAGACAAATGATGTCTGAGACCTCCATTTCTGTTCAAGGAAGGATTCTCTTTCTTGACAAAAAATAGCCTCTTTAACTCCCCTCAAACCAGTTCAAGTTGAATTTTTCGAAGGATGGACAAAATGTATATACATTGCCTTAATACAGGCTAATGAAAGTTGGGTTTAACATGTAATGCCACTCTAATGGTGCAGTATGTAACTTTTCTGGTCGACTGTCTCCATGGTGATGTTGTTGCTTTGCCTGGACTTTTCCACACTATGGAATCGACTGTATTTATCGTTTATGGAATTGTAAAAAAAAACAAAAAACATTCTAACTGTGCACAGCTCGTCTCTCCGCAGATTTTTCCAGTAGTGTCCTTGTGGCGTTACCTGCTCGTCTCCATGGAGATAGATTAGTAAAAAGCCATTCAGTGGAACATCCCAGGCAGACCAATAACATGTCCAATTTTTATTTATTTATTTAGTCTTTATTTAATAGGGACAGTGCATATTAATGAACATCTAAAACATTGCAGTGTAAATACACCAGATTATAGCAAAAATGCTCATTTCCATCTGTAGTCCCTGGGCAGGTGACACCACAGCAAAAACAACAAAAACAACGACAAGTGACAATAGCAGCAGTTAAACATTAAAAGTGTCCACGGGTCTGGTTTTCCTTTAGCCGCTGTTTCAAGTGTGATTTAAAGTGTCCAGTGTTGGAGTCTTTCTTATTGATAATGGGAGAGAAGCACAGACGAGTGAAGCACAAGCAAATTCCCCACCAGAAAAGTTACACAGTGAACCTTTAACACGAGCGATTTGGTAATTTCTTAAGCATTTTCAGCAGACATTCCTCATTAAACTACCTTAACACAGCTGTAATAACGGCACAGGTTACTCTCACGTTGAAGCTGGAGCTAAAATATGCTAAAAATAAATAAATCTTCTATGAGGTCTCTGCTTGTTTTTTCATTATGTATGTGAAGATCATCTAAGCACGGGCCATGTTTTCAGTAGCAGGTGCGTGTGGGACGGATGTTGGCATCTGTAAGTCTCGGGCTATCCTCTTAAACTGTACACCACCATATGTACATCATCAGCACATTATGTGGCTTTATGTGGTTGCACTACTTCTTTTTTTTTGCTTATTTAGTGGAAGGAAACTTGTTTGTGCAATAAACTTGACATATTTACTGTTTAATGAAATGTTGAAATGGGTGTATTTCATATTAGCATCGCACAAGTGGTGGTTTAACAAAGAAATATTGCTGCTGAAATCTATTTGGTTCTTAAAAAATAGCCATATATCAGAGTATTATGTGCAATAAATCAATTATCATGTATCGTATTGAATCATGAGGCACCCTGTGATTCCCAGCCTGCAAATGAAGTATAATGCCTTACTGTGGAACATTCCAAGCAATGCAATTACAAATTTAGATCCAAGGAGACGAGCAGGTAATGCCACCAGGACATATTACTGGTCAAATCTGTGGAGACAGGTGAGCTGTTCACAGTTAGAATGTTTTTCAAGATAGTTTTCGAGCAATAAACTATTCTTACAATACATGAGCATACTTTAAAACATGAGCAATTTGGTAATTTCTTGTGCACGTAAGCCTTTTCAGGAGACATTCCTCATTATAAACTGCTCTAGTAACGGCACAGGTTGCTCACGTTGAAGCTGGGGCTAAAATAGGCTAAAAAAAAATCTTCTATGAGGGTCTCTGGTTGTTTTTTCATTATGTATGTGAAGATCGGCTAAGCACGGGCCATGTTTTCAGTAGCAGGTGCGTGTGGGACGGATGTTGGCATCTGTAAGTCTCGGGCTATCCTCTTAAACTGTACGCTACCATATGTACATCATCAGCACATAAACACGGGGTTAAAACGGCGCAGACAGGCCTTCATGGAGTCCCGTGAAGCCGTTTGGAAAGCTGCATTGGACCGGGGCAGTGGCGAACGTACCTGCGCAAAGGGGCCTTGTGTGGTCCACGTTAATCCCGCCGCGCGCCATCAGAAACGGGCTGCATGTCTGACCGCGTCCCCCGCAGCTCGCTACGTGATGATCAGGTCTCGTTTTTCAGCGGGGTCGACACTACAGGCTGCAAAAATGGGCGTGTTTGAAGCCCGCTTGACTTCCTCGTCTGACGGCTCTGGGCAAGTGCGCGTCACCGCTTCCCCACAGTCTCTCCTCCAAGGCTCCAGCGCGTAAAACACCCTCAGAGCCAAAACACCGAGGTCCACAGCAGCACAGGCCGGGCTAGGATCACCATGAGCCGGCCTTGGGTTTAGCTGTCCCCCCCGGTTATCTTCTGTCTTATCTGTTTCCCGCTGGGCCGGTCAGCGGATCAGTGGAGGGACAGTGCCCGGCTCTTGGTCACTGTGAAGCGGCTGCCTGGGCCCGGAGAGTCCGCTGCTGCTGCCGGAGAAGAGGCAGAAGACGCAGTGACAGAGGAGACAGCACCACTCAGAGCTCAGGAGGACCGAGTCAAACGAGATAAAGTCTGGGTTTAATTTGCATGGATGAAAATGCGGTGTAATGAGCGTATTATAAGCGTGACGCATTCTAACCAAGCACCACGTTCGCCCAATTGGCTGCATCAAATTTAATTGCAAGCCTCAATTTTATGAAAGGCTATTCTTATCTGCATATTATTATATTTAATTAACAGGCTACTGTCATTATAGCAGAGAGAGACACGGCATAGACACGTAAAGCTATTCATATTTTAAAGGTGACGTCCAATGTTAAGTATTCAAAAACAGACCTGGAGTTGTGTTTTGTTTCATTTACACATGTTTTATTAACCCTTTATTACAAGTTTGTCTACATCTCCAAGGATCAAAATGCTCTGTAGCATGAAGCTGTAGTTTTACCTTTATAAAACCTTTTACCTTTTACCTTTTGTTCAAGAGAGATTGGCAATTCCAGGTCTGAAATCATCCAGCTGATTCTAGTGAAGGTGTATGGAGTTTAAAAACGCAGTGGAGCACTTCCTGTATTACCACATGACATCACAAGGTGGTGTTCTCTGTTTGAAAAAAGGAGACGGCCTAAATATTCAGCAATTGTGTGTTAAAGATGTGTGAATGAAACAAAACAACTCAACATTATAACACAGATCAGAAAATAACTTAATATGAGCCTTAACAGTAAACACGCTCACCTAAAATACCATCCACTATTTGAGCTTTTATTCTTTTAATTCTTTTCTTAAATTACAACATTGGACAACTCACAAATTAATATTATTATTTGAACAGACAGTGTGACAAGATAAACTTAAAATATATTAATATATATGATGAAACATTTATATAGTTCTCATGCAAAATTACAATTTGTGTTTTATTGCCTATATTCTTCCCATATATGCTTTTTATATTAAATAAATTAGGTAAAAAATAGTAGCTTCCACCTCAGAAATCACACCACTTTACAATACAAATAAATAATTGATCAATTGTATAGGGGTGGGTTAAAGGAAAAGTAAAGTTTTTTTTACAATTTGAGCCTTATTTCGGTAATAAAACAAGTTGTTTTACTCACCCATAGCACTTTGGTGTCATATGCAGCACTTCCAGAGATGTTTTAGATTTCCGGTTAGCCTAGCGCAACTTCTAGCCATAGCTCGGGGCATATAATATATTCCCCGAGCATGTAATATGCCCCGTGCGGGCTCCAAATAGCACAAACTTTAGCACTTTTCAAGTCATAGAAGCCCGATGTCTTACTCTACGATTTCGTTTGAAGCAAAAGTGGCCTGTAATTATTTTAGATTTATCCATAGTTTACAGCTTTGCGTTTCATGTTTGGGTCCCGGGAGCTGAGAGCACAGTCCGCACATGCGCACTGGCGTCCTCATCAACTCGAAACTATGGCTAAATCTCAGATTACAGGCCACTTTTGCTTCAAACGAAATCGTAGACTAAGACATCGGGCTTCTATGATTTGAAAAGTGCTAAAGTTTGTGTTATTTGGAGACCGCGAAGTAATGCCCCGAGCGCTCAATTTAACGGATACGCTACAACATAACTTCTACGAAACTGCTCAAAATGACACCAAAATGCTATGGGTGAGTAAAACTACTTGTTTTATTGCCGAAAGAAAGCTCAGATTGTAAAAAAAAACGTTACTTTTGCTTTAATAGGTTTTTCTTCTTCCCACTCCTTTTCGAGAAATGTGCTTTTCTGTTGTTTACAATGTATATATAATATGTATATGATTATTGTTTCTGTTTTGGCACAAACTCGAAATAAATACGAATCAATCAATCTAAACTAGAACTATGGCACATGTAAAGGTTATGTTTATACTGTTATGAATGGTGCAGGGTAATGTTTCACAGTATGGCATTAGAAAGTATAAACCAGACCCTAACTAGGAATGAATTCACACTGGTTCTGAGTTGGTCCGGGTTTGAGCCTAGTTTAGTTCTGATATGTACAGCTTTGGAAAAAAAAAAAAAAAAAAAAGAGACCACTGCATTTTTTTCTGAAATCAGCATCTCTACATGTATTACAGCCATTCCATTCCAGCGTCTGTAGAATTCCAACACAAACACAAAGCTGAGCTACTTCAGTTCTTGCACCAGGAGTGGAATAAAGTCACCCAAGAACAATGTGAAAGACTTGTGGAGAGCATGCCAAGACGCATGAAAGCTGTGATTAAAAATAAGGGTTATTGCACCAAATATTGATTTCTGAACTCTTCTTAAGTGTAAACATTAGTATTATGTTGTTTTGTTCTGCAAATAAATGCTCTAAACGATAATATCTTTATTTGGAATTGGGGGAAATGTTGTCAGTAGTTTATAGACTCAAACAAAAATGTTATTTTTGCCCAAACACATACCTATAAGTTTACCTGGCCAGCCAAATGATATCTCTCTGTATTTCCTATACACCGCGATACCATCTGGACACCCTCCATCCACTCTCGCTCCTCCGGTTCCAAACCAACTCCGCGATTCTGATTCGTTCAAAGATGGTGACGTCAGTGCACCCGCCTTTGCCCGCAAAGTCACTCTTAGGCAGCGGAAGTTCCGCCTCAGTTTTGAATCAAGATGGCGCAATCTCTGATTGGTTCACTTAGCTGTCTGTCTACGCGCAACCGCAGCGCATTCTGTGGATCAAGCGTTACCAGACTCACTCGCTGGTACAGCGATGAGTCATGGATTCTTCCAGGCAACCTATAAGTAGTAAAATCAGAAAAACTGACTTTGAATTTTGCAGTGGTCTCTTATTTTTTTCCAGAGCTGTATAATATGTATATGATTATTGTTTCTGTCTTGGCACAAACTCGAAATAAATACCAATCAATCAATCAATCAATCTAAACTAGATCTATGGCACATTTAAAGGTTAGATTTACTGTATACTGTTATGAATGGTGCAGGATAACGTTTCACAGTATGGCATTAGAAAGCATAAACCAGATCCCAACTAGGAGTGGGTTTGAGCCCAGTTTAGTTCTGATATGTAGACCTGGTTTGCTCCTGTTATAGTCCTGGTTTTAGTTCTAGTCTAGTCCAGTCTAGGTTTACTTCTGTGTCCTGTGTCCTGTGTCCTTAATCCTTATTTGTGATGTGATGTGTGTGCAAGTGCGAACACACCCTATAGGTCTTAAACAGGTCTAAACCAGATCCCAACAAGGTCTTAAACCAGTCTAAACCAGGTCTATAATGCTCCAGCTCCGACCAAAGAAGGTATTAAAGCTGAACTGCAACTTTTCTGGTACAGGATACACTTGTCTCCATGTCATTCCTTTGCCTGGAATGTTCCATCATATGGCATTTAAAAGTATCTATCAAGCATTTGTTTAATTAAAGGTGTTTTATTGCTCAAATTACCTTGAAAAACCTACATTCTCATGGTCACCTCTCCACAGATGTTACCTGTAACTTGGTCTGGTAGCATCCCTGGCCTCTCTCCACTGAAATAAATAAGTTGGTAGGTAGTAATTACATTTACTCTGTTACATACTTGAGAAACTTTTGAAAGAAATAGTCCTTTTCAGAGTAATCTTCTAGCAGCATACTTTTATATTACTGTATATTGAGTAATATTTTTATTGAAGTAACAGTACTCTTGAAGCTTTGATAATATGAAATGCTTTGAACATTTGTATTTTTTGCTCCTTCAGATATTTAGTTTTTCAAATTTTTTCTCTGTCATTTGAAAATACAGTAGTACCTCACCTTACGAAATTAATTCGTTCCAGAAGTGGTTTCGTAACGTGAAAAATTCGTAAGTTGAGTAGCTATTTCAATGGAAAAAGCCTGATCCGTTCCAAGGTTGTTTTTTTTATAGTGTAACATTTTTTTTATAGTGTAACGTTGTGTTCCTGACGGGCTAAGAGACTAGACCAGGACTAAAAGAACGTGGAATAAACCAGGTCTGGCCAGAACTAAACCTGGATTGGACCTGTTATTATTATAACATGGCAGTGCCGTTGGAGGAGCGCGTTGCTCGTGTCTGCGCACCTTTAAGAGGCCGAGAAAGACGCTCTTTCAGCGGGAATAAGAGCGGGGCGGGGCGGGCTCTGCTTCTATCTGACCTCCAGAGCCGGGGGGCTGACACTGTGAGCTAACAGGCCGCTCTATCAGCGGGCAAGACCGCGGGGTCTCGCTCAGGGTGGGCTCTGGTTCTATCTGACTTCCAGAGCGCAGCTCACACTGTGAGCTGTGAGCCGTGCGGGCGGGCCGAGCCCGAGGAGGAGGCACGCGGCGCTGCGGCTCAATCCCGCAACCCCGGTGTAGCGCGGCCTTGCGCCGTATGGACGTTTTGATCCTTCGATGTCGGCTCTTCCTATCATTGTGAAGCAGAATTCACCAAGCGTTGGATTGTTCACTCACTAAGGGAACGTGAGCGGGGTTTAGACCGTCGTGAGACAGGTGAGTTTTACCATACTGTGTTGTTGTGTCTCCGCTCCCATCGCACGTTCGGCTGCGCCGTGTCCCCCCCAACACACTCAATTGAAAATCTATGAAAGTTCGAGTGTTTAAACGAGAGAGAAATGCGAGAAAAAAGTGTAGAATGTGTGTGGTGAGGCATTTACAGCCCTAAAACATGTAGAACAATTGCCAAATACAAAGTTGTCCTACCTTGTGGACCTCTCCCACCGCGGGCCACCTCTGGAACCTAACCCTGTGTGTGTTGAAGTGTATTTACGTTTCGGGGCGTGCATCTGAGCGCGCATTAACTGAATTTTTGAGATTTGTTGTTTTTAAAGTGCTTTATAAATAAAGTTGGATTGGATTGGATTGGATTGGAGATTTCGAGTTTCGTAACTTGAAATTTCATTCGTATCTAGAGACCAAAATTTGATGTGAAGGCGTTTCGTAACTTGAAATTTTCGTTTGTTGGGTCATTCGTAAGGTGAGGTACCACTGTACCAGATTTTGTGCATTATTTTATGTTTTGCCATTCAAATTTATTATCTGCAATTTATAAATCAGATATTACGTCCCAACAGTTACTCTTTAACTTACTCTTACTTGAGTTTGCGTATACTTCTACCGAGGCACAGCATTCTGACCAGCTGCATCACTGTGTGGTACGGGAGCTGCACTGAACAGAACAGGAAAGCCCTGCAGCTCATAGTGAATGCAGCTGGGAGGATCGCTGGTGTTTCTCTCCCCTCCCTCCTGGACATTTTTAACACCCGCCTCACCCGCAGAGCATCCAGCATTGTGGGTGACCCGAGCCACCCCTCACACAGCCTCTTCAGCCTCCAGCCCTCGGGGAGAAGGTACCAGAGTCTCCGGGCCCACTCCACCAGACTGTCAAACAGCTTCATCCACAAGGCTGTCAGGAAGCTGAACTCTCATCTTACCCGTCTCCGGCGTAAGGTTTACTTGTGTTATTTCAAAACTTTTTTTATATATATATTATGTGCACTGAATGTTATGTCTGTTTTCCTACTGTATATATGTAAGATATATTGCATTAAAAAAAAAAAAAAAGACTTTAAGTGAAGGAACATGTGACCGGATGGTATTTAGTCACACCTGACACTACTCGGACGAACCTGATGACGCTGTAGAAGCAAAACGCATTGTTCGCTCTAAGCCCAATAAAGGAATAAGAGTAAAGTCAAGCGAGTATGCAGTAAACTTCTTCTTTTCTGTAATTATTCAATGTTCCTGTTGTTACCAGCACCTGTAAGCTGTGCACGGAGTTTTGAACTTTTGAATGCCTAAATCTATTGTCTAAACAGATGCGATTTTGATGTAAAACAATATCATTAAATATCTTTAATACATTAGCTAACCAGCACAGTTATCAATTGATTTTCAGTTAATCTTATCAAAATAAATTAGATTTAGCCACTTTTATCTCAGAAGCAGATTGAGTCCAAAAATTTGTAGCCCAGTGTTATACTGAAGTAACGTTACCCTGACTTTAGTAGAGTTTTTGGCTACCTGATTTTAATGTCACATTGTGGAGCATACTAGGCAAAACAATAACCTCTTCATGGAATCCACACGGTGACGGACCTTCCACCGGAAATGCTTCACAACACAGCTTTAAAGCTTAGGAAAGTGAACAGAATCTTTGAAATCCCAGTTGAACCAGATTCCGGCGTAGAGAGGCTGAGTGAAGGTGGTCTGGACACTGTGAAGGAGTTTCATGGTTTTGTCTTGAACGTTATAAAAGTCCAGAAGCCCTGCACTGTGGTCCAGGTAAACCCCTATTCTAGATCCAACTGGACCTAAGACCCGTGTGCGTGATTTGTCAAACCAAAATGAAAATCCATCAATGTTATCACAATCTAACGCCCAGGAATTCTTATTGTGTCCAAAAACACAGTCATCTGAATGGCCCTTTCTTTTTATATTCCTGTATGACACTGCTATTGCAACCCCGTACCCGCTCCACTCCACCTCCCAGTAACAGCGGCCAGTCAAACTCTCTTTACTCAAAACCTGGTAGAAATCGGTGAATCTGTCCAAATGTTCGGAATAGTTTTGGCTTTGCCGTGAAAGTGTTGCTTGTCGGTTTTCTCCAGACAGGAAAATCAAACAGTGAGCGGTGTTTGGGTCCAGGGTGATTTCCTGTGAGTGTTTTATAAATTCATCTCTGGATTTGAGGTCAAGTTGCATGGTTTTGTGGAGCCAGTTCTTCTCTTACTCCTCTTTGTGCTGTTGTGCAGATGGTGAAGAAGGGGTCTCTCTCTCAGCCAGGCTGTCTGTTAGTGAACAAGTTACCAGTGTCAACGATTAATTGACCAGTCGTGACTAGTCAACTGTAAAAATAGTCTTATTTTGATCATTGCAATCGCCATCTGGACTTTACAGACCAGGGGTGTCCAAATGTTTTTCACAGAGGGACGCATATTTGCAGAAACATAGCAGAGGGCTGTGGGCTGGGGGTCTATAGAGCGTTTTCACATGACGTCATAATCTTGGAGATATTCGAAACAAAGCGAACATTGCACTTATGCCACCAAGTAAAAAAAAAAAAAAGCAAAATGGTCAACTATTGTCGGGTCCTCGGCGTCACAATAGATCGGACAGAGAAAAACACCTGCAGTTCTATCGTTTACCTAAAGTAGTGACCGACCAGGGTGAACAGACAGAGCGATCATCAAAGGAAAGGAGGCGATTGTGGATCGCCAGTCTCAACCAGAACTTGGATGGGAAAAATCACGACAACATTTGCATATGCTCAGCTCATTTCACAGCCGGTAGATATTTCATACTGTGCATTCTGATTGCTATTGTAATTTTTTTATTTGTCATTATTTACGTCCATGCCACAGTAACTTATTAAACTTTGTTAGTTGTAAATACTTGTACATGTTCATTTCCTTCATTAGCCCCTACAGTAAATTGTATTACAATGTTCATATTTTAATCTTTGCAAAACGTGAATAATAAAAAGCGATATACTCGTACTTAAAGACGTTACACATGTAATACAAGTATGCCGACCTTTGCCATCACAATATGCTTGTCTCCAATTTTCTGCACTTTGCGCTCTCGTACCAGCTACAAAGAAACTGGTTGTTGCCTCCAGACCTTTAGAGCTCTGAAGGTCTTGTGCTGTATCAGGGCTTGGGGAGAAAACCAGGTAGTTGACAATATCGGGATCGCTTACAGCAGCAGAATTGACAAATCGCCACTGTTGCTGAACAAACTTGAATCCATCTCATGCGGATCTTCTCGCCCAATAAATTTGAGTTTGTTCATATAACGCTCCTTTTCTTTGGCATCCAACTTATCCCTATACAACTGGTCAACTGTAAGTTCTGGATTCCGATGTGGAAGGTTTATAGCAAATTTTAGATTTTTTTTCTGCATGGTTGCTTTATACATGTGTTTAATTTTGAGTGCGCAATATCTCCAAGATGGCCCCACATCCGTGTAATCATCCCATTTTTCCGGGTTCGTGAAAACGCTCTATACAGTGAGACTTTCAGATAGTTGCATTTTCCAGAACTACAACACCTTTAAAAAGACTTAGAACACTAATCCCCAGCCCACACAATGTTGTTTGAGAGGGACTTGTTTAACACTCAAAATCAACTTACCTGTTGTAGTCTAACAAAGCTCCAGACAGAGAGGTGCCTATGGTTAGTATCACACCCTCAGTCCCCAGGGAATGTTGACAGGTTTGGACACCCCTGATATGGACAATGCACACAAAAAGACAAGTTTATAAGATTAAGGCACACTATAATCCTTCATTGCTTTTTTTTTTTTTTTGTAATTTTCTTTTTTATTTCCTTAAGGTGACCCAGTCTATTAATAATTACAAATTAACAATTCGTACGTGCTTTCATAGGACGACTACATGTCCTTACTTTAGTTAGTTTATAGTTTTCTTTCTCAAAATATTTTATTTTACCTATAATTTCTTGCCCCCCCCATTTTAATTCTTTTGATCATGCATACTTCTTATGTATTTCCTTCTTTTTTAGTATCATTTTATATTTTTGATTTAATTTTACATCCATCCATCTATCCATTTTCTTCCGCTTATCCGGGGCCGGGTCGCGGGGGCAACAGTCTAAGCAGGGACACCCAGACCTCCTTCACCCCGGACACTTCCTCCAGCTCCTCCAGGGGGACCCCAAGGCGTTCCCAGGCCAGCCGGGACACATAGTCCCGCCAGCGCGTCCTGGGTCTTCCCCGGGGCCTCCTCCCGGTGGGACATGCCCGGAACATCTCTCGAGGGAGGCATCCAGGAGGCATCCGAAACAGATGCCCGAGCCACCTCAGCTGGCTCCTCTCGACGTGAAGAAGCAGCGGCTCTACTCCGAGCTCCTCCCGCGTGACTGAGCTCCTCTCGCGGCCGGAGGTCAGATGACACTACAACAAAGTCGATCATCGACCTCCGTCCTAGGGTGTCCTGGTGCCACGTGCACTGATGGACACCCTTGTGCTCGAACATGGTGTTCGTTATGGACAAACTGTGGCTAGCACAGAAGTCCAATAACAGAACACCGCTCGGGTTCAGATCAGGGAGGCCGTTCCTCCCAATCACCCCTCTCCAGGTGTCACTGTCGTTGCCCACATGGGCGTTGAAGTCCCCCAGGAGAACAACGGAGTCCCCGGTAGGTGCACTGTTCAGTACCCCTCCCAGGCACTCCAAGAAGGCCGGGTACTCTGCACTGCTGTTCGGCCCGTAGGCCGACACAACAGTGAGAGACCTGTCCCCGACCCGAAGGCGCAGGGACGCGACCCTCTCGTTCACCGGGGTGAACTCCAGCACTCGGCGGCTGAGCTGTGGGGCAATGAGCAGGCCCACACCAGCCCGCCGCCGTTCCTCGCGGGCAACGCCAGAGAAATGGAGGGTCCAGCCCCCCTCAAGGAGTTGGGTTCCAGAGCCCAAGCTGTGCGTGGAGGTGAGGCCGACTATATCTAGTCGGTAACGCTCAACCTCCCGCACAAGCTCAGGCTCCTTCCCCCCAGCGAGGTGACATTCCATGTCCCCAGAGCTAGTCTCCATGTCCGGAGATCCGGCCGTCGAGGCCCCCGCCTTCGACTGCCGCCCAGATCTCTCTGCACCCGGCCCTTATGGATCCTCCTGCGGGTGGTCGGTCCACAGGAGGACGGCCTCACGTCGCTTCTTCGGGCTTTGCCCGGCCGGGCCCCATGAGGAAAGGCCCGGCCACCAGACGCTCGCTGGCGCGCACCCACCCCAGGTCTGGCTCCAGGGTGGGGCCCCGGTGACGCCAGTCCGGGCGACGTATCTGGCCTTGTTATTGAACTCATCATAAGGGCTTCTGAACCGCTCTTAGTCTGACCCGTCCCCCAGGACCTGTTTGCCTTGGGTGACCCTACCAGGGGCATAAAGCCCCCGACAACATAGCTCCCGGGATCATTCGGGCACTCAAACCCCTCCACCACGTTAAGGTGGCGGCTCAAGGAGGGGTGATTTAATTTTCATTATTTAAAATTACTATATTTTTTGTTGTTGTTGTATTTATTTAGCAATTTTATCATATTAATTTGAATTTCATTATTTTGAAATACTTCATACGTTTTAATTTGAAATCCTGCGTATAAATTTAAGGAGGTGTATAGGCAAAATAAAATATAAAGTACAATAATTTAAAAAACAAAGCCAAATAAAGCATCGTTCCATCTTATCTTTCGTAGAAAACGTGAAACAAAAAAAAAACCTTCATCTTTTAGTGCTGCTGAGCAAATTAATCCACGTGTTTTGGATTAATGTGGGGAAACAGGAATGCCCAGACAGGGGAGAAAGATGCAAATATCAAATAAGTGAATCACACCGATCACGATTCATTTTTGTCACTACATCGTCTAGGGTCAGAATAAAAATTTAAACTGTCTCATTTGCAAATGTACTAACAAATTCTCCAGATAGAGCATTTATTAAACACACAGTACACATATAAAGTACACATTTTTATATGAGTAACACAGAATGGCTGAACCTACCTCTGCTTTAAATCCAGGTAGATGGTCTTTGGTGCAGAGAAGTGTCAGGTGATGTGCAGTGCGTAACTATTTTCTTGGCTTTCAAACATGTAAAACTGGTTTAAATAGTGTAGCTAAGATGAAGGTACAGAGCAGCCTTGTTAGGTATTTGTCTTTAAGTATAACTGCAGCTGGAACATGTCGCTGCAGGATTTCAGGCCATAAACGTTTGTTCGAAAAAACACAGATGAGAAACTGTGGTGTGAGATCCTGTGTTGTCAGAATTACATATTGTATTTATTTTGTTATGTGTAGACAACATATTATTTGAACAGATTATTCAAGCTCTAGTGTGTCCTATGAGGAGTTCTGTCAGAATCACCTCTAAGCTGCGAAGACATCGGCGGTCTGTATACATTATAAAATGCATTGTATATGTATGATAAAAGGAGAAATTCAATTTGTCAACTGGACAAAGTTTATTTAGTCAAAAACGTTTTGCAACTCATCTGAGTGGCTTTGTCAATACTGGTTAGAGTACTGATTAGACACTGCTTATATCTAGCTGCAGGGAGGAGCTAACTATACTGGAATTATTCTAAAACTATTTGTTTTTGAGTTTCTGTCTTTTGTTTTTCCAATTTCTCTGGCGTCTAGTTTAGCATTGTATATGTACATTTTTATTCTTCTTATTTGTATATACTTACTTACTATGAACTAGATATTATGTGTTCTTAACCCAACACTTTCGCTATAAAAAGTAACACCATCACTTTTGCCGGGTAATTTTTACCCAATATAATATACCCAACAAAAAGTACATGTCATGAAAAATGACACATGAAAAAACACATGATAAAATATAGCTGCAAGCAGCAATGTGGGGCCAAGCAGCGACCCAGCCTAATTTGATGAGATGCGTTGGATCAGTCTTCGCCCAAGGATCCCAGGGATACCAAATTTTTGAAAATCGGACTTACAGTTCAAAAGTTACAAGCAGAAATGTCCCTCAAATTTTGACCTGTTGATGGCGCTAGAGGGTTTGAGGTGGGGCCCTGTAATTTTTTGTGGGGAATCCTGGGACAGACTAGAATACGTCTGACAAGTTTGAAAATAATCCTATGAAGGGTTCCCGAGATATGAGCTCACTTCCTGTTTGGCGACTTTTAGGACACGTTTGATTGGCTCTCACAACAAAACAATAAGAGATATCAAAACTCCAGGCAAGTTTGTGATGAGGCTCAGTCCAAAGATGCTATGTACCAAATTAGAGCAAAATTGGTTCAAAATTGAGTGAGGAGAACCATTTTGAGTGTTTTTCATAAAATTCAAAATGGCGTACATTCTATTCCGGCTGACATGACGTCATGGGGTGCATTTGATTCGACTGGGCCCAGGGATCCCCGGGATACCAAGTTTTTGAAAATCTGACTTACGGTTCAAAAGTTACAAGCCGAAATGTCCCTCAAATTTTGACCTGTTGGTGGCGCTGGAGGGTTTGAGCTGGGGCCCTGTAATTTTTTGGGGGGAATCCTGGGACAGACTAGAATGTGTGTGAAAGTTTGAAAATAATCGTATGAAGGGTTCCCGAGATATGAGCTCACTTCCTGTTTGGCGACTTTTAGGACAGGTTTGATTGGCTGTCATGACAAAACGATAAGAGAAATCAAAACGCTGGGCAAGTTTCTGATGAGGCTCAGTCCAAAGATGCTATGTACCAAATTGGAGCAAAATTGGTCCAAAATTGAGGGAGGAGAAGCATTTTGAGTGTTTTTCATAAAATTCAAAATGGCGGAAAATCTACTTGGCGGAAAATTACGTCACAGAATGCGTTGGATTCGTCTTGCCCCAAGGAGTCCAGGGAGGCCAAGTTTTGGAAAATCAGACGTACGGTTCAAAACTTACAAGCCAAAATGTATCTGCAACTTTGACCTGCTGGTGGCGCTAGAGGGTTGGGGGTGGGGATGTAAAATTTATTGAAGGGCATCATGAGACTGTCTAGAATGTGGGTGCACACCATTTGTTGTGTAAATTACAAATTAAGTTGTAGGAACAGAAGAATTTTATTGATTTTCACAAAATCCAAGATGGCGGACATTCTATTCCGGCAGACATGATGCGTTGGATCAGTGTTCGCCCAAGGATCCCAGGGATACCAAAATTTTTGAAAATCGGACTTACGGTTCAAAAGTTACAAGCAGAAATGTCCCTCAAATTTTGACCTGTTGGTGGCGCTAGAGGGTTTGAGGTGGGGACGTGTAATTTTTTGTGGAAATTCCTGGGAAGGACACAAACATCTGTGAAAAGTTTGAAAATAATCCTATAAACGGTTCCCGAGATATGAGCTCACTTCCTGTTTGGCGACTTTTCGGACACGTTTGATTGGCTGTCACGACAAAACGATAAGAGATATGAAAAAAACGGGTACGTTTCTGATGAGGCTCAATCCAAATATGCTATGTACCAAATTTGAGCAAAATTGGTCAAAAATTGAGGGAGGTTAGAAGCATTTTGAGTGTTTTTCATAAAATTCAAAATGGCGGAAAATCCAACCTGACGGAAAATGACCTCATATGGTGCGTTGGATTCGGCTTGGCCCAAGGAGTCCAGGGATACCAAGTTTTTGAAAATTGGACATATGGTTCAAAAGTTACACGCAGAAATGTACCTGAAAATTCCTGCAACTTTGAGCTGCTGGTGGCGCTAGAGGGTTGGGGGTGGGGGCCTATAAATTGCTGTGGGTAATGAGGAGACTGGCTGGAATGTGCATGCCAAATTTCACAACTTTTTACCAGACGGTTCTAGGGGTTGCCATAGACTCCCAGAGGCGGAAGAATAATGTATAATAGGAATCAATAGAAACACTATAGGTGCCTTGCAGCTACCGCTGCTCGGCCCCAATTACTTGGTGTTTGGTCCACCCATTCCTGGGACATGTGAGATTTCCCTGGTGAAGCACAGACTCCTCGACACACGAACAGTTGCAGGAGAGAGGAACAAAAAATAGTATTTTTTCAGAGGGTAAAAATGACCAGTTGACTAAAATATGACTAAAATATTGTTCCCTTTGAAATCACCACTTTGTGATATTTATTTATAACCACTGCACTATATAAGGATAGATACACATTCCAGGACCACTCTTACTTACCTATTCCTTGCGTCCTCTTACATTAAATTCATTACATTCTTACATTCCTCTTTGACTGTCGCCGGGTGAAAATCACCCGAAAGCCTGTAGGAAAAAGTGGGCTTTGGGGCAGGGAAACACCTACACCTTCAAAGATGTCAAAAACAATGGCGAAGCTCCCCAGGGACCCATGACACTCAGAAAAATGCAACATATTGAAAATCCTGTAAATACTTTTGCTCGGATGAAAATCGCCTGGCGATAGTGCTCGAGGGTTAATAAAGACTGAATTTATTTGAACTGTCAAAGCTAAATGCAGCCAGCAGATGGTGCTCAGGAATTGTTAATTAACTGTTAGCCAGGGCTCTCAAGTTTTGAAGTTTGGTTGGAGGATGCCTTATAAATATTGTTTGATTGATTGATTGATTGAGTGAGATTTTTTTGTTGTTTTTTTTTGTGGGGGGGCTTGAAATGGTCAGGTGTAAATGTTGGTCTAAAGAGCAAAACTACAAAGAATTGTAGTTTTGAATTAGAAGGTACTTTGTTAAAATGGAAATGCTTTTATAACAAAAAGTCCATATAATCATTCAATAATTCAATAATACACAGGATATATGTTATCACACACACACACACACACCTTAGTCCTGGTTTAGTCTTGGTTGAGTCCTGGTTTAGTCCCGGTTTAGTCCTGGCTTAGTCCTGGTTTAGACCTGGTTTAGACCTGTTTTAGTCCTGGCTTAGTCTTGGTTTAGACCTGGTTTAGTTTTGGTTTAGTCCTGGTTTAGTCCCAGTTTAGTCCTGGTTTAGACATGGTTTAGATCTGGTTTAGTCTTGGCTTAGTCCTGGTTTAGACCTGGTTTAGTCCTGGTTTAGTGCCGTGTTAGTCCCGGTTTAGTCCTGGTTTAGACCTGTTTTAGTCCTGGTTTAGTCCTGGTTTAGACCTGGTTTAGTCTTGGCTTAGGCTTGGTTTACACCTGGTTTAGTCTTGGTTTAGTCCTGGTTTAGTCCCAGTTTAATCCTGGTTTAGACCCGGTTTAGTCCTGGTTTAGTCCTGGTTTAGTCTTGGCTTAGTCCTGGTTTAGACCTGGTTTAGACCTGGTTTAGTCCTGGTTTAGTCCTGGTTTTGACCCGGTTTAGTCCTGGTTTAGACCTGGTTTAGTCCTGGTTTAGTGCCGGGTTAGTCCCGGTTTAGTCCTGGTTTAGTCCTGGTTTAGTCCTGGTTTAGTCCTGGTATAGACCTGGTTTAGTCTTGGCTTAGTCTTGGTTTAGACCTGGTTTAGTCTTGGTTTAGTCCTGGTTTAGTCCCGGTTTAGTCCTGGCTTAGTCCTGGTTTAGACCTGTTTTAGTCCTGGCTTAGTCTTGGTTTAGACCTGGTTTAGTTTTGGTTTAGTCCTGGTTTAGTCCCGGTTTAGTCCTGGTTTAGACATGGTTTAGATCTGGTTTAGTCTTGGCTTAGTCCTGGTTTAGACCTGGTTTAGTCCTGGTTTAGTGCCGTGTTAGTCCCGGTTTAGTCCTGGTTTAGACCTGGTTTAGTCCTCGTTTAGTCCTGGTTTAGTCCTGGTTTAGACCTGGTTTAGTCTTGGCTTAGTCTTGGTTTACACCTGGTTTAGTCTTGGTTTAGTCCTGGTTTAGTCCCAGTTTAATCCTGGTTTAGACCCGGTTTAGTCGTGGTTAAGACCTGTTTAGTCCTGGTTTAGTCCTGGTTTTGACCCGGTTTAGTCCTGGTTTAGACCTGGTTTAGTCCTGGTTTAGTGCCGGGTTAGTCCCGGTTTAGTCCTGGTTTAGTCCTGGTATAGACCTGGTTTAGTCTTGGCTTAGTCTTGGTTTAGACTTGGTTTAGTCTTGGTTTAGTCCTGGTTTAGTCCCAGTTTAATCCTGGTTTAGACCCGGTTTAGTCCTGATTTAGTCTTGGCTTAGTCCTGGTTTAGACCTGGTTTAGATCTGGTTTAGTCGTGGTTTTGTCCTGGTTTAGACCTGTTTTAGTCCTGGTTTAGTCCTGGTTTAGACCTGGTTTAGACCTGGTGTAGACCTGTTTTATGTTTATGTTTATTTGAGCAACTTGCAGGTTCCATTTAAGCTAAATTTCACAAATACAAACTCAAAATACAAACAAATACAAACTTATGTCACATGTCTCTGCAGTTCCTTTTGCTCAAAATGGAGCAGGTGGAAGTATAAACTTATGTACTCCTGCTCTGTTTTAGTCCTGGCTTAGTCTTGGTTTAGACCTGGTTTAATTTTGGTTTAGTCCTGGTTTAGTCCCGGTTTAGTCCTGGTTTAGACCCGGTTTAGATCTGGTTTAGTCTTGGCTTAGTCCTGGTTTAGACCTGGTTTAGTCCTGGTTTAGTGCCAGGTTAGTCCCGGTTTAGTCCTGGTTTAGACCTGGTTTAGACCTGTTTTAGTCCTGGCTTAGTCTTGGTTTAGACCTGGTTTAGTCCCAGTTTAGTTCTGGTTTAGACCCGGTTTAGATCTGGTTTAGTCTTGGCTTAGTCCTGGTTTAGACCTGGTTTAGTCCTGGTTTAGACCTGGTTTAGTCCTGGTTTAGTGCCGGGTTAGTCCCGGTTTAGTCCTGGTTTAGAGCTGGTTTAGACCTGTTTTAGTCCTGGCTTAGTCTTGGTTTAGATCTGGTTTAGTCCCAGTTTAGTCCTGGTTTAGACCTGGTTTAGACCTGTTTTAGTCCTGGCTTAGTCTTGGTTTATACCTGGTTTAGTCCCAGTTTAGTTCTGGTTCAGACCCTGTTTAGATCTGGTTTAGTCTTGGCTTAGTCCTGGTTTAGACCTGGTTTAGTCCTGGTTTAGTGCTGGGTTAGTCCCGGTTTTGTCCTGGTTTTGTCCTGGTTTAGACCTGTTTTAGTCCTGGTTTAGTCCTGGTTTAGACCTGGTTTAGACCTAGTGTAGACCTGTTTTAGTCCTGGCTTAGTCTTGGTTTAGACCTGGTTTAGTTTTGGTTTAGTCCTGGTTTAGTCCTGGTTTAGTCCCGGTTTAGTCCTGGTTTAGACCCGGTTTAGATCTGGTTTAGTCTTGGCTTAGTCCTGGTTTAGACCTGGTTTAGTCCTGGTTTAGTGCCAGGTTAGTCCTGGTTTAGACCTGGTTTAGTCCTGGTTTAGACTTGGTTTAGTCCTGGTTTAGACCTGGTTTAGTCTTGGCTTAGTCTTGGTTTAGACCTGGTTTAGTCTTGGTTTAGTCCTGGTTTAGTCCCAGTTTAATCCTGGTTTAGACCCGGTTTAGTCCTGGTTTGGCTTAGTCCTGGTTTAGACCTGGTTTAGTCCTGGTTTTGTCCTGGTTTAGACCTGGTTTAGTCCTGGTTTAGTCCTGGTTTAGTCCTGGTTTTGTCCTGGTTTAGACCTGGTTTAGTCTTGGTTTAGTCCTGGTTTAGTGTCGAAATAGATGCAGAAATAATCTGATAATATGACTCACCCATAAGAACGCGGTCACTCCCGATAGTTTGCGTATCCATGTATGCACGTGTCACGGTCTTTAATAATCCGGAGCTCCGGAGAAAAGGACATATCCCGAACTTATCCCGTGTCCCGAGGCGAGAGTTTCTTCTTACGTAGCATTAACGTAGCAAGTTATGGATCCTTCTTCTTTGGAAATGCGCGTAAATATCACGCGGCTCGCTCACAGCTGATCGGCGAACAGGCGCAAACACAACAGCGGTAATCGTCATGATTGAATTTCGCCGTCTTCCAAAAGGTGAGGGATTTTCATGCCTGATTGATAAAATGCCACAAGGGATGGAAGAAGGGATGACCGTTTTAGAAGAGGGATGATTTTGACAATTTTTTCCCACAGGGGGGAATGCCATCCCCCCCATCCCCCCTCAACTCGAGTACTGATTGAATTGCTTAACAAAATTTCAGCGTGAGAAATACCATGTGTGGCGTGTGAGTGTGTGAACTCGTTGAAATGCGTGTGTCACACTCTCAAAGCGTGAGACTTGAGGCTGTTAGCCTATGTACCGTTTGAATGGTTCCTGGGACAACTTTCTAGACAGCGAAGTGCCTACAGTTTAAAATGGAGCTGGAGGACATGTCACAATTGTATGGTGGAGATCTGTTGACCTACTTAATATTTCTGTAATTGCTGGGTGTATCCACATGAAACTGGCGCAAAGTTCAAGTCAGTTCAAAGGACTTTAAAGGTGTATTGTGTAACTTTTCTGGTGGAGGGTCCGCCAAATGCTTTTCTCCATGGAGATGTTATTGCTTTGTCTGAAATGTTTCACAGTATGGCATTAAACCTTTCTATGTTCATGAAGACCAAACCAGGCCAAGTTACAGGTCACATCTGTGATAAGGTAACCTTGATCACAGCCAGAATGTTTTTCTAGGTATTTCTGAGCTACAAACTCCATCAGCTGGGACTCAATACCGCCCTGTGCAATTGGATTGTGGACTTTTTAACCAATCGTACACAGAGTGTTAGAGTGGGGGAAAAACACCTCCTTGTCATCAACACCGGGGCCCCTCAAGGGTGTGTCTTGAGCCTGCCACCTCCCCGTCCAACCTCATTGTCAAGTTCGCCGATGACATACTATAGGACTGAGGTGCAACATCTGGTGTCTTGGTACCATAGCAACAACTTGGCTCTAAACACCAAAAAGACCAAAGAAATGGTCATGGATTTCCGCAAGAAAGGACACAAGGACCACCAACCTCTCTTCATTGGCACAGACGTGGTGGAGAGGGTGAGCAGTTTTAAGTTCCTGGGGGTGACAGTGACTGAGGACCTGTCCTGGGGCACTCAAATCGCCTCGGCCGTGGGAAAGGCTCAACAACGCCTCTATTATCTGAGGAAGCTGAGGAGTACATGTATCCCCAGACGCCTGATGAACTTTTTTAACTCTGTGATCAGTTGTGTGCTGACGTATGTTTTTTTAGTGTGGTTCTCTAGCTGCACTAAGACTGACCAGCAGGCACTCCAGCGGGTGGTGAAAACAGCGGGGAGAATCATTGGGACAACTCTCCCAGAGATCAGCACCATCTATTCCACTCGCTGTTTGAGTAGAGTGCGGAACATCCTGCGGGACCAGCACCACCTTGCTCACCACCTCTTTCAACTGCTGCCCTCAGGGAGAAGGTACAGGGCCATAAAGGCCAGAACACACAGACTGGCCAAAAGCCTGTATCCACAAGCTGTGAGGCTACTGAACACTGCCCCCCACCCCTTTCTACCCCCCTTCCATGGACATTAACCACACTCACCAATCAATAGTTCTGAACTGGTTTTGCATTGCTGCATAATGTCACTATTCTCATATATCTGTCTGAATGGCCCTGCTCTCTAATGCACTTTAATGATAATATTAATTACATGTCCTGATGCTGCTGCCAATACTGCTGTACTGATGTCAAATGTTTACAAATGTTCACATTAGGGTTATTTAGGGGTTACTGAGGGGTATTTATTTATTTCACTGGGTTTGCACTTTACTATTTTGCACTTTACAACTACGTATGTGGATGCTCCAAATACACTTTCATTGTTCTCTCTTGTGCAATGACAATAAATACTTGAATACTTGAATACTACAAAACCTGTAATTGAATAAATGTAAGGTAGAGCTGTTTAATTTCATACTGTGAAACATTTCAGGCTACGGTTGCCAACTCCCTGAAAAATAAATAAGGGACACCTCATTGGCAGGGCTGGCCCGAATGCCTTTACCCTTCCTGGTGAAGTGAGTATTTTTAACCCTTTTTTGTATGTGTGAAGGGATTTTTTAAATATTAGACTCAAACCTGAATTGAATTAGATGCATATTTGAGTTATATGAACACATGGAAAATAAATCATTATTAGTAATTTATTTTTAATACAAAATAACAACATTAACAGAATTTAAAAAAAAAAAACCTGTCCTGCTTAACTTAAAACTGTATAAATTAATGTGAAGGTAGAATCCAATTCAACTAAATAAACTTTGTCCAGTTGATTAATTAAATTTCTCCTTTTGCCATGTATAAATTAATATACAGTAAAACAATACAAGGCAGAACACAGAGCACTGCCTGGACAGGACAAATGATACATGTTCTAACTATCTCTCTATCTGAACTTGTAAGAAATGTGTAAGGTTATACAGTATATTATGTATTTTTTATTATCTATCTGATCTATGTATTATTTTTTTATGTATTATTTATCTATTGAGTGTACTCACCTTGCAATTCTACTTGTTTATTATAATACAATTCTTATTCACATCCATTGTACTTTCCCATATTAACCTTCACCAGAGGGTTAAAAATCTTTCTTTACATACCATATCTGCCTCTGGTGTTGCATGGTGGACAATAAATTGGTCTAGGGTTCCCCTAGTTTTTGTGTCCCTTATGTTTCTTGTGTGTCCACCACTGGAAGCAGGTTGCTTCAGGTCAGTTAGTCCACCATGGGCTATGGAAAAAGTCCTCTAAACTCCCAAAGGAGGAGTACCAGAGCTGCCATCACCCAGCGCTGTGATGCAAAAACTGGGAACAAAAAGAGAATTCCCGATAAACAAACCACTGCTGAAACGAAATGCAGACAGCAGAGGGCGCAAGGTCAGCATCAACTCTCATGCAGGCGCAGGTGAGAAGTCGAGATTTATTTCATTATTTTGGCCTGTTATTTATAGGATCTTCTGTTCAAGTTATTTAAAAGTGCAATGTGTAACTTTTCTGGTGGAGGTGAATGTCAATGACCAATGACCCATAGAAATTTGCTTCTCCCCTTGGATTTTGCTTTCCCTAGAATGCGTGAAGAATCGTCCAGGTAGAATCCATGATAAAAGGAGAAATTCAGTTTGTCAACTGGACAAAGTTTATTTGGTCGAAAACGTTTCGCAACTCATCCGAGTGGCTTCGTCAGTTCTGGTTAGAGTGCTGGTTAGTCACTGCTTATATCTAGCTACAGGGAGGAGCTAACTATATTGAAATTATTCTAAAACGATCTCAGCTATTTGTTTTTCCAGTTTCTCTGGCGTCTAGTTTAGCATACTAATTCAGCCCCTAACGACTAATTTTCACACCTCTGGACCTGACCTGGCTGTCCTATTGTTTCCTTTGTCTGTTTTGACTTCGTTTTGAGAATGGAATTATATATGGGAGACAAGTTATGTCTGACTCCCCCATTTCTGTTTAAAGAAGGATTCTCTTTTTTGACAAAATCGCCTCTTTAACTCCCCTCTCAAACCAGTTCTTTTATAATAATAATAATAATAATTCATTGCATTTATATAGCGCCTTTCATGACACCCAAAGCGCTTTACAGTTCATTGTTCATTCACTCCACACTTGGTGGTGGTAAGCTACTTTCTGTAGCCACAGCTGCCCTGGGGCAGAGTGACGGAAGCGAGGCTGCCAATCTTTTCCCTGGCTAAGATCTGAACCTCACTGTCCTCAAATGAATGGCCCGTGGCTTCTAGGTGGAGATGTACGGCAGATGACGGTCCACTCTGGCACGCCCGTCTGTGTTGGTACATCCTCTTGTGCAGTGGCTGTTTTGTTTCTCCAATATAGCGCTCACTGCAGTCTTCACTACACTGAATGGAGTAGACCACATTGCTTTGTTTGTGGCTCGGTGTTTTGTCCTTTGGGTGGACTAGTTTTTGTCTTAAAGTGTTTGTGGGTTTGAAATAAACTGGGATTTCATACTGTCTGAAAATCCTCTGTTTAGGATATCCACAAACAGAGAGGGCAATATCCTAAATGGGATATCCTAAATGGGCTGTCAACAAAACCAAGAGAGACAAGGGCAAGAAACAAGACAACAGAGAATCCGAACCTAGGAGGAAAGGTGTAGCGATTCCTTACCTGGCCGGCGTTTCGGAAAAACTACAGAGGATTTTCAGACAATATGAAATCCCAGTTTATTTCAAACCCACAAACACTTTAAGACAAAAACTGGTCCACCCAAAGGACAAAACACCGAGCCGCAAACAAAGCAATGTGGTCTACTCCATTCAGTGTAGTGAAGACTGCAGTGAGCGCTAGAAACAAAACAGCCACTGCACAAGAGGATGTATCAACACAGGCGGGCGTGCCAGAGTGGACCGTCATCTGCTGTACATCTCCACCTAGAAGCCACGGGCCATTCTTTTGAGGACAGTGAGGTTCAGATCTTAGCCAGGGAAAAGAACTGGTTTGAGAGGGGCGATTTTTGTCAAAAAAGAGAATCCTTCTTTAAACAGAAATGGGGGAGTCAGACATAACTTGTCTCCCATATATAATTCCATTCTCAAACCGAAGTCAAAGCAGACAAAGGAAACATTAGGACAGCCAGGTCAGGTCCAGAGGTGTGAAAATCAGTCGTTAGGAGCTGAATGAGTATGCTAAACTAGATGCCAGAGAAATAGGAAAAACAAAAGACAGAAACTCAAAAACAAATAGTTGAGATAGTTTTAGAATAATTTCAATATAGTTAGCTCCTCCCTGTAGCTAGATATAAGCAGTGTCTAACCAGCACTAGAACCAGAACTAACAAAGCCACTCGGATGAGTTGCGAAACGTTTTCGACCAAATAAACTTTGTCCAGTTGACAAATTAAATTTTTTCTTTTATCAAACCTTTCCCTAGAATGTTCCACAGCATTAAATTTATCTCCTATCACCATGGATACAAGCCATCCATCACACCATCAAGCCAGATTACGTGTCAGATCTGTGCCGATGCAAGGCCGCTCACATGAAGAATGCATGCTTTTCCAATGCTTCAATCAATCAATCAAACAATATTTATAAGGCGCTTTTCATACAAAATTGTAACACAAAGCACCCTACAGTGGTCAAGGATTAGAAGATTGACCTTATTTGATCTCGCACAGGAGAAGTTGTTTCTATATTTGACCTGGGGACCATCCCCATGATTTTGTTTTGTTATTTAGGCTTTGGTCAGGCCCTAAGCTGGAGGATTTTACCTATGGCGCATGTTTAGGTTGGTGGGGGAAACCGGAGTACTCGGAGGAAACCCACCCAGACACGGGGAGAACATGCAGTCTCCGCACAGAAAGGCCCGGGCAACCCGAACCTTCTTGCTGTGAAGCATGAGTGCTAGCCACTCAGCCACCGTGCCGCCAGGAAAAAAAAAAAAAAAAAACAGGAACAGCAGCAACAACAACAACAGTAACAAACAGCAGCAGCAACAGCAGCAGCAACAACAGCAGCAGCAACAACAGCAGCAGCAGCAGCAGCAACAACAGCAACAACGGCAACGGCTTATTCTGCCATTAAAAAAATCTGCAATATGCAAGACGTATGTTTAATGCCATACAGAGGTACATTCCATCCAGGCGAAGCTATAACACCATGGAGACAAGCAGGTGCAGAAAAGGTACGCAGTGCACCTTTAAAGGAGGTTTTACTTTTATTCTTTAGAAACACGAATTGTAGCCAACAACTGTAGCCTACTTTCTAACCTTGATTATAGGCTGTAGTACATTCATGAGTAGTTATACAAGTACTAGAAATATGATTACTGAAGTAAAGACTGTCCTCTACTGGGAATGACAAAACATATTGGCTTAATATAGCTATGGAAATGTACAACAATGTAAAACAATACAATTATAAATGGTCTAAATACAGCCCCAGAAAAAAAAGAGAGACCACTGCATTTTTTTTCTGAAATCAGCATCTCTACATGTATTACAGCCATTCCATTCCAGCGTCTGTTGAATTCCAACACAAACACAAAGCTGAGCTACTTCAGTTCTTGCACCAGGAGTGGAATAAAGTCACCCAAGAACAATGTGAAAGACTTGTGGAGAGCATGCCAAGACGCATGAAAGCTGTGATTAAAAATAAGGGTTATTGCACCAAATATTGATTTCTGAACATTAAACATGTAAACATTAGTATTATGTTGTTTTAAAATGAATTTGATCTTGTTTCTTTGCATTGTTTGAGGTCTGAAAACATGTATCTTTTTGGTTATTTTGACCACTTGTCATTTTCTGCAAATAAATGCTCTAAAAGATAATATTTTTATTTGGAATTTGGGGGAAATGTTGTTGTCAGTAGTTTATAGACTCAAACAAAAATGTTCTTTTTGCTGGATAATTTTGCAGTGGTCTCTTTTTTTTCCACAGCTGTATGGCTAATATTCGTCAGTTTGATTGTCTGAAATCTCAAGAAAATAACCAAAAATGGATTTAAACAACACAAAAATGTATTTAAACAACACAATGGATAATGTGACTGGAATGTTATTTGTGAGGCACTTGTTACACAGTACAAAGTCAGCTCACCTGTGGCAGTTCCAGCTAACTCAGTTCTTATGCAGATTGTGTTAAAAAATAAAGCTTTAAAATATGTAGAATGTTGACATGCAGCTGCATGTATCAACCTATTTTGAACATCCTCCTTTACTGGACAATACAGAGATTCCTCATTTTGTCATTTTGACAACCATGCCTTTGCAAATTAAATATTAGAATATAAATATTAGAAATGTTAGTGAAACTCGTATAAAGACAGTGCATGAAAATGATAATTAAGTGTTTTAGTCACACGGTGTTCACGGTGATACCCCTTGACCCATCGAAGAGGCTGGAGATACAGAAAAGTGAGATGTTATTAATAGATAGGTATTTTTCTACTAAAAAAGGTATTTAATTTTTGATATTTTTACGTGATCTGATTGGTTGAGCAGAGACAGAACTTACTGCCTTGGAGGAACTGTGAGTATCAAAACACACCACCTATGTCTCCATTAACCCCAGTGCTGTGGGTAAGCATTCACACAGTACATGTTCTATTACAGTTACGAATAAAAAAAAAATACTATCTTTATTATTATTACTAAAATGACTATTACTATTATTACTAAAAATTGCTGCTACTCCTTAAACTTTTTTTTGTACAAGAATGGAATTTGCCATTGTTTTGTTTTGTTTTGCTTTTCAACTGAACTGACAAGGAAGCTAAATCAATAATTTAAGTTATGTTTTGGAAGACGGGGTGGGATTCAATAAGTTTTCTTCTTCCCACTCCTTTTCGAGCAAAAAACAAATTTATTCAACTGTATATTGGTTACATGTATTTATTTCCTTGCATTGACCTGCTCAAATGAATAAATAAATAAATGAAATGAATTGATTGATTTTTTTCTATTGTAATAATCTCCGACTAGTAAATCCAAATGAATTGTAAATATTCTGTTATAATCTTCTATTATATTCTAATATTCTAAATAACTATTGATATTACCAAATTCTATCACAGGAAACCATAAAATGCTTGTTATTTGTCGTGTTGTGTGACAGGAGGGTGTTTTAGTTTGGAGGAGGTGCGACAAAAACAGGAAAAGGAAATGATACAGGCAAAACGGAAACCCAAACAGGTGAGATCCACTGTCAAACTTAAATCTGTAAACAAATTAGATGGACCTTAAAACGATTCAAGAATTATATTTTACAGTGAGATTTGCGTGCATTTACCATACATTTACCATACAGAAAAAAACAAGGGACCACTGCAAAATGATCAGTTTTTCTGATTTTACTACTTATAGGTATGATAACAGGAGAAGTTCAATTTGTTAACTGGACAAAGTTTGTTTGGTTGAAAACGTTTCGCCGCTCATCCGAGAGGCTTCGTCAGCTCTGTTTTCAACCAAACAAACTTTGTCCAGTTGACAAATTGAACTTCTCCTGTTATCATGGATTCTACCTGGACGACTGAGGGACTTTTCACGCATACTTATAGGTATGTGTTTGGGCAAAAGGAACATTTTTGTTTGAGTCTATAAACTACTGACAACATTTCCCCCAAATTCCAAATAAAAAAATATCGTTTAGAGCATTTATTTGCAGAAAATGACAAATGCTCAAAATAACAAAAAAGATACATGTTTTCAGACCCCAAACAATTCAAAGAAACAAGATCAAATTCATTTTAAAACAACATAATACTAATGTTTACTCTTAAGAAGAGTTCAGTAATCAATATTTGGTGCAATAATCCTTATTTTTAATCACAGCTTTCATGCATTTTGGCATGCTCTCCACAAGTCTTTCACATTGTTCTTGGGTGACTTTATTCCACTCCTGGTGCAAGAACTGAAGTAGTTCAGCTTTGTGTTTGTGTTGGAATTCAACAGACGCTGGAATGGAATGGCTGTAATACATGTAGAGATGTATTCATTTCCAGAGTTGTAGCATGTTAAAAATATGGAGAGACATACAGTTTTTCTTTGTTTTTTGTTTTGTTTTTTCAGATAAAAGAGCATTTGACGGTCCAGAGAAGATAACATTTCTGCCCAAAATTCTCTTCACCAGACATCATATTCTTCCACCCAAATAACAGTTTCTTTCACTAGATAATGTTGCTTTTATATTCAAAACATTCTTAGTGTGAGCAGGGTAGCCTCTCTCCTGATTTTTTTACCCGTAATGTTCTCCAAACAAAAAGATACCTTGTGTAAACTATTCCACTGTGTTATGTCTTTGTCTAATGTTATTGATTGTATTGCATTCCTATTCTGTTTATGTTCTTGTATCACTGAAGAGAGAGGGGAACGTTAGTGCCCCCATGTCAGCTGCTCCGTCCATTTCCAAGACTTTTCGTTGTTTACAATGACAAATAAAGCTTCCATTCCATTACAACTACTCGACTTCATGCAAAAAATTTGGTACTTGATTTTGATACCACAAAATCTAAAAAAAATTCTGGGGTGAGACTGAAATTCCATTAGATGATATATACACAGTGGTACCTCACCTTACGAAATTAATTCGTTCCAGAAGTGGTTTCGTAACGTGAATTTTTCGTAAGTTGAGTAGCTATTTCAATGGAAAAGGCCTGATCCGTTCCAAGGTTGTTTTTTTTTATAGTGTAATTTTTTTTTTTATAGTGTAACATTGTGTTCTGCTTCCTGATTGGCTAAGAGACTGTAGACCCAGGACTAAACGTGGAATAAACCAGGTCTAGACCAGAACTAAACCAGGTCTAGACCTGGACTGGACCTGGACTAAACCAGGACCGGACCAGGTCCAGACCCGGACCAAACCGGGACCAGACCAGGATTAAATCACCCCGTGCGGCTTTCCGCTGGCCTCGCGCGGCTCCTGCGCTCGCCCACGCGTGCTCGGCCCGCACGTGCTCGGCCCCGAGGGGGAGGCACAGCCCGGGCGCCGCGGCTCCATCCCGCGCCCGCGGCCTTGCGCCGTGTCGACGTCGCTTTTTGATCCTTCGATGTCGGCTCTTCCTATCATTGTGAAGCAGAATTCACCAAGCGTTGGATTGTTCACTCACTAAGGGAACGTGAGCGGGGTTTAGACCGTCGTGAGACAGGTTAGTTTTACCCTACTGATGATGTGTTGTTGTGTCTCCGCTCCCCTCGCGCGTTCGGCGCTATATTGAGCCGTGCCCCCCCCCCCGCCCCACGCTTCACTATCAACACATTCCGTTGAAAATCTATGAAAGTTCGAGTGTTCATCCATCCATCCATCCATCTTCGTCTGCAGAAGTTCGAGTGTTCAAACGAGAGAGAGTCTTTCGTAAGGTGAGGTACCACTGTAGTGTGATTGTGAGTATTACAGTTCAAATACTTGTTATTCATTGAAGCATAATCTTGTATTATTTTGTGTACATTCATAACGGAGTACAAGAAACAAGACCAGATTTAGACCAAAGATTTTATTCATATAGCTCTTTAGAGGGAGAGTATTTCAAGTTTTTATTTCAAATTTCATAAATATGTCCACGTTCCCTGATACGGGATGAACACTTTTAAATATATGTTCAAAATTTTGCTTTTGGCGGCATGGTGGCTTCACAGCAAGAAGGTTCTGGGTTCGATCCCCGGGTCGCCTGGGCCTTTCTGTGTGGAGTTTGCATGTTCTCCCCTTGTCTGGGTGGGTTTCCTCCGGGTACTCCGGTTTCTCCCATCAACCCAAAACATGCACCATAGGTAAAATCCTCCAGCTAAGGTCCTGACCAAGCCGAAGCAAGAAGATCATGGAGATGGTCCCCGGGCGCAGTAATGTGCTGCCCACTGCTCCTAATAACAGGATGGGTTAAATGCAGAGAAGAATTTCTCCAGTGTGAGATCAATAAAGTCGCTTCTTCTTTATTGTTTATTCTTAAATGGTCCATATTACGCTATTTTCTGATCTATGTTATAATGTTTTCTCTTCAAAAACATAGTATGTGCTTCTTTTAAAGGGATATGCCACCCCCAGGTCAAATTTGGGCATCTCCCCACAGTCCAGAGACTAAAATAAGTGGTGGAATACAGTCGAATCACGCAGTACGCTGCCAGGGGAATCCCAGTTACGCACTGGGAAGGGAGTTCCCCTGTTGCACAACGTGGTGCGTGATTCGGCTGTATTCTTCCGCACTGGAAAATAGTTCCCACCCAAAATGACCAAGGCAAGCTCTCCGTGTTGATTTGCACATTTATTTGCACTCGATATGAATGCACACTACACATAAAGTAATTGGGAAACGCATCGAGCAAATTAATTCCTTTTGGCCGAAATCTTTCTCTGGCGACGTTAGACTCCAGTCTAAGGCGGAGGAGCTGCAGATACCGCGGCGGTCAGTGGCGACCAGTGTTGTATAGTAACAAAGTAATAATACTTCACTACTGTACTTAAGTACATTTTGGAAGACTTTGTACTTTACTTGAGTTTTTAAAAAAATGATAACTTTTACTTTTACTTCACTACATTTCCGAATTTAATTGCATACTTTTACTCCACTACATTTTCAATGTGCCGTTTAGTTACTCGTTACAAAAAAAACCTCTACTGACTGAAGGAAGTCAGGACGTGCCTGGGCTTGTTCGCTACTTGCACATGACAATCAGCCTACGCCTGTTGGTTTCATGCAGCTAGTTTAATCAATCAACATCCCTGATGGAAGAGGAGACAGCATCCACGGCTACAAATGAAGGGGGACCTGACCATGAGCATCCCGGGCCGTACTTAAACACAATGTTCTCTTACGCTTATATGAAGGATTCGTCCTATCGAATGAAGTGCCTCTTGTGCCTTCCAAGAAACGTGGAAATCCTGTCTTACAGAAACTCCCCGTCCAACCTCAAGAAACACATCGAGGTAAGTTCTAGATTAATGAAATTGTTAGCGTCTATATTCCAATTTCAGTAACCATAACATGGACATTCTAGACACCGTTGTGAAACCTTGAGCATAACATGTAGAAATTAACTTTGTGTGACATTGTTTCGGTTACACAAAGTGTATTTGACGATGTTGGAGCTAACAGGCAAACTTGGCTTTTTCGGCTCAAGGGAAGGCATAGCTGTAGGCTAAATGTAACGAATGAGAAAGGGCACACGAGATCAAAAGGACAAAAAATAAGATTAACATGTGCCTACTTTTAAAAATGTAAACAACGCTGTGTGTTTGTGCGATCTAAGTAACAAAGCAAGGGTTAGCTTCAGACTGCCTTTGCTTGATACTTTTACTTGTACTTTTAATTACATTACTTGAGTACATTTATTTTTACATTACTTCTCATACTTAAGTACAAGAAGTTCCAGATACTTTAAGACTTTTACTCAAGTAACATTTCAGTCAGTGACTTCGACTTTTACCAAAGTCATTTTTGGGAGGGGTACCTATACTTTTACTTGAGTTTGATTTTCCAGTACTTTATACAACACTGGTGGCGACAGACTCGGACAATGGCTGGGTGAGCAGGAAAACGCTTTCCACCACTTATTTTAGTCTCTGGACTGTGGGGAGATGCCCAAATTTGACCTGGGGGTGGCATATCCCTTTAAATTACACTGGTCTACAAGCAAAATGCTTCCGGAACAAAAGTAGTGAAGTTTTTCTTGGTTTAGGTCACTAATAAAGAAAAGGTAAGTCAGAAGTGCTGATTGGCTAGTTCCCAAGATATAGTATTGGGTCAAAATAGGAAATTTATGCAAAATAAGGCAAAAACGGTAGTTTATCAGAACAGTGGTGTTGCCAGGCGTACGGCCGTACGCACTAGGCGTACCTTGGAGAGATTTTTTTTTAAAATTCCTGTTTGGCACTTTTGCAAGACAACATTAAGTGAATACAAATGCATTTTTAAAGAAATTGAATGTTTTAATATAAATAGAATGTGTGAGATGGAGAGCCCAAGCGAACTGGGTCCAATCAGACTGGAAGTGCGATAAGCACCAAGTTCACAGCCCTACAGCACACTCCTCACGCCCCCCCCACAAAAATGATACATCCAACATTCCATCGCAGCAGGTCACCTCCTCAGTATACACACAACGAAGTTCAAGTCCTCTTTACTGAAATAGTGATATTGCTCGAATTCAACGATATGTTTGGCTGGAAAGACGTAATTAAAGTGTTGCAAATGCGATATTAAACTGTAGCCTACGACGTGCGTGGACTAGCAGACAACGGATCAAACTTAGGTAAGCCGGCTTTTACTTTATTTGCCCGCCGATGGCATGATGTAATCCTACAAATTTTATTGACAATGTCTGTTTCCACTGCCTCTGCCGAGCGCTCGTTCAGCACACTGAGACGCCTAAAATCGTACCTGCGAAACACCATGGGTGATGCGAGGCTTACCGGGCTTGCTCTCATGAACATTCACTTCAACATGAAAATCGATAGTGAAGCGATCATGAGACAGTTCGACGCATCTGGTAAAAGGCGACTAAATTTCAAATAGATTGCTCTACAAGCATGCTCTTTGCTGTGCTTACGGATGTGTGGCTACTGTGTGGCCCATGTAGGCTACTTGGGGGGGGCAGTAGCTCAGTTGGTGTTTGTCCACCGATCCAAAGGATGGCGGTTCAAATCCCGCTCTTGACATAAGAAACATCAGTGGTTGAGCAGTCAGATCCACTGACCCACAGGTTGGTTGGTACGATTCCAGCTCCCACAGATGAATGCTGCCGTTGTGTCCTTGGGCAAGACAGTTAACCCACCTCGCCCCCAGTGTCTGCGTGCATTGGTGTGTGAATGGGTGAGTGGTTCCTTGTTGTAAAACGCTTTGGGTGGAAAAGCGCTATATAAAGATTTACTGTGCACGAATGTGAGTTTTAAAATATGTTCCAATTAGGGATGTCAACAATTAATCGACTTACGATTAATTGTCGATCAAGACATTGGTCGATTAAAATGCATTAATTGTAACTAATCGCTAACTGTCTGCGTGTTCCTCCGCTCCGGGCCGTAGCAGGCTCCACGTGAAAGCGCAGTGGAAGCAGCCCGCTGTCCGGCCCGTGTGCCGGTGTGTGTGAGCGTGTGTGTGAGTGAAATGTTTTCCCCGATCAATTCATTTTTTTATCATTTCATATCACGGAGCTTTTACAAAAAACGTCCTCAATTTATTTTCAATAAAGAATGCACATTTGTGTGCTTTTTACTAAGGAATAATTAATTGAGGAATACTGTATACCAGAGGTCTTCAACAGGGGGGTCGCGACCCCTAGGGGGGTCGCGGAGGTACTGCAGGGGGTCGCAAAATCTTTTGATTTCACTTTAAAATAATATAATTTTATATTTTACAGTGTAAAATACAGTATTAACCTGTGTATTATTTCCTTGTATTGGATGTAGCAATGTTTATACATGACACTAACCTCAATTTAATATAAAACACAATTCATTTGTTCATTTTCTTCCACTTTTCCATTTTCTGGGTCACGGGAGCTGGGATCACATGCGGTCAACCCGTCAAGAGCGGGATTCGAACCGCTAACCCCTGGATCACGAGACATATGCTCTACCAACTGAGCTACTGCCACCCCTAAAACACAATTCTATGCCGTATATATAGTAGGGGGTCCCTGGCCCAGTTCACCATCTGTTTGGGGGTCCCTGGCCTGAAAAACGTTGAAGACCCCTGCTGTATACAATATAATAATACTATGATATATTTTTGACTCAGTGTTATGTATACTATAGCTTATATTCTTAAAAACCCTATTGAAACACTAAAATTCAGGTGAAAACCCCCGCTTATCAATTAATCGTAAGTCAATCGATAAGGTCAATCAACTTTAGATTAATGAATTAATCGATAATTTGCATCCCTAGTTCCAATGTGTATTGTTCGTGTGTTGTTCACATATTACATTCATATTGTACACATTGTTAAATTTCAAGTTCTTTTGTTGTATTGTAGCCTACAGATTTGGGACAGTACGATTTTTTTTTTTTTTTTTTGGAGGGGATGGGGCATTTCAATCCTGCAGGCGCCCCTGTATCAGAAGGTACAGTGTGTCTACAAGCAACCAGTTCTATCTGAAAGCCTGTCTGCACATTCCAATACATTCATTTTAATATGTTTTAACATAAAATATTTTTTGATTTCACATAAGAGAGATGCCTCGAAATTGTGTGCACCTGATGTCTTAAGATATTTCTTGTTTATTTCTTGACGGATAAAGAAGTGCAAGTTAAATATTTTCTAAATTTAAATATTATTTTTAAGCAAAAATGCCTAAATCTATTGTATAAGCAGGTGCGATTTTGATGTAAAACAATATAATTAAATATCTTGAATACATTAGCTAACCAGTACAGTTATCAATTGATTTCCAGTTCATCTTATCAATATAAATGAGATTTAGCCACTTTTATCTCAGAAGCAGATCGAGTCCAAGAATTTGTAGACCAGTGTTATCGTCTGCTTTTATAACAGTCCTGATATAGATTGAGACCATTCGAAAACTGTTCAGGAAAAGTAAAAAAATTGTCCTAATATGATTTTTTCCCTCTGTATCGATCCTTTAAACCGGTCCGTGGGTGCTTATCTGTTCCACCAGCAGAGGTCGCTTTATGACTGTCATTCTGCAGGTGCAAACTAAAGGGAGTTGACGCTCAGTAAATTATTCCCAATGCCCTGTCCTAAAATTACAACTTGGTGTCATTGGTAAAACACGTGATGGAGAAACAACGGCTGGTCCATCTCCCTCTGCGCTTTGAGAGAGAAATACTGTAAAGGTCATTTTAAACACGCTGAGCGACTGGAAGTGTTTTTGTTTATGTTGCATGTATGTAAAGTCAGGGCACGTAAATGTCAGCATCGTGCTTCTTCAGTCCTTGGCATATATTATTAAAATGTCATACTGGGTAACTGGAGCAGCTGTCTGCGCATGCGCCTGACACACTGCACCGTCCTTCGCCTTTGTAGTTGTTTTGGACGGCCATATTTGTAGTCCAAATGAAATGATCGTGACGACGGTGGTGCGTTCAGGGATCACTTTTAGTAGGCTGTGGTGCAAGTTGCCTGTGTGCGGTTTGTACCAATGATTAAATACACGGAGACTATTGCTTTCAAATATTTATTTTCTAATCACCAAATTTATTATGACGACTTTGAGATTACTCATCCCTAGAGGTTTGCCTAGAGGTTACTTCAAATTAACTCAAAACATTGTACAATAACTTAGACTTAGACTTAGACAAACTTTATTGATCCACAAAGAAAATTGTTTTAGATATGATAGCTCACTCATCAAATATAATATATAACAGAGGGTAAGAAAAAATAGATGGAATAGCAAAAAAAGAGCAAGAGACCAGTGTCAAATGAGACATAATTATAAAAAATAATGATAACTGTACATGTACAAATCAGAATTAAATACAAAAGTGGCAAAAGAAGAAATTCAATTTGTCAACTGGACAAAAGTTTATTTGGTCGAATACTTTTCGCAGCTCATCCAAGTTGCTTCTTCAGTTCTGGTCAGATGCTGGTGGACACTGCCTATTTGTCTGCCTGAAGGGAAGAGCTGACTACAATGAAATAGAAAAGTAGTAATAAAGTACAAAATACAATATCAAATAAGATGTACAATCCCAGGTATATACAGTTGTAGGGAGCATTATCTAAGGCAGGGGTCGGCAACCTTTACCACTCAAAGAGCCGTTTGGACCCGTTTCACACCGTAAAGAAAACACTGGGAGCCACAAAACCCTTTTGAAATTTAAAATGAATTAACACTGCATATAACGTCTTTCTTTGCCTTTGTGCCATAGAATTACATTTTGAAAATGAATGAACTAAAATAAAATACATTTTAATTAAATACAGTGGTCATATCGTGGTTCACTTTTCATGGCCTCGCTGTTTCGCAGATTTTTAAAATTCCAATTTTTTTTTTTTAATAGTGTATCAACGCGCATTTCTGCGTCCTGATTGGCTAAGCGACTGTAGACCTTTCCCGATTCGTCAGTCATTCTCCTCCATGTCTCCTGTACAGGATGCGTTCAGTTTGCCAGATTTATATAAATGTTCGATCGCAGTGTGACTCTGAAGTGCTGTATGTTTGCAAGTTTTCTCCCCGACAAAACCCGCCACAGTCATAAGAACTGTGAAATACACATGAAATACACTTTGGTTTCTCTAATACTGTGTTTTTTTGTTGAAAATCTACGAACGTTTGAGTGTTTAAACAAGAGAGAAATGTGAGAAAATGTTAATTCCAGTCTAAGAAAAGTGTAGAACGTGTGTTGTGACGCGTTTACAGCCTTAAAACATGGAGAATAATTGTAAAATATAAAGCTTCGCAGATTTCGCTTATCATGGGTTATTTTTAGAACGTAACCCCCGTGATAAACGAGGGACCGCTGTACTGAGCCGCATCAGAGGGATCAAAGAGCTGCATGTGGCTATTGCACAAGGGTGAGATAATAAGAAAATTAAAACAAAACAATAAAACAAATAGCTTCAAGGAGGCTTGCAGTACAACTTCACATATGAGGGATTGTTGCTTTCTACAGTGTATTTGCACTCATTAAAATATAAAACTAATAAAACTAATGCATTATTTTCCTATAGTGTTCTATTTACTTTTATAACACATTTAAGCAAGGTAATTTAACAATATAAATGTATATAAATAAATGGGGAACACAGTAAACAGAAAACAAGCAAACAAACGGCATAAATGGTAGTAGTTTGCCATGAAATATCAGAAAGGTTAATTCGATACAGCTCCATACAGCTGTACAATAACTCACCTTTGTGCAATAGATAATACTCCCTAGATCAGGCATGGGCAAACTACGGCCCGGGGGCCATATGCGGCCCGTTAAGCTTCTTAATCCGGCCCGCCGAACTTGAAGAAATTATATTAATAAACCTTGTTAATGTTTTTAAGTTTTAATTTCCCTGCAATTCTGGCGTTTTCCAATAGCTGACGCACTAGACACATTGACCTTTGTTGAGGTGCAGCGTTTTGCTTTACTCTTTGACCCCTCAGCCCTCCTGTAAAGATGAGCAGAGCTAAGAAAAGAAAAGTGAACAGAGAATATCGAGTTTAATAAGGAGTGGACAAGTAAATATTTTTTCACCGAATACTTATCAGCTGTTGTATGCCTGATATGCCAAGAGACTGTAGCGGTTTTTAAAGAATATAATATCAGCCGTCACTTTGCCACAAAACATGCTAACAAGCAGTCAACGAAAGAACGAAAGAACCTGAAGGATAACAGAACTTTCAGTGCTTTAAAATAGTAACTGTTAGTAATAAAAAAAGCTGTATTTTATTAATTAAATTTTCTGTGTTTTAAGAGTCATTTAAATAAACAGCTAAATACCGTGGAACTTGAAAGATGGACATTTTGTTGTAATGCTTTTGTTCATTTTTAATTGAAATAAAGCACATGTTTTCTACATATCCCATGTTATTTTTAGTGTTTTTACCAAAACACTGAATCCAGCTGCTCCTGGTCCGGCCCTTCTGTCAAATTTTAGAATCCTTTGTGGCCCATGAGTCAAAAAGTTTGCCCACCCCTGCCCTAGATAATACTCCCTATAACTGTGTATAGCTGGGATTTGTATTTTATATTTTATTACTATTTTTTATATTTAAATCTGATTTGTACGTATACATTTATTATCATTATTTTTATTTGTATAATTATGTTTCATTTGACACTGGTTTATTGCTCTTTGGTTGCTATTTCCATCTATTTTTTTACCCTCTGTTATATATCATATATCATATATTATATTTGATGTGTGAGCTACCGTACCCAAAACAATTTCCCTTGTGGATCTATAAAGTTTGTCTAAGTCTAAAACTAATACAGTGGTACCTCACCTTATGAAATTAATTCGTTCCAGAAGTGGTTTCGTAACGTGAAAAATTCGTAAGTTGAGTAGCTATTTCAATGGAAAAAGCCTGATTCGTTCCAAGGCCCCGATCCAAGTTTTTTTTTTTTTATAGTGTAACTTTTTTATAGTGTGACAATGTGTTCTGCGTCCTGATTGGTTTCTCAGACTGGATTTAAACTTTTCTCACATTTGTCTCTCGTTTAAACACTCAAACTTTCATAGATTTTCAACTAAACGTATCAATATTGAAGTGTGGGGGGAAGCGGGAGGGGGGAGAAAACTGCGCGGACACGTGTGCGCAGCATGACCCGGCGCAGAGCTGACAGCAGGACTAGACCAAGATCTAAACCTGAACTGGACCAGGACTAAACCAAGACTAAACCTGGACTAAACCTGGACTACACCAGGTGGATTAAAGCGCCGCGTGCGGGTCTATTTCCTGGTTTCTCACGAGTCACAGCTGAGGCGAGCAGAGAGGAGGAGACCGCAGAGAGGAGGGGACCGCAGGCAGTCTGAGCGCATGTGAGCGCGGCTCCTCCTGGTTTAGTCCAGGTTTAGTCCTGGTTTAGTCCAGACCACCGCGGCTCCTCTAGACCTCCTCTAGACCTGGTCAGGTCTAGAGGAGGACCTGGTCAGGTCTAGAGGAGGTCTAGACCACCGCGGCTCTTGCATGGCTCTCGCTCACATGCGCTCAGACTGCCTGCGGTCTCCTCCTCGCTGCTCGCCTCAGCTGTGACTCGTGAGAAACCAGGAAATAGACCCGCATGCGGTGCTTTAATCCACCTGGTCTAGTCCTGGTTTAGTCCTGGTTTAGTCCTGGTTTAGTCCAGGTTTAATCCTGGTCCAGTCCAGATTTAGATCTTGGTCTAGTCCTGCTGTCAGCTCTGCGCCGGGTCATGCTGCGCACACGTGTCCGCGCAATCTTCCCCCCCTTCCGCTTCCCCCCACACTTCAATATTGATACGTTTTGTTGAAAATCTATGAAAGTTTGAGTGTTTAAACAGAGACAAATGTGAGAAGAGTTTAAATCCAGTCTGAGAAAAGCGTATAATGTGTGTGGCTGAGCGCGCATTATTTGAATTTTTGAGATTTCGCGTTTCGTAACTTGAATTTTCTTTCGTATCTAGAGACAAAAATTTACCGTGAAGGCGTTTCGTAACTTGAAATTTCCGTTTGTTGGTTCATTCGTAAGGTGAGGTACCACTGTACCTTATTTTCATATGGTGTTGTATTTACTTTTATAATACATTTAAGGAAAGTAATTAAACAATATAAATAATAATTTAAAGAAATGGGGAACACAGTGAAGAGAAAACAAGCAAATAAATGGCATAATTGGTGGTAGTTTGCCACAAAATATCAGAAAGGTAAATTCCCAAATATGAGGGACAGGAGGACACTGGACAAACTGCTCTCCATCATGGACACTCCTGCTCACCCACTGCACCAGACCATAAAGGGACAGAGGAGCTCATTCTCCAACAGGCTCCTACAGCTCCGCTCAAACAGTGACAGATACAGGACTACATTCATACTATAATACTCCCTCCAACTGTACAACAGCTCACCCTTATGTAACAGATAATACTCCCTAGACTAGACCCGGGCATTTCAAGGCCCGGTAGCCAAATACGGCCTGTGAGCCAACTCTGACCGGCCCGCGAAAGGTTGTTTGGAATTAATAAAATCAAACCTATTTTCAAAATTGTACATAATGCATTTGAACTGATGATCAACTGTCAGACGTGCTTCACATCTCCACCTCAAACATCCAACCTGACTTTGATGCACTTGTTAAAGCTCAACAGCTAGATTTCTCTCACTGATCAAGAAAAAAACACTAAACATGCTAACTTTGACTTTTTTTCTACACAGTTTGGCAGTTGGACACACATTTTGTGACATATCTTGTATTATATTATTTGGTATACAAAGACATTGTGGTGTCTTAATAGAAATCAGCCAATATGAGTGGACAGGTTCACAACATTAGGAAATTGCTTCAGTACTCGGAGCAGAATGTAAACAAATACTTAACATGCAGCAAAAAAAATAGAATAAAATAGAGTAGAAAACCAATAAGCTATAATATAACACAAAATTTACAAATTTACAAGAATATAGCAGTGCAGGTGATGATCAGTGCAAACGGGGGGAAGGTTAGGGTTAGGGTTAGTCCATGACTAGGGTGAGAAGGGTGGGATGCAATCTGAAAGTTAAGAAAGTTAAACTCAGAAAGCATTGTGGGGTTAATGGTGAGTTACAAATGTTTCACGTTTACCATTGTTTTGAATTTTTTTACTGAATAAATTCAGTTTTTGTAAAACCTCACTCTCTCATTACTTAATAATAACACAGAACTTACCAGTTTCTGTAAACAATGCCATTTACTGATTTCAACGTAGAAATAAAAATGAATAACCAGAGTAGACTTCAAACTTTTGGCCCGGCCCTCCACAATATTTTCTGCTTCTCATTTGGCCCCTGGGGAAAAATAATTGCCCACCCCTGCCCTAGACAATACTCTCTACAACTGTATATAGCTGGGATTGTACATTTTATTGATATTGTATTTTATACTTTATTACTTACTTTTCAATTTAATTCTGAGTTGTACATATACATTTATTATAATTTTTTATTTATATAACTATGTTTCATCTGACACTGGTCTATTGCTCTTTGATTGTTATTCCATCTATTTTTGTGTTACCCTCTGGTCTATATTATTAAGTCTAAGTCTAAGTCTAAAACTAATACCTTATTTTCGTATAGTGTTGTATTTACTTTTATAAAACATTTAAGCAAATTAACTAAACAATATAGGTAATAATTTAAAGGAATACACAGTAAACAGAAAACAAGCAAACAAACGGCATAATTGGTGCCATAAAATATCAGAAAGTTCCCAAATATGGAACCTGATCGTTTTTATAAAGTTGCACATTGTTTCTATTTGAGATGTGTGTGTGTGTGTGTATATATATATATATATATATATATATATATATATATATATATATATATATATATATATATATATATATAGCATAAGCATATATAGCATATATATGACATGCTTTTCTTGATCTTATTTATCTATTTAATTTTTTGCATGCTCTTGGCATCCAGTGTGGGCAGCAATCTTGAATTTTTCTATTACATTTACATACATACATACATGTGTGCTGCCCACTGCTCCTAATATATGTATATATATATAGGATGGGTTAAAATGCAGAGAAGAATTTCTCCAGTGTGAGATCAATAAAGTCACTTCTCTCTACATACATACATTTTTCTATTTTCCTATTACAACAGAACTCTGCAGTTGAACAATATTCATTTTAGCTGCGCCTCATCTGTATTAAATAATAATGACCTATAGTTTAGATGAGATAAATGAGATATTCTCGGTTTCTTTACTTTAGTACTGATTTTCCCGGTGTCTTGATTATTTCCGAGGGGACGTGAACACCCGCAGATCTTTGTGCGAGCGGAGCCGAGCGGTCGCAGTTAGCAAAGGGACCGTACAGCAATACACCACCGAGACACGGAAAAAAACACACAAAACGAACCAGATACACGCCACGAACAATCCAGCGACTGTAATCACACCGATATCAAGGCGACAGAGGCCGGATTAAAATGGTAAGGACGCGTTTTGTACCGATATCTGCTCGCTGTTCCCAATGACTCTCACGCTAACAGCTAGCCTGCTAATGCTACCTTTAGCGGACTGTTTTCCTGACTCATTATTGAGAAGCCATTTTACAGCAGCGCCTCAATCCTTGCTCTCTCGACTACCCCACACAGTAACCTTAAATATATAGTGACGACGGTGTATAGATTGAAATTATTTTGGGTTTTGATCGCCCGATGGCTCGCTTGGTTGTGACTAAAACAAGTGTTGGTGAAAGCAGGCTGCCGTGTTAGCCGTGTGCTAACTCAGTGGCGTAAGGCAATTACATTCAAGGGGCCCCATAACTAAGCCCACAAAATATACAAAGCAACATTATACCCACCAAAAATGTGCGTTATGATCACCTATTTATGATTAATTCCCGTTATAATTCTTACTAATTTTATCACCAATGCATTCCTCGTGCATACAATCTTGGGTTTTATTGATTGGAGACATTGGATGGTTTTCAATTATTCATTAGGTTTGTTGTCTCTTGGTGTGATTTGAACATTTAGTTAGCTATGTTTTATGTGATGATAATAATAATAATAATAATAATAATAATAATAATAATAATAATAATAATAATAATAATGGCCATGCTTGTGTGCTAACTGCGGTGCTGATTGCCCAACACTTTAAAGTAGGACAAATCTTCAATTCCGCTCTTAAATTTACAAATATTGCTCGTTGTGATACATATAACTAGCTTTATTATTGTATTCACTGCCAAACTCGCTAAATCGCCCCAGGTATTAGTTGGCCTACATTGACTAGTGCTAAAATGTTTATTATTGAGCTGGGTGTTGATTACAGATAAATCGATCTATGGTAATGGTTGGAAATGGCTCTTGTTCACCCGCAGAACTGCTGAAGGGTTGTATCGTGCACATTGTTTAAGTCTATATTTGTGATGTCTTATTTTGTCAATTGGCTTTGACAACATGGATTCCTGTTTCGTGCTTCACAGTGATGTATGTTGCAGTCCCTTGGTATTGTTATTGGTGATTTCTTGATTTAATATATCCTGGATTATCGACGTGATCTTCATAGGCTGTGTATTTTAACTCATTTGCCACACTACATTTTAGATTTATACTCATTACACCAATATATTATGACAGACTTCTTGGCAAAACTTTGATTGACATACAGAACAGTGTCTTGTTTTTATTGTTACTTCATTATACATTGCAGAGTTATACACTACTTGCTTAACTACCTGCTGACCTTTGTGTTCAGGCGTAATCTGTTGATCTTAAAAGCTTAGTTTATCATAAAGTAATTTTGTGCCAATATTAACAGTGCCGTGAACATGAAATTTCTGTGTGTATGTGTATTCTACATAATAAAGATCTGAGTTAAGTCAACTTTTAAGACAGTTATTTGTAGGGATATACATATATGCACATGTAGAAGCAGTACTTGGCAAAAGCTAAAGCTAGTATCAAAACTAGATTCTCATTTGAGAAAGTATTGATACTAAAAAAGTCACAGGACAAAATTAACCTTTTGGACCACTGAGGGATTACGCAGATATAAGATCACATGTAAGATGTAATCTTGAAAATCACATTCAATTGTCCAAATAAAGATTTTTTTTATTATGATCGTGGTATCGGAATCTGTATTGTATCAGAATCAAATTTTACTATCGTGTAGACCTGTGCGATTTATCGATTAAATCGATTAATTCGAATTTACAGTTCAGGACAGTGTGTTTTTATAAAAATTTATTTTTAAAATTATTTTTTAAATGCAAGCGGAACTGATGCGCCGCCACGTTCTACACGGGTAAGTTAGCGGGGTGCACCCAAACAAGTTAGCATGCGAGTGAGAGAAAGCCGGAGCTTGTACCAAACAAAGGTGTCTCTACATCTGTGATATGGAACTGGTTCGGTTTTCTTGCTTCAGACTTGGAACAAACGAGTGCTTGCTGTAAGGTCTGTTCAAAAGCTATTGCAGCATGACAAATGTATCGGAGCGTGTAAAGCAGAGGTACGCAGCGGAGTGGGAGAAGTGCAAGTCCCCACAGCGCGAGCACATATTGTAAAAGACATGATGCCCATATATACTGTGGAAAAGCCCGGATTCATTAACATGGTGAAAGTTTTGGACCCGAAGTATGTGCTACCAAGACGCAAATATTTTTCTGAAGTTGCCACAGCTGTATACAGACTGCACAAGCTAACATACATGAACACAGACAGTGGCTCCCTCTTTTCTGCATCACTCGAGGAAAAACTAAAACACAACACTCCAGTCCATCTTTCCCACATTCAGGGAATAATTTATCTCCATAAAATGCTTCTTTATAAAAGAAAGATATTTATATATACTGTTATATATATATATATATATATATTTTTTTTTTTTTTAAACAATAACAGCTTAATTGATGCAAGGTGTAATGTATTTGTTTTATAAAAGAACGTTGCATTATTTTGAGCCATTTGTCATCTGTTATTTGTTTTTGAGTAGGGCAGAGAAAAATCGATTAAAATCGGAAATCAAATTTATTTATTTATTTTTTTAAATCGGAGATTTTTTTTTTAGGCCATATCACCTAGCTCTACTATCATGACAACCCATACCGACTACTGCAATTCTTTGCCCAATTTTGAGTGCTGGGAACATGAAGAAATTCCCATTTTTTTATTATTAAGTCTCTATTTGGTCTCACACACAATGACACACGGGAGAAATTTGACTTCTGCATTTGACCCATCCTTTTTCAGGAGCAGTGAGCAGCCGTCTTTCGGCGCCCGGGGGGCAGTACCGTGAAGGGTCTTGCCCAAGGACCCACACTGGCTAGCTCATTGCCAGGGGGGGATTTGAACCCACATCCCCCCCTGGGGGAAAGTCAGTGACTTACCAGTTGAGCTAACCAGCCCATTTTAAACATCTTTGTTGTCATAATCACACCATTACATCTTTTTTGTTAGGCTAATGTTAAATAGAACTCTCCATGCCTGCAAGTCAATAACAAAGCATTGGATATAGTTAATTTAGGCCCCTCAGGCTTCACTTTTACAAATGCACTTTTCTGGGACAGAGCGATGCTGGTGATGCGTTCAAGGCTGCAGTACATCATTGCTTCACATTACCATTACCTCGTCTGACCCCCTTTAGGTGCTCAAATAAATGTGGGAAAAGTCAAACGACAAGATCAAGTCTGTAGCAGTATTGTCTAAATAATTCTGGCCTTTGTGGTTTACTTACTGTGACCATTCAAATATAATGTGTCTATCAGCCCTAATGGCCAGTATCCTACTATCTGTCTTAATATTCTTACTAAATGGGATTGACCATAGGGCTGTAGAAGACTAAAGAAATTCTTGGTCGACGTCCTGCTGATCGATTAGTCTGATTAAAAGGGGACATGACAAAAGCTCTTTAAACTATTACATATACCTATGTATCTGACCTAAAATGCACTCATGAGACTACACCTGTAGGGGGATGCAAAAATGACTATTTATGCAGAAAAAAGTCCTAGAAAACAATATATTTACATAAAGACAGATTAAACATGTGAATCATGTGTTTAATCTGCCTTTTTACAAAAATATCATAAAATACCTCACTCACTCGCTCACTAACCTCCCCTTTCTGCTCCTGTCCCATAGATATATAAATCCTTATCTAAATAAAGTGATTAGACCAAGACAAAGGTTGATCAACTGAAATCAACAGATTAATCGACTGCAGGACTACAGTGTTAATTGACTGCAGTAAAATAACTTTGGTTTATATTAGGGTTGTACTGATACTGGTATCAGCAAAAGCTCTAATACCACACTTTTTTCCGGTATCGGTGTGCTCAGATCAAATCACCAATCCAGTTCCACCATTTTCCACAGTGAGGATGCTGTAGATGCGAGCGGGGTCTGTGGCTAATGCTGCTGTTAACGCCCAGAGCAGGTTAAATGGACTGTGGAGGCTCCTTAGACACTTTACAAATGTCTTTTCTCTTATTATGAGCACGTTTTGATGCCTTCATTTAGCCTTTAGTGTGGACGCTCAACTTGGTAGAAAAACTTCGCTATGGAGAGTGCAGTCCGACAGCAGCGGCAGCAACAACAGCGCTAACTCAGACTTGGTTTACTCAGCACGATTAACCATGTGCTTCGAGGATGAGCGTCTTTTTACTGACCTCACTGTTGGTTTTATCCATGCACTGCGGTAGAAAGTATCAAATAGACCCCTTTACTGTTAGTAAACAGACGTGACGTCACTGGCATGCTGTTGATTCTGTTGACCCAGAATCAACCATGGTGGACCATAGCGGATGAGATGTCTCAGGCTGGTCTCCATGGAAATAGATTAACTTAATGTCATACCGTGGGACTTTCGGACAAGGCAATAACATTTCCATGAAGACAAGCAAGTAGTGAACCCTCTACCAGAAAAGTTACCCTGTGAACCTTTAAGAGGCTTTGTCGGCACGTGTGAAGTCAACTGTTCAGTGTGGTCTGTGTGAATGTGGGGAATGAGGTTGTCGAGTCTGACCAGTAATCAGATTAAACCTGCTCAGATCTTATCCCACGACGAGAAAACACAAACTTTCTCTTCTAGTTTTAACACTATCAGCAAGAATTAAAGCTACAGTATGGAACTTTCTATAGAGGTGAAAAGGTGGATGGAATGTAAAAAACTATACTTTAAAGGTGCATTGTGTAGCTTTTCTGGTGGAGGGTCTGTCGCTATGGATATGCCATTGGTCTGCCTGGAATGTTCCACACTATGGCATTAAATGTATCTATCAAATATTTATTCAGTTACATGTGTTTTTTTTTATTTATTGCTCAAACATATACAGCTCTGGAAAAAAATAAGAGACCACTGCAAAATGATCAGTTTTTCAGATTTTACTACTTATAGGTATGTGTTTGGGCAAAAGGAACATTTTTGTTTGAGTCTATAAACTACTGACAACATTTTCTCCAAATTCCAAATAAAAATATCGTTTAGAGCCTTTATTTGCAGAAAATGACAAATGGTGAAAATAACAAAAAAGATGCACGTTTTCAGACCTCAAACAATGCAAAGAAACAAGATCATATTCATTTTAAAACAATGTAATACTGACGTTTACACTTAAGAAGAGTTCAGAAATCAATATTTGGTGCAATCACCCTTATTTTTAATCACAGCTTTCATGTGTCTTGGCATGCTCTCCACAAGTCAATTGTTCTTGGGTGACTTTATTCCACTCCTGGTGCAAGAACTGAAGTAGCTCAGCTTTGTGTTTGTGTTGGAATTCAACAGACGCTGTTGAGATGCTGATTTCAGAAAAAAAAAGGTTTCTTATTTTTTTCTAGAGCTGTATTAAAAACTGTTTCTCACTTACCTTATGCGTTCCAAGCATCCTAATTATTCACCGTGATGACTTTTAAACGCTTGAGACTTTCAGAGACCAGACCGGAGTTTTGCAGTCAGGGTTAAGCTAACAACTAGCACGCTAACAGTGTACCTCCTGATTCAGACATTAAAACTCTTTGTAATTAGATGCAGACAACACACAGCAGACTTAATTTGACCTCAATAGCTGTTTATACATTATATCTGTACTGAGGAAAGACGGTTACCTCAAATACAGGGCTTTTAATGCTTTAATTATGTTTTTAAGTAGCTACGTTTGCTAAGCTTGTGTTGGTGACTAAATGATAAATATGTGCATAATTATATCAGGGAAATTAATCTAGTTTGTATTGAAATATTAGGACAAGCATTTATGTTTTGTTTTGACTTCTTGTTGATGTCTTGCGGTTTGGTCTGTTTACTGTGGTCCCTCTAAAAATAAAATCTTCCTCGAAAACCATGTCGTAACCTTTGAACCTTAACCCCTGAAATCTGTTGAAACGTGCCGATGTTTACGTTCAGACACTTTTTTTCTCTCACAACATGCTTTAGAAAATCACTGCGTCTTCCTGGTAGAGCTGGACAATTTGTGAGCTTCTAAATGTATTATGGTTAGATTTCCTTTTTATTTTTAAAGGGCCCATAGTACACCATTTTCAGATCTGTTATAATGTTGTTTCTTCATCACATTTTTTCTCAACTCGAATAAAGGTAAAAGATGGCTGGTAACTAAAACTACCACTACATGACGTCACAAGGGGGAACGGAGCATTTTGAGTTTTGGGAATTCAGACAGAAACCAGGATTACTCAAACATCTGTGAATGAAACAAAACACAACTCCAGGTCTGTTTTTGAGGAGGTAACAGCATTATAACATGACCTAAACCTCACAAGAGTCAATTTTGTGTAATATAGGATCTTTAACAATCAGATTCTGTTGAAATTTTTTTAATGCACCCATAAGAATTGACAGTGTGAAATCTGAACTGACAAACTAATACAAGAATCACATTTCAGAACAAATTTTGTACAGATACCAGTTTTTACGCAGAATAAAACTGGAGATTTTGTTGTTTGTGGAGGAAATTATGGTAAATTACTTTGCCATTTTGATTTGATTGCGATTAATCCTGCAGCCCTACTTCTTGGTATCCCCTTAATCTAGATCCCTCTATACGATCTTTTCACGATGTGCATCTTGCAGTTTGATATTTATTGTAATGTTTTGTGGAGTCTTACAAAATTGTGAATATACTACTTTTTCCTTTTTAAAAGCCTTTGGTTCTGTTATAATATGAAGGTTTAAGATTTAAAAGTGCTTAATAATGGTTATTTCTTCATGTAGTCTGCACTGACAACCCCAAACTCCAACACCAATCTGTTTTTAGCTACTGCTGCACCGTGGCAAGGCAAGTTTATTTGTATGGCACGATTCATAAACAAAGTCATTCAAATTGCTTTAGAGAATAAGATACATTAAAATTACCATAACTATTAATTTAAGAGTATCACTGCGCTCCCGTTAGCTGCCTCTCGCCTGTTCACTCGTAAACTTCCCCTTATGGCGCAGCGCATCCGTCGTTCACTTCCACTAAAGGTTAACAGGCTAATAATAAGTAACAGGCGCGCAGTGATACGAATCGAGACGAGATATGCGAATGCTAACTACGCTGCTGGATTTTTCGTGGACAACTGTTTGGGATGCAAATGTATCACCTTTCGGACAAATGTTTTGTTTTGAGAACAAAAAAACAAGCTTCATTAACAGTCCCCGCGAACTCACCAGACCTAATTACCTGAGCACCAGAACGCGAGCACAACCGGGCTGAGCGCAAACTGTCAGAGGTAAGCCAGTGTTACCGCACGTAACTTTTAGAAGGAAACCCATACAGATTAACATAAAATTAAAAAAATTAAAAAAAACGCACTATCCCTTTAAATGGCCAAGTATATTTCCTGTAAACTCTCGAAAATCCGACTTTGGGAATCTGACATCTGATCCGAGCGGTTCCGTCTGCCCCCGTCGCCATGGCAACAGCAGGTAGCGGCACCTCAGGTAACTTCAGTGCTACAGGACACAGATTTAGGCACGATTTGCAAACTGTGAAATACTCTGGGACCTTTGCATGTTCTCCCTGTGTCTGGGGGGTCTGTCCTCCAACTACTGCAGTTAACATCTGCCTAAAACAGGTGCATGGGCAAATCCAGCATTTTTTCATAGGGAATCCAACAAAATAAGCATAAATGTCAATAATTAAGACTTTGCAGCTGACGTTATCCACAATCCCTGTTGGGTGTGATGCTAACTGTAGACACCGTTTTGTCTGAAGCTCTGTTACTCAAATTAGACTTTAATCTGAGCTGTATTTTTAACACAATTTTACTAGAAAGAACTGACTTAGCAGAAACTACACTGGTGAGCTGATTTGTGCTGCTACTCACTTTTACTTTTTTGTTAAATGAAACAAATAAGTTGCTTTAAATTAATTTAGTATTTTTTCTTGAGTTTTCAGACCATCTTTAAAACATTTTGACAAGGTTTGCTAATGTGTGCACTGCGTCACCACGGTACAAATAAACATTCTGCCAATAGACATACACATGGAACAACCCCAGCATGATGCCACTGCGCAGTATCCTTCAATACTTCATTTAAAAAAATATATTTTCCTCTATTTTCATATTTTTAACAATCACTTTATTATTGTCTCTTTGCATTCCATCAGAAAATTGCTAAAATATAATTACAAACAGTGTTAAAAAGGACAGATTGATTCATTTAAGCAAGCCCCTGTTTAATTTATTCTTACCTAAGAATGTTGCCCAAACAGTCTCGAGCGGCCTGCAGGAGATGTTTGTGTGGGCAGACCTGCTAAATTTAACCACCACCAAAGAAGCACTGCCCAAAATCTGCTCAAAATATCTGAATCTTTAACTAAACCTGCCAAGTTCTTTCTTGAGACGATACAGGAAGCCAAAATCCAAAATGGTCTGCAATGAATTAATCTATAATTTTAACAAAATACTGTAAAATAGTGTTTTTACCATCTTTTGTAATGTGTTTTGTTTCCTCACTATTTTGTGGCCTCTATTACCCTCTGTACCTGACCACTGAGTGTTTGTAGATTGTATGTAGACTGTATGTGAGTTTGTGTTGGAGGTGAGGCCGAACTGGACTAATCCCTCATTAAAGACGTGACGTTCAGAGTCTGAGGAGCAGAGCCAGGTGCCGCTCCATAAACCCCATTTAAAACCACTAGCGTACTACTAACATGCTACTAACATACTGCATCCTATTACTGCATCTGTTGGGCAGGGCTGGGGTGGCACTAAAAATCAAATGGTGGTCTCATTTCTGCTATTCGTCAGATCTTGATTCACTAGTTTTGTTTTATTGCAGCTCTGATCTATAGTGCGCAATGAATATTTAGTGAAATCAAACTGCCCACAGCTTTCACAAAGGTCGGATTTTGTAGGGATTCTTCTGTATTTTTATACTATTAATTTTTTACAATTTTTAAATAGTCAAAGCTCCTAAAAGACAGCTTTATAAGATTAGCCTAGCCTCGCTCTGAGCCTGTGCTAGCTACGCTCTAACAGCCAGAACTCTGATTTGACACATCGTGCGACTTGAGGACAGTATTCAGGAACTAATGCAGAAGTAAAAATCTAGATTCATTATGTTGTGTTGTAATCATTGTTTTTATGTCCAGTTGGCAGATTTAAAGTGTCTGTATTCATGTTTTTGTCCTCATTTGAGTGTCTAATCGTCAATGATATGGTTGAGTTTTTTAATCTTTCTCTACAGCCAGTCCTCTGAGTAAAAATAACTTGCGGTTTGGAGCAGAATTCAGATGATGGAGGAAGAAATGACTTATTTGTGTTAAATGGCACAGACCCATGCATTCTTTTCATGGATGAAATTTTTTTTAACTCAAAACTTATATTTAACACAACAATCCTACATATGAACAAGAACATTAAATGATGTGCTGCAGGACTCTTCTCTTTATCATGTCACTCATCAAATATGAAACTGAAGAAAGCAGTTTTTGTCATCTCTGAAGCACAAGCGAACATCGCACTCCATGCAAGAGGTGGATGTGTATCCACTCTTGCAGTACCTGCTCCGGCCTCTTTTTGTAAATCTTTATGAGGAAAGTGTCCAATCCTCTCCTTACGGACATCAGGAGGCGGAGTGTTGTGCATCTTTTTAGCACTTAGTGGTGATCTTTCTTCATCCATTGAAGGTCTACCTCTCTTTACGGTTAGTTTGAATTAGAGAGGCAGAGTACCTGGACCTGGACCACTTCCTTCACAGGGATCACAAAGATCAAAGTCAGACAGGTCTAGACCAGGTCTAAACCAGGTCTAAACCAGGTCTAAACCAGGTCTAAACCTGGACTGGACCTGGACTAAACCAGGACTGGACTAGGTCTAGACCTGGACTAAACCAGAATTAAACCACCACATGCCGCTCTTTGCTGGTTTCGTGCGGCTGGTTTGTGGCTCGCGCTCCAGAGGATGCGGTTCGATCTCGTGCTCGCAGACCCGGTGTACGCCCGACCTCACGCCGGTCGTGCAGACCAGGACTAGGGGTGCACCCCCGTGTGTGTTGATAAAGTGTACTTACGTTTCGGGGCGCGCATCTGAGTGCGCATTATTTGAATTTTTGAGATTTCGCGTTTCGTAACTTGAATTTTCTTTCGTATTTAGAGACCAAAATTTAACGTGAAGGCGTTTCGTAACTTTTCGTTTGTAGGGTGTTTCGTAAGGTGAGGTACCATTGTACAATATAAAGATGAAAAAACAAAAACAAAGATGAAACAAAACAAAAACTATCTAAGACAAAAATCTAAAATCTGAAAGCAGAAAAGAGAGCTGGGTGGTCAGTAGAAGGCAGCTGTGTCATTTGATTTTGGAATGTGATATTCCCTCCAATATAAAAAATTTCCCTCCAAAAATGTTGTATAATGCAGTGCATTATACAGCATTTACAGCATTTTATATTAAGTGTGGGGTGCTGGGATGTGCAGTTTTTGTCCATGTGAGGCACTACTAGAAAGCTTTAAGTAAATGTTGCAATTCTGCAACTGTGGGTCTCAGAGGGTTGAAGCCAGTATTTTTCACATTCATGAAATTAATCTTTAAAAACATACATTTTTTCTCATGTTTCCCATCCCTATTTAGAGCTACCTTATGGTTATGGTTTGGTCTCAGTGTAGGCCATGTTTAGTAGGTTTAGGCCTTGTATAGCCGGGTTTCAACTGGTCCTAGTCAGAAAGCCAAATAATTTTAATGTGGTTTGAGAACAACTATCTACCATCTTGAGATCTAATCTTCTCCTGTCTTCCACTTCAGGTTGTCTGGTAGAGCACATCCCAGGTGGAGGCGTGTCACACAGCGCCCTCTGGTGTTAGCAGTGAGACCTGACGCTGCCCTTTGACCCCATGGCACAGTGAGGTCTTGAGCGAGAGGCAGAGACACGGAACAGAGACCGGAGCGGAGGAGAATAAGCCAAAGGAGGAGCAGACGGGAGGGACCACCATGTCGTCCAGCCGAACCCAGAACCCACACGGACTCAAACCTATCGGGCTGGACCAGATATGGGACGACCTCCGAGCCGGGATCCAGCAGGTCTACACCAGGCAGAGCATGGCCAAGTCGCGCTACATGGAGCTCTACACGTATCCTTCACTGTGCACTTTAAATCAGAGGGAAAACTATCAGGGCATAAGGATGTCACTGGGACTGTTTGGATTTATTTTCAAGATGTTTGGTAAATGACAAGTATTTAATTATTTAATTATTTGATTAAACAAGTCTGGTTTTCAGTCTTGAACTTGGCCAAAACATCTTGAACTGAAACCCTGTTGTTACGAGGTGGTGAGTGGTCACATTTTTGTAAAGCGCGTTACATCAATGAACCACTCACTCACTCACACACATTCATACACCAATTTATGCAGACACCAAGGTGTCTTGCCCAAGGAGACGGCAACAGTATTTATCTCTGAGAGCTGGAATTGTGCCACCAACCTGTGGGTCAGTTGATGTGACTGATGATTATGATGATTATGTTGAGACTTTTGTAAATATGAATCACTCTGAAAAGTGTGGTTCTCCCATAAAGGTGCACTGTGTAACTTTTTTGGTGGAAGGTCAGTCACTTATCTCCATGGAGATGTGATTTCTTCATGTGGATTGTTAAGAACATGATGCCATCAGGGCAAGTTAAAGGCCAGGTCTGTGGAGAGGTGGTCCTCACCACAGTATAATAAGACAACAGGCAATAAAAACACCTGCAATTTAATCAATGCAAAATGAGTTAAATGCCAAACTGTGGAACATTCCTGTCAAATCTCCATGGAGATTGCCCCTCATCAGAAAGGTTACATAGAGTACCTCTTCCTTCTGTATTCTTGGGTTTTGAAAAGGTTGATTTAAATAATTAAACATGTGTAAAGTGAAATACTCTTCCAATAAGTCTGTACAAAACTGTGTAGCTCCTTTAGTTTGTGATTAGTATTTCTGTTTCCTCCCTGACCTCCCCCTCAGACATGTATATAACTACTGCACCAGCGTGCACCAGTCGAGCCAGGGCCGCGGCTCTGTGCCCCCCACCAAACCCTCCAAAAAGTCCTCCACTCCAGGGGGGGCGCAGTTCGTCGGTCTGGAGCTGTACAAGAGGCTCAAGGAGTTTCTCAAAAACTACCTGACCAGTCTGCTCAAGGTACAGCGCTCACGGTGTATTGGTGGGTTTCAGATTGAAGAATGTGATAACAATATTCATTTAGCTGCCCCCCCATCTGTATTAAATATTATTGGCTTATAGAATATTGTGTTGTTTAAACTATTGATACTTGGCAGTGACGTCATGGGGGTGTTCTACATGTATCTGTAATGACCATGGCGACATAATGCAAACGCAGACAAATAAGTTTTGAGAAATGAATACAAAATTGATTCAAACACATTTTCAGGAGTCAATACGAGCGTTCATGATCCTGTTTAGTTGTTTGATTTTCAGCAAAAAGGTGAGAGTGACTGAAAAACTGTTGGTTAATGTTGTAATTGATAGCTTGTGACCGTGCTATTATTTATGAGGGATTTGTTTAACAGCACAGATCAGCGCACATTTTGTAGTTCCAGCCAAGTCGGTTCTTTACTCAGATTAAAGTCTAACAAAGCCTCAGACAGAACAGCGCCTACAGTTAGCATCATACCCCCATAGAATGTTGACAACATCTGTTGCGATGGATCAATATAACTTTAGGTATCAGTGATTCACGCTTTCATTGTCTGGAAAAAGTGACTACCGCATGATGGAGGAAATATGAGAGGAGATCTGAACAATGACTTGGCATAATAGAAAGGATGTATGATTAATTAAATTTTAATTTAGATACAAGATGGAGGAAGAAGTATGACCATTTTTATATTAAATTTGAGCTATTTAAACTGTCACTTGGTTTAGGAAATACATATTAATAGCAGTTTTATTTGGCTTAAATTAGACAAAATACACCTACGGGGACAAAGTGTACCTTTTCTTTAACACAAGCAGTAGTAAATGCAGTAGTGGTAATAATAATACATTTTATTTGTTAGGCGCCTTTCAAGGTCGCCGTACATCAAGCTGATAAATAGTTTAGTATTAAATAGTCATGGTGGTAGAAGTTGCAGTAATTTGTAGTGTTTATGAAAAGTGTAACTATTCAAAATACAGCCTTATTTATGGAACTGAAATGGAGAAGACAGAAGAGCTGGTGATGTGACAAAAATGTAATTAACTTTTTAAAATCTGTTTTTTTATTGTCTTAAAGTCAAATAAAATGCCTTTCAATATTTATGTGTAATAATTCAGTTAATCCTGACATCCTTTCAGTTATGCAAGTCATTGTTGAGATCTTGTTTCATATATGCTCCATTGGGCATTGTCATTTTTTTCCAGTCACTGAAAAACAATCTCTGAAACCTCAAGTTGAATTACTGTGTTATTGGTGGCACCAAACCTGCACCTTAAGCGCAGTTATTGCCCAAATTTTTTATGCTAAATAAGGTTGTGACAATACAAGTTTTTAGCGTTATGATTTTAGTAATTTAAGGATTATCTATAATTATTGACACCATGATCCAAAATACAGTGGTACCTCACCTTACTCGTAACGTGAATTTTTCGTAAGTTGAGTAGCTATTTCAATGGAAAACTCCTGATTCGTTCCAAGGCCCCATTCTTTACGTTCCAAGGTTGTTGTTTTTTTTATAGTGTAACATTTTTTTAAACCTGGACTAAACCAGGACTGGACCAGGTCTAGACCAGGACTGGACCAGGTCTAGACCAGGACTGGACCAGGTCTAGACCAGGACTGGACCAGGTCTAGACCAGGACTGGACCAGGTCTAGACCAGGACTGGACCAGGTCTAGACCTGGACTAAACCAGGACTAGAGGGGAGGCACGCAGTCCGAAAAGAGAAAAGGCACGCGGCTCTTTGCCATCCGCACGCGGGGCTCGCGGCTCGCACGCGGGGGCTCGCGTCTACGAAATCGACGAAAGTTTGAGTGTTTAAACGAGAGAGAAATGTGAGAAAAGTTTAATTCCAGTCTGAGAAAAGCGTATAATGTGTGTGGTGAGGCATTTACAGCCTTAGAACATGTATAATAATTGTAAAATATAAAGTTGTCCTACTTTGCGGATTTCTCGTATTGCAGGATATTTCTGGAACCTAACCGATAAACGAGGGATTACTGTATTACTAATGTCTATATCTCCAAAGCTCAAAATGCTCTGTTCCACCTTGTGATGTCATGAAGTGGGAGTTGAACAGCTACCTTTTACCTCTTGTTTAGTGGAGATTGGCAAGTCCAGGGCTGAACTTATCCAAATGATTCTAGTGAAGGTGTTTGAGGTTTAAAAACACAGTGGAGCACTTCCTGTATCACCACATGACATCACAAGGTGGAACAGAGTGTTTTCTGTTTGAGAGAAGAGTCTAAATATGCAGGTTTGTTTGTGAAACAGTGTGAAGTGTGAATGAAACAAAACACAACTCCAAGTATATTATAACAGTTCAGAAAATTGTGTAATATGGTTGCCTGGAAGAATCCATGACTCATCGCTGTACCAGCGAGTGAGTCTGGTAACGCTTGGTCCAAAATGCGCTGCGGTTGCGCGTAGACAGCGCCATCTTGATTCAAAACTGAGGCGGAACTTCCGCTGCCTAAGAGTGACTTTGCGGGCAAAGGCGGGGGCACTGACGTCACCATCTTTGAACGAATCAGAATCGCGGAGTCCGTTTGTAACCGGAGGAGCGAGGGTGGATGGAGGGTGTATTTACTTTATCCATCCATCTTCTTTTTCCATTTCTGGGTCGTGGGGGCAGCAGTCCAAGCAGATCCGCTGCCCAGAACACAATGCAGTAAAATCTTAAATACACATTGTATTTAAGATTTTACTAAAATTTTATACATTTTTCCCCAATTTAGACATTTTTTTAGGTTTCAAATTTTACTTCCTGGTTGGAAATCACAAGACACCTAAGTAACAGAAAAAATACTTTTTTGGATACTAATTACTAATTTTTTGGATAGAACCCTTCCTGCCTACTAATTTTTTCAATGTTTCTTCACAAATTGCTTCTTAATTAGTCTAAAACTAGAATTTATATTTACAACACGTATTATCCCACTAAATTAAGTCAAAATTAGAGAATGAACAGTGTAAATGTGAGTGTAAATGGTGTATTATAATGTTTTCTTTTAGGACGGAGAGGACCTGATGGATGAGTGTGTGCTGAAGTTCTACACGCAGCAGTGGGAGGACTATCGCTTCTCAAGTAAAGTCCTGAACGGGATCTGCGCCTACCTCAACCGCCACTGGGTCCGACGGGAGTGTGACGAGGGCCGCAAGGGCATTTACGAAATCTACTCGGTAACTCTGGCTTCAGTGCTCTTTTAAAGGTCCTATATTACGCAAAATGGACTCTTGTGAGCTTTAAAAGTGCACTGTGTAATGTTTTGGTTGGGGGTCTGTCACGTACTTGTTTCTATGGATATGTCATTACTCTGCCTGGAATGTTCCACAGTATGACATTAAATAGCTCTATGTTTCGTGGTAAAAGGAGAAATTCAATTTGTCAACTGGACAAAGTTTATTTGGTCGAAAAGCTCATCCGCGCTGCGAAACGTTTTAGACCAAATAAACTTTGTCCAGTTGACAAATTGAATTTCTCCTTTTACCATGGGTTCTACCTGGACGACTGAGGGATTCTTCACACAGCTCTATGTTGCATTTATTGAATTACAAGTGTTTTTATAGCTCAGAAATACCCAGAAAAACAGGCATTTTGACAGTGAGTGGGGTTGCCTCTCCACAGATCTGACTTGGTCTGGTTTAGTCTCCATGATAATAAAGGTTTAATGCCTTGCGCTGAAACATTCCAAACAAAGCAGTTACATGTAATAAGAGTTTTGTGTTTGAAACGAAACACAACTCCAGGTATGTTTGTTATGAGGAAACAACAACATAACATAGATCAGAAAATAGTGTAATATGGGCACTTTAAACCTATCCAATTTTTTTTTTGAATTATTAAGAATAGGACCATTGTCATAGTGATTTACAATTTTAAACTTTTATCTTTTGAATGGGAAAGTCTGGCAAAAGTCTGCTGCATGTAACAGGAAACTGAACCCATGACTCAGGACTATTGAAATTATTATTTTATTTTGTGGAAATTGGACAATACTGTACTTTTCCCTGAATCAAATGCACGTTGCAATAACTACTATACAGTGGAACCTCACCTGACGAAATTAATTCGTTCCAGAAGTGGTTTGATAACGTGACTTTTTCGTAAGTTGAGTAGCTATGTAAATGTAAAAGGCCTGATTTGTTCCAAGGCCCTGTTTGTTCTGTTCGATATCACTCAACTGCGCAGAGCACTACGGAGCACACGGAGCTAGCACACACACCGGCAGGCGCGCAGGAGGAGCTAGCTGCGAAGCTAGCTAGCACCGGCCTGCTGGTGTGTGTGCTAGCTCTGTGTGCTCCGTAGCTCCTCCTGTGCGCTCGGCTCGCAGAGCGCACAACTGAGCGCGCATTAGGTATTTAAATTTTTGAGATTTCGCGTTTCGTAACTTGAATTTTCTTTCGTATTTAGAGAGGAAAATTTTAAGTGAAGGCGTTTCGTAACTTGGATTATTCGTTTGTAGGGTCTTTCGTAAGGTGAGGTTCCACTGTATCTCATTCTCTATCAATTTGAGTAATAAAAAACTAAATATGTTATCTTTTATATCAATGTACAATTTGCTTTATTTAGTATGGACACATTGATAAGAGGTGATAAGAATGAATACAATAATGCAGAAATTAACTTTTTCCAGTATTCTGTACAGATGTCACTGCTATTAACTTTGGAGAAGTTATTAGTATATATTTATAGTTTGAAACATAAAAAAAATGTAAAAGATCAAATTAATTGCTCAGTGGGTTGGAGAAAATCTACAAGATTAACTCAAAGTGCCTATGACAGGTGACACTACGTATTTTACTAAAACAGTTAAGATAATTATATCTTCTAAAAATTTCAATTTTTCTCCCAGTTTGGTCATTTTATAAGCTTCATATTTTGAAATTAAATTGTGTCACATTTTTGGACATCAATGTGGGACTTTCTAAAGTAGAACTCTCGACTTAAAGGTACACTGTGCAGGATGGTGGCGCATTGGTAGATGGTGGGTATTGCAATTCCGGTTCTAGCTACGGCAGACTTCGAGGGTCATACACAACAGTAAGCAGAGACACTGTGAAGTAAGCTACTAGCAATTCAGCACACCATGTGGGTATAACAACAAACAGGGAATATGGATTAAAAGCTCAAAAAGCCATCTATAATGGCTTCACGAAGCAAAACAAAACCGTATTTCAAAACCGTGGAAGAATGTACATCGTCCAACATTGCAAACATGAGGAGGAGCCTGATTAGCCAAAGCTCGCTAATAATTTGTCATTGCAGCCTAGCCTAACCCATGTAAACAGGCCTAGTATATTAGTATGATCATGCAATGACAATAGCATTTTAGAATTCAGACTGATAAACAAATCATGTAAACCTACTTGTCCAGAAGCAGCGAGGCAAATTCGGCATGTCTTGTAACCCCCCTCTGTTGCATCAGGTATTTCCACCTTTTGAAAGAAGTCCCAATATTAACTGTTTTTATTACTATGTCTACTTCTCTCCGTGTCGAGAGTCCTTCTTCTTTTCCTCTTAGATGAAGGTGCTTGCTCCTGCAATGCATGTGCGTGCGGAGTAAGTGTGATCCGGCAACATGCTTGTCGTTGTTTATCCAAACGCGTACTATCTCGTTGTGTGAAATCCACGGGCCAGTGCCGACAGCTATAAAGAAAATGGCGAAGGCGGAGCCCAAAATACAGTATGTCCTTCTGTGGCTCTCGTAATTAAAATGGATGCCGCTACATGGGGAAGATCCCCCTTTTATGCAGGTGAAATCAACTATATCTAAGCCAACAGAATACTTTGATTTCATGATGGATGTGAAAAGGCTTGGAAAACACTATTTTTGAATGGGTATCTTCAATTTCGGTAATTAGCGGGTAAAAATCTTACACAGTGTACCTTTAATGTAATTTTCAACATATTTTTCAACTTTTCTTCGCAAATTGCATCTTGTTTGCATCATACCATGAAATTTGAATATGCTCTTGATTATAAAATGTTGAATTGGACACATCTAGAGCTTTAGAGCAGGCCTTACCTGCCTGTCAAAGCCTGATCCCGTCAGATCTCAGAAGCTAAGCAAGGCAGGGCCTGGTTAGTACTTGGATGGGAGACCGCTGGGAATTCCAGGTGCCACAGTGGGGCGCCAGTTGCAAAAAAAACTGTCGCTGTGTCCTTAGGCAAGACACTTTACCCACATTTGCCTAGTATGAAAGTGGCGCGTGCATGAGTGTTGGAGGTGGTCGGAGGGGCCGATGGCGCAGATTGGCAGCCTCGCTTCCGTCAGTCTGCCCCAGGGCAGCTGTGGCTACAGAAAGTAGCTTACCACCACCAAGTGTGGAGTGAATGAACAATGAACTGTAAAGCGCTTTGAGTGTCATGAAAGGCGCTATATAAATCCAATGAATTATTATTATTATTATTTAAACCACATTAAATCCTCCAGTTCTTTCTTCTTGTATCACTTTCTTTTCTTCTGTCTCCAGCTCGCACTCGTCACTTGGAGGGAGTGTTTGTTCCGACCTCTTAATAAACAGGTGAGTTTGGCTTTTCATATAAACCACAAACAAAAATGCTTTTATTAAACTACCTACAATATATATGACTCTTTAATTGAAAACATGTTTTATTTCAGGTAACAAATGCCGTTTTGAAGTTGATCGAACGAGAGAGAAACGGGGAAACTATCAACACGCGACTCATCAGCGGAGTCGTCCAGTCCTACGGTGAGAAATTATAAAGGAAAAGACTGCTCGATGTAAAGCGCCAATATTGGAACTTAAAATAATCACAATTGTATAAGATCCGTCTATTTTGATCTCACAGTGAATATACACACACTACATGCAGCTCTGTGTATCTATTAATACTGAACTGTCCTTATGGTTAGATGTACAGTTCTGTCCAATACTAAGGCCACAAGCCTACGCCACCTATGCTCCCAAACAATAATTTCCATAAATATACAAAACAATAGACTATGAGGGCATTCTGAAGGGGGAGGGACTCAAAGAGCATCAACAACAAAAATGAAACTTCGTAAATGTTAATACGCTGTTTTCAACAAATGTAACATTTTCAAAACAAAGAGTAACATGATGGTCTAAATATGTCACGTCTTAGCAATTGGTACCGCATAAAAGTGCAATGCCCCCTATTTAATCTTTGTAAATTAAAAAGTTCAGCCTTAAACCAATTATACTTTTATTAAGCTATTATGTAGAATTGACTTTTCAGAGCTTTTAACCAGGTTGGAGTTGGAGTAATTCATGCATGTCTGAGCAATCTTTAATTGTTTATTTTCAAGACGCACATGCCCACTAACCTGGGAAATCCCAGGCTGCTTTTGTTCGTTCCGATCTGAAAGACAGCCTGGCAACTATGGCAAGCAAGCTCTCCCGATTCTGGGAGCCAATCAAAGAGCGGGGAGGGGTGGCAAGACGGTGACGCGTACTACGTGACAAACGGAAGCTTGTAGTTTGAACTGACAACTGACGTGATTGGCTATGGGCTACAAATACACCAAATGATAGACATTCGTAACGCCCAATAAACGGCCGTTGGCGATCGTAAACCACACCTCCGCTATGAGATATTTCGAAGGTGGCTCCCAGACCATATATCACTTGTGATATGGTCAGGTGTAAACCAGGCAACATGCCCACTGCTCTGAACTTTATTCCTTCTTCAATTCTATTATCTTATTTGGTGATACGCGTAGGATTCAGTAGCGTTGCGTAGGAAAAAAAATCTGCTGCTCGCCAGGGTTATCATGCAACTATCCATCGGAGCTACTGACGCTTTGTTGTGATGTTTACGGCGAAATCGGTTCCCATTGGGCAATGAATTTTTCTAACATTGAAGTCAGTGGATGTTGTTTTAGATGAATATTGAGATGTAAAATGTATAAACTATAACATGATCAATGGGTGTCTTAGATTATAACTATATAGCAGACACGCGCATGATAGGTCTTCTTTCGACAACTGTACTGTGTGTGTTTCAGTGGAGTTGGGTCTGAACGAGGAGGATGCCTTTGCTAAAGGGCCCACGCTGTCTGTTTACAAAGAGTACTTCGAGTGCCAGTTCCTCACAGACACCGAGCGCTTCTACACCCGGGAGAGCACAGAGTTCCTTCAACAAAACCCCGTCACAGAATACATGAAGAAGGTCAGTATCACGCTCCACTGTGGGGTTGCAGTTGTTAGTGTCCAGGCCTCACAGCTATAAGGTTTCTGTGTATGGGCCACTTTTCCCAATTGATTACATTGTATTTATGTATGTATTTACTAACAACAGAAAGCTGCTTTATTAAACATTATTGGGCTATAGAATGCCATCTGAAACTCAGCAATATCTTGACAATTAAGTGTGATTTAAAGCATCCCTACAATAACATTACATTCTATATGAAAGTGTAATTGTAAAAAAGTTATATTTAACCTTATGGAAAATTGAGTTAAGTTAACCACATCTTCAATGAACTATGTTGCATATGTAGAAGATTCTGTATATTTTGGACAATAAAGGGACTGTTTTGTCAAGATTTGGCAACCCTTCCTCGATCACTTATCAAAAAATAATATTGGCAATTTTTCCTCAGTACCTAGAAATGTTTTTAGATAGCAGTGCATCTTTATGTAGTTTCTGCCCTTATACATGTTTTGTTATATCAGTTTAATAAAATATATTGTCACTAGTGATCCTTTCTTTCTCTGTTAGTCACAAGTCACATCTATGAAAAGATTTGGTTCAGTCAAAAACATTTTCCTGTACATGTGTTGGAGCTAATCAATAAATCATAAACTATAAACTATAATAAACTTCCTCCATGAATATATGTCTCTCTTTTAGGCGGAGGCTCGTCTGTTGGAGGAGCAGCGGCGCGTTCAGGTTTATCTGCACGAGTCAACTCAGGACGAACTCGCCCGAAAGTGTGAGCAGGTCCTGATCGAGAAACACCTGGAGATCTTCCACACAGAGTTTCAGAACCTCCTCGACGCCGACAAGAACGAAGGTAATGAAAACACCTCTGCCAAGAAGTTTTGTATGAGATATCAGTGCTGAATTAATATTCCAGACTCGTAAACGGGAAATGTGAAATGCCAATTGTAAAAGGTAATCGTTTCCTGTTCAGATTTAGGCCGCATGTATAACCTGGTCTCGCGGATCACGGACGGTTTGGGTGAACTGAAGAAACTCCTGGAGAGTCACATCCACAACCAGGGCCTGGCTGCTATCGAGAAGTGTGGAGAGGCTGCTCTAAACGTACGGGCTTCACTAATGGAAGTGTAATGAGATCTGGAAGATGAACCAAATATTGTATTCAATGGCCCGTGCTCATTAGTGTGGAGCTGGGACGGGCTCAGAGCAGGACTAGGCTAAATCTCTCAAAGCTAACTTATAGACGATTTGAGGATTTACAAAAAGAAAAAAGACATGAAAAGTTCCTGTTATGAAAATCAAGAAGAATCCTTACAAAATCTGACCAAAACCAGTACCTGAAGCAACCACTAGTAGATCTCGCACCAGGACAGAGAGGGAGTGTCTTATCCAGTTATTATTATAGATACTTTCATGGTTTTATTCATTGCAAGTATTTCAAAAACATTGGCTTTTAAAGGTTGTACGGAGGATTTCTTTCGTGTGGGCAGTATCTTTTGGCCGAGTTTAGGGGTTTAGTCCCACTGGATACTGAACATACTGTATCACCAGAGAAGATTATATTAACAAAAAGTAGGAGCAGTATTATGGCCTAAAAACTTTAAAATCATGGGCTTGCTTTGCTTCATCTGTCTATGTAAACCTCCCTTAATCTGGAATGTTCAACTCTTTGGATTTTTTTCTGATGAATATTTACTGAATTGTTAGGGGATTTTTTGTGCAACATTTGAAAAAGGACAAACAGTCGCTGGATTTCTCCTTCCTTGAAAAATCCTCTATACAACCTTTAAGTGGCTATTATAGCTAGAAGGGGAGAAGTAAATTAATGCTAAATTTACAAGAGTTAACTGAATAGAAATCTTTTTCTACTCAGGACCCCAAAGTTTACGTTCAGACCACACTGGACGTTCATAAGAAATACAACGCTCTGGTGATGTCGGCCTTTAACAACGACGCAGGCTTCGTGGCTGCACTAGACAAGGTCAGCGCTGTCAGAAACCGGGAATCTTACCTGGTGTAAACTTGTGCCAAATTGAACAGATCACTTGTGAATACTTGAACACCTGTCTCCGTCTTCAGGCTTGTGGTCGGTTCATTAACAACAACGCAGTGACTCGGATGGCACAGTCGTCCAGTAAATCTCCGGAGCTTTTGGCACGGTACTGTGACTCTCTCCTGAAGAAGAGCTCCAAGAACCCAGAGGAGGCCGAGCTGGAAGACACGCTCAACCAAGTGGTGAGGGACAGGGAAATAATTGCTTTAGAACAGTATATTTTGATAGGACTTTGGTTTGTACCTTAGACCAACAGGCAATGAAGTTTCATGTTTTTAGAATCAATCAGTCAAACATTTTGAAAAATATTTTAGGTTTGTTTTGTAATAATGCAAGCATGCTATGATATGGTATTTGTATCAGGAATGTATTAATGGAATCATAATCTATTTGTTGATTTCCATTCCAACTATTAATATTCCTAGATGATCATTTTAAGTCTGTTAAGGTGACATGCATTCTAATGAGGTCCTCTAGGGCTAGGCAATAAGGTTTTTCTTCTTAGGCTACGTTTACACTGCAGGGCTTAATGCTCAATTCCGATTTTTTTGCGAAGCCGTTCACATTTCCAATTAAATGCGAATTGTATGTGATCTCCAGTGTGAACGCTAAACTCCCCAAAAGTGTCCCGCATGCGCCTTGGAGGACACGATGACGTCACACGCAGCGAACACGCTCAATGTTTACGGAAGTAGCCTAAAGTTGCTTTCGTACTGGAGCCAAAACATGTACAGCTTATTTGTTTTAAGGAGGAGACGGAGAAGGACCAGGTTTTTGGCCACAGCGTTTTGTGGGACAGCGGCAGCAACGTCTGCAGAAAGGAACATGTGGGTGCGGAGTCACAGGCAGGAGGGGTGGGATTGCCTACTTGTACCACACTCATTGGAGGAAACGCACTCAGGTCGGATGAATGCGACCTGGGCGTTCAGACTGAAGTCGCATGTCAAAAGATCGGATATGTATCGGATTTAGGATCACATATCCAAGTGGCCTGGATCGCATTTGAAAAAATCGGATCTGTGTCATTCACACTGTCATTAGAAGATCAGATACAGGTCGCATAGAGGCAAAAAAAATCGGATTTGGGTCGTTTCAGGCTGCAGTGTGAACGTAGCCTTACTTATGAACCATAACTATTTAAAGCCATATTTATTTGTATTAAATTAGAAAATAAAAATCAAACTTCCCCTGTTTTGTGTCTGGTGTTTCGCAGATGGTTGTGTTCAAATACATCGAGGACAAAGATGTTTTCCAGAAGTTTTATGCAAAGATGTTGGCAAAGCGTCTGGTTCATCAGAACAGCGCGAGTGACGACGCAGAGGCCAGCATGATCTCCAAACTCAAGGTCAGTCCTCAGCATCGCTCACAGTGGGTTTACATTTGTATCTGTTGGCCAACTGCAAATGTTACCGGCGCTGTATCTGATTTTGAGTCATGTGAAAACCAGTTCTCTGTAAAACGTTTGCAGCCGTCTTAAGTTAATCCTTATTTTTCAGCATCCTAATCCTAGCATCCCATTGCCATCCTAGTTTTGAACTTTGCACTTATTTAATAAGTACTTTTTCCAACTTCTAAAGGCCAGAGTGGAGTTTTGTCAGTAAAGCTAGTACAGCTGGGGTGCTAGTTCTTCATTCATTCTCATTTGCCAGATCATGGGTTGATTTTACACCAGATTCATATTTGTAGCTCTCACTTCAGAGTTCTACACATCAGACTAGGATGGCTCTTGCTGAAATCGATCAGGAAGTTCAAACTAACACTCAAATTGACCAAACTTTTGTTACATCCATTTCGGTGAAAAGCACAGACATCCTCCTGTCCACAAATGCGCAAATCTCTTTTCTCTGCATGTTTTCTGTTCACGTCTGTTGGCATCGCCATGTTTATTCGTTCGGTTCAGTTTTGGCGTCCGCCCAAACCTCATTGCTGCTCTGTGATTGGTCCAGTCTCTAGCGGGTGGGCCTTATCACAGCAGCAGCAGCATGCTAAGATGCTAAGATAGATTCTTGTGAGTCTGTCAACTCTCAAATATCCAAAGAATTCATCTTGCTGCACTGTTAACCGTCCAGTATACATCCCAACTCCCGCTTTAACACTCTGTATTTGTCATTACTGAGTGTCTTTAGTTTATTACAAATGTTCTTTCTTTATTCACTTGAAGATCATCATTCTGTTTCATTCTGTTTGTGATTTTGCAGCAAGCCTGTGGGTTCGAGTACACGTCCAAACTGCAGCGGATGTTCCAGGACATCGGCGTCAGCAAAGACCTTAACGAACAGTTCAAGAAGCACCTGACCAACTCTGAGCCTCTGGACTGTGAGTGTCCAGTCTATCATCTCAGACTGTGATCTCAGTCTGTGATCTAAGTCTTTCATCTAAGTCTGTGATTACAACTGTATGAAAAGAGCAGGTTGCACCATGGTGAGGTTTGAGGTGCAGGGAGGTGTTATTCTGAAAAACCAAAAGTACAGCTGTTGTCATTTTCTGCACAATCAAATGGCTGAATGAAATGCAGTGTAATGAGGGGCTTCTCTATGTGGGTGTGTGCAAACCTTACCCACAGTCAACTTAAAACGGTGATCCAAGTCTCCGTTACTTACTCTTGACCCAGTGTCTGTGTGGAATATTGGGTCTAATGCAGAAAAACAAATTCTCTACTGGGCCAAACCAAGTCTGTAAATATTCGCGGCCATGGGCGATGCCACCGTGCCATATCAGCAGGCACCAGTCATTGACATGAGTGCCAGGTGTTTAAAAAGGGGAGAGCGCTTCGCGCTCTGCTGCGTGTGCGAGCAGAGCGTTATAAAAGGATTGTAAAAATGTTTGAGCACTGTTGAACGGTGTTTGTGATATAATTTTTTTTGTACTTTCCACAATAACTGTTCTTTAGTACAAGTGCTGTTAAAACTAGGGTTGTCAGTTTAATGCGTTAATTAGATTAAGTAATTACAAACCCTGTAATTAATAAGATTAATTTTTTTTATCGCCTGACAGCACTAGTAAAACACTAGTAGAGTCACATTTTAAGTGTTTTCTTTGTTTTCCTTCAGTGGACTTCAGTATCCAGGTCTTGAGCTCTGGGTCCTGGCCGTTCCAGCAGTCGTGCACTTTCGCTTTGCCCTCAGAGGTGAGTCTATTTACCTTTCCTAATATTATTTTTTTAGTTCTGACCATGGACTGTGTATATAAATGGACATGGCTAACCCGCTAAACATGTTCCAAAAAGGAAGTCAGCATGGGGGCGCTTCCGGCTCCAATTAACTGTATTGAAACTGTTGCCCCTCTCAGTAACTCATTTTGCCCGTAAAATGTTTGTATAACCCGCTCTACATTAACCTGTTTTTTTATTTTGCCATTTTGTTCAAACAAGATGCCAACATAGCAGATAAGATCAGACGATTCAGGCGCTTTCTTTCCCAAGGTCTCGCTATTCACAACAGGTTTGACTGACAGCTCCCTGTTAAACTAGTGGTGAGGGCCATTACCTTCAACAGTCTTGCTCCATCTTGACTATTTGGTTGCTAAGATACTCGCGATTTCAAATATGGAACAAGGCTCCAGATTCGCCCCTGTAACTGCAAGCCTCGACGAGCTTCATTTGACTGGAGCCGAATGCCATTGGTGACGTCACACTCCCTTAGTCCACTTCTTTGTACAGTCTATGATCAGGATTATTGAGTAACCAAAATAATGCTCGACATTCCTAGTATATTGACAAAAATGTGACATCTTTCATTTACTTTTTTACTTTTTTTTTTTTATAATATTGATGTTCTAAAAGGTCTTTGAGCATGTATAAAAACACAGAAGAAGTGAGTTTCAGGGGAATAGTATCTTCGTTCAAAGTCCAGAACAGGTGCTCCTCAAGGACAAGGCTCAAAGACAAAACATTGAAGATGACCACGCTTGTAGTGTAAAAACTTTGATAGAGTAAAAGGCCATCAAAGTCCGAGGCACTCTGTTAGAATAAGGGCAAAGGATCATTTTTGACTTTGTACAGTTCCAGTTTTTATACTACAGGCATGGTCATCACTGTCTGTTTATCTTTATTTTAGTTTGTATAGTCAAGACACCAATTCTCAAATCGGTCAGTCAGTGATCAATAGTGAACTGGTCACAATTATTCTGATGAATTGGTGCAGTCACAGTGTTGTATTCTCTCAAACATAAACTGTATTTCTTGTATGTTTTCCAGTTGGAGCGCAGTTACCAGCGGTTCACAGCGTTCTATGCGAGTCGACACAGCGGCAGGAAGCTCACCTGGCTCTATCACCTGTCCAAAGGAGAACTCGTCACCAACTGCTTCAAAAACAGGTACGTCTCTCATCACGAACCAGCACCCCAGTGTTCCCATGGACTGTTCAGACTATGACAGCACTGTCAATATTTATGTTTAGTATTTGGTTTGTGTACTTATTGATGTGGTATCTACAAAAAACATGGCTTTCTATCTTGATCTTCAATCTTTACTTTTCCACTGCTAGTAAAAAAGGGTTGTTTTTAAATTCTGATTAAATGGGATTTTGATTGACTACCAATAAGCCTGTACTATATTGAATTATTGTTCAATAGTTTTTCAGGCTCAGTATTTATCATAGGTACTTTTTATTTGCAAAAGTGAGAAGATTTTTTGTCATTTTGGAGTAATATTTAAGATTGTCAACGCCTGATCTCATCAGATGGAGGTACAGGTATCGGGAAAAGACTTAATTATTTTTTACTAATTGATGAAATGTGTCACCGCCACTGTAAATATTATGAATTGCATTGTTTTTATGCTTTATGTTCATTGTTTGTAATGTTTGTCTCAGGGACTGCGGATGGAAATTGGTTCTGAGAAAGCATCTTTTCATTTTTTGTGATTAATGCTCCTGTACATTGTCCCTGTGAAATAAATCAAATAAACTAGATCTCAGAAGCTCAGTGGGGCAGGGTGTGGTTAGTACTGAACACCAGGTGTCATAGTGGGGCGTCATTGTGTCCTCAGGCAAGACATTTCACCCACATTGCCTAGTATAAATGTGGTGTGTGTTGGTGGTGGGAGGGGCCGATGGCACAGATTTGTACAGCAGTAGTTTACCACCACTCCACTACAAGTGTGGAGTGAATGAAGAATGCACTGTTAAGCGCTTTGCGGGTTTTCAAATGCGCTATATAAATCCAATGATTAATGAAGAAGATTTGAGCTACAGAGAGTAGAATAAATAACTTCTATGGCTAATTATCGGTTCATTCTGTTGTTTTATTGGTTGCAGCTCAGGCTTTGTAAAGATTATGCCAATTTAAAATTGGTTTACTGGCATAATCTTGCTTTGTGTTACTGAGATAAGGTTTTTTCAGTATTATAGTACTCACAGTAGTAGTCACAATATTTCTCTGTAGCAATATTACCGTGCTTCAAAATGTGTTTCTGTGACAGGCCGAACTATAAAAGCCCTTTATACATCTTGCTCATTTCTGTGTGGTGGTGTTTTTATTTTCAGGTATACGCTGCAGGCCTCCACCTTCCAGATGGCGATTCTGCTCCAGTACAACACAGAGGACTCCTACACCGTCCAGCAGCTCACAGACAGCACACAGATCAAAACTGTAAGAATCCTTTTACGTTTCTCTGTTTAGGAAATGTCCTTTTTATTCATTTTGTCTGCAAACCTACATTTAGAAATTTCCGATCCAAACTGTGAAAATTTCCGATCCATGATCCATGTCTCTATATACACATTATCTGCTGAAATGACTCCATAAGTGATTCCCTGTCGGCTGCGCTGCTACCTGCTTGCAAAATGTGAAGTGGATTTCCTAAACGGAGGCGTTTCTCAATGAGACACAGAGTAATGATGAGACACGCCTCCGTTTTGGAAATCCATTCCACAGTTTGCAGCCAGCTAGCAGGCGAACTAGCAGCGCAAGCTAGCAGGCGAATGTTGAGCATGGCATTGAGCAGCACAAGGCAGTTAACCAACTTTTCATCACAACATAATATTGAAACAAACAGTTTTGGTATCGGAATAGTATCGATATCAGCACATAACTAAAACACATTTTATTAACAGGTACTAGTAGTATATATTGGATTTGTTTTTGCTTTGCACTTCGTCAAAAAAATTCGCAGCTGGAAAAAAAGCGGGGATCCGCTAAAAAACGGAACTCTTTCATCCCTGGGGATCGGATCCGAAGTGAAAAAATATGCATCCCTAGTTAAATGTCAGATCTGTGGAGAGGCGAGCCCACTCACATTAAGAATACAAATTTTACCAAAAAGCCACATTATCGAGTAAATGCAAGATGGATATGTTTAATGCCATACCGAGACATTCCAATCAAAACGATAACATTGTGCACCTTTTAAAGTGGGACTAAACACAAAATCTGCTTTTTTGCAATCGAACTGTGTACCCGGGGTTTTTAATATACCGTATTTTCACGACCATAGGGCTATAGGGCGCAGCTTCAGTTACGGGTGTCTTTTTGGTATTTAACACATACAAAAGGCGCACCGGGCTATAGGGCGCGGGCGCGGGCACGATAAAACGTACCGGTAAAGTCCTGGTTCAGAGCGCACGTGCACTTCCTCATTGCGTGCGCTGACGGCTCGTGCTCTTCTTATGCGCTGATGCGCTGTGTTGAAGTTCAGAATGTGTTTAGTTGGTGGATTTAATTACATAAACTTTCCACACGAACAAAATCATATGTGTGTTATTAATAAGCCTAAGAAAATAGTGTGATTTGAATTGTGTTTTATTAAAAAAAGCAGCGGGAGCAAATATGAGTTCGGTTGTGCTTTATTTGAGTGCGTAATAAGTACCGTATTTAGCATAGTGCTCACATTATTTTTACAATCATTCTATCAAATCAAATCAATCATCAAATCCATCAAAGTCCTCATCTTCTGTATCTGATAAGAACAACTGGGCTAGAGGACAGTCAAACACGCCAGGTTCTCTCTCGTCACAGTCAGAGTCTGTCTCGTTGCCATCCGTCTCCTCGTGAAAGATGCCGGCTTTTGCAAAAGCCCGAACAACAGTACAAGTAGACACATTAGCCCAAGCATTTACAATCCATTCACAGATTGTGGCGTAACTCGCTCGGCGTTGCCTCCCAGTCTTCGTAAATGTGTGTTCGCCATCTGTCATCCATTGCTCCCACGCCGTTCGCAGCCTTACTTTGAACGCCCTGTTCACGCCAATGTCCAGCGGTTGGAGTTCCTTTGTCAAGCCTCCCGGAATGACAGCGAGCTCCGAGTTCATTTGCTTCACCTGTTTTTTGACACCGTCCGTGAGATGAGCGCGCATGGAGTCACAGATCAACATTTGTACTATTCGGGGTCTGTCTTCGCTCACGTCCGCACGTTCACGCCACGCCCCTTGTCTTCTATTACGCCCGCGTCTCACAACAACACAATAGGCGCACCGCACCATAGGGCGCGGCGTGCATTTTGAAGAAAATTTAAGACTTTTAGGTGCGCCTTATGGTCGTGAAAATACGGTAATTCTGTGCTGCTTCTTGTCTTAATCATTTTTAACTTGCTTGGACTAAGGTTTGGGCTTCTCGAATGGATTGGAAAATCAGATGCTAAGACTAGTATTGAAACTAGATACACCTCAGCAAGTATCAATACTAAAAAAGGAAGTGAACCTTTCCTGAAATGTTTAGAATGATCTTGAGCTGTATCAGAACAAGTAAGAGCACATAGACTAGTATTCGCCCATGGACCACTGTGGAAAAGTTACACAGTGCATCTTTAACAGCTCGTGTGGGCAGCGTCTTTTGGCCGAGATTAGGGGTTTAGTCCCGCTGGATACTGAAAAAATCACCAGAGAAAATTATATTAACAAAATGTAGGAACTCTGTACAGTTTTATAGCCTAAAAACTTTAAAATCATGGGCTTTCTTTGCCTCATCTGTCTATGTAAACTTCCCTCAATCAGGAATTTTCAACTTTCTGGAATTTTTTTCTGATGACTATTTACTGAATTGTTTGAAATCATTGTTCATAATTTGTTTTGCAGGACATACTGGTTCAAGTTCTTCAGATTTTATTAAAGTCTAAGTTACTGGTGAGTGCAACACTGACTTAAGACCAATACACAAAATAATACAATACAATACACTCGCATGCAGTGAATTATCACAGTTAAAACTGTTTTTTAGAAATTTTATCATTGAACATAAGGAATGAATGAACATCACTTCATTTTTGTTTGTTTCAGGTTTTGGAAGATGAGAACGCCAATGTAGATGAGGTGGACTTCAAACCGGAAACGGTCATTAAACTGTTCCTCGGATACAAAAAGTAAGAAAATACATTTACCTCAACTTTTTCACAACAGTCAATAGCAGTAGACATAAACTAAACCAAAAAAATCTTGCCCAAAGATGTAAAATAAATAAAATTGATTGGCCTGTTTTCAGTATTAGAACGTTTTAGTGCCATTTAGTGCCATAACTGAACAAAATGTATGAACTAGAAATGTTCATCAATATTGCGTGAAAAGTCCCTCAGTCGTCCAGGTAGAATCCATGATAAAAGGAGAAGTTAAATTTGTCAACTGGACAAAGTTTGTTTGGTTGAAAACGTTTCGCCGCTCATCCGAGAGGTTTCGTCAGCTCTGGCCTACAGGACGCGCCTCCCGGCAGCTAGATATAAGCAGTGTCTAACCAGTACAATAACCAGAGCTGACGAAGCCTCTCGGATGAGCGGCGAAACGTTTTCAACCAAACAAACTTTGTCCAGTTGACAAATTGAACTTCTCCTTTTATCACATTCGTCAATATTGTACAGTATAAAACAAATTATATAAAAAAGGCATGTACAGAATAAAGTGTTTAAAATCAGACTTTGATGATATGGAATGGGATGGAATATTCAATAGTAACAGAACAACAATCAGACCCTCCAGGAATTCGCGATGTTGCGATTTGCAACTTCAACGCAACTTCAGCCAATCCCCGCGAATTCAGGGCGGTGTTGCAATTTTGACCAATCACCGCAACTTTTCCGCAGTTTTTACTAATTTTGACCAATCATCGGCGACGTATTGAACGCCGACCAACTTCCTTCTGTGTAGGAGACATAACTGAGATGAGGTGCACGGTGCGTTTGTGTGTGTGTGCGGCAGAGGCGGTGGTTCACGTGAGTGTGGGTGTGTACACGTACGGAAGTGTGTGCGTGTAAAAGCGCGCGCTCACCTGTCACACAGAGGAGAGAGTCAGGGTTGGGGTGTAGCCGTATTTTTTGTTGACCACAAACCATTCATTCATCTTTCACGTTAATCTGTTCATCCTGCTGGTTTTATGAGTTCCATTTCATCCTGCTGCGCTGTCATAGCTGTGTGCGCTCTTTTTGTAATAAATGCACAAAACATATCTGGATCTCAGCGTATCTGTCACCATAGCCTCCTCTTTGCGCGTCACAAATCTGTGAGCCATAGGACCCAACCTCATATTCTCGGCGGCTAAAAGGTTTGGGTTTGGAAACCGCAACATTCTGCCTTACTTCTGTGTGACAAAACGAAACTGCGGCCGTGTCTCCAGTTATCAGAGCGCACAGCTCGGAGCGCGGCCCGAAGGGGGCTCAGACTGCAGTCAAGGAGGTGCACACTTGCTCAGCCCCGACTGCAGTCCGCGGACCGCTTAACGACTGCGGTCTTCAGGCCGCGTGTTAACTGCGCATGGGACAAAAAAGAAGTGGGACAGCAGTCGTCACGCCGGTGTTCTGTCGAAATGTGTGACGCATGCCCTTCGGGCCACGCTCCGAGCCGCGCACTCTGGGAACTGAGACACGGCTTCTAATGGCAAAGAAACATGTCTGCGGCACCATTTGCCCACTAAAATAACAGCAAAAGACCACGCGAAACAGTTCCCCTCCTAGTTGTAATTTATTTTCGATATTGGTAAGGTTGTTTTAGGACTGTGATCTCTGTGTCTTTGTATTATTCTTTGTCAGTAATAACTCAGTATTCAAAATATTACTAAATTTTAATTACAAAAAGCGAAAATCGCAACTATTTATCGCAACTTTCACTTCCTCCCGCAACAAAATCGCAACAAAAACAGCACCGCAACTTTCATCGCAACTTTTTGGAAAAGCTCCCGCAAATTCAGGCATTTTAGCCCGCAACAATCACATAAAATGCCCGCGAAATCCTGGGGGGTCTGAACAAGATGGAGGACAGCTGTAGTTGGGGTGGGTGATTTTTTTTTCTTTTTCTCACCCTCTTCTTATTGGTCAGCCTGAGTGAGTGACAGGTGGAATTAGCCAATCAGAGTAAAGAGCGAACACCCAAAGAATTCTTACCTCTTAAATGCATTTAAAGCTGCACTAGAATTATGATTAAAATTTAATGAAAGGCCAAAACTTATAAAAGTCATGACATTTTTCTAACCCACAACAACGTGCCATTAGAATACTTTTAAACAAATAACCTGAAAATCTGAGGTAAGAAGTGTCGTACGCAGGTCAGAAGGGGATTTGAACCACCAGCTATTAAAGACTGTTCATTACTGCTGCAAAGGGATTTATTTAAATCATTTTGGAAAGTTCTGTGAATGTGATGGTTCTTCAAAAAAAAAAAAAAATTGATCTGACCCAAGAAATGCAAGTTCATTAGATTAATTTAGGTATTTTGGGGGGGAAAGAAATTTGCCATATCACCTACTATAACATTTATGTGTTTTATTTTGACAGTAAGAAGCTGAGGGTGAACATTAACGTCCCAATGAAGACTGAGCAGAAACAGGAACAAGAAACGACCCACAAGAACATCGAGGAGGACCGAAAACTGCTCATTCAGGTCAAAATAAATAAACTGAAACTGTGGTGTAACATGTTTGTTATTTTGAATTGAGAAACAACCAACAAATTCTTACTTCCACTGTTAGATTAATTTTGTTTGTAAGGAATTGTCAAACATCAGTCCTCATCAATAACTACAAAAATAAAATTCAGGTGTAACTTAAAGGTCCAATATTACACAAAATTGACTCTTGTGAGTTTTAAGACATGTTGGAATGTCGTTACCTCATCAAAAACAGACCTGGAGTTGCGTGAAGAATCCCTCAGTCGTCCAGGTAGAATCCATGATAAAAGGAGAAATTCAATTTGTCAACTGGACAAAGTTTATTTGGTCGAAAACGTCTCGCAACTCATCTGAGTGGCTTCGTCAGTTCTGAACTGACGAAGCCAAGTTGCGAAAGTTGCGAAACTTTTTGACAAATTGAATTTCTCCTTTTATCACAGACCTGGAGTTGTTTTGTTTCATTCACACGTAACACATTATTATTAGTCTGTCTATATCTCTACCGCTCAAAATGCTCTGTTCCACCTTGTGATGTCATGTAGTGGTAGTTTTCAAGTTAACAGCAATTTTTACATTTACCCCTGGGCAATTCCAGGGCTGAAATTATCCAGATGATTCTAGTCAAGGTGCATGAAGTTTAAAAACACAGTGGAGCACTTCAGTTTGAGAAAAGAACACAGCCTAAATATTCAGGGTTTGTGAGTTAAAAATGTGTGAATGAAACAAAACACAACTCCAGGTTTGTTTGTGACGAGGAAACGTTATAACAGATCAGAAAATAGTGTAACATGGGCCCTTTGAGCAAATGGCAAAATCATAATCCCCTTGACTAAATCACACAAAAATTGTCAATTAAGAATGTGACCTATCTGGATATAGATAAAATCGGCCTAACCCGGAATTTACACCAGGAGCGTCATAACGTTGGCAGAGCTGCGTACGCTTTCACGTTCAGTTTACACCAGAGGCAACAGAGCTGCTCCTGACTCCAGCCTCTGTGTATCCTCATATTTAAACACTAAACTTGTAGAATGCATAGAATGTAACTTGTCTTACACATTGTTCTGACTTGTTTGTCTTTGGGGTTTTAGGCGGCCATCGTGCGTATTATGAAGATGAGGAAGGTCCTGAAGCACCAGCAGCTTTTGGCCGAAGTCTTGAACCAGCTCTCGTCACGATTCAAACCCAGAGTCCCCGTCATCAAGGTAACTGCAGACATGAGAACACAAGATAAGACTACAAGATGCAACTAATGATTGTTTTAGTAGTCAACTAGTCAATGTTTATTTTTTGTATTTATTTTATTCATTTTCCATACATTACAGTAAATGCATTGTGATTTCAGTACATAGCTGAGGTTATTTCTATTGTACACTGAGTGTTTTAAACAAATGAAAGTTGAAATATGCTGACTGTTTGAGTCTATATAGTCCAGATAATCAAAATAGTCATAGTCATAGTTTGCTTTATTGTCGAAAAACAATAGTCATAAGTGTAGTTTAATAGTCCCTGTTGAAGCCATAATGGATTCCATATCAGAAATACGGATGTCTCTTTTCTGTTCTGTTAGTAATAATAATAGTTTACAGTTTTCATACAATTTAGGAACTGTAATACAACCAAATGAGCCAGCTGTTGCCATTAGCTGTTAAATCAGAAGGCTCTTTTGGCTTGATTTCAGGTTTTTTGTCAAATGATCTGGCAACACATAGCAAGCTCATTCTTCTTTCTGATTGTCAAAATTGGCATGAAAATAGAAAACGCACAAAATGTTATTACACATGATTTAAAATATTTTCTTAGCATTGTTAATACTTGATTTTTTTTTATCAGTAAAGCCAATATTTGATTTGAACATGTTTGAGGTCATATTTATGAAATTATTTGAAGTTTTATTATGTAACTTTCTGACAGAGGAACTAGAACTTGTTTGTCTTGATTTATTGCTTTGTTTTGAGCAGAAAAAACAGCTATAATAAAATAGAAGCTGTACAGTAGATGAGTTTAAAGGTCGTTTATTACTAAAAACACAATGGGGCACTTCATGTATTACCACATGACATCACAAGGTGGAACAAAGTGTTTGAGAGAATAACTATATGCAGGATTTGCGTGTTAAACGTGTGTGAATCAAATGATGAGAAAACAACATTGTAATATAGCTCAGAAAATAGTGATGTGTGGTAGTTTAATGCCATACTGTGGAATATTCCAAGCACAAAGAACCTCAGCATGGAGACAAGCAGGTGACTTGCCCCTCCACTAGAAAAAAATACATAGTAGAGCTTTAAGAACAATCCTTAATGCACTACTTTTGAATGTACTGTATGAAACGTTACCTTGTCTGTTAGAGCTGGGCGATATGGCCTAAAAATAAAATCTCTGATTAAAAAAAAAAAAAAATCCGATTTCTGATTTTAATCGATTTTTCTCTGCCCTACTCAAAAACAAGTAACAGATGACAGACAAATGGCTCAAAACAATGCAACGTTCTTTTATAAAACAAATACATTACACCTAGCATCAATTAAGCTGTTATTGTTTTTAAAAAATATATATATGACAGTTGTATAAATATCTTTCTTTTATAAAGAAGCATTTTATGGAGCTAAATTATTCCCTGATTGTGGGAAAGATGGACTGGAGAGGGTAGTGTTGTTTTAGTTTTTGTTTTTCCTCGAGTGATGCAGAAAAGAGCCACTGTCTGTGTTCATGTATGTTAGCTTGTGCAGTCTGTATACAGCTGTGGCAACATCAGAAAAATATTTGCAGCTTGGTAGCACATAATTCAGGTCCAAAACTTTCACCATGTTAATGAATCCGGGCTTTTCCACAGTATATATGGGCATCATGTCTTTTACAATATGTGCTCGCGCTGTGCGGACCTGCACTTCTCCTATTCTGCTTTAGGCGCTAGGACACATTTTCTCGTGCTGCAACAGCTTTTGAACAGACCTTACAGCGAGCACTCGTTTGTTCTAAGTCCGACGCAAGAAAACCGAACCAGTTCCATATAACAGATGTAGCAACACTTTTATTTGGTACAAGCTCCGGCTTTCCCTCACTCACTAGCCGCGCTACAATGTTTGGGTACGCCCCGCTAACTTACCCGTGTAAAACGTGGCCGCGCATTAGTTCCGCTCGCATGTAAAAAATAACAAAAAAATCGATTTTCATAAAAACACATCGTCCTGAACTGTAAAGTCGAATTAATCGATTTAATCGATAAATCGTGCAGGTCTATTGTCTGTGCCCAGTTCTAACCGTTTGTCTCCCTCTTGTGGACAGAAATGCATCGACATCCTGATCGAGAAGGAATATTTGGAGCGAGTCGACGGAGAGAAGGACACGTACAGCTACCTGGCCTGAACCAATACGCCCCGCCCACTTTCACCCACCTCCGGCTCTCCTCCCCTTCTATTTTTATTTGTTTATCTTATTCATTTTTTATTTTATGTCTGAGTCATAATGTGTGAAATTCTTTGAGCGGCAGACTTGAATTATCCAAAAGGGGGCTCTGTCCATATAAAAAGGACTAAACAAACAATACACTCCCCACTGTTGGAATGGGAGAACATCATGCCCCAGTTTTTGCCTGTCTCATCTAAAACAAAACACATTCTTTTACCCTTTGTCGAATTGTAAATACGCTCCACGGACTCTTAAAATGGAAAACTCCCATTATTTACATAGCGGTAATGTAATGAATTTAGCCAATCAGGGGAGGGCAGCATCCAAAGGTTTCTGCATGCTACTGCGCCTCAGACAGTGACTACAAAAATGATATAAAAAGTTATCGCGGAGTCACTGGTTTGGCCCACGCAAGCCACCGTACAACGAAAAACGAGAGAGAGAGTGAACCAGGAAGTGGGCTGTTTTAAGAAGTTCATGCAGGAGGAGGTCTGTCTCATTACTGAACAGTGGACATTTGTATAGTGTGGTTCATTTTCTAAATGTATGAAAAATAAAAACAAGTAAAGATTTCTCTAACGCTCGGCTGTCTCTGTTTGCAGTCCAGACTCCTAAATACGCCTAAACGAATTGGGGAAAATATTTAATTGTGTTTTTTCTGACGAGTATTGTGATTGTGAATAGATATGCGATTTATGTTTTTAATAATTAATTTTGTTCAAAGTTCAAATTTTAAATGGACCTAAAAAAAGACTGAAATATGAATTGGCTAAACTAATACAATAATCACATTTCAGAACATGTTTGTACAGATTTAAACTACAGGGTTAGCAGTTTTTAGGCAGAATAAGATGGGGTATTTTTGTTTGTGGAGGAAATTGTGATACTTCAAAAATTGCAGTCTAGTGCTAGTTTTGCGATTCTATTGGATAATTGGAAATGAAGGATAATTTTGTCCCTTTTTGCAGGGCAGTAGATGGGGGAACAAAGGGGATTGTTGTCCAGGGCCTCTTCCTATTAATTTATATTAGAGGGGGGCCCATGTGATTCTTCTTTCCCCGGGCCCCCAAATTTCTGTTGATGGGCCTGCCTTTTTGATCGAAGTTTTAAATGTTGTATATTTTATCAAGGATTTTAATTTAATTGATTTTGTTCATTATTTATGAAATTATTTAACTAGCCATCGCTATAGCCAAGTGTTGCCTTCCCAGTAACATTAATTCTGAATATTAATCTTGATCTGAATAGTAGTGACAATTTTAGATTTCATTGATGGAAAATTGGTAAAAAATCAGACATTTTGTTAATCCTTCTGCGAACTGCTACAGTTAGTGGCTTCTCAAACAAGCATATTTTACATTATTTTACATTTTGTGAGTCAAACCTCTACCTATAATGTCATATTTCTGTATATCTTGTGGTTATTTTTTAGGTGCATTCAAGTTTTGAGCTAATGTTGACCCTTAACAAAGACATTTTGATACATTGAGTATTGTTATCGAAATGCAAAATAGAGTTGTTGGGTTTTTTTTGGTCATTTGCCTTTTTGGTTGTGTTAAGTGCAGGGACGTGCACAGGGGGGAGGGGGGAGAGCACTGCCCCTGTGCTCTACTGGACTGACGACGCCCTTCCGAGTCGAAAAAAAATATATTTATAAAAATAATAATAAATTGTTCAAAAATCGGCATTCAAAACATTTTTCCGCCTCATTCACTTCCATTCGGACACTGAGAGTGAAAGTAAAAGGGGAAGTGGGATGTCCACGAGCCGGACCGGTTCATGAGCGGCGGTCACCAGAGCTCCGTGAGCCCGCCTCTGCCTCCCCCGGTGGCAGCAGCCACGTCCGGAGACCCTGCTCCATCCGACTACGCTCCATCCGACTACGACCTCAGATCAGACGAGACTACCCGCTGAATTTAAGCATATTACTAAGTGGAGGAAAAGAAACTAATCAGGATTCCCTCAGAAGCAACGAGCAAAGAGGGAAGAGCCCAGCGCCGAATCCCCGTCTGAGGGGCGGGCGCGTACAGAACTCCGCTTGCCCGGTGTCGATCCGGGTCCTGAGTCCTTCTGATAGAGGCTCAGCCTGTGGACGGTGTGAGGACGGGATGGCCACCCAGTGAAGGTGGCACGCAGCCGGGGCAGCGCCTCCCGCACGGACTTCACCGCTTCCCGGGGCCGTGGAATCAGTGCATTACATGTAACTGGCACCTGACCCGAGCCTGCATGTGAGAAGATTGTCGCGGTTGTCTTAACGTTGTCGTAAAAGGTGAGATTGAGATGTATAACAAATGATCACCATGAAGGTTTATGAGTTGAATAAAAATGTTCATAAATAATGTTCAGTTTGCCATGTTTAGCCTTAATAATCAGACAGCTAGCTAGCCTGCAGACAACCCATTATTTAAATAAGCTGCTAATTTTGTGGTAGGCAAACTAAGCGGGAAAGGGGAGCACATCACTGCAGGGTTGGCTAAGAAAAAGCCAACCAGCAGGTGAGACGGGGACATTGCATTGTGATAAAGATGAGATGATACTGTGTAGGCTAATTGATTAATTAATCAGACTCATATTGTAGCCTACTACTGGCAATTTTTCATAATTACATTATATTTAAGACCAGGAGCAGCCACAAGCCTCTAGACGCTTCATATAGCCAGTGACTGGTTATATGGGGGGTTGGTTTGCACTTTCTTCAGGTCAGAGCAACTGCCCCTCAAAATTCCTGTGCACGTCCCTGGTTAAATGTATTAATTATAGTTGAAGATGTGGGGAGAAGGCCATTGACACCTCTAAATGTCCAATTAGTGTAATGATAGCACTTGTTTACTATGATAAAACTAAACTCTGTGGTTCCAGGTATTTGTTTTGCCTGTTGGATTTGTTGGTCAGGGACAGTTGAGCAACGCACTAAATTACGTTAAACCAATCGCAATCGCGTGATCTGTTAAACCCATCGACCCTTTCCTCTCGTCTGCGGCTTTATTTTCACGGATTATAATCTGTATCCGGACACAATTAATTTATTTAGTATTCGCCATCGGGCGCATGCGTAAAAGCACAAGACATGAGCAGCAGGTGCCCAAGTGGATTCCCCGGGGATTTTAAAAGAATTGAAGCATTTAAATGATTCAATACCATATTTATACATGCTAATCAGCCTTATATTATATTTATACAATATATCATTAATATTAGTTTATTTATGGTCAAAATGTTAAGATGCCAACTGACATCCGTAGTGAACACGCGTAGATCTTTGCCAAACTAGACTGCCGTGCGTAAAACGTATACAGTGGTACCTCACCTTACGAAATTAATTCGTTCCAGAAGTGGTTTCGTAACGTGAAAAATTCGTAAGTTGAGTAGCTATTTCAATGGAAAAAGCCTGATTCGTTCCGAGGCCCCGATCCAAGTTTTTTTTTTTTATAGTGCAACTTTTTTTTATAGTGTAACATTGTGTTCTGCGTCCTTTTCTCACATTTGTCTCTCGTTTAAACACTCAAACTTTCATAGATTTTCAACAAAATTATTAATAGTGAAGCGTGTGGGGGGAAGGAGGAGGGGGGAGAAGAGTGCGCTCTGACACGTGTGATAGCGCACATGACCCGGCGCGGAGCTGACAGCAGGTCTAGACCAAGGTCTAAACCAGGTCTAGACCAAGGTCTAAACCAGGACTAAACCAGGACTAAACCAGGACTAAACCAGGACTAAACCAGGACTAAACCAGGACTAAACCAGGTGGATTAAAGCGCCGCACGTGGGTCTATTTCCTGGTTCTGGCGCGGAGCTGACAGCAGGTCTAGACCAAGGTCTAGACCAAGGTCTAGACCAAGGTCTAGACCAGGTCTAGACCAGGTCTAGACCAGGTCTAGACCAGGTCTAAACCAGGTCTAAACCAGGTCTAAACCAGGTCTAAACCAGGACTAAACCAGGACTAAACCAGGACTAAACCAGGACTAAACCAGGACTAAACCAGGACTAAACCAGGACTAAACCAGGACTAAACCAGGTGGATTAAAGTGCCGCGCGTGGGTCTATTTCCTGGTTCCGGCGCAGAGATGACAGCAGGTCTAGACCAAGGTCTAGACCAAGGTCTAGACCAAGGTCTAGACCAAGGTCTAGACCAAGGTCTAGACCAAGGACTAAACCAAGGACTAAACCAAGGACTAAACCAGGACTAAACCAGGACTAAACCAGGACTAAACCAGGACTAAACCAGGTGGATTAAAGCGCCGCGCGTGGGTCTATTTCCTGGTTCCGGCGCGGAGCTGACGGCAGGTCTAGACCTTGGTCTAGACCAGGACTAGACCAGGTGGATTAAAGCGCCGCGCGTGGGTCTATTTCCTGGTTTCGTTTCGAGTCACAGCTGAGGCGAGCCGCTGCTCTAGACCTGCCCGCGTAAGGTGCTCACAGAGCGGCATGGACAGAACCGTGAGGTCGGCCTCTTCAAGACCTCCAGGCCGGTGACCGGGACAATCCCCGGACCCATGCCCGCTTAGGGAGCTCTTAAGGCGGGCTGGTAGTGTCCCCCTGGGTCCCTGGATGTCTGTGGCTCTGTGCCTGGAGTGGCCCTGGAGAGCAGGTCTAGACCGCTGCTCTTGCAGGCGAGCAGCGGCTCGCCTCAGCTGTGACTCGAAACGATACCAGGAAATAGACCCACGCGCGGCGCTTTAATCCACCTGGTCTAGTCCAGGTTTAGTCCAGGTTTAATCCTGATTTAGTCCAGGTCTAGACCTGCTGGCAGCGCCGGGTCAGCTGTCACACATGCCGCTATCACACGTGTCAGAGCGCAGTTTTCTCCCCCCTCCTCCTTCCCCCCACACGCTTCACTATTAATAATTTTGTTGAAAATCTATGAAAGTTTGAGTGTTAAAACGAGAGACAAATGTGAAAAAAGTTTAAATCCAGTCTGAGAAAAGCGTATAATGTGTGTGACTGAGCGCGCATTATTTGAATTTTTGAGATTTCGCGTTTCGTAACTTGAAATTTCATTCGTATCTAGAGACCAAAATTTAACGTGAAGGCGTTTCGTAACTTGAAATTTTCGTTTGTTGGGTCATTCGTAAGGTGAGGTACCACTGTATTTCTTGCCGTTTCGTTTGTTTTTATTGACATTTTGGAGAACAAAGAAGCCGTCCACATGTCCCCGTTGCTGGGCCCCATACGTTTCTTTCAATCCCATTGGTTAATACTGCGAGAAATTTCCTAAAATCTGCGCTGTTTGTGTCTAAATCGGATGCCCTGATTGGCGCTTTCGTTTCGTAGTGGGCGGTGAACGCGGTGCCGAGAGCAGTTTTTGAACCTTTTGAGCCGAAAAAGACCAAATTTAAAGCCCCAGTGTGTAGGATTCGTGGCGCATAGGTGGATAGTCGCTATTGCACTTCCTGTTTTAGCTACGGCAGACCTCGAGGGTCACCCGGGCGCGCTGTAGCGCCGACAGCTCACGTACCCGCGCACGAACCGCGCGCCACTACTGTATACATAAAACGCGGTCCCCCGTTCACTTTTTTTTTTCTTTTCGCATGAAAACACACATTCCCGATCATGTATCATGACAATCTACACATCAAATGAAACTTTACAGTCTCCTCTTTTTAACTATGCAATTCATTTCCCGGCACAACAATCTCTCCCCGAGCACATGGGGCTTTTATACGGAAAAGCACAAAACGGAAAAGCACAAAGCTTACCTTTAAAGGCTCTGCCCAGGTCAAACTCAGCATTTCACCATAAGCTTGGTCTGAAATCTGTCCGTAAGGATCCAGCGAAAAAAATCCAGTAAAACAATTTAGTCCAAAACACGTGTTAGATCCATTACAACGTGTGATACAGCAGCATGCTTGTTGTTTACCCAAAACCACGAGCCTCCCCCCACCCCACCCGCACCTCTCTCCCACTCTCCTTCTCTCCGGTGCGCTCCGCCTGCTTTGCCTCCGGTGCTACCACGAGCCTTGCCGAAGGCGAAGGCGGAGCCCAAATGTTCTTCTGCGGTTCTCGTATTCAAAATGGCTGCCTCTATATGGGGAAGATCCCCCTTTTATGTGACTATATCTAAGTCCAAAAGAATACTTTGATTTCATGATGGAAGTGAAAAGGCTTGAAAAACAATGTATTTTTGAATGGGTATCTTCAATTTCGGTAATTAACGGGTAAAAATCTTACACACTGTCCCTTTAACACTTTGTTTACATTGGGTATAAAATAAAACAAGCTGATTTTATTCCTCAACGTTGCGACTTTGGAGATATATCGGTTTTACGCAGGAAAAAGTGGTGTTTCTTCAGATATTTTGCGATAAAGCCGGTCCCTTGTAAGGAAACTGGGTGCTAGCCGCGAAGCTAACCGGAGCTAATCCCTCAACACAAAAGACTATTTCGCTCGCTGTTTTCATCTTTACTCCTAAACTCTACATTGGATGAGGACAGCCTTTTCTGAACAGGTAAGAGAAGATGTCAACAATGTATTTATGTGTTTAATTAACTTAATAGCGGTTAAAATAAGCCTCGAGTCCTCTTTGTTAACAGTACAACTGTTAGATAAAAGGAGAAGTTCAATTTGTCAACTGGACAAAGTATGTTTGGTTGAAAATGTTTCGCCGCTCATCCTTTTATCATGGATTCTACCCGGACGACTGAGGGACTTTTCACGCATCTTAAGTACAACTGTTAGCATTTTTGTCTTTTATAATATAGCAAATACTTTCACTAAATTGTGAAAGTGTTTCTTAGTTGTTTTGGGGTTCAAACTTTGCTCGTCTGTATAGTTATCTGACTAATATTTTGCACAGAAAATCAAGGCTGTCGACAATTAATCTTTATTTGACAGTCCTGACAATCTTTGAGTTATTAGTATTAGTATTAGTATTAGTATTAATAGTTTGTCTTCCCTTCTTACCGTATGCAAAAGTTCACATGTTATATTTTGAAAGGCGTTTTCCTAACTGAAGAAGTCAATACACTGAAATCACTTGCATTGTTTGGGAAATTAATAGTTGTATTTAATTTGTCATTCGCTCTGTGTAAAAACGTGGTAACTATAATTGTGTTCATGGTTCGAGCCTCATTGGTGACATTAATATAATTTTGAGGATATTTCATTAAGATAAGATAAGATAAGATAAGACTTTATTGATCTCACACAGGAGAAATTTACTCGCCACAGTAGCTCCAGGACAATTGGACAGGAGGGAAAAAGTGCATGCAGGCAGGGAGGGGATAAAGTAAGTAATAAATAGTGCAAATAGTAATATGTAATAATAATAATAATAATGGAAAATAGTAATAATGATAATAGTAACAACAAGCATCAACATGAAAAGGAGGATATTGCATGTCTGGCCTATATGTTAGAATTATACAGTCTGATGGCGGTGGGGATGAAGGATCTGCGGTAGCGCTCCTTCTTGCACTGGGGGTGCCTCAGTCGGCTGCTAAAGGAGCTGCTCAGCTCCTCAATAGTCCGGTGCAGAGGGTGAGAGGTGTCGTCCTTAATGGACATGAATTTGGCCAGTACCCTCCTCTCAGCCACCTCCTCTACACGGTCCAGAGGACAGCCCAGGACAGAGCTGGCCCTCTTAACCAGCTTATTCAGTCTTTTTCTGTCCCGTTCTGTGCTGCTCGGGGCCCAGCAGACGACAGCATAGAGGAGAGCAGAGGCCACCACAGAGTCATAAAAAGTCTTGAGCAGAGGCTTGCTCACTCCAAAGGAACTCAGTCTCCTCAGGAGGTGGAGGCGACTTTGGCCCTTCTTGTACAGGGCGTCAGTGTTGTGGGACCAGTCCAGTTTATTGTTGAGGTGAACACCCAGGTACTTGAAACTGTCCACAGTCTCTATGTCCTGCCCCTGGATGTTCACCGGTGAGTGAGGTAGTGGTCTCCTCCTGAAGTCGATCACCAGCTCCTTTGTCTTACTAGTGTTAAGGCACAGGTGGTTGCGCCCACACCAGTCTACAAAGTCACTGATGACCGAGCGGTACTCCAGCTCGTTCCCCTCTGACACACAGCCCACAATGGCCGAGTCGTCGGAGAACTTCTGGAGATGGCAGCTGTCCGTGTTGTATGTGAAGTCCGAGGTGTATATGGTGAAGAGGAAGGGTGAGAGGACAGTACCCTGGGGGCCCCCGTGCTGCATACTACCACCTCTGACTCACAGCTGCGCAGCCGCACGTACTGTGGACGGTCAGTGAGGTAGTCGATGGTCCAGGCAGCGAGATGTCCATCCACTCCCGCGTCCTCCAGCTTCCCCCGCAGCAGCGCCGGCCTGATGGTGTTGAAGGCGCTGGAGAAGTCAAAGAACATGACTCTCACAGCACTCCCGGCGGTCTCAAGGTGGGTGAGCGCCCGCTGCAGAAAGTAGATGACGGCGTCCTCTACTCCTACGTTTGGCTTGTAGGCAAACTGCAGCGGGTCCAGGGTGGGGCTCACCACAGAGCGGAGCTGGCTGAGGATCACCCTCTCCATGGTCTTCATGAGGTGGGAGGTCAAGGCGACTGGTCTGTAGTGGGCCGGTTCCCTGGCGTTTGTTGTTTTGGGAATTAATGTAATTAATGTAATTGCAATGGCCTTTTGACCTTGGTATTAATGGTCAAAGTGGATCATTGTGAGTTTTACCTCCTGAAAAACATACCTGAATGAAACAAAAGTTGTTTTGTTAATCCTTTATTATTAGTTTACCTACATCTCCAAAGCTCAAAATGCTCTGTTCCACCTTGTGATGTCATGTAGTGGTAGATTTCAAGTTAACAGCTACATTTCACCTGTAGTTCAGTAGAGATGGAGAATTCTGGAGTTGAAACCATCCAAATGATTCAAGTGAAGGTGTATGGATTTATTTTATTTATTTTTTTCCCCCCTGATGTACCACATGACATCACAAGGTGAAACGGAGTGCTTTCTGTTTGAGAGAAGAACTTTGAAGCTTAAATATGCAGGGTATGAGTGTTAAACATGTGTGAATGAAACAAAACACAACTCCAGGTATGTTTTTATGAGGAAACAACATTATCATGGATCAGAAAATAGAATAATATGGGCCATTTAAAAGTGTGAACAAGCTGCAGTTAATTTCGAGTTAGATATATTTTGGACCTTTTTAATGCTGTATTTTATATTGGCCTGTCGTCATAACAAATCTCTTAGATTGCTACAGAAAATGTGATAAATGCTGGTAATCCTATTTTGTATCGCTGAAACCCTAAAAGAGCATACTCACTTTAAACCATCTTCTGAATGAACTATATTTTCAAAAAAGCATGACCTGCATTAAATAAACACCAGAATTAAGCACATAGATGGGTAGTTTGTTGTGTTGGTCATAGAGCTGGGCGATATGGCCAAAATAAAAGATTTAAATCTCCGATTAAAAAAAAAAAAAAAATCCAATTTCAGATTTTAACCGATTTTTCTCTGCCCTACTCAAAAACAAATAACAGACAGCACAAATGGCTCAAAATAATGCAACATTCTTTTATAAAACAAATACATTACACCTTGCATCAATGAAGCTGTTATTGTTTTAAAAAATATATCACTTGAAGACCCTGTATACAGTTGTGGCAAGGCAACTTCAGAAAAAATATTTGCGGCTTGGTAGCACATACTTCGGGTCCAAATCTTTCACCATGTTAATGAATCCGGGCTTTTCCACAGTATATATGGGCACCATGTCTTTTACAACATACATCATGTTTTTGGTAAAACATACAACAGCGTGTGTGATTGCCTTCCATCGTGGGCCGTGCTTATCATACTGCAAACAGTTCGAAAATGTTTTAGGGACTGGATGGTGGATGTTTTCATTCCGTTCGGACTTGTACTTCTCCCACTCTGCGCTGCATGCCTCTGCTTTCGGCGCTAGGATAAATTTGTTGTTCTGCAACAGCTTTTGAACAGACCTTACAGCGAGCACTCGTTTGTTCTAAGTCCGATGCAAGAAAACCGAACCAGTTCTATATAACAGATGTAGAGACACCTTTGTTTGGTACAAGCTCCGGCTCTCCCTCACTCGCTAGCCGTGCAAGCTTGTACAGTGTTTGGGTACGCCTCGCTAACTTACCCGTGTAGAACGTGACCACGCATTAGTTCCGTTTGCATGTAAAAATAAATAAAAAATAGATTTTCATAAAAACACATCGTCCTGAACTGTAGGGTTAATTCGAATTAATCGATTTAATTGATAAATCACGCAGGTCTAGTTGGTTATAGAAGTTTGGGTCTCTAGAGCTGAAATATTGTACTACAAAAATAACTAAACCCCCTCCCAACTTGTACAAAGAAAAGATATGCATAAACTCCTAATTGATTGAGTGATAAGTTGACATAGTAATTATCAGGAGGACATGGAGCTGTATCTAAAATAAAGAGTTGTTTTTCAGCGGCTCCTCTGAAGACGACAGACGGTCATTTTAGACTCAGACTGTTGTCATGGAGACGCACTTTACAGGCTGTGCTGCATGTTTGAAACTTAGTTAAATGAAAGATGGAAACGAGTTAATTGAGTTATCACAACTATAACTGATGACTGAAAGGATTATCAAATGTCAGTAAACAAATGGACTATATACAGCCTCCAAAACATGAGATGAGTGTAGGTTTAATAAGAGGAAACGGTAATTACGCTAAAAATATGTTCATGTTTTTCATACAAGAAACCTTGTGTTTGACCTTTTGACTGTCATCGGGGTCTCTTCACAGCTCTGACCTGTAACTTGGTCTGGTTTGGTCTGCATGAAGATAGAAAGGTTTAATGCCATACTGTGAAACATTTCAGACAAAGCAACAACATCTACATGGAAAGAAGTATTTAACGGACCCTCCACCAGAAAAGCTACACAATGCACTTTTTAATATCAGACCTCGACAAACTTTATTAATCCAAGGGATTATTAATACAAGGGAAAATTATCTGGACACAGAAGCTCACACATCACAATATAATATAATAACAAAGTAAAAAATATAAGTGGTAATAAGTTCTAAATAAATAGCAAAAAATATAGCAAGAGACAGGTGTCAAATAAGGCATAAATATATAAATGTATATGTACAAGTCAAAATAAAATAGAAAAGTAATAAAATATAAAATGACATTGTTCTTTGTGCCCCTGTGCTGTAGCTGGACCATGGTGCTGATGGGGAAGCGGTCGGAGAAGGGCCCGGTGTGTTGGAAACGCAGAGTGAAGTCTGAATACACCAGACTGAGACAGTTAAAGCGCTTCAGGAGAGCGGACGAGGTCAAGGTAAAGACACTTGTATTAAACAGTGGAGTTGTGGACTGTACCGAATTCACCTTATTTCGGAAGTGTCTGTGGGCGGCGTCATCATCCTTCGGGTAGGGATGGGACGATAAACAATAATATCGTTATAAAAAGGGTACACAATCATTTTATATAATCATTATAATCGCCAACAAAGATGATTGCCATGTTGGTACCAGAAAAAACACTTAACCTTGATGTTTTCTTCTAGATCATTATTTTATTTTCATAACTCATGGGGATGGACAAGATCTCGTCCCCCAAGATCTTGGGAGACAAAATTGCCACACAATTGACCTTATCTGCTTAAAATGATCTTGTGAGACTCTTTCCCCCACATTTTTACATTTGGATTGGATAAAATAATAAAGTACTGGTGAGTTACATTTTTTGAGAAGCTGTAGTCTCAAGCAGTGCTACAGTGACAGTAGAAATATTAAATAAAGTTAAAAAAAAAATGGTGTGGCTTAAGTTGGGAATTGGATTGCATGTATTTATTATAAAGAATGTCTAAATCTCGTCTCTTTCTTGTAGGTCCAATCTCGTGTCTCGTCTTGTATTGTGGAAATTGTATCTCGTCCCATCCTTAAAGGGATAGTGCAGGGTTTTTTATGTTAATCTGTATGGCTTACCTTCAACAGTGTCCTGAGATTAACACTGACACCACAAGAAAGCGCGGTTTAGGATGGTTTAGAGAAAATTGGGTGGGGGCAAATAAGGTGAATAGAGCTTAAGCTCAAATGTGAAAACCTTAACATTACTGGCTATAATTGTCATGAGACTGTGCTCACATGAGAAGAAAATATTTTTGGATCGAAGTCTCCCTGGTCTCTGCAATTTTCTATAATTTTGTAACCTGTAATTTTCAACATTTTTTTCTAGTTTTCGTCATAAATTGCTTCTTGATTGGAGTAAAACTATAACTATACATTTACAATAGTTATAATTCCACCAAATTAAGTCAAAATCTTAATTTTGGTGGAGGGTCCGTTCACTACTTATTACTGCTGTTATTGCTTTGTCTGGAATGCGTGAAGAGTCCCTCAGTCGTCCAGGTAGAATCCATGATAAAAGGAGAAATTCAATTTGTCAACTGGACAAAGTTTGTTTGGTCGAAAACATTTCGCCGCTCATCCGAGAGGCTTCGCCAGCTCTGGTTCTAGTGCTGGTTAGACCCTGTTTATATCTAGCTGCAGGGAGGAGCTCCCTACACTGAAATAGCTGTGAAACTATCTCCACTAATCTGTCTCTTTTGTATTACGAATTCCTCTGGCGTCTAGTATTAGCATATCCATTCAGCCCTAGGAGGCGCTCACTACACGGCACGGTGGCTGAGTGGCTAGCACTCATGCTTTACAGCAAGAAGGTTCTGGGTTCGATCCCCGGGTCGCCCGGACCTTTCTGTGTGTGTTCTGTGTGGAGTTTGCATGCATGGTCTGGGTTCGATCCCCGGGTCGCCCGAGCCTTTCTGTATGGAGTTTGCATGTTCTCCCCGTGTCTGGATGGGTTTCCTCCGGGTACTCCGGTTTCCCTCATCAACTCAAAACATGCTCCAGGTAAAATCCTCCAGCTTAGGTCCTGACCAAGCCGAGCAATAAGATCATGGAGATGGGTCCCCGGGCGCCTGAAAGATGAGCTGCCCACTGCTCCTGAAGGATGGGTCAAATGCAGAGAAATAATTTCCCTACGGGGATGAATAAAGTCTGTCTTCTTCTTCTTCTACTACACTGAAATAGCTCTGAAACTATCTCAACTAATCTGTCTCTTTGTTTTTAAAATTTCTCTGGCGTCTAGTTTAGCCTCCCTATTCAAGCCTAACGAATAGGGAGAGGGTCGTTAGGCTTGAATAGAGAGGCTAAACTAGACGCCAGAGAAATTTGAAAAACAAAGAGACAGATTAGTTGAGATAGTTTCAGAGCTATTTCAGTGTAGGGAGCTCCTCCCTGCAGCTAGATATAAACGGGGTCTAACCAACACTAGAACCAGAGCTGACGAAGCCTCTTGGATGAGCGGCGAAACGTTTTCGACCAAACAAACTTTGTCCAGTTGACAAATTGAATTTCTCCTTTTATCTTTGTCTGGAATGTTTCACAGTACGGCATTAAACCTTTTTTTCATCAGGAAAACCAAACCAGACTAAGTTACAGGTCAGACCTGTGGAGAGGCAACCCCAATCAGTCAGAATGCCTGTTTTTCTAGCAAGCAAGTGACGGACACCCAACCAAAAAGTTACACAATGCACCTTTAACAATGCACGAGGAAAGTGAGAAAATGTGCTTGTTATTGTCTTGGTTGAGGTTCAAACATTGGACGAAACACCATTTTCACCATCACACCATTTTCTAATATCCCATGTTTTTTTTCTTGTCCTGTTTCAGAGCATGTTCAACTCGAATCAGCAGAAGATAAACGAACGCACCGACCTCCTGAACGAGGAGTGGAAAACCCGGCGCATTCAGCCAGTTCACATCATGACCTCTGTGAGCTCGCTGAGGGGGACCAGAGAGGTACAGCTGACATTTATAACATATAGATTGAAAATTTTCTGTGATTTTTTTGTTTTTGTTTTTTCCTACCATTTTTAATGTTGTTTTTGCATCAAAAACATGCCTGGAGAGTTTTAGATCCATCCATGCATATTTCAGTATTTTAGAAAACCCAATAACGAGAGAACGGGCAAAGTGTGTGTCACCAAAGTCGATTTCACCTAACTTGAGCCTTTTAAAGCAACGTAACTTTTTAGCCAAAACAAATCAAAGCATGTTTTAATTTTGGTTGTGTTTATTGCACTGAAAAACACTCTGAGCGGGCTTGCATTTCCACAAACCACTCTTATTTGGCCTCCTCCTGCTTGTTTCCATGGAAATGTTGTTCCTTTGGCTATAATTTTCCACATTCTGGCATAAAAAAATCTATCTACATGGAGAATCTTTCAGAGTATAGTTTTATCTTCCTATTTCCATGGAATCACGCAGCTGCTGTGCTACCTCCAGAAAGTTGCATACTGTGGCATTAAATATTCATGTTCTTATTGGTCTCGTCTTGTTCTCTTGTTTGTGTTGTGTTCAGTGCACGGGTGGGCACTGGGTTTTCTAAGTTTCCGCGGCAGGTGATTCCTCTGAAGACTCTGAACGCAGTGGCCTCGGTCCCAGTCATGTACTCATGGTCCCCTCTGCAGCAAAACTTTATGGTAACTAATGAAAACATGTGTTAATAAACTCAAATTATTCTGTTATTATAATGTTTCTAACCTTATGTTTTAGTGTAATGAGTAGTCTAACCCGTCTTACACTCTTTAGTTCACATATTTACACATAATTAAGACATAGATGCACAATCTTGCTTAGTCTTTTCTATTTCTATTTCTATTTCTTTTTATTATAATTTTACTTCCTGTTTGGACACGGGCAGCAGATATGGCATACATAGAGGTAATTCCACAACTGTTACCTAGCAACCGTAATGTAAACAAGGGTCAAAACATGTCTAAATTACATGATAGTTATGATTAGACTGATTTTGTTAAATGAAGGTTTAATCTGTCAGAAAAATGCTTATAAATTGCCCCTGTATTTTGGATGGAGTTTTCTGTGTTGATGACGTAGGTAGAGAGAGTACTTACTTTTAGTACTTCCTGTATTTTTGTACTTATTTCACCTGCTTGTCTCCATGGAGATGTTATTGCTTTGTCTAGAATGTTCCACAGTTTATCACGAGGGAGACACCTCCAGGTTATATTACAGTTCAGATCTGCGGAGAGGCAACCCTATTCAGAGAGAATTACTGTATTTTTGAGCAATAGAAACACCTGTATTGAGTAAATGTAAGAGAGGTGTTTAATGTCGTACCATGGAACATTCTAGGCAAAGCAATAACATCTCCATGGAGACAAGTAGATAAGATAAGACTTTATAGATCTCACGCAGGAGAAATTTACTTGTCACAGTAGCTCCAGGTAGGGACAGTTTGAACAAGAAAGAAAAGTGCATGCAGGCAAGAATGGCATAAAGATAAGTAATAATAATAATAATACAATAATAATACAATAAGTAATAATCAAATAAGTAATAATAATAAAACAGTGACAAGGAGAGTATTGAAAAAACGATATTGCACGATAGGAACATACAGTGGAGTTATGCAGTCTGATAAAATAAGTAATAATAAGAAACAGTAACTAGGAGAGTATTGAAAACCATATTGCACGTTGGAAAAATGATATTACACGTTAGGACCATACAGTGGAGTTATACAAGTAATAATAATAAGAAACAGTAACTAGGACAGTGTTGAAAAACAACATTGCACGTTTGGACTATACAGTGGAGTTGTACAGTCTGATGGCGGTGGGGATGAAGGATCTGCGGTAGCGCTCCTTCTTGCACTGGGGGTGCCTCAGTTGGCTGCTGAAGGAGCTGCTCAGCTCCTCTACAGTCCGGTGCAGAGGGTGAGAGGTGTCGTCCATCATGGACGTGAATTTGGCCAGCACCCTCCTCTCAGCCACCTCCTCCACAGAGGACAGCCCAGGACAGAGCTGGTCCTCCTGACCAGCTTGTTGAGTCTTTTTCTGTCCCGTTCTTTGCTGCTCGGGGCCCAGCAGACGACGGCGTAGAGGAGAGCAGAGGCCACCACGGAGTCATAAAAAGTCTTGAGCAGAGGCCTGCACACTCCGAAGGACCTCAGTCTCCTCAGGAGGTGGAGGCGACTCTGGCCCTTCTTGTACAGGGCGTCGGTGTTGTGGGACCAGTCCAGTTTATTGTTGAGGTGAACACCCAGGTACTTGAAACTGTCCACAGTGTCTATGTCCTGCCCCTGCATGTTCACCGGTGAGTGAGGCAGTGGTCTCCTCCTGAAGTCGATCACCAGCTCCTTTGTCTTACTGGTGTTCAAGCTCAGGTGGTTGCGCCCACACCAGTCCACAAAGTCTCTGATGACTGAGCGGTACTCCAGCTCGTTCCCCTCAGACACACAGTGCTGGGTTGGGTCCGTGTGAAGGGGGAGTGGGATGTGGCTACTGGCCCGGGGAGGTGTGAAGAGGAGGAGGGGGGAGTCAGCAGAGGGGGTGGGGGGTGAATCAAACCTGTTGAAGTAACAGTTTAATTCGTCCGCCCAGCGCTGATCACCGTCAGCTGTCCCTCTGCCACTCTGTCCAAATCCAGACATGTTTCTCAGTCCTCTCCACACCATCCCCGTACGTTGTTCTGGGCCAGCTGCTCCTCCATCTTCCTCCCATAGTCCTTTTTGGCCCGTCGGATCCTCCACTGGAGCTCCCGCTGGACCCTCTTTTGCTCCTCTCTGTCCCCTGAGTTGAAAGCCCTTTTCTTCTGGTTCAGGAGGGCTTTAAGCTCAGGGGTGACCCAGGGGTGGTTGTTGGAGAAACACCGTACTCTCCTGGTTCCTACAGTGTTCCACGCAGAAGTTGATGTAGTCCGTGATGCAATGGGTCAGGCCGTTGATGTCGTCTCGATAAGAGCCGGTGAACATGTCCCAGTCCCAATCAGTGTTTTGGAAACAGTCCCTCAGACTCTCACAGGCCTCCTGAGTCCAAAGCTTCACAGACCGCTTCTGCACAGGTCCTCTTCGCACCCTGGGTGTGTATTCTGGGAGCAGGTAGACCAGACAGTGGTCTGAGCGTCGTTACCACCCCCCCCCCCCCCCCCGCTGGAAAATTTTTAATTTCTGAAATTTGGATTTCTATATGCTATATGTTAGCAATAAAATAAAACTGTACATAAAAGTACAAAAAAACACATTTTATTAACAGGTAGGCCTACTAGGAGTATATATTGGATTTGTTTTTGCTTTGCACTTCGTCTAATCAGAGGCATTGAGGAGGAGCTTATGCGCGCTAAAAGGCGCAGGTGAAAAAGCGAGGAGCGACGCGTTAAGTGAGGCACGGGCAGGTAGGATGAGGTATAGGACGTTTTATAAAGTTTAACCTCTGTAGACGCAATAGTACAGGCTGTTGCGAAAGAGCTGCGCTCGCTCGCTCGGTCCGCAGCTCCAGTCCGCGCCCGTGTTTAATACGAACAGTTTAATACGAAGTTTAATACGAGATACACGTACTTTTGTTCTGAATACGGGACGATTCTGTTTTTCAGGGGACGGTTGGCGACCCTAAACACAACTATACATATATATACACCCAAAATCTTTCTCAACGAATTTGCACAGATATTAAAAAAAAAAAAAAAAAAAAATTACCCTCCGGCTGAAAAAAAGCGGAGATCCGCTAAAAAACGGAACTCTTTCATCCCTGGTCCGAGTGGGGGGAGGGAGGCAGAGGTGTAAGCGTCTTTGACATTTGAGAACTAGGGCGTGCGACTGCTCCGTCTGCATTCTCGTCACTACGCTATGGAGCTGCTCGCATGGTACCACTCCATCCACCGATGGAGGGATATAAACACAAAGTACAACAAAGATATAAACACAAAGTACAATGGCGTGAAAATTCCCGTGGCAAATAGAAAGGCTGCATACCCACAGCAAGAAGTTCGATGACACCAGCGTTCATTAATAAAAACAAGCAGTCCACCTCCTTTTGTTTTTCCGCTTCCCAACACCGTCCGGTCCGCGCGCTTTATAGTAAATCCATTCAGGGAAATGATATTGTCCGGTATATTCCTATTCAACCACGTCTCTGAGAAACACATAATGCTGCAGCTCCGATATTCCCTCCGCTGCCGAGTTAGCGCGATCAGTTTCTCCGTCTTGTTGCAGATGGACATCACATTCACCGTGATTACCTCAGGTAGATTCGGTAAACCCGGTCTCCGTTTCTTTCGTCCACCTCCGCATCCTCTCTTCCTTCTCTGTATCTCCGCTGGTACTTCAGGTTTCCCGGCGTAGAGTAGAGAAGGCCCCCGTAGACTGAGCAGCTGGTGGCGCGCATATGTGATACGAGCCGTGGTTGAGTGCGACAGTCCCTTGCACATTTCCTTTTTCGGATTTACAAAGTGCCAAAAAGCACTACAGCTGACGATAAAGCTGTAGTAAGAGTAGGCTTCCCAGGTGCACAACTGCACTGGGTTTCACCTACTCTAAAGAAAAAACGAGGAAAACGTCTATATACAGGTAAAAAGAGGGAAAAAAAGGTAAGGTAGGGTCAGAGCTCTGTAACAGGCAGCTGGCCTCTCCAGCGCCATCTTGATCTAATCTAAGATGACAGACCCTCCACCAGAAAAGTTGCGCCGTGCACCATTTTAAAACTATTAAAAGTATTTACCACAGATACGATCCCACCAGACCAAGTAATATTTCGAAAAACATGAAAGCCCTGAACATGGTGGAGGTGGAGGATGAGACTGTGCGCCATAACATCCCGTACATGGGAGACGAGATCCTGGACCAAGATGGGAATGAAACAAATTAGTTGCTTTAAATCAATTTTGTATTTTTTCTTGAGTTTTCAGACTATCTTTAAAACATTTTGACAACGTTTGCTAATGTGTGCACTGTGTCACCATGGTACAAATAAACATTCTGTCAATAGACATACACGTAGAACAACGCCAGCATTGTAGCTGTCGCTGAAAGAAGTGGTAATTTCTTTGCTGCATTTGAATATTTTGTACCTTATATTTGTATATAATTGTTGTATTAAGATGTTATTGTGATTTTTTGTTTCTCATAATATGTGTGTGCATTGCTATTGGAGTAGATGATGAGGTAGTGAGGTCATGTGACTAAGCGCAATGCATAGCGGGAAGAGCATTCTGTGTTAGTTGGACCTGCGATGCTCAGAGAGCAAGATGTGTAGCAAGAGTCGTCCGTAAAGCCTCAGCAGCTCCTGATTTCTGGTCAGAAGGAGCACACGGTATGAGAAATTGCAATATGTGCATTTTATGTTGATTTAATATGTTTTATGTTTCATTAAGATGTTATATTAAGTTTGTGAAGGCCAAATCGAACACTTAAAAGACTGAAAAGATAAATGTTGGCCAAGCAATGTTTGTCAGAAGTTAAAATTTATTATTTACTTTTATTTTCAGTTTTTCACGGTGTTTGGGTGAACAATAAAGAGTCTTTTAAAGTAAAAATACGAAGAAGGAAGACAATAAAAACGTTCGTAAAACATCAGTTGACACGTCATTCTATTCTGACCAGAAGAAAAGCATTGGGGGCAGCTACAGTGAAAAACGTTGTCCATCAGTGAAAAAACCTGGTCCATGAAAGTGAACGCGTACTGAAGAGAAAGGGCGGACCGAAATGAAACTGGGAAACGTGAATAAGTCAAGAATTTGTTGACCACGTGAACCACGTGTGGTGAGCGTGACTGCAGAAACCGCGGGGAGAAGAAGACCGTGGCCAGCGTGAAAGATTTGAAAGTTTGTTGAGAAGACACCGAAGGTCTGCATTTTTGGAGCGTAATTGCGAGCCTGCGCGAGGACTTGCTCTGGCGACGTTACGGGCTGCAGATCTGCGCTTGAAACGGCACGGCAAGAGGGCGGGGCTGCAGTATTGCAAGAGGCCACATGGCGGCGATAGTGTAACAGACAATTTCACTGACGAACGGCAGGCGGCTGCAAATAACAGGTCAGACTGTATATGTCCCATCTGTGTTGGTTGAAGTGAACTTTCCTCACAACTTTGGTTAAAAATATATACACATGTATTGTTGCATTTTGACAATTTGTAAATTGAACAGTAATATGTAACTTGCCTTTTGCTTGTTAATGTGTAATTCCATGACAGTTCTGTAGTTGTGTTTCTAAGGTTTGTATTGCATTTAAAGATTTAATATTTACATAGTTGAGTAGTTGAGCAAAATGGATCCAAATACTTGTGTATTAGAGGTAATATTAGAGGCTCTGGAGAAGGAAAAGACAGTTTTAGAGAAAAAATTAGAAGCTGAACTTGAAGAGTCAGAACGACAAGAAATTGAAGGACGCATAACTGAAATTAATGCAGATCTTCAAATTCATAAAGTAGGGCTTGAGGAGCCAGCACCTTCGTCTGAACAAGTATTGAGGCGATCAGAAAGAGAGAGGTATCCTAGTGAGAAGGGTGTTCAATACAGAAAAGAGGAGAGTTTAAAGAAGGAAAAGAAGTTTATGTATACTTATGTCAACTTTAAGGCTGAGGTTCAGTATATTAGGACCAAATTAAAACAAGAATGCTCAAAAGAGGAATTAGGCGACATGATTCAATCTTTAAATAAATATGAGCCAATGTTACAGCAAGAATATGAGAGCTTGCGCACCCTGACCACACCTTCTCCAGACATCAGGAGAAGAATGGATAGCTGCACTTCAGTGATAACCGAAGTAACGACACTCCTGAAAATACGCTATGCAGAAGCAGATAAGGAGTTTGACCCAGAGACTGTGAAAGAATCACTCTTGAAATTGCTCGAAAGAGAAGATGCCAGGTCAATATATGGCTCAACAGTGTCAAGAGCAGAAGGGAGCAGTCTGTCAGGTAGCCATGTCTCACTAAAGAAGGCTGAGGTGGCAGCTCGATTGGCATCGAAGCGTGCTGAAATTACCAGGGAAACAGAAATAGCCGCACAAAGGAAAGAGGTGTTAGCCCAGCAAGAGAGGTTAAAAATGATGGAAGATCAGAGGGATATCGAGGCCATGGAAGCTGAATACAAGGTTTATGCTGAAGAGGAATTAAAATTAAATGCTGAAATAGGAGAAAGAGAAATAACCACATTGTCTCCACGTCAGCTTCCAATACAGCATGACCGCTTTCTATGCCCACAGGCTCCCCAAGATTACACAGGCGTGCTTAGGCCTGAAAGCAAAGTAACACCAACTTCAAATGAAGCCTTGCTGGTTAAAGCCTTAAGAGAGTCCCTGGTAATGACAAGACTTCCAGCACCAGAGCCATTTACATTTTCAGGCGACCCACTGAAATTTACAGAGTGGCGCACTAGTTTCAAGGCCTTAATAGAAAGAAGTTGCACAGATTCAGCACACAGGCTCTTCTATTTGAAAAAATACATTAGTGGAGAAGCCCTTTGTGTATTGGAAGGCACATTCTATAGGAGTGACGAAGAAGCTTACACACAGGCCTGGGAAGCTCTTAACAAACGATATGGCCACCCCTTTGCAATCAAAGAGCATTCCGGGGGAAACTGAGCAGTTGGCCTAAAATTGGATCGAAAGAGTCGCTGAAATTGAGAGAATTTAGTGATTTCCTCATCTCCTGCAAGAATGCAATGCCACATGTAAGAGGTTTAGCAGTCTTAGACGATTGTGAAGAAAATCAGAAATTGCTACAAAAGCTGCCTGACTGGTTAACGACCCGCTGGAACCGACATGTGACTAAAGCACTGGATGACGGCAAATCATATCCTGGATTTGGGGAGTTTTCATGTTTTGTGGCAGAAGAAGCACGTATTGCGTGCAACCCAGTCTCATCTCTGCATGCATTGAAAAACATAGAGGAGAAAGCTGGCAAAGAGAAATGTCGTAAGGCCAACATTTTGGTGACAACCACTAAATTGTCAAAGGAAAACTCCACTCAGAAGGGTTCAAGATCAGCAGAAGGTTTCACAACCAGCCTGTCTGTAACTCAAACCAAAAGGCCTATAGAATGCGTCTGTTGTAAAGAAAACCACTTTATCTACAAGTGTGAAAAATTCACAGCAATGCCTCTTCAAGAGAAGAAAAGGTTCATCATCAGTAACAGTATGTGTTTTGGGTGTCTCAGAGTCGGCCATGTTGTAAAAAATTGCAGAAAGAGAGCCGCTTGTAACATTTGCAAGGGAAATCACCCATCTCCACTTCACGAGGACCCTCATCGGGGTGAGAAGCCAGAAGTACCACTGCAAAGGGAAAGTTCTTCCACAAGTCTATGTAGTATGAGAATGGACAGTGTTGACCGTACATCCATGACTGTCCCAGTTTGGCTTTCCAGTGCACTGAATGATGGCCCAGAAGTCTTGGTATATGCATTATTGGACACACAAAGCAGCAATACCTTTGTAGACCAAGATATTTACCAAAAAATTCAAGCTCACTCAGAACCTGTGAAATTGAAACTGTCAACCATGACTGACAAGAGTTCTATTGTGGAATGCCACAGAGTTGTTGGATTGAAGGTGAGAGGTTACTCCTCACAAGATTGCATTGAGTTACCACCAACGTATACACTGGAATACATTCCGCTGGAGAAAAATAGCATTCCAACTAGTGAAACTGCAAAAAGGTGGGTCCATCTTAGCGGCGTAGCTGAAGAGATGCCAAGTTTGTTGAACTGTCCTGTAGGACTCCTAATTGGCTATGACTGTGCAAGGGCTCTGAAACCACAAGAAGTGATCTCTCGTGAAGAACATGAACCCTATGCAGTCAAGACGGCATTAGGGTGGAGTATAGTTGGAGCCACAGTGCCTTGCAATAGCACAAGTAATGAAAACAAATACTGCCATCGTATCTCAGTGAAGGAACTTCCACCCATCACACCCGCCTCTGTGATTATAGCATTAGAGACAGATTTTCTTGACACAAACCCAAAGAACAAGACAATATCACAAGAAGACATTCAGTTTCTAAGCATTCTGAACGAAAAGGTCAGGCACAATGAAGCAGGACATCTGGAGATGCCACTACCATTTAGAGCACGTCCACAGCTGCCAAACAACAAGCAGCTTGCTACAGTGCGCTTGAGACATTTAAAAAGAAAAATGGAGAAAAATCCTAAATACAAGGAGGATTATATCAAGTTCATGGACAGTGTTTTTAAGGATGGTGACGCAGAACAGGCAAGTGCAGCCCCCAAAGAAGGCAATACGTGGTACATTCCGCACCATGGGGTGTATCACCCTAGGAAGCCTGAAAAAATTAGGGTCGTATTTGACGGCTCCGCCAAATTTGAAGGCACTTCCCTGAACGACCACCTGCTTACAGGCCCAGACCTTACAAGCACTCTGACTGGAGTCCTGTGTAGGTTTCGCCAGCACAAGATTGCAATCAATTGTGATGTGGAAAAAATGTTTCATCGCTTCCACGTCAGCCCAGAGGATCGGGATTACATGCGATTCCTGTGGTGGGACGATGGAAATACAGAAAGCGAGCCTAAGGAATTCCGCATGAGAGTGCATATATTCGGTGCTGTGTCATCACCAGGATGTGCCAACTATGGCATGAAACATCTTGCCAGTGAATACGAGAAGGACTACCCATTGGCTGCAGCTTTCATTCGCAAGAATTTTTATGTGGATGATGGGCTGGTCAGTGTCAATTCAGTTGAAATAGCCAACCAGCTTGTCAGAGAAGCACTAGAAGTCTGTAGTAGGGGACAGCTGCATTTACACAAATTCGTCTCCAACAACAGAGCGGTTTTGGAAGCAATACCAGCAAATGAACGTGCCAGTGCTGTGAAAGATGTAAACCTGAACTACAGTGAGCTTCCAATGCAGAGTGTACTTGGCGTGAGGTGGAACATTGAGCGGGATGTGTTTTCATTCAACATTGTTCTCACAGAGAAGGCAGCAACAAGGAGAGGAATTCTATCGACAGTTGCGAGTGTTTACGACCCTCTGGGATTCCTGGCTCCCTACCTCTTGAACGGTAAAAGAGTGCTGCAGGAGATGTGTAAACAAGGTTTGGGATGGGACGAACCCATTCCTGCTGAACTGAAACCAAAATGGGAGGCATGGCTCCAAGACTTACAGAGTCTGCAAAAAATTGAAATTCAAAGATGTTTCATTCCTGAAACCCTCGGTACAGTCAGAAAAATTGAGCTGCATCATTTCTCTGATGCCAGCACTAATGGCTATGGGCAATGCTCATATATCAGAATTGTTGCAGATGAGGGAGTGCACTGTGCATTAGTAATGGGTAAAGCGAGAGTAGCCCCCATAAGAGTGATCAGCATTCCGCGACTTGAGCTCACAGCAGCTACAGTATCTGCTGCTGTTAGTAACACCCTCCGAGAAGAGCTGGAGCTGGAAATAAATCAAGAGTTTTTCTGGACAGATTCACAGGTAGTGCTCGGGTACATCAAAAATGAAGCCAGACGCTTCCATGTGTTTGTAGCTAACCGCGTTCAGAAAATAAGAGACACTACTAATCCTAGTCAATGGTTCTATGTTGAGACGGGTCAGAATCCAGCAGACCATGCGTCAAGGGGCCTCAAGGTGGCAGAGATGCTAGAGTCAAGTTGGCTGAGAGGACCAGATTTCTTATGGCAAAAAGAAATACCCACAGATCAAAGAGTGCCAGAGCTGCTTGTGGGTGATCCTGAGGTGAAGATCTTGAGAACTGACGCGGTTGAAAAGGACTGCTTCCTAGAAAGGTTTTCAAGATTCTCAGATTGGAACACAGCCCTCAATGTTATTGTACGAATCCAAAGACTGGCACATAAGGACAGAACTGGTCCCATCAATGTTGAGGAAAGAAGAAAAGCGGCTCTTGTGCTCGTCAGAGCCGCTCAGAGAGAGGCCTTTGAAGAAGAACTCAAATGGTTCAGCCGAAAGTCCACAAAATTGCCCAAGACTCACAAGATGTATCAACTTGATCCAATTCTTGAAGATGGATTGCTCAGGGTAGGAGGCAGACTAAGAATGTCTTCTGCATCCCTGGAGTTGAAGCATCCAGTGATTTTACCCAAAGAAGGAATTGTCACCCAGCTCATTCTTGACCACTGTCACAAGAAGACCCAGCACCAAGGCAGAGGGCAGACACTGAACGAGCTCAGAGCAAACGGTTACTGGATATTGGGTGCTAGCAAGTTAGTGGCAAGGCATATTAAGAGCTGTGTCACTTGCAGAAAAGTACGAGGTCCAACAGAACAACAACGTATGGCAGACCTGCCCAGTGACCGAGTCGATCCCTCTCCTCCGTTCTTGTACACTGGGATTGATTGTTTCGGCCCCTTTTTTACCAAACAGGGCCGTAAAGAATTAAAGAGGTATGGTCTATTATTTACATGCTTGAGCTCAAGGGCCATCCACATAGAAATGTTGGAGGACCTCACCACAGATACCTTTTTGAATGCTTTGAGGTGCTTCATAGCTCTTAGAGGAGCAGTAAGACAGATCCGATGTGACAAGGGGACGAATTTCCTTGGAGCCAAAAATGAGTTGGGGAAGGGTCTAAAGAATTTAGATAAAGAACGGATTACAACTTACCTTGCAAGAAAGCAGTGTGATTTCCTGATGAACGTCCCAGAAGCCAGTCACATGGGGGGTATTTGGGAACGCCAAATACGGACTGTCAGGAGCGTGATGAGCACTGTGTTGGCGCAAGCTAAAGGAAGACTTGATGACACCTCATTGAGGACATTTTTCTATGAAGCTATGTCTATTGTAAATAGCCGTCCGCTTACCACAGATACCATCAGTGATCCTAAGAGTGTGGAACCTTTAACTCCAAATCATTTGCTCACCATGAAGGCTGTTGTGCCCCTCCCACCTCCAGGCAATTTTGTAAGAGAAGACCTATATGCCAGGAAAAGATGGCGGAGAGTGCAATACCTATCGGAGCAATTCTGGAGTAGGTGGCGCAAGGAATACCTGGCCAATGTAAGCCTCAGGCAACAATGGCATTCACCAAGAAGAAACGTCAAAGTGGGGGACGTTGTTATTGTCAAGGACGACAATATTCCCAGAAATGAATGGAGACTTGCCAGAGTTGTAGAAGCAAGACAGGACGATGATGGTCTGGTGCGCAAGGTCAAAATTCAAATAGGACAAAGTAAATTAGGAAAACGAGGTGAGCGTTTAAAACAACCAACTTTTCTTGAACGACCAGTGCAAAAACTAGTGGTGCTAATTGAGCATAATTCATAGGCTAGTAACAAACAGCACTAATACTAATTTTTATGTTAAGATTTACTCCTGTGAATATGTGAAGGTTTTTATTTTGGGAAAATTCCAAGATTTATTACCATGGTTCAAGGTAAAGGTTACATAAATCTTTGAAATTTTGGTGGCAGTGTAGCTGTCGCTGAAAGAAGTGGTAATTTCTTTGCTGCATTTGAATATTTTGTACCTTATATTTGTATATAATTGTTGTATTAAGATGTTATTGTGATTTTTTGTTTCTCATAATATGTGTGTGCATTGCTATTGGAGTAGATGATGAGGTAGTGAGGTCATGTGACTAAGCGCAATGCATAGCGGGAAGAGCATTCTGTGTTAGTTGGACCTGCGATGCTCAGAGAGCAAGATGTGTAGCAAGAGTCGTCCGTAAAGCCTCAGCAGCTCCTGATTTCTGGTCAGAAGGAGCACACGGTATGAGAAATTGCAATATGTGCATTTTATGTTGATTTAATATGTTTTATGTTTCATTAAGATGTTATATTAAGTTTGTGAAGGCCAAATCGAACACTTAAAAGACTGAAAAGATAAATGTTGGCCAAGCAATGTTTGTCAGAAGTTAAAATTTATTATTTACTTTTATTTTCAGTTTTTCACGGTGTTTGGGTGAACAATAAAGAGTCTTTTAAAGTAAAAATACGAAGAAGGAAGACAATAAAAACGTTCGTAAAACATCAGTTGACACGTCATTCTATTCTGACCAGAAGAAAAGCATTGGGGGCAGCTACAAGCATGATGCCACTGCGCAGTACAGTGGTCCCTTGTTATATCGCGGTTCACTTTTCGCGGCCTCGCTGTTTCGCAGATTTTTTTATTTTTTTTATTTACTTTTTTTTTTTTATAGTGTATCAACATTGTGTTCTGTGTCCTGATTGGCTAAGGGACTGTAGACCTTTGCCAATTGATGTTATAGGTGGGGGACACGGGGGGGACCGGGACCAGACCGGGACCAAACCGGGACTAGACCAGGTCTAAACCAGGTCTAAACCTGGACTGGACCAGGACTAGACCAAGTCTAAACCAGGATTAAACCACCGCGTGCAGCTCTTTGCCTGGTTTCGTGCAGCTCTTGCGTTCGTGTCGAGGTTTGTGCGTGTTCTCTTTGTGGCTCGGGCTGCGTCATTGCGGTCCCGAGGGGGAGGCCTCTGTGCTCACACTGTGTTTGAATGAGAAGCAGTCCAAGCCGCACCAGGCTGTGGGGCTGCCCACTTTCAGCCCCAGTACATCCTTCTCCGCGAGCTGCGGAGGATGAGGAAGGATGTGAAAACCAGGGACAGACTCAGCACTGGCTTCAGCAGACCCAAAAAGAGCCGCTTCCTACAGGATACAATGACTCATGTTTCTGCACCCCTTGCACATCTAGCCGGACTCCCGGAGCCGTGTCTGCTCAAAATCTGCTCAAAATATCTGAATCTTTAACTAAACCTGCCAAGTTCTTTCTTGAGATGATACAGAAAGCCAAAATCCAAAATGGTCTGCAATAAATTAATCTGTAATTTTAACAAAATACTGTAAAATAGTGTTTTTACACTAGTCTTTTGTCTTTTTAGTCTTTTGTAATGTGTTTTTTTCCCCTCACTATTTTGTGGCCTCTATTACCCTCACCACTGAGTGTTTGTAGATTGTATGTAGACTGTATGTGAGTTTGTGTTGGAGGTGAGGCCAAACTGGACTAATCCCTCATTAAAGACGTGACGTTCAGAGTCTGAGGAGCAGAGCCAGGTGCCGCTCCATAAACCCCATTTAAAACCACTAGCATACTACTAACATGCTACTAACATACTGCATCCTGTTACTGCGTCTGTTGGGTCGGGCTGGGGTGGCACTAAAAATCAAATTGTGGTCTCATTTCTGTGATTATGTGCTATTCGTCGGATCTTGATTCACTAGTTTTATGTTTTATTGCAGCTCTGATCTATAGTGCGCAATGAATATTTTGTGAAATCAAACTGCTCACAGCTTTCACAAAGGTCGGATTTTGTAGGGATTCTTCTGTATTTTTATACTATTAATTTTTTTACAATTTTTAAATATTCAAAGCTCCTAAAAGACCGCTTTATAAGATTAGCCTAGCCTCACTCTGAACCTGTGCTAGCTACGCTCTAACAGCCAGAACTCTGATTTGACACATCATGCGACTTGATGACAGTATTTAGGAACTAATGCAGAAGTAAAAATCTAGATTCATTATGTTGTGTTGTAATCATTGTTTTTATGTCCAGTTGGCAGATTTAAAGTGTCTGTATTCATGTTTTTGTCCTCATTTGAGTGTCTAATCGTCAATGATATGGTTGAGTTTTTTAATCTTTCTCTACAGCCAGTCCTCTGAGTAAAAATAGCATGCGGTTTGGAGCAGAATTCAGACGATGGAGGAAGAAATTACTTTTTTATGTTAAATGGCACAGATTTAACCCTCTGAGACCCAAGCATTCATTTCCTGGATAATTTTTTTTTTAAAAACCTCTTTAACATGATTTTCCTAAGCCCCTAATGCAGATTTTTTTTTTTTTTTTTTTTAATCTTTTTTTCTTTTTTGTGAGGAATCTGTGGAAATGTTGCAAAATTGCAACACTGGGCTTTAGTGGTTACCAATATTACAACTTCACATTTAATAAAAGCCAACTTTGTATTAGTTTTTGCTCACTCCATGAAATCAAAACATTTTAAAATGATTTTTTTATACAGAACAGCACTAAGTGAACATGAGAATGTTTTGACTCAAAACACAAGCGAACATCGCACTCCATGCAAGAGGTGGATGTGTATCCACTCTTGCAGTACCTGCTCTGGCCTCTTTTTTTAATCTTTGAGGAAAGTGTCCAATGCTCTCCTTTCGGACATAATCTTTTTAGCACTTAGTTGTGATCTTTCCACATCCATTGAAGGTCTACCTCTCTTTACGGTCTTTTGATCCCTGTGAAGCACTTCCTTTACAGGGATATCAAAGATCAAAGTCAGCTTTATTGTCAATTCTGCCATATGTGTTCAACATACAGTGAATCGAAATTTCGTTTCTCTCTGGCCAAGTAGTGCAAAATGACAGTGTACAAAATGCAATATAAAGACGAAACAAAACAAAAACTAAGACAAAAATCTGAAGGCAGAAAAGAGAGCTGGGTGGTCAGTAGAAGGCAGCAGCTGTGTCACTTGACTTTGGAATGTGATATTCCCTCCAATATTAAAAAATTCCCTCCAAAAATGTTGTATAATGCAGTGCAGAGTGTGGAGTGCTGGGATATGCAGTTTTTGTTACATTCAGTCAGTGTGAGGCACTACTGGAAAGCTTTAAGTAAATGTTGCAATTCTGCAACTGTGGGTCTCAGAGGGTTAAAGCCAGTATTTTTCTCATGAAATTAATCTTTAAAAACATACATTTTTTCCCCATGTTGCCCATCCCTATTTAGAGCTACCTTTATGGTTATGGTTTGGTCTCAGTGTAGGCCATGTTTAGCAGGTTTAGGCCTTGTATAGCCGGGTTTGAACTGGTCCTAGTCAGAAAGCCAAATAATTTTAATGTGGTTTGAGAACAACTATCTTCCATCTTGAGATCTAATCTCCTGTCTTCCACGTCAGGTTGTCTGGTAGAGCACATCCCAGGTGGAGGCGTGTCACACAGCGCCCTCTGGTGTTAGCAGTGAGACCTGATGCTGCCCTTTCACCCCATGGCACAGTGAGGCCTTGAGCGAGAGGCAGAGACACAGAGCAGAGACCGGAGCGAAGGAGAATAAGCCAAAGGAGGAGCAGACGGGAGGGACCACCATGTCGTCCAGCCGAACCCAGAACCCACACGGACTCAAACCTATCGGGCTGGACCAGATATGGGGCGACCTCCGAGCTGGGATCCAGCAGGTCTACACCAGGCAGAGCATGGCCAAGTCGCGCTACATGGAGCACTACACGTATCCTTCACTGTGCACTTTAAATCAGAGGGAAAACTATCATAAGGGCATAAGGATGTCACTGGGACTGTTTGGATTTATTTTCAAGAGGTTTGGTAAATGACAAGTATTTAATTATTTGATTAAACAAGTCTGGTTTTCAGTCTTGAACTTGGCCAAAACATCTTGAACTGAAACCCTGTTGTTACTAGGTTGTGAGTGGTCACATTTTTGTAAAGCGCGTTACATCAATGAACCATTCACTCACACACACATTCATACACCAATTTATGCAGACACTGAGGTGTGTTGCCCAAGGAGACAACATCATTTATCTCTGAGAGCTGGAATTGTGCCACCAACCTGTGGGTCAGTCAATGTGACTGATGATTATGATGATTATGTTGAGACTTTTGTAAATATGAATCACTCTGAAAAGTGTGATTCTCCCTTAAAGGTGCACTGTGTAACTTTTTTGGTGGAAGGTCAGTCTCTTTCTTGTCTCCATGGAGATGTGATTTCTTCACGTGGATTGTTAAGAACATGATGCCATCAGGGCAAGTTAAAGGCCAGGTCTGTGGAGAGGTGGTCCTCACCACGGTATAATAAGACAACAGCCAATAAAAACACCTGCAATTTAATCAATGCAAAATGAGTTAAATGCCAAACTGTGGAACATTCCTCTCAAATCTCCATGGAGATTGCCCCTCATCAGAAAGGTTACATAGAGTACCTCTTCCTTCTGTCTTCTTGGGTTTTGAAAAGGTTGATTTAAATAATTAAACATGTGTAAAGTGAAATACTCTTCCAATAAGTCTGTACAAAACTGTGTAGCTCCTTTAGTTTGTGATTAGTATTTCTGTTTCCTCCCTGACCTCCCCCTCAGACATGTATATAACTACTGCACCAGCGTGCACCAGTCGAGCCAGGGCCGCGGCTCTGTGCCCCCCACCAAACCCTCCAAAAAGTCCTCCCCTCTAGGGGGGGAGCTGTTCGTCGGGCTGGAGCTGTACAAGAGGCTCAAGGAGTTTCTCAAGAACTACCTGACCAGTCTGCTCAAGGTACAGTACTCACGGTGTATTGGTGGGTTTCAGATTCAAGAATGTGATGTCATACTCCCAGATGGGGGGGGCAAGAGTTTTTTCTTTTGATTATATTGTGCTTTGACATGAAATATTCCAAAGGTAAATTCACAAATGTTGAAGCTGATCATTTTTGTTAGTGACTAGACCCAAGACCTCACTGTTTTACAACACAGATCTGCATTTTAACAATATTCATTTAGCTGCCCCCCCCCCCCATCTGTATTAAATATTATTGGCTTATAGACCCTTTTTCTGTTAGTAAGCAAAGATGACGTAGGCGCGGTTGCGCGTGCAGCTGGCAACAGAAGCATGGCAGAACTCCGCAACTCGTCAATCTATGCAAAGGGACTTTTGTCAAAAGATCGTGAATGTTACCTCAACAAGTTGACTTTGGCAAATGGCGTCCGACTGCCAGATCCTAATGCGATCAGTGAGTGGGTGGATGATGTTAGCAAGTGGCCGAATATACAGTGGCCAGATATTTATACTTAGAGGAACCCAGTGTGTACACGAGAGAGAAATTGCGAGCCTATAAGTCACTGGACGCCTACGAATATGTTGTCTGTGGTCATGTACAGGACGTGAAATACCATGACATAGATTCATAGTTTTTTGTGCTAAAATCCAAAGTTCTTCCTAGTCAAAGGCAAATGACACAAGACAGTTATGTAGGAAATGTCTGAGTTGAGCCGTTATGCTATGTTACTATGTTATGTTACTGTTATTTGTCATTAAATCATATCCCCAATGCTGGTTATTATAGATAAATCGTGTCATTGTCTAATGGTAACAACATGTATGGAAAAGGGTGTTAACATCATTAACTAAAATATGGAACAGCCTGAGTGATGAACTAAAACACTGCTCAAACTTTAAGCAGTTTAAAAAATTATACAAATCTAGTATCTGAGTCGTTATAGTGATGCAATGTTGTAATGGTTACTATATTAAATTATTATAAATGGCTTATCTGTGGACATTGTAAATATAAGTTATATAGTAAAACCGGATAAATGTGACAAAGATGGTTCAGAGGAAACCGGACATTATTCATGTTTAAGTGACTGTAAGGTGTGGGATTCAAAAAGTTAACACTTCTTCCCATCCCTTTGAGATATGTTTACTTCTGTAAAGAAATTATATTAATATGCCTACACATACATGTATACGTGTAATGTATTATGTACTGTATATTGACTTTGTGACATACTCAAAAATTCATTCATTCATTACAAATAAATGAGATACTGTACAGTTTATTACAAGTCATTACATTTTAAGTACTGTACAGCGGTGTAGGAAAATATAGATTTTTGCAGCTCCTCTTTTATCTTTAAATTTTCAGCTCGTAGTGCGTCACACTCCTGTCGCAGGCTGACATAGTCTGCCTGAAGTTGACTCTGTCTCAGGTTCAGATCATCATACACTGTCTTTGGAATTGGGAGATCCTCTTCACCTTTAAGATAGAAAAGTATAATTAGTACGTGGTGCAACCAGTGCAGTAAGTTTAAGTTGTAAGTGCATTCCAGGTAGTTATACGATTTAAGCAAAGAAAGAACATTCTTGGAAGGGATGGGTTTTCGAGAATTTCATCTTACAATCAATAAGTTGATTGTAAGATGAAATATATTCATACTGGGACAATGATCCAGGCTGCATTCTTGTTCTTCTTCTTGGTTTAGAAGAAACAGAACTTGCTGAAGTGTTAGCTCTGTCTGCTCACTTCATTTTCCTATGGTACCTAACAAACAAAATATCAGAAATTAAATTAACAAACATTAAAGTGCAACACAGGACAACATTTATATGCATAAGCACATTCATACCTAACCATTAAATAACCATAAATAAATAAATGAACAGTACAGTACAGAAGAGTCAAGTCAGAGTGCTAAGATAGCACAAAGATGCTTAGATAGTGTCAGTAATAAAAGCAGCAGATGTAGTGCTTATGCAAGAGAAAACTAACTAAAAGGGGAAAAGAATGAGGGGGATAACTTTAATTACTCTTAACCTGCCCATTTTTGAATGAGGATTCTGGCTTTGTTTTGTGTACGAAAATACAGAAGGCACGAAATCAGGACTACCTGCAAATGTACCTACATAGGTTTATTTACTAGCCTAGCCTGCTAGCTGCTAACCAATCCTAACACCAGCTTATCAAAATTCAGCTACATTTCATTATTAATTAACATCATACAGACACTCACGAATGTAAACCGGTCTTTCCAGCTAAATAGACAACCTTACCCGATATAAAGTGGGCGCTGCAGACGCGAGCATTTCTGATTGTTTTCATTCCAGTCAACTCGTTTGATCGCCTGCAGCCACAGACGGCGCCTGTTGCTTTGAAATGGTCGTGATCCTCTTGGAATCCGGTAAAACTTTAGTCCGCCGGTAGAATATCGATTTTGGCAACCATACACACAACAACCAGACATTTTGCTGAAATTGGAAGCTGGAATGTGCTGGAAAAGTTTGTGCCTATCTAAATGAATGGGGAGTAATGGCACTGCTGTTGCCAAATGCGCGCGCAGCTTTTTTGTCATCGCCCCCATAAAAGGGTTTATAGAATATTGTGTTGTCATCTGAAACTCAGCAGTATTAAACTATTGATACTTGGCAGTGACGTCATGGGGGTGTTCTACGTGTATCTGTAATGACCATAGCGACATAATGCAAACGCAGACAAATCAATTTTGAGAAAAAAATACAAAATTGATTTAAACATTTTCAGGAGTCAATACGAGCGTTCATGATCCTGTTTAGTTGTTTGATTTTCAACAAAAAGGTGAGAGTGACTGACTGTTGGTTAATGCTGTAATTGATAGCTTGTGACCATGCTGTTATTTATGAGGGATTTGATTAGCAGCACACATCAGCACACCTTTTGTAGTTCCAGCCAAGTGGGTTCTTTAATCTGAGTAAAGTCTAACAAAGCCTCAGACAGAGCAGAGCCTACAGTTAGCATCACACCCCACAGAATGTTGACAACATCTGTTGGATGGATCAATATAACTTTAGGTATCAGTGATTCACGCTTTCATTGTCTGGAAAAAGTGACTACCGCATGATGGAGGAAATATGAGAGGAGATCTCAACAATGACTTGGCATAATAGAAAGGATGTATGATTAATTTGAATTTAGATACAAGATGGAGGAAGAAGTATGACAATTTTTATATTAAATTAGAGCTATTTAAACTGTCACTTGGTTTAGGAAATACATATTAATAGCAGTTTTATTTGGCTTAAATGAGACAAAATACACCTACGGGGACAAAGTGTACTTTTTCCTTAACACAAGCAGTAGTAAATGCAGTAGTGGTAGTCATGGTGGTAGTATTTGCAGTAATTTGTAGTGATTATGAAAAGTGCAACTATTCAAAATACAGACTAATTTATGGAACCGAAATGGAGAAGACAGAAGAGCTGGTGATGTGACAAAAATGTAATTAACTTTTTAAAATCTGTTTTTTGTCATCTTAAAGTCAAATAAAATGCCTTTCAATATTTATGTGTAATAATTCAGTTAATCCTGACATCCTTTCAGTTATGCAAGTCATTGTTGAGATCTTGTTTCATATATCCTCCATTGGGCATTGTCACTTTTTTCCAGTCACTGAAAAACAATCTCTGAAACCTCAAGTTGAATTACTGTGTTATTGGTGGCACCAAACCTGCACCTTAAGCGCAGTTATTGCCCAAATATTTTATGCTAAATAAGGTTGTGACAATACAAGTTTTTAGCGTTATGATTTTAGTAATTTAAAGGGATATGCCACCCCCAGGTCAAATTTGGGCATCTCCCCACAGTCCAGAGACTAAAATAAGTGGTGGAAAGCGTTTTCCTGCTCACCCAGCCATTGTCCGAGTCTGTCGCCACTGACCGCCGCGGTATCTGCAGCTCCTCCGCCTTAGACTGGAGTCTAACGTCGCCAGAGAAAGATTTCGGCCAAAAGGAATTAATTTGCTCGATGCGTTTCCCAATTACTTTCTGTGTAGTGCGCATTCATATCGAGTGCAAATAAATGTGCAAATCAACACGGAGAGCTTGCCTTGGTCATTTTGGGTGGGAACTATTTTCCAGTGCGGAAGAATACAGCCGAATCACGCAGCACGCTGCCAGGGGAATCCCAGTTACGCACCGGGAAGGGAGTTCCCCTGTTGCACAACGTGGTGCGTGGAAGTGAAAGTTGCGATAAATAGTTGCGATTTTCCCTTTTTGTAATTAAAATTTAGTAATATTTTGAATACTGAGCTATTACTGACAAAGAATAATACAAAGACACAGAGATCACAAATATGGTCCTAAAACAACCTTACCAACATCGAAAATAAATTACTACTAGGAGGGGAACTGTTTCGCGCGGTCTTTTGCTGTTATTTTTGTGGGCAAATGGCTGGCCGCAGACATGTTTCTTTGCCATTAGAAGCCATATCCCAATTCCCAGAGTGCGCAGTTCGGAGCGTGGTTTGAAGAGCATGTGCGTCATTTTTTTGTCCCATGAGCAGTTAACACGCGTTCGCAGACCGCAGTCGTTTCCATGGAAATCGGGGTGTGGACCAAGCGCGTGAAAATGCACACTTCGCGCAGCATGCACCGCGCGCTACTTCTTCTACAGGAGAAAATGGAGTCGGCGGCTGCTTCCCGTAGTTGCGAGACCTGTCGCATTTCGCAGACGGCCATGCGGCCCGCGGACTGCACTCAGGGCTGAGCAAGTGTGCACCGCCTTGACTGCAGTCTGAACCCCCTTCAAACCACGCTCCGAACTGGGGACACGGCCGCAGTTTCGTTTCGTCACACTGAAGTAAGGCAGAAGGAAGTTGGTCGACGCGAGTTCAATACGTTGCCGATGACTGGTCAAAATTGGTAAAAATTGCGGGAAAGTTGCGGTGATTGGTCAAAATTGCAACACCGCCCTGAATTCACGGGAATTGGCTGAAGTTGCGTTGAAGTTGCAAATCGCAACATCGCGAATTCCTGGAGGGTCTGACTAATGTCTATACAGTAATCCCTCGTTTATCGCGGGGGATAAACGAGGGATTATACGTATAACACATATGTGTTACAGTCTGTCTAGGGGGCAGACCCGCACAGAAGAAAACCCTGAATAAACAGGAAATATAAAGACAAGACAGGCAGTGAGCTTGGTTCAGTGCAGCCTCGCTTCATTGTATATTTACAAAATAATCAAATTTACATTTTACAGTGGATTTCACAATAGATACTTTGACTTACTAATTACCAGAAAATGTGTATTTACTGAAACACATGCACATCTGTACATTTCCATACAATAAACAAGCTTAGTTTTTTACTTGAATCTTAATTGAAATAATATTCACATTGGTAGTTTGGCTTACACATGTACACATTTTATATTTGCAAAAATAAGATTAACTGTCTTTTACATAACTAATTTACCTTAACTATGAATCAAAAAGTGATACCTAAACAATACAATACATTCCGGGATGCTACATGCTTATCACATGTGAAAGTTCAAGTTGTGGAGGTGTGCCGCCATTGCAAAACCTCGTGCTCTCCTTGCGGAGACTAGCAGAACTTTTAACAACAGCTACCATGAACTACCTTTATAAAAAACACATTATTATCGGCTCTAAACAACCAAAATAATAGACAGTTCACTTGTAACGATTTTGTAAGTGTTTTACATTAGATTACCTGAATAAACAGGAAAAATAAACAGAAATGATTCAGTGCATTTATCAGCAAGGAGCTACTTATCAGAAAAAAATCCAAATAGCCAAATTACAAAATAACATGAAATGTGACAGAACATTTTGTGTGCGTCACATATGTATAACACACATTATGCGATTTTCTCAGACTGGAATTAACCTTTTCTCACATTTGTCTCTTGTTTAAACACTCAAACTTTCATAGATTTTCAACAAAATGTATTAATAGTGACTCATGGGGGGAGACACGGCTCCGGAAGCCCCGCAGGACGTGCGAGGAGCACTGCCACTTCCCAGGACACGACGCGCACCAACCCCTTGGAGAAGTGCCCGACACGTGCACCCCTCCTCGTGGACAAATCCGTGACAGAGCAACGTGACCGGCGCGATGCCGCACGTACACCGGGGCTGCGAGCATGAGATCAAACCGCCGCGCCTGGACCGTGTCCTCTCAGCCCGAGCCACAAAACAGCCGCACGAAACCAGCAAAGAGTGGTTTAATCCTGGTTTAGACCTGGTCTAGTTCCGGTTTAGTCCAGGTCTAGACCTGGTCCAGTCCTGGTTTAGTCCAGGGCCAGTCCAGGCTTAGACCTGGTTTAGAAGAGCTACCTTTTACCTCTTGTTTAGTGGAGATGGGCAATTCCAGGGCTGAAATTATCCAAATGAAGGTGTGTGGGGTTTAAAAACACAGTGGAGCACTTCCTGTATCACCACATGACATCACAAGGTGGAACAGAGTGTTTTCTGTTTGAGAGAAGAGTCTAAATATGCAGGTTTGTTTGTTAAACATGTGTGAATGAAACAAAACACAACTCCAAGTATATTATAACAGTTTAGAAAATTGTGTAACATGGGCCCTTATTATAGTTAATGCAAAAATAGAGTCCAACAGGGATGAAAGAGTTCCGCTTTTTAGCGGATCTCCGCTTTTTTTTTTTTTTTTTCCAAATACGTTGGAAATTTTGGGTTTGTATTATATATGTATAATTGTGTTTAGGGTTGCCAACCGTCCGTTGAAAAATGTAATCGTCCCGTATTCAGAAACAAAAGTACATGTCTCGTATTAAGCTTCTACATGTGTGCGGGGCCGCGTGAGCTTGCGTGCTCTTCTGGTGCTGCGGACACAGCACGTCCTGAGCTGCGCCGCGAGTGCGCTCTCTCGGCTCGTTATCAGACTTTGATGTCGCAAAATCGGGGTCAGTGCCGTGTTTTGATATCAACTTTCAAATAAAAAACACTACAATTGTTTAAAAATGTGTTTTATCGCTATTTATTAAAGTCCCGGATTTTTTTTTTTTTTTTTCCCGGAAGGGGGGTGACTTTCCGCTTTTTTCATGATTGGCCACTTTCATCCCTGGTCCAATTTAAAAAAGTATTCATTGGCAACACTGAAAATTGTGAAAAAAATTTTAAGATTAATTCAGACATCTCATCGTCACCCTACTTAAAGTGCCTTTGACACTAAAACACGCAAGATCATTATATTTAAGATTTTACTAAAAAATTAATACATTTTTCCCCAGTTTAGCCATTTTCTTTAGGTTTCAAATTTTACTTCCTGGTTGGAAATTGTGCCAAATATCTTCACAAATTGCTTCTTAATCAGTTTAAAACTAACATTTATATTTACAACATGTGTTATTCCACCAAATTAAGTCAAAATTAGAGAATGACCAAAACTGTAAACTGACCGTTGCCAGGGACTGCAGATGGAAACTAGCCGTTTAGCTATAATCTGGTGCATCTCTGTTTTATGAGCATAATGTCTCTGTACACTGGCCCTTCAAATAAAGACTAATAATAGTAAATGGTGAATTATATTGTTTTCTTTCAGGATGGAGAGGACCTGATGGATGAGTGTGTGCTGAAGTTCTACACGCAGCAGTGGGAGGACTATCGCTTCTCCAGTAAAGTCCTGAACGGGATCTGCGCCTACCTCAACCGCCACTGGGTCCGACGGGAGTATAAGGAGGGCCGCAAGGGCATTTACGAAATCTACTTGGTAACTCTTCACGCTTCAATGCACTTTTAAAGGTCCTATATTACGCAAAATGGACTCTTGTGAGCTTTAAAGGTGCACTGTGTAACGTTTTGGTTGGGGGGCCTGTCACCTACTTGTTTCTATGGATATGTCATTACTCTGCCTGGAATGTTCCACAGTTAAGCAGCTGTACCTTACATTTATTGAATTACAAGTGGTTTTATAGCTCAGAAATACCCAGAAAAACGGGCATTTTTACTCTCCACAGATCTGACCTGCAGCTTGGTCTGGTTTGGTCTCCAGGAAGGTAGAAAGATTTAATGCCTTACGCTGAAACATTCCAAACAAAGCAATTACATGTAATAAGAGTTGCGTGTTTGAAACAAAACACAACTCCAGGTATGTTTGTTATGAGGAAACAACAGCATAACATAGATCAGAAAATAGTGTAATATGGGCACTTTAAACCTATCCAATTTTTTTTAGAATTATTAAAAATAGGACCGTTGCCATAGCGATTTACAATTTTAAACTTATCTTTTGAATGGGAAAGTCTGGCACAAGTCGGTTGCATATAACAGGAAGCTGAAACCCATGACCCAGGACTATTGAAATTATTATTTTGGGGAAATTGGACAATACTGTCCTTTTCCCTGAATCAAATACACGTTGCGATAACTACTATATACTACTACTACTACTATATAACTACTCTATCAATTTGAGTAATAAAAAAACTAAATATGTTAACTTTTATATCGATGTACAATTTGCTTTATTTAGTATGGACACATTGATAAAAGGTGATAAGAATGAATACAGTACAGTGGTCCCTCGTTTATCGCTGGGGTTAGGTTCCAGAAATAACCCGCAATACGTGAAATCTGCGAAGTAGGACAACTTTATATTTTACAATTATGTATGTTTTAAGGCTGTAAACGCCTCACCACACACATCATACACATTTCTCAGTCTGGTATTAACATTTTCTCACATTTCTCTCGTTTAAACACTCAAACTTTCGTGGGGGGGGGGGTACGCGCAGACCTGTGCACCCGTGGTCCAGGTTTAGACCTGGTCTAGTCCAGGTTTAGACCTGGTCTAGTCCTGGTTTAGTCCAGGTTTAGACCTGGTTTAGACCTGGACTTCCTACGGATCCAGTGACTCATGTCTCCGCTCCTCGTGCATCCGGCCCCGGAGCCCGGTGCGGCTCGGACTGCTTCTCATTCAAACACAGTGTGAGCACAGAACGACGAGCAGGGCGCACCGCGCTCATTCAACGACACTGCCACGTCCTGGGACGCGACACACACCAATCTCTTGGAGAAGTGCGCGACACGTGCACCCCTCATTGTGGTCAAATCCGTGACAGAGCAGCGTGACCGGCGCGAGGCCGCGCGTACACCTGGTTTAGTTCTGGTCTAGACCTGGTTTAGTCCACATTTAGTCCAGGATCTACAGTCTCTTAGCCAATCAGAACGCAGAACACAATGTTACACTATAAAAAAAAAATCAGCGAAACAGCGAGGTGAACAGTGAAACGCTATAGAGAGAGGGACCACTGTAATGCAGAAATTAGATTTTTTCCACTATTCTGTACAGATGTCACTGCTATTAACTTTGGAGAAGTTATTAGTATGTATATTTATAGTTTGAAACATTAAAAAAAATGTAAAAGATAAAATTAATTGCTCAGTGGGTTGGAGAAAATCTACAAGATCAACTCAAAGTGCCTATGACAGGTGACACTACGGATTTTACGAAAACAGTTAAGATCATTATATCTACTAAAAATTGAATTTCAATTTTTTTCTCCAGTTTGGTCATTTTATAAGATTCATATTTTTAAATTAAATTGTGTCATATTTTTGGACATCAATGTGGGACTTTCTAAAGTAGAACTCTCCACTTAATGTATTTTAACATATTTTTCAACTGTTCTTTGCAAATTGCATCTTGTTTGCATTATACCATGAAATTTGAATATGCTCTTGATTATAAAATGTTGAATTGGACACATCTAGAGCTTTAAAACCACATTAAATCCTCCAGTTCTTTGTTCTTGTATCACTTTTTCCTTCTGTCTCCAGCTCGCACTCATCACTTGGAGGGAGTGTTTGTTCCAACCTCTTAATAAACAGGTGAGTTTTGCTTTTCATATGAACCACAAACAAAAAATGCTTTTATTAAACCACCTACAATATACATGACTCTTTAATTGAAAACATGTTTTATTTCAGGTAACAAATGCTGTTTTGAAGTTGATCGAACGGGAGAGAAACGGAGAAACTATCAACACGCGACTCATCAGCGGAGTCGTCCAGTCCTACGGTGAGAAATTATAAAGGAAAAGACTACTCGATGTAAAGCGCCAATATTGGAACTTAAAATAATAATAATAATAATCACAATTAAATAAGATGCATCTATTTTGATCTCACAGTGAATATACACACGCTAGATGCAGCTCTATGTGTATCTATTAATACTGAACTGTCCTTATGGTTAGATGTACAGTTCTGTCCAATACTAAGCCCACAAGCCTACGCCACCCATGCTCCCAAACAATAATTTCCATAAATATACAAAACAATAGACTATGAGGGCGTTCTGAAGGGGGAGGGACTCGAAGAGCATCAACAACAAAAATGAAACTTCTTAAATGTTAATGCAGTGGTACCTCACCTTACGAAATTAATTCGTTCCAGAAGTGGTTTCGTAACGTGAATTTTTCGTAAGTTGAGTATCTATTTCAATGGAAAAAGCCTGATTCGTTCCAAGTTTTTTTTTTATATTGTAACTTTTTATAGTGTAACACTGTGTTCTGCGTCCTGATTGGCTAAGAGACTGTAGACTAGGGTGACCATTCGTCCGGATTTCGTCCGGACAGTCCGGTTTTAGAGCTGTCTGTCCGGCCGTCTGTCACGTGTCCTTTTTTACATTTTGTCCTCCTTTCGGACCCTCGTTGCCCACCGTTGCATAAATTGTCATAAATCCCCACCCATTATTTACACTTGCTAGTAGCAAGTATTCTTATTATTTTTTAACATACCTTAGATGAGATCTATGGTTATGTGGTGGCACAGAGTGAGACTTCACATAGAAACATCAACGCGTGCGGCATGACACGCTATTGGTTAAATACACGGAAGCAGCTCGAAGCGCAAAGCGTGAGTACAGAGTGGAGACAAGAAGAGCGCTATAATGAGCGCTATAAGAACGCTATAATGTTTAGCGAGTATGTCTGGGTCTGGAAATACTATAAAGTTGATGACAACAACATTGCCATACTGCCAGTTTTTTTAGTGCCTGCAGTAGATCTAGTTCACTTTTTGGCCAAAAGAGTGAGGCGACGTAGACGGGGGAAGCGCTCAGGTGCTCTCGTGCGTCTGAGGAGACGCGGCACACGGACGCCCTTACCTGGGATATTCCTCTCCAACGTCCGGTCACTCAGCAACAAAATGGACGAGCTGGCGCTGCTGATAAGAAGAAACAGAGACTTTTCTTCCTCCTGCATCTTGTGCTTCACGGAGACTTGGCTCAATGAACACATCCTGGACTGCTCGCTTAACCTGGCGGGATTCCAGCTCTCCCGCGCGGACAGGCAGCGGGCTAACGCCGGAGGAAAGACAAAAGGTGGAGGGGTCTGTTTCTTTATCAACAATGCATGGTGCTCGGACGTAACTGATCTCCCAACACTGCTCTCCTGCTCTGGAATATCTTTTCATTAACTGTAAATCATTCTACTCTCCACGTGAGTTCGCCTCATTCATCCTGGCTGCTGTTTACATTCCGCCATGTGCGGACGAGCGCGAGGCCCAGCGCGCGCTCGCAGACCAGGTACTGAAGATAGAGCGGACCTTCCCGGACTCTTTATTGATTATCCTGGGGGATTTTAATAAAGGGAATCTGAGCCACGAACTGCCAAAATACAAACAATTTATAAAGGTACTCATTTAGCAGAGAGGTGGAGAAAGCTAAGTCGAAGTACAATACACGTCTGAAGCACCATTTCCCGTCAAATTACTCTATTTCTGTCTGGAGAGGGCTTAGGCAAATTACCAACTACAAGCCCAGAGCCCCTCCTGCTGTGGACAACAAACGTCTGGCAGAGGAGTTGAACGACTTTTATGCCAGGTTTGACACACACCCCTCCCCCACCCCTCGCACCACCATAGACTTTACAGTCATGCCCAACCCGGACCCCTCCTCCTCCCCCACTGCTCTCACTGTCTTGGAGCAGGACGTGGCTAAACTCTTTAGTAAGCAGAACCCCCGCAAGGCCCCAGGCCCGGACGGTGTCTCCCCCTCCACCTTGAGACACTGCGCTAAAGAACTGGCTCCTTTGTTCACGGACATCTTTAACACCTCCCTGGAGTCATGCCATGTCCCTGCCTGCTTCAAGCAGTCCACCATCGTCCACGTCCCCAAGAAGACAAGGATCACTGGACTTAATGACTACAGACCTGTGGCGCTGACGTCTGTAGTCATGAAGTCATTTGAGCGCCTGGTCTTGACCCACCTCAAGTCCTTCACCTCCCCCCTCCTGGACCCCCTGCAGTTCGCCTACAGAACTAATCGGTCTGTGGACGATGCCATTAACCTGGCCCTCCACTTCATCCTCCAGCATCTGGACTCCCCAGGAACCTACGCCAGGATCCTGTTTGTGGACTTCAGCTCTGCTTTCAACACCATCCTCCCTGCTCTGCTCCAGGACAAGCTTGCTCAGCTTGACTCCACCTGCAGGTGGATCACTGACTTCCTGACGGATCGGAGGCAGTGCGTGCGGCTGGGCAAGAATGTCTCGGACTCCCGGACCATCAGCACAGGATCTCCACAGGGCTGTGTACTTTCTCCTCTGCTCTTCTCCCTGTACACAAACTGCTGCACCTCCGGCCACGACTCCGTCAAACTGGTTAAGTTTGCGGATGACACCACCCTCATCGGGCTCATCTCTGATGACGATGAGTCTGCCTACAGGAGGGAGGTGGACCGGCTGGTGTCCTGGTTCAGCAGCAACAACCTGGATCTCAACCACCAGAAGACAGTGGAGATGATCGTGGACTTCAGGAAAGTCAGAGCCCTCCTGCCTCCTCTCTCCCTGACAGACTTCCCCATCACCACAGTGGACTCCTTCCGGTTCCTGGGTACTTACGTCACACAGGACCTCAGGTGGGAGCCGACCATCAACTCCCTCATCAAGAAGGCCCAGCAGAGGTTGTACTTCCTGCGGCAGCTAATAAAAGCCAAGCTGCCAGTCCAGATGATGGTGCAGTTCTACACGGCCATCATTGAGTCCATCCTCACCTCTTCCATCACTGTGTGGTATGCTTGAGCCATTGTCAGGGACAAACAGAGACTGCAGCGCATTGTGCACTCTGCCGAGAAGGTGATTGGCTGCAGCCTTCCATCTATCCAGGACCTGTACGTCTCCAGGACTCGGGGGCGAGCAGGCCGGATAACAGCTGACACTTCTCACCCTGGACATGGACTATTTGAGCCACTTCCCTCTGGTAGGAGGCTACGGTCCATCGGGACCAGAACCTCCCGTCACAAGAACAGTTTCTTTCCCTCTGCTGTTGGACTCATGAACAATTCATAACATCTGCACAAACTTTATATCTACACACTTTATATCACCAGTCACTTTAATTACGTCATGTTTGCACTACTGTTCTGATGCTGCTCATCTGGACCTTTTTGTTATTTGGATTGCTTATTGTTTTTTACTATATTATAGCTATATTTAGTTATTACTATTATTTAGTGTCTATACTCTAGTTATTACTATTATTATTTAGTGTTTTATGTTTGCACCTTATCACCGAGACAAGTTCCTAGTTTTGTGAACTCTGTTCACTTGACAATGGCAATAAAAATCTTTCTGATTCTGATTCTGATAGCAAATGGTGGGATATGTAAACTTGGGATTGCAAGGGGTGGAAAGGAAAGGGCGACATTTAACACAACAAACCGATACGGCACCTCAAAAACAAACACCCAACACAATACAGCGAGTTACAGGCAACCCAGCCAAAGACGAGTCAGCTCACGCTGCAGGAGAGTTTGAAAAGGAGACAAAAAAATGCCCCTTGACAGTGCGAAGGCACAGGACAACACAGCCAGGAGCACAAATGATCGCAATGAGTGACTTACCATTCGCCTTTGTAGAGAACCCTGGATTTCTTATGCTTATGGAGCACGTTGGACCTCGTTAATAATAATAATAATAAGCCCCGCGCCGGGTCATGCTGCGCTATCACACACGTGTCCGCGCGCAGTCTTCTCCCCCTCCCCCTTCCCCCCACACTTCACTATTAATACATTTTGTTGAAAATCTATGAGTTTGAGTGTTTAAACGAGAGACAAATGTGAGAAAAGTTTAAATCCAGTCAGAAAAGCGTATAATGTGTGTGGCTGAGCGTGCATTATTTGAATTTTTGAGATTTCGCGTTTCGTAACTTGAATTTTCTTTCGTATCTAGAGACCAAAATTTAACGTGAAGGCATTTCGTAACTTGGAATTTTCGTTTGTTGGGTCTTTCGTAAGGTGAGGTACCACTGTACGCGGTTTTCAACAAATGTAACATTTGCAAAACAATAAAGAGTTACATGATGGTCTAAATATGTCACGTGTTAGCAATTGGTACCGCATAAAAGTGCAATACCCCCTATGTAATCTTTGTAAATTAAAAAGTTCAGCCTTAAAGCAACTATGTAGAATTGACTTTTCAGAGCTTTTAACCAGGTTGGAGTTGGAGTGATTCATGCATGTCTGAGCAATCTTTAATTGTTTATTTTCAAGACGCACATGCCCAGTGATCTGAACTTTCTTCCTTCAATTCTATTATCTTATTTGGTGATACACGTAGGATTCAGCAGTGTTGTGTAGGAAAAGTCAGCTGCTTGACAGTGTTATCTGCAACTATCCATTGGAGCTACTGACTCTTTGTTGTGATGATGTTTAAAATCGGCACCTACTGGGCACCGAATTTTTCTAACACTGAAGTCAGCAGACATTGTTTTAGATGAATTTTGTGATTTAAAATTTATAAACTATAACATAATGATCTGGGTATGTCTTGGATTATAACGATATAGCAGACACAAGCATAATAGGTCTTCTTTCAACAACTGTACTGTGTGTGTTTCAGTGGAGTTGGGTCTGAACGAGGAGGATGCCTTCGCTAAAGGGCCCACGCTGTCTGTTTACAAAGAGTACTTCGAGTGCCAGTTCCTCACAGACACAGAGCGCTTCTACACCCGGGAGAGCACAGAGTTCCTTCAGCAAAACCCCGTCACAGAATACATGAAGAAGGTCAGTACCATGCTCCACTGTGGGGTCGCAGTGGTTCGTGTCCAGGTCCCTGGTTCGATTTCCAGGCCAGTTTGTGTGTTATGTCTGTATGTATGTATTTACTTAAAACAGAAGGTTTATTAAACATTATTGGGCTATATATTATTGGGCCATCTAAAACTCAGCAATATCTTGACAATTAAGTGTGATTTAAAGCATCCCTACAATAACATTACATTCTATATTGTAAGAGCCATTTCGTACATTCTGTATGTGTGGGAGCCATTTTGGTATGTTTTCTAAATATTCTGTTTTCAAAATGGCTGCCTGCCCGCTTTGATGTGTTTCGCGGCTTCTGATTGGCCGACGCCCCACTTTGATCTTTCATCTTTCATCTTTGATCCAGTTCACTATATATTCACGTGAAACACAAGACTGCTGACACAGGACAAGACACTACACACGAAGGCGTGTGTGTATACACACAAGAAGAAAGCGACCACGCTGCGTAGGTAGGGTCGATGGAAGCCGCGGTCTGGTGGCCAGGAGGTTACCTCGAGCCAAGAGTTGGCGGGGTGTTAGGAAGCCTCGGACCACAGAAGCTACACAGTCTTTTGACCGTCACGTAATAATGTAACGTGGGACGTCACGTAAGATGGATTCCCTTCGGGAACATACGAAGCACGGTCTCCTGAGCGACAAGGCACATACGGACAACAAAGAAGAACGTCAAGTAGCACCGTCGACATCGAAACATGGGGTGATTCCTGTCGGGAGCCAAGAAGTACAAGAAAGCCCGGTCTCCCAGTGACAGGCAGGAACTCACCACTAAACGACACGTAAGGACGTCAAGAAGGACGTCACAACACATACGGAGCCTTACACAACACTAGTGGTGGGTATTGGCAAAGAAGTCGCGATTCAATTTGAATCACGATTCATATGCCACGATGCGATACTATCACGATGCATCACGATACTTGAATTACTGCGATGCGTTGCAATATATTCAACATACTTCAGTGAAAATGTACCAAAAAAAAAGAGGATAAATTAAATACAGTGGTACCTCACCTTACAAAATTAATTTGTTCCAGAAGTGGTTTCGTAACGTGAAAAATTCGTAAGTTGAGTAGTTATTTCAATGGAAAAAGCCTGATTCGTTCCAAGGCCCCGATCCAAGTTTTTTTTTTTTTTTTATAGTGTAACTTTTTTTATAGTGTAACATTGTGTTCTGCGTGTTTCTCACATTTGTCTCTCGTTTAAACACTCAAACTTTCATAGATTTTCAACAAAATGTATTAACAGTGAAGTGTGGGGGGGAGAAGACTGCGCTCTGACACGTGTGATAGCGCAGCATGACCCGGCGCGGAGCTGACAGCAGGTCTAGACCAAGGTCTAAACCTGGACTGGACCAGGACTAAACCTGGACTAAACCTGGACTAAACCAGGACTAGACCAGGTGGATTAAAGCAGCGAGGAGGGGACTGCACGCAGTCTGAGCACATGAATGCGTGAACGAGACCCATGCAAGAGTTCCTCCTGGTTTAGTCCAGGTTTAGTCCTGGTTTAGTCCAGACCACCACGGCTCCTCCTGATTTAGTCCAGGTTTAGTCCTGGTTTAGTCCAGACCACCGTGGCTCCTCTAGACCTCCTCTAGACCTGGTCAGGTCTAGAGGAGGTCTAGACCACTGCGCCTCTTGCATGGGTCTCGTTCATGCGTTCATGCGCTCAGACTGCGTGCAGTCCCCTCCTCGCTGCTTTAATCCACCTGTTCTAGTCCTGGTTTAGTCCTGGTCCAGTCCAGGTTTAGACCTTGGTCTAGACCTGCTGTCAGCTCCGCGCCGGGTCATGCCGGGTCACACGTGTCCCCACAGTGTCCCCGCAGTCTTCTCCCCCCTCCCCCTTCCCCCCACACTTCACTATTAATAATTTTGTTGAAAATCTATGAAGGTTTGAGTGTTTAAACGAGAGACAAATGTGAGAAAAGTTTAAATCCAGTCTGACAAAAGCGTATGTGTGTGGCTGAGCGCGCATTATTTGAATTTTTGAGATTTCGCGTTTCGTAACTTGAATTTTCTTTCGTATCTAGAGACCAAAATTTACCGTGAAGGCGTTTCGTAACTTGAAATTTTCGTTTGTTGGGTCTTTCGTAAGATGAGGTACCACTGTATCAGTGGCTGTGTATCTGGGTAGTGTCTTCAATTGATACATAACTGAGCAACTCAATTCATAACTGAATTTATTGAATAACAAAAACAAATAAACCATCCTTCCTTGATACTGCCTAAAGTCCATTGCTTTGCTGGAAATCAGTTCAACACAATTGAATTGTGAATGCTTTTATCCATTTCCGATGACAACTGCATTTACCTACGATAGATTTATTTATTAATTAATTTATGTATTAATATGTATTTATTTATTACTTATTGAATTTCTCCTTTTATCATTACTTATTTATGCTTTTAAAGGTCCCATGACATGGTACTTCTTGATGCTTTTATATGGTGCCTTAATGGTTCCCTAATAGGGATGTCAACAATTAATCGATTAACGGTTAATTGACGATTAAGACGTTGGTCGATCAAAATGCATTAATTGTAATTAACCGCTAACCGCGGACACGCGGACCCACGCGGTCATGAAACAAGGCAACCGCGCTGCGCCAAGCTCGACTCACAGCCGACCGCAGGCGCCAAGGGCACTGCTCAGCAGCCCCGGGTGTACGCGCGAGGGGAGATCGAACCCGGAATGCGTGCCGCTGCTGCTGGTTTCGCCGCGCCCCGAGCCCCGCACGGCTGGCCTGCGACTCGGAGCGCGGGCCGTGGCGAAACCAGCAGCGGCACGTGGTGGTTTAATCCCGGTCTAGTCCAGGTCTAGACCCGGTCGAGTCCCGGTCGAGTCCAGGTCCAGTCCAGGTCCAGACCTGATTCAGACCTGGTCCAGTCCACGTTCAGTCCTGGTCTAGTCTCTTAGCCAATCAGGACAGAACACAATGTTACACTATAAAAAAATGTTACACTATAAAAAAAAAAAATTGGATAGAGCGAGGGATTACTGTATTTTGTTATTCAGCATCAATACATTTGTCTGCTTTTTACTAAGGAATAATTAATTCAGGAACACAATATAATAATACTATGATATATTTATGACTCAGTGTTATGTTACTATAGCTTATATTCTTAAAGACCCTATTGAAACACTAAAATTCAGGTGAAAAACGCCGCTTATCAGTTAATCGTTAATCAATCGATAAGGTCAATCAACTATCAGTTAATGAATTAACCGATAATTTGCATCCCTATTCCCTAATACTGTAAATGAATCCTTCTTCAAAATCAAAGACTCAGTGCATGAGAAAGACACATGTACAGAGTCAGTGTCAGAAAATCCCTCTCTGAACAACTCATTATGGGCGTTGTTGCTTGAATGCAAATGAGAAGGACAGAGATAGGTTAGAGGAGCGGGTGGGGGGGGCCAAATGCGCCGCTGGTACCCACACGCTGTGTGCTGGCCCCACTTCCATGTTTTAAGAGCGGAGGAGGAAAGGAGAGCCTTTTCAATGAAAAAAACACATTTTCACTGAAAATAAAATTAAACCACTGCTGTTTCAAAGGTCCAGAGGCTCAGATAAAGGACTTCCGAGCCTAGAAACACTCGCACGTGCCTCCAGGCAAATAAAAAAATGCATTTCGCATTGCCTAGCGCATTCACGGTCCAAACTCTCTGGGCGTGATTTACAGAGACGGTGGGTAGACATCCAGACGGGGGGTGGAGCTGCATTTTTCGATGTGACGTAACATAGTTGCCTTGTTCAGAATCGCCCGTTTGAGCTGTGTTTTTTTCTAACGCAGAAAAGGATCGCAAATGCTCAGTTTAGACATTTCACAACTTTTAGCCATGGGGGGGGGGCTAAACAGGGTAGGGGAGCTCACATTAACGTTCAAAAACCTCAGAAAGTGAAAATTTCATGCCATGGGACCTTTAAACACTAAAATATGAATGTATATTTTTAAATTACACTTTAATTGTATTGTTGTTAATGTTATCTGTAATGCCCACTTGGTCCTGATGGTTTCTGCAGTTACTCCAGTGTAAACATCTTAACTCTCGTCCTCGGAAAGGAAAGGTCTCATACAGAGCCTCTTTTTCACTCAAATACCTCTTGTTAAAGGTCCCATGGCATGAAATTTTCACTTTCTGAGGTTTTTGAACGTTAATGTGAGCTCCCCTACCCTGTTTAGCCCCCCCATGGCTAAAAGTTGCGAAATGTCTAAACTGAGCATTTGCGGTCCTTTTCTGCGTTAGAAAAAAACACAGCTCAAACGGGCGATTCTCAACAAGGCACCTTATTGACGTCAGCTCGAAAAATGCAGTTCCACCCCCGTCTGTGTCTACTCAGCGTCTCTGTAAATCACGCCCAGAGAGTTTCGACCGCGAATGCGCTAGGCAATGCGAAATGCGTTTTTTTATTTGCCTGGAGGCACGTCCGCGTGTTTCTAGGCTCGGAAGTCCTTTATCTGAGCCTCTGGGCCTTTGAACAGCAGTGGTTTTATTTTATTTTCTGTGGAAATGTGTTTATTTTTCAATGGAACGCTTCTCATCTCTTCTCCGCGCAAAAATGCGGAAATGGATCAGAGCTGAGAGCGGAGAGTTTGGCCACGCCCCCCACCCTCTACTATAGGGCATCTCTTTTCTCCTCATTTGCATTCAAGCAACAACTCCCATTATGGACTGTTCAGAGAGAGAAAAATTACTCTTCCTTATCTCTGTTTCTCATGCACTGAGTCTTGATTTTGAAGGATTCATTTACAGTATTAGGGAACCATTAAGGAGCCATATAAAAGCATCAAGAAGTACCATGTCATGGTACCTTTAAGATCCTGGCACATTGTGGTTTTAATTTCCCTTGTCAAGATGGAATCAGTCGGATTGTCTTGGAGCTCGTGGACGAGATGAGCACGGAGTGGCGCTACAATAGATGGGGTTGGACTGGTCTCCTCTGATACTGCGAGTGTAGCTACTTTCATAGGTTTCATTGCAGCGACGACCTCCTCAGCAGCCGTTATGTCACACTCGGTAAGGGTGCAGATGTCCTTCTCAGACTTCCGTATTTCGGCAGACAGGAGCGCATTGGGCACGCACATGTTGCTCTAAAAACCGCTCCAGCATGTAAACACAGCCCGCCGCTGGAAATGCCGCTGGCGTGAAGGCAGCGGCATTTCCGCTTTTCTGCATTTCCGTTTTTTAAATTAATAATCGATATCTGGTATCAAGAATCGATGCAGTATATTGTGAAAGTTAGCATCGCGATGCATTGTCATGATGATTATTTTGCACACCCCTACACAACACGCATAGGAAAACCACAAGTCTCAGAAATTCCTTCTTCCGTTTCCTTCTTTATTCCTTTTTTATCAAGTCTGTATGACCTTCACTTTAGTAAAGATAGAAAAGACAAACTTTTGATTCAACACTCTTTATTTGTGTTACGTGACGCGTCGGAAAGAAACTTCAAGAGAGGCCGAGGCTAGTGGATCGGTTCGCCGCACTCACATATATAAAAGTGTAATTGCAAGAAAAGTTATATTTAACCTTATGGAAAATTGAGTAAAGTTAACCACATCTTAAATTGAGAAGTAATTGAGAGTAATTAATTGAGTAATTGAGAGTAATATATTGCATATGGAGAAGATTCTGTATATATGTTGGACAATAAAGGGACAGATTTGAACCCTTCCTCGATCACTTATCATAAAATATAATAAAATAATTTTTCCTCAATACCTAGAAATATTTTTAGATTGCAGTATATCTTTATGTAGTTTTTCTGCTCTTTTACATGTTTTGTTATATCAAAAAATGTAATAAAATTAGGGGTGTGAATCTTTCACTCACAAAACGGTTCGATTAGAATCTCGATTCACAGGCTACGATTCAATTCAGGGACGATTCATAAAATTAGTAAACGATCCGGTACGATTCGATCCGATCCGTTTAATTTCGATTCAGTACAAATTGACAACTTTACTCCCAAATGCTTTAAAGTTATTGAGAAGAAAAAGAGAAACAGAAATGAAATTTCAAAATAGTATCCTTTTGTTTATTTAGTGTCCAACAGACAATACACCAGGCCCACTGAAAAACTGGCAATCCAGTTTGCAAAACTCTGCTCATACTTAAAATACAATACATTCCTTCTCTCAAGCAACACAAAATAATAAGGTTAGAAATCAAAAATAAAGAAAAGTCATTATAAAACAAGCAAGTTGCCTATTAAAGGCAAAAATCAGAATGAATCAGAATGATTAGTGCTTCAGTCACTCGTGTGTGTGCGTGCGTGTGTGTGCGTACACCAGAGTGTGTGTGATTTCCAAACCTTGGATTTTAGGTGAGAGGCGTTGTAAATTGCATCCGCGTTGTCTGACATGGTTAGTCGGTTCCATAGCAAAATCAAAGAAAGTATCCTGCCTGCTCCAACTACATCAGCTGACCTCACAGGTAAAAGGTCAACACTGTAGTCTCGTGAGAGTTCAAACACACGCACAGGGCCGCTTCTACTGTCTATGAGAGCGAGCGCTCATGGTCTCAGGAGCTAGGAAACCGATTCGCGGCCGTAAATCCGGGCCATCGGACCGTTCGTAGTGCATTTTTACCGATCCCGGCTCCGTTGATCGGTACAATCGGATCGCAGAGGTCACAGACCGATAACCGATCCAAATCGGTTAATCTTTACACCCCTAAATAAAATATATTGTCACTAGTGATGCTTTCTTTCTGTTAGTCACAAGTCACATCTATGAAAAGATTTGGTTCAGTCAAAAACATTTTTCCTTTACATGTGCTGTTGGAGCTAATCAATAAATCATAAATCTTTATAATAAAATAAATTGTCTTCTCCATGAATATATTAAAGCTTCTGTGTCTTGTCTCTTTTAGGCGGAGGCTCGTCTGTTGGAGGAGCAGCGGCGCGTTCAGGTTTATCTCCACGAGTCGACTCAGGACGAACTCGCCCGAAAGTGTGAGCAGGTCCTGATCGAGAAACACCTGGAGATCTTCCACACAGAGTTTCAGAACCTCCTCGACGCCGACAAGAACGAAGGTAATGAAAACACCTCTGCCGAAAAAGTTTTGTATGAGATATCAGTGCTGAATTAATATTGCAGATTCATAAACAGGAAATGTGAAATGCCAATTGTAAAAGGTAATTGTTTCCTGTTCAGATTTAGGCCGCATGTATAACCTGATCTCACGGATGACGGACGGTTTGAGTGAACTGAAGAAACTCCTGGAGAGTCACATCCACAACCAGGGCCTGGCTGCTATCGAGAAGTGTGGAGAGGCTGCTCTAAACGTACGGGCTTCACTAATGGAAGTGTAATAAGATCTGGAAGATGAACCAAATATTGTATTCAATGGCCCGTGCTCATTAGTGCGGAGCTGGGACGGGCTCAGAGCAGGACTAGGCTAAATACCTGCCTGTCAAAGCCTGATCCCGTCAGATCTCAGAAGCTAAGCAAGGCAGGGCCTGGTTAGTACTTGGATGGGAGACCGCTGGGAATTCCAGGTGCCACAGTGGGGCGCCAGTCACAAAAAACTGTCGTAGTGTCCCTTAGGCAAGACACTTCACCCACATTGCCTAGGATGAAAGTGGAGTGTGTGTGAGTGCTGGAGGTGGTCGGATGGGCTGATGGCGCAGATTGGCAGCCTCGCTTTCCGTCAGTCTGCCCCAGGGCAGCTGTGGCTACAGAAAGTAGCTTACCACCACCAAGTGTGGAGTCAATGAACAATGAACAATGAACTGTAAAGCGCTTTGGGTGTCATGAAAGGCGCTATATAAATGCAATTAATTATTATATTATTATTATTAAATCTCTCAAAGCTAACTTATAGACAATTTGAGGATTTACAAAAAGAAAAAAGACGTGAAAAGTTCCTGTTATCAAAATCAAGAAGAATCCTTACAAAATCTGACCAAAACCAGTACCTGAAGCAACCACTAGTAGATCTCGCACCAGGACAGATATTATATATCCAGTTATTATATATATAATTATAGATCGTTTCATGGTTTCATTCTTTGCAAGAATTTCAAACATTGGCTGTTAAAGGTTGTATAGAAGATTTTTTGGTTTCAAATTGTCAATGATGGCATTATAGAGATGCTGCAGCCTTGTAATTATGATGACCAAAAAAAAAAAAGAGGCATGTGCAACATTTGAAAAAGGACAAACGGCCGCTGGACTTCTCCTTTCTTGGAAAATCCTTTATACAACCTTTAAGTGGCTATTATAACGGAAGCAGACAGAGGTCATGTTCGTATTGATTTTCCACCTTAATAACGAGAAAATTAATTTGATCTTGAAAACAAAACGGTTATTTCGACATCTCGAGAAAACAGTTATTCCGTGATCTTGAGAAAACAAAAAAAATATTCCATCTTAAAAAATAAAACATTCTGGATGTTGTAGTTCTAACATCGCCACTAGATGTCACTGTGGAGAGATTTTCGAATTGTGTTTCAGCGCTCCGGCACAATCGCTTCAACTGCTTTGGTGTTTCATGAAGCCTCACTTTGCCCATCCCTAGTATCTCCGTCTGTAAAGATGAAGCCGGGCCAGTATTCTGCGGAGGTGCCGTGGACTAATCTTGAAATTATCCCGAATTAAAAGATGCAATGCAATCTCCCCGTGTCAATCCCTGATCAAAATATTGCCTTATCAGCTGATCGATTATTATTCCAGACATTCTAATGACCAAAAACGCGTCTATTCAGAATGAGAAATAGCCCCGAAGTCAGCCTGTCACAATGTGGCGGTAGACGTTTAAGTTCTTTTTTCGAGATCCCGGAATAATTGTTTTGTTTTCTTGAGATCTTGAAATAACTGTTTATTATCTCGTTATCTTGGGATAACAAGGAAGAAAAAATATTGCTTATGAATATGGCCTCTGTCGACTTCAGTATATTATAGCTAGAAGGGGAGAAGTAAATTAATGCTAAATTTACAAGAGTTAACTGAACATAATTTTTTTCCTTCTCAGGACCCTAAAGTTTACGTTCAGACCATATTGGACGTTCATAAGAAATACAACGCTGTGGTGATGTCGGCCTTTAACAACGATGCAGGCTTTGTGGCTGCACTAGACAAGGTCAGCGCTGTCAGAAACCGTGAATCTTACCTGGTGTAAACTTGTGCCAAATTGAACAGATCACTTGTGAATACTTGAACATCTGCCTCCGTCTTCAGGCTTGTGGTCGGTTCATTAACAACAACGCAGTGACTCGGATGGCACAGTCGTCCAGTAAATCTCCGGAGCTTTTGGCACGGTACTGTGACTCTCTCCTGAAGAAGAGCTCCAAGAACCCTGAGGAGGCCGAGCTGGAAGACACGCTCAACCAAGTGGTGAGGGACAGGGAGATAATTGCTTTAGAACAACATATTTTGATAGGACTTTGGTTTGTACCTTAGGCCAACAGGCAATGAAGATTCATGTTTTTAGAATCAATCAGTCAAACATTTAAAGGGACAGTGTGTAAGATTTTACCCGTTAATTACTGAAATTGAAGATACCCATTCAAAAATATTGTTTTCCAAGCCTCTTCACTTCCATCATGAAATCAAAGTATTCTTTTGGACTTAGATATAGTCACATAAAAGGGGGATCTTCCCCATGCAGAGGCAGCCATTTTGAATACGAGAGCCGCAGATGGACATTTGGGCTCCGCCTTTGGCAAGGCTCGTGGTTTTGGGTAAACAACACAAGCATGCTGCCGGATCAGACGTCGTAATGGATCTAACACGTGTTTTGGACTAAATTGTTTTACTGGATTTTATTTGCTGGATCCTTATGGACAAATTGAGAGCAAGTTTATGGTGACATACACAGTTTGACCTGTGCAAAGCATTCTAAGGTAAGCTAACCTCGTTTTGTGCTTTTCCGTATAAAAGCCCCATGTGCTCGGGGAGTGTTTGTTGTGCAGGGAAATGAATTGCATAGTCAAAAAGAGGAGACTGTAAGGTTTCATTTGATGTGTAGAGTGTCATGGTACATGATCGGGAATGTGTGTTTTCATGAGAAAAGAAAAAAAGAAAAAAACGGGGCCGCGTTTTATTTATACAGTAGCAGAGGGTCAGTAGGGTGACCCTCGAGGTCTGCCGTAGCTAAAACAGAAAGTGCAATAGCACCATCCACCTATGCGCCACGAATCCTACACACTGGGGCTTTAAAAAAATATTTTAGGTTTGTTTTGTAATAATGCAAGCATGCTATGAAATGGTATTTGTATCAGGAATGTATTAATGGAATCATAATCTATTTGTTTCTTTTCATTCCAACTATTAATATTCCTAGATGATAATTTTAAGTCTGTTAAGGTGACATGCATTCTAATGAGGTCCTCTAGGGCTAGGCAATAAGGTTTTTCTTCTTAGGTATGAACCTTAACTATTTAAAGCCATATTTATTTGTATTAAATTAGAAAATAAAAATCAAACTTCCCCTGTTTTGTGTCTGGTGTTTCGCAGATGGTTGTGTTCAAATACATCGAGGACAAAGATGTTTTCCAGAAGTTTTACGCAAAGATGTTGGCAAAGCGTCTGGTTCATCAGACCAGCGCGAGTGACGACGCAGAGGCCAGCATGATCTCCAAACTCACGGTCAGTCCTCAGCATCGCTCACAGTGGGTTTACATTTGTATCTGTTGGCCATGTCACTTTGTCTAATTTGACGAACTGCAAATGTTACCGGCGCTGTATCTGATTTTGAGTCATGTGAAAACCAGTTCTCAGTAAAAGTTTTGCAGCCGTCTTAAGTTAATCCTTATTTTTCAGGATCCTAATCCTAGCATCCCATTGCCATCCTAGTTTTGAACTTTGCCCTTAGTTAATAAGTACTTTTTCCAACTTCTAAAGGCCAGAGTGGAGTTTTGTCAGTAAAGCTAGTACAGCTGGGGTGCTAGTTCTTCATTCATTCTCATTTGCCAGATCATGGGTTGATTTCACACCAGATTCAGTGTAGCTCTCACTTCAGAGTTCTACACATCAGCCTGGGATGGCTCTTGCTGAAATCGATCAGGAAGTTCAAACAAACACTCAAAGCAGATTTTTTTGGCTTGTTCTGCTGTTGTTTCCTTTGACCAAACTTTTGTTACATCCATTTCGGTGAAAAGCACAGACATCTTCCTGTCCACAAATGCGCAAATCTCTTTTCTCTGCATGTTTTCTGTTCACGTCTGTTGGCAGCGCCATGTTTATTCGTTTGGACACTTCAGTTTTGGCGTCTGCCCAAACCTCATTGCTGCTCTGTGATTGGTCCAGTCTCTAGCGGGTGGGCCTTATCACAGCAGCAGCATGCTAAGATGCTAAGATGGATTCTTGTGAGTCTGTCAACTGTCAAATATCCAAAGAATTCATCTTGCTGCACTGTTAACCGTCCAGTATACATCCCGCTTTAACACTCTGTATTTGTCATTACTGAGTGTCTTTAGTTTATTACAAATGTTCTTTCTTTATTCACTTGAAGGTCATCATTCTGTTTCATTCTGTTTGTGATTTTGCAGCAAGCCTGTGAGTTCGAGTACACGTCCAAACTGCAGCGGATGTTCCAGGACATCGGCGTCAGCAAAGACCTTAACGAATAGTTCAAGAAGCACCTGACCAACTCTGAGCCTCTGGACTGTGAGTGTCCAGTCTATCATCTCAGACTGTGATCTCAGTCTGTGATCTAAGTCTTTCATCTAAGTCTGTGATTACAACTGTATGAAAAGAGCAGGTTGCACCATGGTGAGGTTTGAGGTGCAGGGAGGTGTTATTCTGAAAAACCAAAAGTACAGCTGTTGTCATTTTCTGCACAATCAAATGGCTGAATGAAATGCAGTGTAATGAGGGGCTTCTCTTTGTGGGTGTGTGCAAACCTTACCCACAGTCAACTTAAAACGGTGATCCAAGTCTCCGTTACTTACTCTTGACCCAGTGTCTGTGTGGAATATTGGGTCTAATGCAGAAAAACAAATTCTCTACTGGGACAAACCAAGTCTGTAAATATAAAAGGATTGTAAAAATGTTTGAGTGTTGAACAGTGTTTGTGATATATATATTTTTTTTACTTTCCACAATAACACTTCTTTAGTGCTGTTAAAATTAGGGCTGTCAGTTTAACGCGTTAGATTAATTACAAATCCTGTAATTAGATTAATCTTTTTAATCGCCTGACATCACTAGTTAAAACACTAGTAGAGTCACATTCTAAGTGTTTTTAAATATTAAAATATTTTCTTAGCATTGTTAATACTTGAATTTTTATTATCAGTAAAGCCAATATTTGATTTGAACATGTTTGAGGACAGAGATGGGTCATATTTATGAAATAATTTCAAGTTTTATTTAACTTTCTGACAGAGGAACTAGAACTTCTTTGTCTTGATTTATTGCTTTGTTTTGAGCAGTAAAAACGGCGATAATAAAATAGAAGCTGTACAGTTGATGAGTTTAAAGGTCGTTTATTACTAAAAACACAATGGGGCATGACATGACATCACAAGGTGGAACAGTGTTTTCTATTTGAGAGAACAACTAAATATGCAGGATTTGCGTGTTAAACGTGTGAATCAAATGATGAGAAAACAAAATAATATAGAGCAGAAAATGGCAATATGTGGTAGATTAAAGGAAAAGTAACGTTTTTTACAATCTGAGCCTTATTTCGGTAATAAAACGAGTTGTTTTACTCACCCATAGCACTTTGGTGTCATATGGAGCACTTCCGGAGATGTTTTAGATTTGCGATCTCCATAATGTGAGTTCTCGGGGCACATGTTTGCGGTCTCCAAATAACACAAACTAGCACTTTTCAAATCATAGAAGCTCGATGTCTTAGTCTACGATTTAGTTTGGTCAAAAGTGGCCTGTAATCCAAGATTTAGCCATAGTTTCGAGTAGATGAGGACGCCGGTGCGCATGTGCAGTGTGTGCTCTCAGCTCCCGGGACCCAAACATGAAACGCAAAGCTGTAAACTATGGCTAAATCTCGGATTACAAGCCACTTTTGACTCAAATGAAATCGTAGACTAAGACATCGAGCTTCTATTATATGAAAAGTGCTAAAGTTTGTGTTATTTGGAGACCGCACGGGGCATATTACATGCTTGGGGAATATATTATATGCCCCGAGCTATGGCTAGAAGTCGCGCTAGGCTAACGCTAATCTAAAACATCTCTGGAAGTGCTCCATATGACACCAAAGTGCTATGGGTGAGTAAAACAACTTGTTTTATTATCGAAATTAGGCTCAAATTGTAAAAAACGTTACTTTTCCTTTAAAGGGACAGTGTGTAAGATTTTTACCTGTTAATTACTGAAATTGAAGATACCCATTCAAAAATACATTGTTTTCCTAGCCTTTTCACTTCCATCATGAAATCAAAGTATTCTTTTGGACTTAGATATAGTCACATAAAAGGGGGATCTTCCCCATATAGAGGCAGCCATTTTGAATACGAGAGCCACAGAAGGACATTTGGGCTCATCCTTCGCCTCAGCTCCTGCTAACAGCTGCTTAGCCGCGCTGCGTTTGGGAGTGAAGGACAGAAGGAGAGAAGGGGAAGGGGAGGGGGGAAGGGGGGAGCCTGTGTAAAGAAGCATGCTGCCGGATCACACATCGTAATGGATACAACACGTATTTTGGACTAAATTGTTTTACTGGATTTTATTCGCTGGATCCTTATGGACAGATTGAGACCAAGTTTATGATGAAATACAGAGTTTGACCTGTGCAAAGCCTTCAAAGGTAAGCTAAGTAAGCTAAGTTTTGTGCTTTTCTGTATAAAAGCCCCATGTGCTCGGGGAGTGATTGTTTTGCAGGGAAATGAATTGCATAGTCAAAAAGAGGAGACTGTAAGGTTTCATTTGATGTGTAGATTGTCATGAATCATGATCGGGATTGTGTGTTTTCATGCGAAAAGAAAAAAAAAAAGTGAACGGGGGACCGCGCTTTATGTATACAGCGGTGCGCGGTTCGTGCGCGGGCACGCGAGATTTCGGCGCTACGTCGCGTCCGGGTGACCCTCGAGGTCTGCCATAGCCAAAAGAGGAAGTGGAATAGCTAGTAACCACCTATGCGCCACGAATCCTACACACTGTCCCTTTAATGCCATACTGTGGAATATTCCAGGCACAGAAACAACCTCAGCATGGAGACAAGCAGGTGACTTGCCCCTCCACTAGAAAAAATACATAGTAGAGCTTTAAGAACAATCCTTCATGTACTACTTTTGAATGTACTGTATGAAACTTTACCTTGTCTGTGCCCAATTCTAACCGTTTGTCTCCCTCTTGTGGACAGAAATGCATCAACATCCTGATCGAGAAGGAATATTTGGAGCGAGTCGACGGGGAGACGGACACGTACAGCTACCTGGCCTGAACCACTTTCACCCACCTCCGGCTCTCCTCCCCTTCTATTTTTATTTGTTTATCTTATTCATTTTTTTATTTTATGTCTGAGTCATAATGTGTGAAATTCTTTGAGCAGCAGACTTGAATTATCCAAAAGGGGGCGCTCTCCGTATAAAAAGGACTAAACAAATAATACACCCTCCCACTGTTGGAATGGGAGAACATCATGCCCCAGTTTTTGCCTGTCTCATCTAAAACAAAACACATTCTTTTACCCTTGTCGAATTGTAAATACGCTCCACGGACTATTAAATTGGAAAACTCCCATTATTTATTTGTGAAGAATCTGATTCTCAGTCGTCCAGGTAGAATCCATGGTAAACCTCTGCATGAACAGCGAGAGGCAACAACCAAAGGTAACGTTAATTTAAAGCCCCAGTGTGTAGGATTCGTGGCGCATAGGTGGATGGTGCTATTGCACTTTCTGTTTTAGATACGGCAGACCTCGAGGGTCACCCGGGCACGCCGTAACGCGGACAGCTCTCGTACCCGCGCACGAGCCGCGCGCCGCTACTGTATAAATAAAACGCGGTCCCGTTTTTTTAAATGTTTTTTCTCATGAAAACACACATTCCCGATCATGTACCATGATACTCTACACATCAAAATGATGTCTTACAGTCTCCTCTTTTTGACTATGCAATTCATTTCCCTGCACAGCAATCACTCCCCGAGCACATGAGGCTTTTATACGGAAAAGCACAAAACGAGGTTAGCTCATCTTAGAATGCTTTGCACAGGTCAAACTCTATTTCATCATAAACTTGCTCTCAATTTGTCCGTAAGGATCCAGCGAATAAAATCCAGTAAAACAATTTAGTCCAAAACACTCGTTAGATTCATTACGACGTCTGATCCGGCAGCATGCTTGTGTTGTTTACCCAAAACCACGAGCCTTGCCGAAGGCGAAGGCGGAGCCCAAATGTCCTTCTGCGGCTCTCGTATTCAAAATGGCTGCCTCTGCATGGGGAAGATCCCCCTTTTATGTGACTATATCCAAGTCCAAAAGAATACTTTGATTTCATGATGGAAGTGAAAAGGCTTGGAAAACAATGTATTTTTGAATGGGTATCTTCAATTTCAGTAATTAACAGGTAAAAATCTTAGACACTGTCCCTTTAAAGTTATGTTGTTTGATGTAACGTAACTTAGCTGCTAGTTGTGTGTTAGCTATCTATTGTCATGGAAACTTCGCCACAGGGGTAGTCCAGCCCAGAGCCGTGTTTTCCTTACTCATATTATTAAAAATAACAGTTCACTGAAACTGCATCAGTAGCTAATGTTAGCTAACATAATGCTGCTCATCTGTGCCTTTGTGAAACCAGGTTCTGTGTAGTTATATTTACAGTGCCCAGCATAAATGAGTACATCCTCTTTGAAAAGTGTCATTTTATACAATATGTCATTGAAAACCCTAACGATATTTCCAAAATGTGCACAGGCTAAGTTTAATACAGCATCTGTTGAACTTTTGACTTAAAACAAAGGTTAATAATATAACTCAGATGACATATTTTTCAGTTTTAGTCAAATTAGTGTGGTGCAAAAATGAGTACACCCCACTGTAGGTCTCTGAGCAAAGCTACATTTTAGGCTCCCAATGTGTAATTGAACAAGCATTCAACCACAGGTGAGTCATTACACAGGTGTTCATTAGGCAGTTGCTTACAAAAGGGTTTTACCTAAAGCAAACCACCCCTTCCCATTTCCTGCTGTACGCAATGGCACCACATGGAAGAGAAATGACACCAGATCTGCGAAAGAAAATAATTTCTTTACACCAGAAAGGTAAAGGCTACAAGAACTTATGTTCTTGTAGCCTTTACCTTTCTGGTAAAGGCTACAAGTAAGCAAAAGCCTTACTTATTGTAAGAACACAGTTGCAAAAGTAATTGAAAAATTTAAGAAAGATGGAACTGCAACCATTGCACAGAGACGTCCAGGTCGACCACGAAAGTTAACACCACGACAGGAGCGTCTTGTGATGAGAAGGGTTGAAGAAAACCGGCATGCAAGTTCCCTGCAATTATCTAGGGAAGTAGACAGTGCAACTGGAGTGACTGTTTCTCGTGACACAATACGCCATACAGTGCAGAGGAATGGCATGCATGGGTGTCGTCCTCGAAAGAAGCCTCTCCTAAAGCCTCTCCTAAAGCCCAGTCACAAAAAAGCCCGTCTAGAGTTTGCCAGGGCCCATGCCGACAAAGATGAACGCTACTGGGACTCTATACTGTGGAGTGATGAGACCAAAATCAATCTTTTTGGAACCGATGGCTTCAAAACTGTCTGGCGTCGCAAGGGTGAGGAATACAAAGAAAAGTGCATGGTGCCCACAGTGAAACATGGGGGGGTAGTGTCCTTATGTGGGGCTGCATGAGTGCTGCTGGTGTTGGGGAGCTGCATTTCATTGATGACATCATGAATTCAGAAATGTACTGCTCTATTACTGAAAACTAGGATGCTTCCATCACTTCTTGCCCTTGGTCGTCGTGCACTTTCCCAACACGACAATGATCCTAAGCACACATCTAAAGCCACTGCTGGCTTTCTGAAAAGGAACATGGTGAGAGTGATTCCGTGGCCAAGTATGTCACCTGATCTGAACCCAATTAAACATCTTTGGGGAATTCTAAAGAGACAGGTTGAGCATCACTCTTCATCCAACATCCAATCTCTGAAACAGGTCATTGTTGAAGAACGGAAAAAGATTGATGTTGCCAACTTGTGCATTCCATGCCCAGGAGACTTGAAGCTGTCATTAAAAATAATGGAGGCCATACAAAGTACTAAATGTACTAAATTTAGTAGTTTTTGTTGTGGGGTGTACTCATTTTTGCATCACAACAATTTGACTAAAACTGAAAAATATGTCATCTGAGTTACATTATTAACCTTTGTTTTAAGTCAAAAGTTCAACAGCTGCTGTATTAAACTTAGCCTGTGCACAATTTGGAAATATCGTTTGTTTTCAATGACATTGTATAAAATGTCACTTTTCAAAGAGGGTGTACTCATTTATGCTGGGCACTATATATGATTGTGAGCAACATTTCGCTACTTGTCATCTCCCAAACAAACAAAAGCAACTGTTTATTTTTGAAAAGCTATACATGTTTTTTATAGAGTATATTTATTGTCTTTATGTTAATTGTCTGTCTTCAATGTTAATTGTGTGCTGCTACCTTGGCCAGGGCTCACTTGTAAAAGAGATCTATCTCAATGTGAATGTATTCCATGGTAAAATAAAAATATAAAATAAATGATCAAAGCAGTATCTTGTATTTGTTGTAATAATCTCTTAAGTTTATCCCATCCGTGTCTCCACAGCCCACATGCCATTCAGTGGCTTCAGATGCCTCCAATCATGGGACCACCAAGCTCTTCCCACTGTCAGTGCGTTACTGGACACCAGACTTGGGAGTACAGACAAAGGTCCTCGATTTCTACACTCAACAAAAATATAAACGCAACACTTTTGTTTTTGCTCCCATTTTTCCTGAGATGGACCCAAAGATCCTAAATTCACTCCAGATACACAACACTACCATTTCTCTCAAACTTTGTTCACAAATCTGTCCAAATGTGTGACAGCGAGCACCTCTGCCCCGCCGAGACAATCCACCCCACCTCACAGATGCGCCACATCAAGATGCCGATCCGACATCATGACCAGTGCACAGGTGTACCTTATACTGCCCACAATAAAAGGCCACCCCGAAATGTGCATTTTTTTTTTTTGCTTTATTGGGGGTCTGGGGACTCAGAACCAGTCAGTATCTGGTGTGACCACCATTTGCCTCATGCAGTGCAACACATCTTCTTCGCATAGAGTTTATCAGATTGTCAATTGTGGCCTGTGGAATGTTGGTCCACTCCTCTTCAAAGGCTGTTATGGACGAAGAACACAGGTGCATTTTATTGATGGCATTTTGAATGCACAGAGATACCGTGATGAGATCCTGAGGCCCATTGTTGTGCCATACATCCATGAACATCACCTCATGTTTCAGCAAGATAATGCACGGCCCCATGTTGCAAGGATCTGTACACAATTCTTGGAAGCTGAAAATGTCCCAGTTCTTGCATGGCCAGCATACTCACCGGACATGTCACCCATTGAGCATGTTTGGGATGTGCTTGACCGGCGTATACGACAGCGTGTACCAGCTCCCACTAATATCCAGCAACTTCGCACAGCCATTGAAGAGGAGTGGACCAACATTCCACAGGCCACAATTGACAATCTGATAAACTCTATGCGAAGATGTGTTGCACTGCATGAGGCAAATGGTGGTCACACCAGATACTGACTGGTTCTGAGTCCCCAGACCCCCAATAAAGCAAAAAAAAAAAAAAAAATGCACATTTCGGGGTGGCCTTTTATTGTGGGCAGTCTGGGGTGCACCTGTGCACTGGTCATGATGTCGGATCGGCATCTTGATGTGGCGCACCTGTGAGGTGGGGTGGATTGTCTCGGCGGGGCAGAGGTGCTTGCTGCCACATATTTGGACAGATTTGTGAACAATGTTTGAGAGAAATGGTAGTGTTGTGTATCTGGAGTGAATTTTGGATCTTTGGGTCTCAGGAAAAATGGGAGCAAAAACAAAAGTGTTGCGTTTATATTTTTGTTGAGTATATTTACCCTGCCCCACTGAGCTTCTGAGATCTAGTTTATTTGATTTATTTGACAGGGACAATGTACAAGAGCATTAATCACAAAAAATGAAAAGATGCTTTGTACCAGACTTTAACTTCGGAGCTAATTTCCATCCGCAGTCCCTGAGACTAGGGATGGGGCCGATCCAATCCTGTATCGGTATCGCATTCCGATATCAACGTAATTCACGGATCGGAAATTCTGATCCAACCTGCGAAAATTTCTGATCCATGAGCCATGTCTGTTTCTGCTGAAATGACTCCACGAGTGATTCCCTATCACCTGCTCTGCTCCTGCTGCAAAATGTGGAATGGATTTCCTGAACGGAGGCTTATCTCAATGAGACACAGAGTAATGATGAGACACGCCTCCGTTCTGGAAATCCATTCCAGTTTGCAGCCAGCTAGCAGGCGAACATTGAGCAGCACGAGGCAGTTAACCAACCTTTCATCACAACATGTTTGCTGTGTGGAAATACTTTTTACTAGAAACACCTCAAAGCAAGTCAGCAACGTGAGGCCGGTGTTAGCCGCTCTGCTCCGAGCGAGCCCCGTGCGGTCTGAGGAGTTGCGAGCTGGTGAAGCCGGTGTTAGCCCCCGTTTAATCAATGTCTGTAATCCGTCACTCGAGTGCAGGGCGAGACACACAATAAACTCCATCATCAACCCACCTTGTTCTCCAGCTCCCATTATAAATTCGGATCTCTGCGAGAACTTCCTACATTTTTTCATTGAGAAAATTGAGAACATCAGAGCTCTATTTCCTCCTCTTGTTCCATCTCCTGATCTACCACCACACCCTATAGCTACTCTCTGTCATTTTAACCCTGTCTCCATGGTCGATTTAAAGGACATTGTCTTGCACATGAAAACCACCACTTCCCCTGGTGATGAGGTTCCATGTTCGATTTTTAAGGAGGCTTTTGACATCGTAGGACCCTCCCTTCAACTCATTATAAACTCTTGTCTGTCATCTGGTACTGTCCCTGCTTGCCTCAAACATGCAGTTGTCCAACCTCTACTCAAGAAACCCAACCTGGACTCAAATTGCTTGAACAACTATAGGCCCATCTCTAAACTCCCGTTTATTTCTAAAGTGCTTGAAAAAGTAGTGTTGTCCCAGCTCTCCCCCTTCCATCTTGGAGCCCTTTCAATCAGGTTTCAGGGCCTGGCACAGCACCGAAACTGCATTGCTTAAAATAACAAATGACTTGCTCCTCACACTCGACGCAGGTCAGAATGCAGTCCTGGTCCTATTGGACCTCAGTGCAGCCTTTGACACAGTGGACCATACCATCCTCCTCAACCATCTTGAAGAGTGCGTGGGCATTAAAGGGACAGCACTGCTATGGTTCAAGTCCTATCCATCGGCCATTCCTCATCTGCCTCTGCTCCGGTCTCCTATGGTGTCCCCCAAGGCTCAATTTTAGGGCCAATACTCTTCTGCCTATACATGCTTCCCCTAGGGGACATTATCCGTAAACATTTTGTTTCCTTTCATTTCTACGCCGATGACACACAATTATACTTACCATTAACATCACAGGAGTCTGCCCAATCTCTCCTAGACTGTGTAGAGGCCATTAAGCTTTGGATGTCCAACAATTTTCTACAACTCAATGACAGCAAGACTGAGGTCATAGTTTTTGGATCCCCCAAATCAATACCCACAGTTACAGGCAATCTATCTCACCTCTCCTCTTTTGTTAAGCCTTCTGCCAAATTGAGTCAGAATTGTGTTTCAAAAAACAAATAAATACCGTCATCAAAAATAGTTACTACCAGCTGAGAGTGATCACCCAGCTCAAGCCTTCACTCTCTTTTCAAGATCTGGAAACAGGTATCCATGCCTTTATAACATCTCGGCTGGATTACTGCAACGCCCTCTACTTTGGCTTCTCCCAGACCCAGCTAGCTCGCCTGCAGTTGATGCAGAATGCTGCTGCTAGACTTTTAACAGGCACCGAGAGGCAGGAACACATCACTCTTGTCCTCTCCTCGCTGCACTGGCTTCCCATCTGTTTCAGAATCCAATTTAAAATACTTCTTTTGGTTTTTAAATCCTTTCGTGGCCAGACCCCCAAGTACATCTCTGACATGCTGCAACATTACTCTGCACCCAGGTCCCTCAGATCTGCCGACAAAGGTCTCCTTTGTGTTGCTCGTTCCCGCCTCAAGCACAAAGGGGACCGTGCTTTTGCTGTGGCAGCTCCACGTCTCTGGAACAGTCTACCTGCTGACATCAGATCTGCTCCAACAATCACCACTTTTAAATCCAAACTAAAAACTCATTTGTACACTGTGGCCTTTGCCTCTTAGCTCTTTTTATCTCTATCTTTTATCCTGTCTTTTATTTCATCTTATGTATACTTGTGCCATGCCAAATGTTCTTATGTATTTTATGCTGCCGAATTATTATTTAATTTTAGCTTTTTGATATTGTACAGCACTTTGGCCAGTTCTCACTGTTTTTAAATGTGCTATATAAATAAAATTTACTTTTACCTTACTTCCTTAACTTACTTAACTTACTTAACTTACTTATTTACTTAAATGTAATTTAAAAGAAATCATGGATGAAATTGAAATCAAAATATCTGCCAGGAAAAATCACAATTCAATTTTTTCTTAAAATCGTTCAGCTCTAATCATATGCCTACTTGCCTGTAGAGATTAGTTTATTTGTAGTTTAACAATAATGATGATGATATTGAAAACAAACAGTGTTGGTATCGGAATAGTATCGGCATCGGCTGATATCCAAATTCAGGTATCGGGATCGGATCGGAAGTGAAAAAATGTGGATCGGTGCATCCCTACCTGAGACATTACAAACAACATTATAAACAATGAACATAAAGCATAAAAACAATGCAATTCATAATATTTACAGTGGCGCTGACACATTTCATCAATTAGTAAAAAATAATTAAAACTCTTTTCCCGATACCTGTACCTCCATCTGATGAGATCAGGCGTTGACAATCTTAATTACTCCAAAATGGCAAAAAATCTTGTCACTTTTGCAAATAAAAAGTACCTATGATAAATACTGAGCCTGAAACATATTGAACAATAAGTCGATATAGTAATTTTTGTGGCAGGCTTATTGGTAGTCAATCAAAATCCCATTGTAATCAGAATTTAAAAACAACCCTTTTTTACTAGCAGTGGAAAAGGAAAGATTGTAGATCAAGATACAAAGCCATGTTTTTGGTAGATACCACCTGTTTTTTCCAGTATCACATCAATAAGTACATAAATCAAATGCTAAAGCATAAATATTGACAGTGCTGCCATAGTCTGAACAGTCCATGGGAACACTGGGGTGCTGGTTCGTGATGAGAGACGTACCTGTTTTTGAAGCAGTTGGTGACGAGTTCTCCTTTGGACAGGTGATAGAGCCAGGTGAGCTTCCTGCCGCTGTGTCGACTCGCATAGAACGCTGTGAACCGCTGGTAACTGCGCTCCAACTGGAAAACATACAAGAAATACAGTTTATGTTTGAGAGAATATAACAACACTGTGATTGCAACGATTCATCAGAATAATTGTGATCAGTTCACTATTGATCACTGACTGACCGATTTGAGAATTGGTGTCTTGACTATACAAACTAAAATAAAGATAAACAGACAGTGAAGATGACCATGCCTGTAGTATAAAAACTGGAACTGTAAAAAGTGGTCAAAAATGATCCTTTGCCCTTATTCTAACAGAGTGCCTCGGACTTTGATGGCTTTTTACTCATCAAGTTTTTACACTACAAGCGTGGTCATCTTCAGTGTTTTGCCTTTGAGCCTTGTCCTTGAGGAGCACCTGTTCTGGACTTTGAACGAAGATACTATTCCCCTGAAACTCACTTCTTCTGTGTTTTTATACATGCTCAAAGACCTTTTAGAACAGCGATATTTAAAAAAAAAAAAAAAGGTAAATAGAAGAGGTCAGATTTTTGTCAATATACTAGGAATGTCGAGCATTATTTTGGTTACTCAATAATCCTGATCATAGACTGTACAAAGAAGTGGACTAAGGGAGTGTGACGTCACCCATGGCATTCAGCTCCAGTCACATGAAGCTCGTCGAGGCTAGCAGTCACAGGGGCGAATCTGGAGCCTTGTTCCATATTTGAAATCGCGAGTATCTTAGCAACCAAATAGTCAATATCGAGCGAGACTGTTGAAGGTAATGGCCCTCACCACTAGTTTAACAGGGAGCTGTCAGTCAAACCTGTTGAGTAGCTATTTCAATGGAAAAAGCCTGATCCGTTCGAAGATTTTTTTTTATGCTGATATCTTGTTTGAACTAAATGGCAAAATAAAAAAAACAGGTTAATGTAGAGCGGGTTATACAAACATTTTACGGGCAAAATGAGTTACTGAGAGGGGCAACAGTTTCAATACAAAGTTAATTGGAGCCAGAAGCACCCCCATGCCGACTTCCTTTTTGGAACATGTTTAGCGGGTTAGCCATGTCCATTTATATACACAGTCCATGGTCAGAACTAAAAAAATAATATTAGGAAAGGTAAATAGACTCACCTCGGAGGGCAAAGCGAAAGTGCACGACTGCTGGAACGGCCAGGACCCAGAGCTCAAGACCTGGATACTGAAGTCCACTGAAGGAAAAACAAAGAAAGCACTTAAAATGTGACCCTACTAGTGTTTTAACTAGTGCTGTCACGTGATTAAAAAAAAATTGATCTAATTAATTACAGGATTTGTAATTAATCTAATTAATCGCATTTAAATACATTTTTTAGGTGGTTTATTGTGCTCTCCCACAGTGCAAAAAAGGTGTCAAACGTGTGTGAAAAAATATTTACAGTGAAAAGACTGCAGACTTCCCCTTTAAGTGTTTGGCTCGCTCTCTTTCTCTCAGCGCACGTTACCTCCATTGTAACCAAGACAAGACTGTTGGCAGACCTGCAGAGTGCACCTCTATACCCCCATTCCCCCTCCCACATTACATAACATTCATTCGAAAGCTTATTTACACCATTCCACTATTAAAAGGCGAATATTTCTGGTGCCAAAAGGTGAGCACGTACAGTAGCTTTCATGCAAAGTCAATAAATAATATACAAAGCTTCAAATACACAGAGAATACAAATAATTGCTCGTGCAAATTACTCATGGCTCACATGACCACCGTAACCCGTGAAAATAGAGGATTTAGACTCCCGGCGCGGATGTGTCCGGGTTTGCCAGAACGCACAATGGAAGGAGGGAGAAGGCGGCAGCGCGCGGGTGAGTAAATGATCGATTTTAGCGCGATTTGGATGGGCAAAACTGGTGCTTCTAAGTGTGTACCCTTACTCGCTGCCGAACAGATTGGAGAGGTTATGGGGAATTAGTTTATGGTTGATAATGAAAAGGATTCGGCGAGCGGATCGCAGCAGATAAGGAAACGGGCGCGTGCGTCTTCACATGCTCTCCCCGGGGACAACGCTCTTAGGAACGGACCTGCGCCGTCACGTTTTTATAAATAAACTTGCCGTTCAAAGGCCCTGCACGCTGACACTGTGAGCTAACAAGCCGAGGAAGGTGCTCTATCAGCGGTGTTGTGAGATGTGTCTATCTTGTGTCTGTAGCTCAGTGCAGAGAGTCTGCGAGTGTGTGCGCGCGTGCTGGATGAATGTCTTCGCGGTGTAGAGGAGACAATAAAGCCCCACTCTGCATATGAATTTACCGGCTGGTTAGTTCAACTGGTAAGTCACTTGACTTTCACCCGGGGGACCTGGGGTCAAATCCCCCCCAGGCAATGAGCAAGCCAGTGTGGGTCCGTGGGCAAGACTCTTCACGGTACTGCCCCTCGGGCGCCGAAAAAGATGGCTGCTCACTGCTCCTGAAAAGGATGGGTCAAATGCAGAAGTCTTATTTCTCCCGTGTGTCATTGTGTGTGAGACCAAATAAAGGCTTAATCTTAATCTTAATCTGGTGTGAAATCAACCCATGATCTGGCAAATGAGAATGAATAAGGAACTAGCACCCCAGCTGTACTAGCTTTACTGACAAAACTCCACTCTGGCCTTTAGAAGTTGGAAAAAGTACTTATTAACTAAGGGCAAAGTTCAAAACTAGGATGGCAATGGGATGCTAGGATTAGGATGCTGGAAAATAAGGATTAACTTAAGACGGTTGCAAAAGTTTTACAGAGAACTGGTTTTCACATGACTCAAAATCAGATACAGCGCCGGTAACATTTGCAGTTCGTCAAATTAGACAAAGTGACATGGCCAACAGATACAAACGTAAACCCACTGTGAGCGATGCTGAGGACTGACCTTGAGTTTGGAGATCATGATGGCCTCTGCGTCGTCACTCGCGCTGGTCTGATGAAACAGACGCTTTGCCAACATCTGTGCGTAAAACTTCTGGAAAACATCTTTGTCCTCGATGTATTTGAACACAACCATCTGCGAAACACCAGACACAAAACAGGGGAAGTTTGATTTTTATTTTCTAATTTAATACAAATAAATATGGCTTTAAATAGTTATGGTTCATAACTAAGAAGAAAAACCTTATTGCCTAGCCCTAGAGGACCTCATTAGAATGCATGTCACCTTAACAGACTTAAAATTATCATCTCGGAATATTCATAGTTGGAATGGAAAGAAACAAATAGATTATGATTCCATTAATACATTCCTGATACAAATACCATATCATAGCATGCTTGCATTATTACAAAATAAACCTGAAATATATTTTTTAGAATGTTTGACTGATTGATTCTAAAAACATGAAACTTCATTACCTGTTGGCCTAAGGTACAAACCAAAGTCCTATCAAAATATATTGTTCTAAAGCAATTATCTCCCTGTTCCTCACCACTTGGTTGAGCGTGTCTTCCAGCTCGGCCTCCTCTGGGTTCTTGGAGCTCTTCTTCAGGAGAGAGTCACAGTACCGTGCCAAAAGCTCCGGAGATTTACTGGACGACTGCGCCATCCGAGTCACTGCGTTGTTGTTAATGAACCAGCCACAAGCCTGAAGACGGAGACAGGTGTTCAAGTATTCACAAGTGATCTGTTCAATTTGGCACAAGTTTACACCAGGTAAGATTCCCGGTTTCTGACAGCACTGACCTTGTCTAGTGCAGCCACGAAGCCTGCGTCATTGTTAAAGTCCGACCACAGCATTGTATTTCTGATGAACGTCCAATATGGTCTGAACGTAAACTTTGGGGTCCTGAGAAGAAAAAAATTATTTTCAGTTAACTCTTGTAAATTTAGCATTAATTTACTTCTCCCCTTCTAGCTATAATATACTGAAGTCGACAGAGGCCATATTCATAAGCAATATTTTTTCTTCCTTGTTATCCCGAGATAATAAACTGTTATTTCAAGATCTCAAGAAAACAAAACAATTATTCCGTGATCTCAAGAAAAGAACTGAAACGTCTACCCCCACATTGTGACAGGCTGACTTCGGGGCTATTTCTCATTCTGAATAGACGTGTTTTTGGTCATTAGAATGTCTGGAATTTATTTATTTATTTATTTGTTTGTTTATTTCATTCATAGTATAAAAGTATAAAAAGACATCAACATTTGTGATAACAATACAAAATACTGAATGAAAGGGAGCAGAAAGAAGAGTTATCTTATGTTATCTGCCCCCTCTTCCCTTTTCCAAACACCAACACCGATAGTGACTGTAAAACCTTTCCTCATTACATTCCATTTCAATCACAATTATTAATCAATTGTAAACATAAAGCTTCATTTTCAAGTGTAACAATTTAGTTTTCTTTTTCATGCATACACATTACATTGGATTTTATGTATTTTTTAAATGCCATTATTGTTCTTGATTCTTTGATTTCTTTGTCAAGATTATTCCATAAATTAACTCCTCTCACAGCGACGCTTCGCTCCATAACCTTGGTTCTGAATTTAGGTTTTTTAAACATGTAGGTTCCCTTTAAATTGTATTGGCTTGTTCTCATCTCAAACAGTCTTTGAATATTTACAGGTAACACTCTGCACTTTGCTTTATACATGACTTTGAGGATACTTAATTCAACTATATCACACATTTTCAACACTTTAAGTTTAACAAATAATGGGTTACATGGCTCTCTATAATGACTGTTGGCGATAATTCTCAAAGCCTTTTTCTGTAAAATAAATAATGGCTGTAGGTAAGTTTTACATGTCGGCCCCCAAATTTCCACACAGTACATCAGATATGGTGCGATTATGGAGTTATACAAGATTAATAATGCTGCACTGTTTAGTGAGAACTTTACTTTATGCATCACCGCAATTGCTTTAGCTATTTTGTTTTTAGTGTAATTTATATGAGATCTCCAGTTTAGTCCTTCATCAATCATGACTCCTAAAAATTTTGTTTCACTTACTCTCTTAATCTGTATCCCATCTATTTCTAATGATATGTCGTCTTTTTTATTTTTATCATTAAAGGAAAAGTAACGTTATTTTACAATCTGAGCCTTCTTTCGGTAATAAAACAAGTCGTTTGACTCACCCATAGCACTTTCTTGTCATTTGGAGCTGTTTGGTGAAAGTTATGTTGTAGCGTATCCGTTAGCCTGAGTACTCGGGGCATTACTTTGCGGTCTCCAAATAACACAAACTTTAGCAGTTTTCAAATCATAGAAGCCCGATGTCTTAATGTAAGATTTCGTTTGAAGCAAAAGTGGCCTGTAATCCGAGATTTATCCATAGTTTTCAGCTTTGCGTTTCATGTTTGGGTCCCAGGAGCTGATAGCACAGTCCGCGCATGCGCACTGGCGTCCTCATCTACTCGAAACTATGGCTAAATCTCGGATTACAGGCCACTTTTGCTTCAAACGAAATCTTACATTAAGACATCGGGCTTCTATGATTTGAAAAGTGCTAAAGTTTGTGTTATTTGGACACCGCAAAGTAATGCCCCGAGCATATGATACGAGCACCATGTTAAAAGATACGGGATCATTAGTAGAACAGAACGGCTCAACATAAGTTCTGCGATACTGCTCCAATTGACAGAATGGGTGAGTAAAACTACTTGTTTTATTGCCGAAAGAAGGCTCAGATTGTAAAAAAACGTTAATTTGCCTTTAAATAAAATGAAATTAGTTTTTTTAACATTAAGAATCAATCCATTTAAATCAAACTAATATTTTACTTTTTTTTAGCTCTTCGTTTACTCTAATTATGACCTCTTTCATATCTTTTCCATGGTAAAATAATGTTGTATCATCAGCAAATAAAATTTTCCCAAGTTCAGATACATTAACAAAATCATTCATATACAAATTAAATAATTTGGGCCCAAGAATCGAGCCTTGGGGAACACCACATTTGATATTATATCTTTCTGATTCTGTGTCATTAATTTGTACATATTGTTTTCTGTTTTCTAAATAACTCGCTATCCATTGATGAGCCACCCCTCGAATGCCGTACTTGTTCATTTTCTTAAGTAATCTTGAATGATTTATTACATCAAAAGCTTTTTGTAGGTGCTTAATGTCATACTGTGGAACATTCCAGGCAGAGTAATGACATATCCATAGAAACAAGTAGGTGATAGACCCCCAGCCAAAACGTTACACAGTGCACCTTTAAAGCTCACAAGAGTCCATTTTGCGTAATATAGGACCTTTTAAAAGTGCATTGAAGCCAGAATTACCGAGTAGAATTTGTAATTGCCCTTGCGGCCCTTGTCACACTCCCGTCGGACCCAGTGGTGGTTGAGGGAGGCACAGATCCCGTTCAGGACTTTACTGGAGAAGCGATAGTCCTCCCACTGCTGCGTGTAGAACTTCAGCACACACTCATCCATCAGGTCCTCTCCGTCCTGAAAGAAAACAATATAATTCACCGTTGACTATTATTAGTCTTTATTTGAAGGGCCAGTGTACAGAGACATTATGCTCATAAAACAGAGATGCACCAGATTATAGCTAAACGGCTAGTTTGCATCTGCAGTCCCTGGCAACGGTCAGTTTATGGTTTTGTTCATTCTCTAATTTTGACTTAATTTGGTGGAATAACACATGTTGTAAATATAAATGTTAGTTTTAGACTGATTAAGAAGCAATTTGTGAAGATATTTGGCACGATTTCCAACCAGGAAGTAAAATTTGAAACCTAAAAAAAAAATGGCTAAATTGGGAGAAAATGTATTATTTTTTTAGTAAAATCTTAAATATAATGATCTTGCGTGTTTTACTGTCAAAGGCACTTCGATGAGATGTCTGTGAACCATTTTTTAACATTAATTCCATTTTCAGTTTTGCCAATGAATCCTTTTTTTTGTTTGTTTTTTTTAAATTGGAGTCTTTATTTTTGCATTAACTATAATAAGGGCCCATATTACACAATTTTCTGAACTGTTATACCACCTTGTGATGTCATGTGGTGATACAGGAAGTGCTCCACTGTGTGTAAATCCCACACACCTTCACTAGAATCATTTGGATAATTTCAGCCCTGGAATTGCCAATCTCCACTAAACAAGAGGTAAAAGGTAGCTGTTCAACTCCCACTTCATAGGATTTGTTTTGATTTCATAAGGCTGGTCACATACTAGAAGAATTGGACAATAATGGGGATTTTATTGTATTTTGGATCATGGTGTCAATAATTATAGATAATCCTTAAATTACTAAAATCATAACGCTAAAAAATTATATTGTCACAACCTTATTTAGCATAGAAAATTTGGGCAATAACTGAACTTAAGGTGCAGGTTTGGTGCCACCAATAACAGTAATTCAACGTGAGGTTTCAGAGATTGTTTTTCAGTGACTGGAAAAAAGTGACGACGCCCAATGGAGGATATATGAAACAAGATCTCAACAATGACTTGCATAACTGAAAGGATGTCAGGATTAACTGAATTGTTAGAAGTAACCACTGCAGGACATATATATAATAACTGTAGGCTCTGCTCTGTCTGAGGCTTTGTTAGACTTTAATCTGAGTAAATGAATATTGTTAAAATGCAGATCTGTGTTGTAAAACAGTGAGCTCTTGGGTCTAGTCACTAACAAAAATGATCAGCTTCAACATTTGTGAATTTACCTTTGGAATATTTCATGTCAAAGCACAATATAATCAAAAGAAAAAACTCTTGCCCCCCATCTGGGAGTATGACATCACATTCTTGAATCTGAAACCCACATATACACCGTGAGCACTGTACCTTGAGCAGACTGGTCAGGTAGTTCTTGAGAAACTCCTTGAGCCTCTTGTCCAGACCGACGACATGCTCCCCCCGCCCTGGCTCGACTGGTGCACGCTGGTGCAGTAGTTATATACATGTCTGAGGGGGAGGTCAGGGAGGAAACAGAAATACTAATCACAAACTAAATGAGCTACACAGTTTTGTACAGACTTATTGGAAGAGTATTTCACTTTACACATGTTTAGTTATTTAAATCAACCTTTTCAAAACCCAAGACGACAGAAGGAAGAGGTACGCTATGTAACTTTTCTGATGAGGGGCAATCTCCATGGAGATTTGACAGGAATATTCCACAGTTTGGCATTTAACTCATTTTGCATCGATTAAATTGCTCCATAGAGACAAGAGAGAGACTGACCTTCCACCAAAAAAGTTACACAGTGCACCTTTAAGGAAGAACCACACTTTTCAGAGTGATTCATATTTACAAAAGTCTCAACATAATCATCATAATCACCAGTCACTTCAACTGACCCACGGGTTGGTGGCACAATTCCAGCTCTCAGAGATAAATATTGTTGTTGTCTCCTTGGGCAAGACACCTCGGTGTCTACATAACTTGGTGTATGAATGTGTGTGTGAGTGAATGGTTCATTGATGTAACGCGCTTTACAAAAATGTGACCACTCACCTCCTCGTAACAGCAGGGTTTCAGTTCAAGATGTTTTGGCCAAGTTCAAGACTGAAAACCAGACTTGTTTAATCAAATAATTAAATACTTGTCATTTTTTAAGATAAGATAAGCCTTTATTGATCTCACACAGGAGAAATTTACTCGCCACAGTAGCTCCAGGACATTTGGACAAGAGGGGAAAAAGTGCATGCAGGCAGGGAGGGGATAAAGTAAGTAATAAATAATACAAATAGTGATACGTAATAATAATAATAATGGAAAATAGTAGTAATGATAATAGTAACAACAAGCATCAACATGAAAAAGGAGGATATTGCACGTCTGGCCCTATAAGTTAGAATTATACAGTCTGATGGCGGTGGGGATGAACGATCTGCGGTAGCGCTCCTTCTTGCACTGGGGGTGCCTCAGTCGGCTGCTAAAGGAGCTGCTCAGCTCCTCTACAGTCCGGTGCAGAGGGTGAGAGGTATCGTCCTTAATGGACATGAATTTGGCCAGTACCCTCCTCTCAGCCACCTCCTCATGGTCCAGAGGACAGCCCAGGACAGAGCTGGCCCTCTTAACCAGCTTATTCAGTCTTTTTCTGTCCCGTTCTGTGCTGCTCGGGGCCCAGCAGACAACAGCGTAGAGGAGAGCAGAGGCCACCACGGAGTCATAAATAGTCTTGAGCAGAGGCCTGCTCACTCCAAAGGACCTCAGTCTCCTCAGGAGGTGGAGGCGACTTTGGCCCTTCTTGTACAGGGCGTCGGTGTTGTGGGACCAGTCCAGTTTATTGTTGAGGTGAACACCCAGGTACTTGAAACTGTCCACAGTTTCAAGTCCACAGTCCACAGTTTCAAACCTCTTGAAAATAAATCCAAACAGTCCCAGTGACATCCTTATGCCCTGATAGTTTTCCCTCTGATTTAAAGTGCACAGTGAAGGATACGTGTAGAGCTCAATGTAGTGTGAAGTGGCCATGCTCTGCCTGGTGTAGACCTGCTGGATCCCGGCTCGGAGGTCGTCCCATATCTGGTCCAGCCCGATGGGTTTGAGTCCGTTTAGGTTCTGGGTTCGGCTGGACGACATGGTGGTCCCTCCCGTCTGCTCCTCCTTTGGCTTATTTTCCTTCGCTCTGGTCTCTGCTCCGTGTCTCTGCCTCTCGCTCAAGGCCTCACTGTGCCATGGGGTCAAAGGGCAGCGTCAGGTCTCACTGCTAACACCAGAGGGCGCTGTGGGACACACCTCCACCTGAGATGTGCTCTACCAGACAACCTGAAGTGGAAGACAGGAGAAGATTAGATCTCAAGATGGTAGATATTTGTTCTCAAACCATATTAAAATTATTTGGCTTTCTGACTAGGACCAGTTCAAACCCGGCTATAAAAGGCCTAAACCTGCTAAACATGGCCTACACTGAGACCAAACCATAACCATAAGGTAGCTCTAAATAGGGATGGGCAACATGGGAAAAATGTATGTTTTTAAAGATTAATTTCATGAATGTGAAAAATACTGTGCTATTTAACCCTCTGAGACACAAGCATTCATTTCCTGGATGATTTTTTTTTTTTTTTTTTAACCCTCTTTAACATGTTTTTTCTAAGCCCCTAATGCAGAAAATAATTTGTTTTTTCTTTTTTTCTTTTTTGTGAGGAATCTGTGGAAATGTTGCAAAATTGCAACACTGGGCTTTAGTGGTTACCAATATTACAATTTAACATTTAATAAAAGCCAACTTTGTATTAGTTTTTGCTCACTCCATAAAATCAAAACATATTTTAAAATGATTTTTTTTATACAGAACAGCACTGAGTGAACATGAGAATGTTTTGAACTTATTTTTTTTACTCAAAACTTATATTTAATACAACAATCCTGTATATGAACAAGAACATTAAATGATGTGCTGCAGGACTCTTTATCATGTCACTCATCAAATATGAAACTGAAGAAAGCAGTTTTTGTCATCTCTGAAGCACAAGCGAACATCACACTCCATGCAAGAGGTGGATGTGTATCCACTCTTGCAGTACCTGCACTGGCCTCTTTTTTTTTTTTTAAATCTTTATGAGGAAAGTGTCCAATGCTCTCCTTACGGACATCAGGAGGCGGAGTGTTGTGCACTATCTTTTTAGCACTTAGTGGTGATCCTTCCTCATCCATTGAAGGTCTACCTCTACGGTCTTTTGATCCCTGTGAAGCACTTCAAAGATCAAAGATCAAAGATCAAAGATCAAAGTCAGCTTTATTGTCTATTATGTAGTGAATCGAAATTTTGTTTCTCTCTGGCCAAGCAGTGCAAAAAGACAGTGTACAAAATGCAATATAAAGACGAAACAAAACAAAAACTAAGACAAAAATCTAAAATCTAGAATCTGAGTAGTAGAAGGCAGCTGTGTCACTTGATTTTCGAATGTGATATTCCCTCCAATATTAAAAATTTCCCTCCAAAAATGTATAATGCAGTGCATTATACAACAAGTGTGGGGTGCTGGGATATGCAGTTTTTGTCCGTGTGAGGCACTACTAGAAAGCTTTAAGTAAATGTCGCAATTCTGCAACTGTGGGTCTCAGAGGGTTGAAGCCAGTATTTTTCACATTGATGAAATTAATCTTTAAAAACATACATTTTTTCCCATGTTGCCCATCCCTATTTAGAGCTACCTTATGGTTATGGTTTGGTCTCAGTGTAGGCCATGTTTAGCAGGTTTAGGCCTTTTATAGCCGGGTTTGAACTGGTCCTAGTCAGAAAGCCAAATAATTTTAATATGGTTTGAGAACAAATATCTTCCATCTTGAGATCTAATCTTCTCCTGTCTTCCACTTCAGGTTGTCTGGTAGAGCACATCTCAGGTGGAGGTGTGTCACACAGCGCTCTCTGGTGTTAGCAGTGGGACCTGACGCTGCCCTTTGACCCCATGGCACAGTGAGGCCTTGAGCGAGAGGCAGTGACACAGAGCAGAGACCGGAGCGAAGGAGAATAAGCCAAAGGAGGAGCAGACGGGAGGGACCACCATGTCGTCCAGCCGAACCCAGAACCCACACGGACTCAAACCCATCGCCATCGATCTGGACCAGATATGGGACGACCTCCGAGCCGGGATCCAGCAGGTCTACACCAGGCAGAGCATGGCCACTTCACGCTACATTGAGCTCTACACGTATCCTTCACTGTGCACTTTAAATCAGAGGGAAAACTATCAGGGCATAAGGATGTCACTGGGACTGTTTGGATTTATTTTCAAGAGGTTTGGTAAATGACAAGTATTTAATTATTTGATTAAACAAGTCTGGTTTTCAGTCTTGAACTTGGCCAAAACATCTTGAACTGAAAACCCTGTTGTTACGAGGTGGTGAGTGATCACATTAAAGCGCGTTATATCAATGAACCACTCACTCACACACATTCATACACCAATTTATGCAGACACCGAGGTGTTGAATTGCGCTACCAACCTGTGGGTCAGTTGTTCTGAATGATGATTATGATGATTATGTCGAGACTTTTGTATAAATGAATCACTCTGAAAAGTGTGGTTCTTCCTTATAGGTGCACTGTGTAACTTTTTTGGTGGAAGGTCAGTCTCTTTCTTGTCTCCATGGAGCAATTTAATCAATGCAAAATGAGTTAAATGCCAAACTGTGGAACATTCCTGTCAAATCTCCATGGAGATTGCCCCTCATCAGAAAAGTTACATAGCGTACCTCTTCCTTCTGTCGTCTTGGGTTTTGAAAAGGTTGATTTCAATAATTAAACATGTGTAAAGTGAAATACTCTTCCAATAAGTCTGTACAAAACTGTGTAGCTCCTTTAGTTTGTGATTAGTATTTCTGTTTCCTCCCTGACCTCCCCCTCAGACATGTATATAACTACTGCACCAGCGTGGACCAGTCGAGCCAGGGCGGGGGGGCGCATGTCGTCGGTCTGAAGCTGTACAAGAGGCTCAAGGAGTTTCTCAAGAACTACCTGACCAGTCTGCTCAAGGTACAGTGCTCATATGTGGGTTTCAGATTCAAGAATGTGATGTCATTCTTCCTGTTGGGGGGCAAGAGTTTTTTCTTTTGATTATATTGTGCTTTGACATGAAATATTCCAAAGGTAAATTCACAAATGTTGAAGCTGATCATTTTTGTTAGTGACTAGACCCAAGAGCTCACTGTTTTACAACACAGATCTGCATTTTAACAATATTCATTTAGCTGCTTCCCCCCATCTGTATTAAATATTATTGGCTTATAGAATATTGTGTTGTTTAAACTATTGATACTTGGCAGTGACGTCATGGGGGTGTTCTACGTGTATCTGTAATGACCATGGCGACATAATGCAAACGCAGACAAATAAGTTTTGAGGAAAACATACAAAATTGATTCAAACACATTTTCAGGAGTCAATACGAGCGTTCATGATGCTGTTTAGTTGTTTGATTTTCAACAAAAAAGTGAGAGTGACTGAAAAACTGTTGGTTAATGCTGTAATTGATAGCTTGTGACCATGCTATTATTGGGGCCAAGCACCGAAGGTGGTAGGCACCATAGTGTTTGTACTGCTTATCCCCGTACCCACATCCCCCGATGTGTCTTCTGTGCGCTTTGCTTTGAATGTATGTACCTTGTGGTAATAAACTTTCTGAAAAAAAAAAAAAAAAGTGTTTGCACTGCATCACCCTTGCTCTCCCCCAGGCCCCTTTCTTCACCTGGGGCAATCCCTTTGGTCCTCTACATTTCCCCTGTTTCTCTTAGCCCTTGTGCCCAGTGGTATTTGTTCCCATACCCGCATCCCCCGATGTGTCTTCTGAGTGCTTTGTGAATGTTATTGTGGTGATGAAATATGTACTATTATGAACCTGAAGTGTGTATTATTGTGTACCTTGTAATATTAAAAGATAAAAAAGAGTGTTTGTACTGCGTTGCCTAGCGACGTTGCCTAGCAACCCTTTCATCTTTCCTTTGATGTGTCTGGTCTCCTGATTCTTATTATTATTATTATTTTATATTCTCCTCAACATGGGAGTCTATGGCAACTAGGGATGCAAATTTTCGATTAATTCATTAATTGATAGTTGATTGACCTTATCGATCGATTAACGATTAACTGATAAGCGGCGTTTTTCACCTGAATTTTAGTGTTTCAATAGGGTCTTTAAGAATATAAGCTATAGTATACATAACACTGAGTAATAAATATATCATAGTATTATTATATTGTATATTTCTCAACTAATTATTCCTTAGTAAAAAGCAGACGAATGTATTGATGCTGAATAACAAAATACAGTAATCCCTCGCTCTATCGCGTTGTTTTTTTTTTTTTTTTTCAAATTTTTTTTTATAGTGTAACATTTTTTTATAGTGTAACATTGTGTTTTGTCCTGATTGGCTAAGAGACTAGACCAGAACTAAACCAGGTCTAGACCAGGTCTAAACCTGGACTGGACCTGGACTAAACTAGGGTGACCACCGGCATGAAACAGGAAAGAAGGACACTTGTGTCCAAAAAGGAGGACAAAGGCCCTAAAGTGAGGACACCTTGTTATTATTATTATTATTATTATTATTATTATTATTATTATTATTATTATTATTATTATTATTATTATTATTATTATTATTATTATTATTATTATTAACGAGGTCCAATGTGCTCCATAAGCATAAGAAATCCAGGGTTCTCTACAAAGGCGAATGGTAAGTCACTCATTGCGATCATTTGTGCTCCTGGCTGTGTTCTCCTGTGCCTTCGCACTGTCAAGGGGCATTTTTTTGTCTCCTTTTCAAACTCTCCTGCAGCGTGAGCTGACTCGTCTTTGGCTGGGTTGCCTGTAACTCGCTGTATTGTGTCAGGTGTTTGTTTTTGAGGTGCCGTATCGGTTTGTTGTGTTAAATGTAGCCCTTTCCTTTCCACCCCTCACAATCCCAAGTTTACATATCCCACCGTTTGCTATGGCAATGTTGTTGTCATTAACTTTATAGTATTTCCAGACCCAGACATATTCGCCAAACATTGTAGCGTTCTTATAGCGCTCATTATAGCGCTCTTCTTGTCTCCTCTCTGTACTCGCGCTTTGCACTTCGAGCTGCTTCCGTGTATTTAACCAATAGCGTGTCATGCTGCACACGTTGATGTTTCTGTATGAAGTCTCACTCTAAGATATGTTAAAAAATAATAAGAATACTTGCTACTAGCAAGTGTAAATAATGGGTGGGGATTTATGACGATTTATGCAACGGTGGGCGACGAGGGTCCGAAAGGAGGACAAAATGTAAAAAAGACAGCTCTAAAACTGGACTGTCCGGACGAAATCCGGACGAATGATCACCCTAGACTAAACCAGGACTCGACCAGGTCTAGACCTGGACTAAACCAGGATTAAACCACCACGTGCCGCTGCTGGTTTTGTGCGGGCGGTTTGTGGCTTGGGCTGAGGGCATTCCGGGCGCCGCGGTTCGATCTCGCCTCGCGCGTACACCGGGCAGTGCCGTTGGCGCCTGCGGCTGGCTGTGACTCGAGCTTGGCGCAGTGCGGTGCGCGGTTGCCTTGTTTCGTGACCATGCAGGTGTGCGTGTCCGCGATTAGCGATTAATTACAATTAATGCATTTTGTTCGACCAACGTCTTAACTGACAATTAATCGTTAATCGATTAATTGTTGACATCCCTAATGGCAACCCCTAGAACCGTCTGGTAAAAAGTTGTGACATTTTGCATGCACATTCCAGCCAGTCTCCTCATTACCCACAGCAATTTATAGGCCCCCAGCCCCAACCGTCTAGTGCCACCAGCAGGTCAAAGTTGCAGGAATTTTCAGGAATTGCCTAGCAACGCACCTAGCAACCGATCTGTCTTTGATGTGTCTTTGATCTGTTAAACCTTGTTAGACCCTGTTAAACCCTGTTTCTGAGTCTGACAGGGTCTAACTACCCTGTTAGACCCTGTCAGACTGTTAGACCCTGTCAGACGCTGTTAGACCCTGTCAGATTCTGTTAGACCCTGTCAGACTCTGTTAAACCCTGTCAGATTCTGTTAGACCCTGTCAGACCCTGCATGCGGCCTACATGCTGAGGCCTACATGCACCTTCGGTGCTTGGCCCCACATTGCTGCTTGCAGCTATATTTATTATTATTATTATTATTATTATTATTATTATTATTATTATTATTATTATTATTATTATTATTACTATTATTATTATTATTATTGGGGACAAGCAGCGCTAAGCTGCAAGGCACCTATAGTGTCTCTATTAATTCCTATTATACAATATTCTTCCGCCTCTGGGAGTCTATGGCAACTCCTAGAACCGTCTGGTAAAAAGTTGTGAAATTTGGCATGCACATTCCAGCCAGTCTCCTCATTACCCACAGCAATTTATAGGCCCCCACCTCCAACCGTCTAGCGCCACCAGCAGGTCAAATTTGCAGGAATTTCCAGGTACATTTCTGCGTGTATCTTTTGAACCGTATGTCCAATTTTCAATTTTTGGCATCCCTGGACTCCTTGGGCCAAGCCAAATCCAATGCACCCTATGACGTCATTTTCTGTCAGGGTAGATTTTCCGCCATTTTGAATTTTATGAAAAACACTCAAAATGCTTCTCCTCCCTCAATTTTGGACCAATTTTGCTCAAATTTGGTACATAGCATCTTTGGACTGAACCTCATCAGAAATATCCTGGATTTTTTTATATCTCTTTTTGTTTTGTCGTGACAGCCAAACGTGTCCTAAAAGTCGCCAAACAGGAAGTGAGCTCATATCTCGGGAACCCTTCATAGGATTATTTTCAAACTTTTCACACATATTCTAGTCTGTCCCAGGATTCCCCACAAAAAAATTACAGGGCCCCAGCTCAAACCCTCTAGCGCCACCAACAGGTCAAAATTTGAGGGACATTTCTGCTTGTAACTTTTGAACCATTAGTCAGATTTTCAAAAATGCTTCTCCTCACTCAATTTTGGACATTTCTGCTTGTAAGTTTTGAACCGTAAGTCCGATTTTGAAAAACTTGGCATCCCTGGGATCCTTGGGCGAAGACGGATCTAACGCATGTCATCAAATTAGGCTGGGTCGCTGCTTGGCCCCACATTGCTGCTTGCAGCTATATTTATTATTATTATAAAAAAATATTTTTCCGCCTCTGGGAGTCTATGGCAGCCCCTAGAACCATCTGGTAAAAAGTTGTGAAACACACTTGCGTGTCTCCAGGCAAATAAAAAAACACATCTCGCATTTCGTAGCTCGTTTGCGGTCCAAACTCTCTGGGCTAAGTGCGGGAGGGGTCCGTGGCTTTTCCTGACTGATGACTTTATGTGCTCATCAGGGCTCGCAAATGGCAATGGTTAAAGAGTCCTCAAGGAAACCCTTGCAAAATGAAAGTCCCGTGGTCAGTTCAAGATTAAACTTGTGTACCGTATATTCTCCGTCAAAATGCGCGCACCGAACCGTGACCCCCGTACCGTGACGGTTCAATACGAATACATATACCGTGCCACCCCTAGTTATTGGTGGCACCAAACCTGCACTTTAAGTTCAGTTATTGCTAGGGGTGGGTATTGGCAAAGAAGTCACAATTCAATTCGAATCACGATTCATATGCCACGATGCGATACTATCACGATGCATCACGATACTTGAATTATTGCGATGCATTGCAATATATTCGACATACTTCAGTGAAAATGTACCAAAAAAAAGAGGATAACTTCAATATCAGTGGCTGTGTATCTGGGTAGTGTCTTTAATTGATACAAACAAAATAAACCAAACCAATAACAAAAAAAGTGCATAGGATGTGCATAGGATTGTTTCTAAAACAAAAAATGTTAAAACATTTGCCATTTTGGAGGTAGCTACCATCAACAATACCCTTTCACAAAGAAAAAAGTGCATAGGATTTATTAAAAAAAATAAACTAATAATTTATTTATTTATTTATTAATAATTAATAAATTAATAATTAATAATAAATAAATGATTGATTAATAATAATCCATTTTTGGCATCAAGAATCGATGCAGTATATTGTGAAAGTTAGTATCGCGATGCATTGTCCTGACGATTATTTTGCACACCCCTAGTTATTGCCCATATATATGCTAAATAAGGTTGTGACGATATGAGTTCTTAGCGTTATGATTTTAGTAATTTAAGGATTAGCTATAATTATTGACCGCATGATCCAAAATACAATAAAATCCCCATTATTGTCCAATTCTTCTAGTACGTGACCAGCATTATGAAATCAAAACAAATCCTGTATTGCACAAAATGAACTCTTGGGAACTCTGTGTTGTATTATAATGGGGTTACTTCGTCAAAAACATAACAGCTGTGCTTTGTTTTGTTTCATTCACACATGTTTGGGTAATCCTTTATTATTACTAATGTCTATATCTCCAAAGCTCGAAATGCTACTTTTTACCTCTTGTTTAGTGGAGATTGGCAATTCCAGGACTGAAATTATCCAAATGATTCTAGTGAAGGTGTGGGGGTTTAAAAACACAGTGGAGCACTTCCTGTATCACCACATGACATCACATGGTGGAACAGAGTGTTTTCTGTTTGAGAGAAGAGTCTAAATATGCAGGTTTGTTAAACATGTGTGAATGAAACAATTATTATAACAGTTCAGAAAATTGTGTAATATATAATAATTTTATAATAATTGTGTAATAATGCAAAAATAGAGTCCAATAAAAAAAAAAAAAAAAAAAGTATCCATCCATCTTCTTCCGCTTTTTCCATTTCTGGGTCGCGGGGGCAGCAGTCCAAGCAGATCCGCTGCCCAGAACACAATGCAGTAAAATCTTAAATACACATTGTATTTAAGATTTTACTAAAACTTTATACATTTTTCCCCCAGTTTAGCCATTTTTTTAGGTTTCAAATTTTACTTCCTGGTTGGAAATCGTGCCAAATAAAAAAATTAACAAGACACCAGAAAAAAAAAAAATATTTTTTTGGATACTAATTACTAATTTTTTGGATAGAACCCTTCATACCTACTAATTTTTTCCATGTTTCTTCAAAAAGTGCTTCTTAATCAGTCTAAAACTAGCATTTATATTTACAACACGTATTATCCCACTAAATTAAGTCAAAATTAGAGGGACCTAAATTGTTCATATTGTATATAAATGATGTCTGTGAAATATTAAAAAAATTGAAGTGTATATTGTTTGCAGATGATACCAGTCTTTACTGTTCTGGAGATTTAGATCAGCTCCTGCACACAGTAGAGAATGAGCTCAAAATATTAAAGAAGTGGTTTGATATCAATAAACTATCACTCAATTTAAATAAAACAAATTATATAATCTTTGGAAATAGAAAAATAAATACACAAATTAAAATCCGAATCAATCATACAGAAATAGAAAGAGTATATGAAAATAAATTTCTGGGTATTATTATTGATAGTAAATTAAGTTGGAAACCACATATAAATAATATAAGGACTAAATTAGCTAAAACTATTGCCATAATGTGTAAAATAAAAACCTTTTTAAACCAGAATTCACTTTATGTATTGTATTGTTCTCTTGTTCTTCCATATCTCAGTTATTGTGTGGAGACATGGGGGAATAATTATAAGTCAAACGTTAACCCTAAATTTTTACTTCAAAAGAAAGCAATAAGGATTGTCAATCATGCTGAATATTATGCACCAACTAACCATCTCTTCATTAAACTAAATACATTAAAATTAAATGACCTGATCAATCTAAATACTGCCGTTGTGATGTATAAGGCATACAACCACATGCTCCCACAAAGTATCCAGGAGATGTTCAAGCCTAGAGAGAGTCCATATAATCTCAGAGGAGCAGCCATTTTCCAAAAGGCTAAGGCAAGAACAACCAGAAAAAGCTTGTGTATCTCAATTACAGGAGTAAATTTATGGAATAGCCTGACTGAGGAACTAAAAGAGTGCACCTCAGTCAAAAGATTTAAAAAGGTGTATAAATCTTATATAATAGAACAATATAAATCAATATTATAAAGGTGTATTATGTTTATTAAAAACTGTACAATAATTGGATTATGAAAATTGATTATGATTGTAGTGGAATATATATTTTCTTACTCCCTTGCTTGATATATATTTTTTTTCTTCAATTATTGTTGCGGTTGCTATTGTTATTATTGTTATTATTATTATTGTTGCTGTTATTGTTATTATTATTGTTATCATTATTATTATTGTTGCTAATTTTATTATTGTTATTACCACCATTAATAATATAATTATTATTACTGATCATTGATATTGGTATTGATATTATCATTATTATTATCATTATTTTTAATCATTATCATTATTATTATCGATATTGGTATTGATATTATCATTATTATTATCGTTATTTTTTTGACAACCTAAATTCTGTTCACAGGAACATAGATAAATTGGATTACAGATGGAGGTCCCTGTGCTGATGGTAATAAATGAATGACTAAACGAGAAAAGTAATACTAAACATATGACTATGTTTGTTTCACAATTATCACCAGATCAGGGCAGATGGAGGTTTTGGTGTGGGGAGATGTTCCTCTTCTCGCAGCAGACCTTGTCTCTTTTAATGCACAGCTGAAGACACAAGGCAAAGGGTGGTCCTGTTGTCCGGGGGCAGTCCCTCTCTGGCAGCAGGTTCACAAAAACACCTTGCCACTTTTAATGCATCACATACACTAACAACACAACTTCACATTAAGTTTTAATACCATCAGCACCAATACTCCCAATAAACATAATTTTCATGCAGATATAATAAATAACACTTTAAGAAATTACATAAATAGTGATAACCAGAGGTAAAACATAAGAGCAAAATGATGCCGATGATGATGATACTAATAAGATATCAATAAGATAAGATATATTTTTTTCTTTCTCATTTTTTTCCTGTCTTATTGTAATTGCTTTACACTGTACAAGTATTCAAGTATTGGCAGCCAACCACTGTCTCCGGTTAACTGCAAAAACACAAAAATAAGGATTGCTACTAACTTTGGGAGAAGGGGTGGGATTTAATAAGTTTTACTTCTACCCACTCCTTTTCGGGCATGTACATATACGCAAAAAAAAAAAAAAAAAAATGTATTTGTGTCTATATATTCTTTCTTTTTTATGTTCTTTTTTGTTGTTTATTTAAATTGTATGACACTGTACATTTTCTGTGCACTACAAGTATCATATGCTCGAAATAAATTACTACTACTACTACTACTACTAGAATGAACAGTGTAAATGTGAGTGTAAATGGTGTATAATGTTTTCTTTCAGGACGGAGAGGACCTGATGGATGAGTGTGTGCTGAAGTTCTACACGCAGCAGTTGGAGGACTATCTCTTTTCCAGTAATGTCCTTAACGGGATCTGCGCCTACCTCAACCGCCACTGGGTCCAACGGGAGTGTGACAAGGGCCGCAAGGGCATTTATGAAATCTACTCGGTAACTCTGGCTTCAATGCACTTTTAAAGGTCCTATATTACGCAAAACGGACTCTTGTGAGCTTTAAAGGTGCACTGTGTAACATTTTGGTTGGGGGTCTGTCACCTACTTGTTTCTATGGATACTAGGGGTGGCACCGTTCATGAAAAACCAACGAACCATTCGGTTCGCTTGTCACGACGAACCGTTCGGTGCACACCTCACAAGTTTAATACGAGACACGTACTTTTGGTTGTTTCTTCAATATCTAGTGAAAGGGTTTTTTCAACAGCAGGTGACATAGTTACTGCCACCAGATCGGAGAGATGGTTCCAATAATGGGCTTAATGGGCTTAAAGTCATGTCAAATTCAGATTGTGTGATTATTACATTGTATTAAGATTTTATATTACATTAGATTATTATATAATCTTATAACCTTTTTAATGTTATATCCTGTTATTGTGGATTATTAAGGTAAATGGATATAAGGTGTATTTTGAAAGAAAGCAATAAGAACCGTACAGAACCGAAAACCATGACCCTTAAACCGTAATACGAACCGAACCGTCAATTTTGTGAACCGTGCCACCCCTAATGGATACGTCATTACTCTGCCTGGAATGTTCCACAGTATGACATTAAACAGCTCTACGTTGCATTTATTGAATTACAAGTGGTTTTATAGCTCAGAAATACCCAGAAAAACAGGCATTTTGAGCGGGGTTTCCTCTCCACAGATCTGACCTGTAACTTGGTCTGGTTTAGTCTCCATGATAATAGAAAGGTTTAATGCCTTATGCTGAAACATTCCAAGCAAAGCAATTACATATAATAAGAGTTTTGAGTTTGAAACGAAACAACTCCAGGTTATGGGCAAACGACAACATAACATAGATCAGAAAATAGTGTGATTTGGGCACTGTAAACCTATCCAAAAAATTTTTTTTTAATTTTTAAAAATACAGTGAGGAAAATAAGTATTTGAACACCCTGCGATTTTGCAAGATCTCCCACTTAAAAATCATGGACTGGTCTGAAATTTTCATCGTAGGTGCAGATCAGAATCAGGATCAGATCAGATCAGATCAGAATCAGAAAGATTTTTATTGCCATTGTCAAGTGAACAGAGTTCATTAAACTAGGAACTTGTCTCGGTGATAAGGTGCAAACATAAAACACTAAATAATAATAGTAATAACTAGAGTATAGACACTAAATAATAATAATAACTAAATATAGCTATAATATAATAAACAATCCAAATAACAAAAAGGTCCCGATGAGCAGCATCAGAAACATGATGTAATTAAAGTGACTGGTGATATAAAGTGTCCAGCTTTGTGCAGATGTTATGAATTGTTCATGAGTCCAACAGCAGAGGGAAAGAAACTGTTCTTGTGACGGGAGGTTCTGGTCCCGATGGACCGTAGCCTCCTACCAGAGGGAAGTGGCTCAAATAGTCCATGTCCAGGGTGAGAAGTGTCAGCTGCTATCCGGTCTGCTTGCCCCCGAGTCCTGGAGACGTACAGGTCCTGGATAGATGGAAGGCTGCAGCCAATCACCTTCTCGGCAGAGTGCACAATGCGCTGCAGTCTCTGTTTGTCCCTGACAGTGCCTCCAGCATACCACACAGTGATGGAAGAGGTGAGGATGGACTCAGTGATGGCTGTGTAGAACTGCACCATCATCTGGACTGGCAGCTTGGCTTTTCTTAGCTGCCGCAGGAAGTACAACCTCTGCTGGGCCTTCTTGATGAGGGAGTTGATGGTTGGCTCCCACCTGAGGTCCTGTGTGACGTAAGTACCCAGGAACCGGAAGGAGTCCACTGTAGTGATGGGGGAGTCTGTCAGGGAGAGAGGAGGCAGGGGGGCTGTGACTTTCCTGAAGTCCACGATCATCTCCACTGTCTTCTGGGTGTTGAGATCCAGGTTGTTGCTGCTGCACCAGGACACCAGCCGGTCCACCTCCCTCCTGTAGGCAAACTCATCGCCGTCAGAGATGAGCCCGATGAGGGTGGTGTCATCCGCAAACTTAACCAGTTTGACGGAGTCGTGGCCGGAGGTGCAGCAGTTTGTGTACAGGGAGAAGAGCAGAGGAGAAAGTACACAGCCCTGTGGAGATCCTGTGCTGATGGTCCGGGAGTCCGAGACATTCTTGCCCAGCCGCACGCACTGCCTCAGATCCGTCAGGAAGTCAGTGATCCACTTACAGGTTGAGTCAGGGACGTTTAGCTGAGCTCCTGGAGCAGAGCAGGGAGGATGTTGTTGAAAGCAGAGCTGAAGTCCACAAACAGGATCCTGGCGTAGGTTCCTGGGGAGTCCAGATGCTGGAGGATGAAGTGGAGGGCCAGGTTAATGGCATCGTCCACAGACCAATTAGTTCTGTAGGCGAACTGCAGGGTGTCCAGGAGGGGGGAGGTGAAGGACTTGAGGTGGGTCAAGACCAGGCGCTCAAATGACTTCATGACTACAGACGTCAGCGCCACAGGTCTGTAGTCATTAAGTCCAGTGGTCCTTGTCTTCTTGGGGACGGGGACGATGGTGGACTGCTTGAAGCAGGCAGGGACATGGCATGACTCCAGGGAGGTGTTAAAGATGTCCGTGAACACAGGAGCCAGTTCTTTAGCGCAGTGTCTTAGGGTGGAGGGAGAGACACCGTCCGGGCCTGGGGCCTTGCGGGGGTTCTGCTTACTAAAGAGTTTAGCCACGTCCTGCTCCAAGACAGTGAGAGCAGTGGGGGAGGAGGGGGGTCCGGGTTGGGCATGACTGGAATGTCTATGGTGGTGCGGGGGGTGGGGGAGGGGGGGGGGTGTCAAACCTGGCATAAAAGTCGTTCAACTCTTCTGCCAGTCGTTTGTTGTCCACAGTGGGAGGGGCTCTGGGCTTGTACTTTGTAATTTGCCTAAGCCCTCTCCAGACAGAACTAGAGTCATTTGACGAGAAATGGTGCTTCAGACGTGTATTGTACTTCGACTTAGCTTTCTCCACCTCTCTGCTAAATGAGTACCTTCTGCGTCTGAAGCTTTTTCGTTCTCCGGATCTGTATGCTGTTTCAAATTCCCTCCTAAGCTGCCTCAGGCTGGGTGTGAACCAGGGTTTGTCGTTGTTGAAGGTGACTCTGGTACATGACGGAATGATGCTCTCCTCGCAGAACTGAATGTAAATAAAGAGTCCGGGAAGGTCCGCTCCATCTTCAGTACCTGGTCTGCGAGCACGCACTGGGCCTCGCGCACGTCCGCACATGGCGGAATGTAAACAGCAGCCAGGATGAATGAGGCGAACTCACGTGGAGAGTAGAATGGTTTACAGTTAATGAAAAGATATTCCAGAGCAGGAGAGCAGTGTTGGGAGATCACAGTTACGTCCGAGCACCATGCATTGTTGATAAAGAAACGGACCCCTCCACCTTTTGTCTTTCCTCCTGCGTTAGCCCGCTGCCTGTCCGCGCGGTAGAGCTGGAATCCCGCCAGGTTAAGCGAGCAGTCAGGGATGTGTTCATTGAGCCAAGTCTCCGTGAAGCACAAGATGCAGGAGGAAGAAAAGTCTCTGTTTCTTCTTATCAGCAGCGACAGCTCGTCCATTTTGTTGCTGAGTGACCGGACGTTGGAGAGGAATATCCCAGGTAAGGGCATCCGTGTGCCGCGTCTCCTCAGACGCACGAGAGCACCTGAGCGCTTCCCCCGTCTACGTCGCCTCACTCTTTTGGCCAAAAAGTGAACTAGATCTACTGCAGGCACTAAAAAAACTGGCAGTAGATCAGCAGGAGTGGTTGGCTCTTTACGGGTGTAAGAGCACGCAGACGCACGATTAACGCACAAAAACAGACAAAAACACAGCACCAAACACCATGGCAGCCGTACGTGGCGCCATCTTGAACCAAACATAACATTAACCAAGCATGTCACTGTGAGAGACATAATCTAAAAAAAAAATCCACAAATCACAGCGTATGATTTTTTAACAATTTGTATGATACTGCTGCAAATAGGTATTTGAACACCTGAGAAAAATCAATGTTAATATTTGGTACAGTAGCCTTTGTTTGCAATTACAGAGGTCAAAGGTTTCCTGTAGTTTTTCACCAGGTTTGCACACTCTGCAGGAGGGATTTTGGCCCACTCCTCCACACAGATCTTCTCTAGATCAGTCAGGTTTCTGGGCTGTCACTGAGAAACATGGAGTTTGAGCTCCCTCCAAAGATTTTCTATTGGGTTTAGGTCTGGAGACTGGCTAGGCCACTCCAGAACCTTGATATGCTTCTTACGGAGCCACTCCTTGGTTATCCTGGCTGTGTGCTTTGGGTCATTGTCGTGTTGGAAGACCCAGCCACGACCCATCTTCAATGCTCTAGCTGAGGGAAGGAGGTTGTTCCCCAAAATCTCGCAATACATGACCCCGGTCATACTCTCCTTAATACAGTGCAGTCGTCCAGTCCCATGTGCAGAAAAACACCCCCAAAGCATGATGCTACAACCCCCATGCTTCACAATAGGGATGGTGTTCTTGGGATGGTACTCATTATTCTTCTTCCTCCAAACATGGTGAGTGGAATTAAGACCAAAAAGTTCTATTTTGGTCTTATCTGACCACATGACTTTCTCCCATGTTTCCTCTGGATCATCCAAATGGTCATTGGCAAACTTAAGACAGGCCTGGACATGTGCTGGTTTAAGCAGAGGAACCTTCCGTGCCATGCATGATTTTAAACTATGACGTCTTAGTGTACTACCAACAGTAACCTTGGAAATGGTGGTCCCAGTTCTTTTTAGGTCATTGACCAGCTCCTCCCATGTAGTTCTTGGCTGATTCCTCACCTTTCTTAGGATCACTGAGACCCCACGATCTTGCATGGAGCCCCCAGTCCGAGGGAGATTGACAGTCATGTTTAGATTTTTCATTTTTCATTTCAATTGCTCCAACAGTGGATCTTTTTTCTCCAAGCTGCTTGGTAATTGTCCCGTAACCCTTTCCAGCCTTGTGCAGGTCTACAATTTTGTCTCTGGTGTCTTTGGACAGCTCTTTTGTCTTGACCATGTTAGTAGTTGGAGTCTTACTGATTGTATGGGGTGGACAGGTGTTTTTATGCAGCTAACGACCTCAAACAGGTGCTTCTAATTTAGAAAAATAAGTGGAGTGGAGGTGGACTTTTTAAAGGCGACTAACAGGTCTTTGAGGGTCACAATTCTAGCTGATAGACACGTGTTCAAATACTTATTTGCAGCAGTATCATATCAGTATCAATTGTCAAAAAATCATACCCTGTGATTTCTGGATTTTGTTTTTTAGATTATGTTTCTCATAGTGGACATGTACCTACGATGAAAGTTTCAGACCCCTCCATGATTTCTAAGTGGGAGAACTTGCAAAATCGCAGGGTGTTCAAATACTTATTTTCCTCACTGTAGGACCGTTGCCATAGTGATTTATAATTTTAAACTTTTATCTTTTGAATGGGAAAGTCTGGCAAAAGTCTGCTGCATGTAACAGGAAACTGAAACCATGAGTCAGGACTATTGAAATTATTATTTTATTTTGGGGAAATGAACAATACTGTCCGTTTCACTGAATCAAATGCATGTTGCAATAACAACTGTATCTCATTCTCTATCAGTTTGAGTAATAAAAAACTAAATATGTTAACTTTAATATCAACGTACAATTTGCTTTTAGTATGGACACATTGATAAGAGGTGATAAGAATGAATACAATAATGCAGAAATTAAAGAGTTTTTTCCCCCAGTATTCTGTACAGATGTCACTGCTATTACTTTGGAGAAGTTATTAGTGTGTGTATATATATTTATAATTTGAAACATTAAAAAAAATGTAAAAGATAAAATTAATTGCTCAGTGGGTTGGAGAAAATCTACAAGATCAACTCAGAGTGCCTATGGCCAGTTAAACTACGCATTTTACTAAAACAATTAAGATCATTATATCTACCAAATTATTTAATTTCAATTTTTTCTCCAGTTTGGTCATTTTATAAGATTCATATTTTTAAATTAAATTGTGTCACATTTTTGGACATCAATGTGGGACTTTCTAAAGTAGAACTCTCGACTTAATGTAATTTTCAACATATTTTTCAACTTTTCTTCGCAAATTGCATCTTGTTTGCATCATACCATGAAATTTGAATATGCTCTTGATTATAAAATGTTGAATTGGACACATCTAGAGCTTTAAAACCACATTAAATCCTCCAATTCTTTGTTCTTGTATCACTTTCTTTCCTTCTGTCTCCAGCTCGCACTCGTCACTTGGAGGGAGTGTTTGTTCCAACCTCTTAATAAACAGGTGAGTTTTGCTTTTCATATGAACCACAAACAAAAAATGCTTTTATTAAACCACCTACAATATACATGACTCTTTAATTGAAAACATGTTTTATTTCAGGTAACAAATGCCGTTTTGAAGTTGATCGAACGAGAGAGAAACGGGGAAACTATCAACACGCGACTCATCAGCGGAGTCGTCCAGTCCTACGGTGAGAAATTATAAAGGAAAAGACTACTCGATGTAAAGCGCCAATATTGGAACTTAAAATAATCACAATTAAATAAGATGCGTCTATTTTGATCTTGCAGTGGAGAAACACACACTACATGCAGCTCTATGTGTATCTATTAATACTGAACTGTCCTTATGGTTAGATGTACAGTTCTGTCCAATACTAAGCCCACAAGCCTACGCCACCCATGCTCCCAAACAATAATTTCCACAAATATACAAAACAATAGACTATGAGGTAGACCTGCGTAGGGCTGGGTATCAATCAAAATTTTCCAACGCCGATACCAATATCGGTACCTTCATTTCGATACAGATTCCTAACCAGTACCTTTTTCAGTTCCTATTTTATATTAATTCTAGGAAAAAAATTTAATTTCATTACACATTCTATTCCACATACTGGAGTTTATTATTAATGTTATTCAAGTTATTGAAGTAAATGAACAAGAACACAACTGCACACCATCACATCTCTCTCTCACACTCACACACACGAAAAGCCGGTCAACTTTGTAACACTGAATTGCAAGATTAGCAACGAACTGCAAAGTCAATATAAACGGAAAAACGCTTAAGAAGACACGACATTACTTTTGTTTTCCTGTGGTTTGCAATTTCCAATTTAAATCTTACCTTGAATCAAAGAAGAACACAGAGTTGAAATCCTCTTAGCAGAGAGTAGCTGTCCCTTCTCCAGATGCAGTCGAGAGTGAGAAACAGCGCCAAAATACGTAAAATATGTTGCACCCATAGTGGTTTAGCACTGCCATTGAAAATGAATTGGAAATGGTTTAGGGCCGTTTAGTTAAACTTTTCCCGACTGCGGGGTGCGGCACGGGTCGCCTTGCCTGTGAACGAGGGGCGTGACAACGCTGTGTTTTTCATACACGCGGACGTTTGAGCCTATCTCAGGTGGCATTATCAGGCCATAAGCACGCAGGCACATATCTGAGCCACACGTGATTAACCTCTGGGTATCGAAACGTGGAACCGAAAGATGAGGCATATTTCGATACCCAGAAGAACCTAAGCATTTCGATCGGTGCCATGGAGGAACCAAATTTCGATGCCCAGCCCTAGACCTGCGTGATTTATCGATTAAATCGATTAATTCGACTTTACAGCTCAGGACGATGTGTTTTTATGAAAATAGATTTTTTTTTTGTTATTTTTTACATGCGAGCGGAACTAATGCTCACGTTTTACACGGGTAAGTTAGCGGGGCGTACCCAAACATTGTATGAGCTAGCGCGGCTAGCGAGTGAGCTAAAGCCGGAGCTTGTACCAAACAAAGGTGTTTACATCTATTTTATGGAACTGGTTCGGTTTTCTTGCGTCGGACTTAGAACAAACGAGTGCTCGCTGTAAGGTCTGTTAAAAAGCTGTTGCACGCAGCGGAGTGGGAGAAGTGCAGGTCCGAACAGAATGAAAATAACCACCGTCCAGTCCCTAAAACATTTTCGAACTGTTTGCAGTATGAGCACGGCCCACGACGGAAGGCAATCACACACGCTGTTGTATGTTTTAACCCATCCTGTTATTAGGAGCAGTGCGCAGCACATTACTGCGCCCGGGGACCATCTCCATGATCTTCTTGCTTCAGTTTGGTCAGGACCTCAGCTGGAAGATTTACCTAAAGACAGACGCTCTTTCAGCGGTAATAAGAGTGGGGCGGGGCGGGCTCTGCTTCTATGTGACTTCCAGAGCGGGGAGGCTGACACTGAGCTGTGAGCCGCGTGGGGCCGAGCCGCGTGGGGCCGCCCGCGCCGTGTCGCTTTTTGATCCTTTGATGTCGGCTCTTCCTATCATTGTGAAGCAGAATTCACCAAGCGTTGGATTGTTCACTCACTAATAGGGAACGTGAGCGGGGTTTAGACCGTCGCGAGACAGGTGAGTTTTACCATACTGATGATGTGTTGTGTCTCCGCTCCCCTATATTGAGCCGTGCCCCCCCCCCCCCCCCACGCATGAAAGTTCGAGTGTTTAAACGAGAGAGAAATACGAGAAAAGTGTAGAATGTGTGGTGAGGCATTTACAGCCCTAAAACATGTAGAACAATTGCAAAATACAGTACAAAGTTGTCCTACCTCGTGGACCTCTCCCACCGCGGGCCACCTCTGGAACCTAACCCCGTGTGTGTTGATAAAGTGTATTTACGTTTCGGGGCGTGCATATGAGCACGCATTAATTGAATTTTTGAGATTTGTTGTTTTTAAAGTGCTTTATAAATAAAGTTGGATTGGATTGGATTGGAGATTTCGCATTTCGTAACTTGAAATTTCATTCGTATCTAGAGACCAAAATTTGACGTGAAGGCGTTTCGTAACTTGAAATTTTCATTTGTTGGGTCATTTGTAAGGTGAGGTACCACTGTAATTGGTCGGGCTCGGGCCGGGTCGGGCTTTAATACCCGAGCTGGATTTTTTAGGCCTGATCTTATCTCTAGCGCGCACTGCACTGTCAACAGTCTGCCCAACAACAGAACAATGTATTTTCTGATTGGCTGAAAAGGGCGCGGCGCCTGATATCTGAGATTTTTTTCCGGGGGGGGGGTTCCGCTGAAAACGCGCAGTGCCTGCATAAACTGAGCCACACAGACTGATTTTCTGGGCAATTTTTTTTTTTTTTTTAAATTCAGTGTGAGAAATGCCATGTGTGGCGTGTGAGCGTGTGAACATGTCGAATTGCGTGTGTCACACTCTCAATGCGTGAGACTTGAGAGCCCTGGATTATAACGATATAGCAGACACGCGCATGATAGGTCTTCTTTCAACAACTGTACTGTGTGTGTTTCAGTGGAGTTGGGTCTGAACGAGGAGGATGCCTTCGCTAAAGGGCCCACGCTGTCTGTTTACAAAGAGTACTTCGAGTGCCAGTTCCTCACAGACACCGAGCGCTTCTACACCCGGGAGAGCACAGAGTTCCTTCAACAAAACCCCGTCACAGAATACATGAAGAAGGTCAGTATCGCGCTCCACTGTGGGGTCGCAGTGGTTGGTGTCCAGGCCTCACAGCTATAAGGTTTCTGTGTATGGGCCACTTTTCCCAATTGATTACATTGTATTTATGTATGTATTTACGAACAACAGAAAGCTGCTTTATTAAACATTATTGGGCCGTAGAATGCCATCTGAAACTCAGCAATATCTTGACAATTAAGTGTGATTTAAAGCATCCCTACAATAACATTACATTCTATATGAAAGTGTAATTGCAAAAAAAAAAGTTATATATAACTTTATGGAAAATTGAGTTATGTTAACCACATCTTAAATTAACTGAATAATATATTGCATATGGAGAAGATTCTGTATATTTTGGACAATAAAGGGACAGTTTTGTCAAGATTTGGCAACCCTTCCTTCACTTATCAAAAAGTAATATTGGCAATTTTTCCTCAGTACCTAGAAATGTTTTTAGATTGCAGTGCATCTTTATGTAGTTTCTGCCCTTATACATATTTTGTTATATCAATTTAATAAAATATATTGTCACTAGTGATCCTTTCTTTCTCTGTTAGTCACAAGTCACATCTATGAAAAGATTTGGTTCAGTCAAAAACATATTTTCCTGTACATGTGTTGTTGGAGCTAATCAATAAATCATAAACTATAATAAACTTCCTCCATGAATACATTAAAGTTTGTGTCTCTCTTTTAGGCGGAGGCTCGTCTGTTGGAGGAGCAGCAGCGCGTTCGGGTTTATCTCCACGAGTCGACTCAGGACGAACTCACCGGAAAGTGTGAGCAGGTCCTGATCGAGAAGCACCTGAAGATCTTCCACACAGAGTTTCAGAACCTCCTCGACGCCGACAAGAACGAAGGTAATGAAAACGCCTCTGCCGAAAAATTTTGTATGAGATATCAGTGCTGAATTAATATTGCAGATTCATAAACAGGAAATGTGAAATGCCAATTGTAAAAGGTAATCGTTTCCTGTTCAGATTTAGACCGCATGTATAACCTGATCTCACGGCTCACGGACGGTTTGAGTGAACTGAAGAAAATCATGGAGAGTCACATCCACAACCAGGGCCTGGCTGCTATCGAGAAGTGTGGAGAGGCTGCTCTAAACGTACGGGCTTCACTAATGGAAGTGTAATAAGATCTGTAAGATGAACCAAAGATTGTATTCAATGGCCCGTGCTCATTAGTGCGGAGCTGGGACGGGCTCAGAGCAGGACTAGGCTAAATCTCTCAAAGCTAACTTATAGACGATTTGAGGATTTACAAAAAGAAAAAAGACGTGAAAAGTTCCTGTTATCAAAATCAAGAAGAAAACTTACAAAATCTGACCAAAACCAGTACCTGAAGCAACCACTAGTAGATCTCGCACCAGGACAGAGAGGGAGTGTCTTATCCATTTCTTATTATAGATACTTTCATGGTTTTATTCATTGCAAGTACAGTGGTCCCTCGCTCTATAGCAGTTCACTGTTCACGGCCTCGCTGTTTCGCGGATTTTTTTTATTTTTTATCGTGTAACATTGTGTTCTGCGTCCTGATTGGCTAAGAGACTGTAGACCTTTGCCGATTGATAGATGTCGGATGCAGGGGGACCCGGGACTAGACCAGGACTAAACGTGCACTAAACCAGGTCTAGACCAGAAATAAACCAGGTCTAGACCAGGTCTAAACCTGGACTGGTCCTGGACTAAACCAGGACTGGACCAGGTCTAAACCAGGATTAAATCACCCTGCGCGGCTCTTTGCTGGTTTCGTGTGGCTCTTGCATTCATTTGTGTGTTCGGTTTGTGGCTCGGGCTGCGAGGACGCGGTCCTGAGGGGAAGGCATGGTCCAGGCGCTGTGGTTCGATCTCGTGCTCGCAGCCCCGGCCTTGCGCCGGTCATGCTGCTCTGTCACGGATTTGACCACGCGCACTTTTCCAAGGGGTTGGTGCGCGTCGCGTCCCGGGACATGGCAGTGCCGTTGGATGAGCCGCTCCTCTCGCGCGTCCGGTGGGGCTCCCGGCGGAGCCCCCACGCTTCACTATTAATACATTTTGTTGAAAATCTACGAAAATCTGAGCGTTTAAACGAGAGAGAAATGTGAGAAAACGTTAATTCCAGTGTTTTAAGGCGTTTACAGCCTTAAAACATGTATAATAATTGTAAAATATAAAGTTGTCCTACTTCGCGGATTTCACTCATTACGGGTTATTTCTGGAACCTAACCCCCGCGATAAACGAGGGACCACTGTATTTCAAAAACATTGGCTTTTAAAGGTTGTACGGAGGATTTCTTTTAAGGCTCGTGTGGCCGAGTTTAGGGGTTTAGTCCCACTGGATACTGAACATATCACCAGAGAAAATTATATTAACAAAAAGTAGGAACAATGTTATGGGCTAAAAACTTTAAAATCACGGCCTTGCTTTGCCTCATCTGTCTATGTAAACCTCCCTTAATCTGGAATTTTCAACTTTTTGGAATTTTTTCAGATGAATATTTACTGAATTGTTCGGGGATTTTTTGTGCAACATTTGAAACAATCCAGGACAAACAGTCGCTGGATTCCTCTTTCCTTGGAAAATCCTCTATACAACCTTTAAGTGGCTATTATAGCTAGAAGGGGAGAAGTAAATTAATGCTAAACTTACAAGAGTTAACTGAATAGAATTTTTTTTCTACTCAGGACCCCAAAGTTTACGTTCAGACCACACTGGACGTTTATAAGAAATACAACGCTCCGGTGATGTCGGCCTTTAACAACGATGCAGGCTTCGTGGCTGCACTAGACAAGGTCAGTGCTGTCAGAAACCGGGAATCTTACCTGGTGTAAACTTGTGCCAAATTGAACAGATCACTTGTGAATACTTATAATAAAACATCTGCCTCCGTCTTCAGGCTTGTGGTCGGTTCATTAACAACAACGCAGTGACTCGGATGGCGCAGTCGTCCAGTAAATCTCCGGAGCTTTTGGCACGGTACTGTGACTCTCTCCTGAAGAAGAGCTCCAAGAACCCAGAGGAGGCCGAGCTGGAAGACACGCTCAACCAAGTGGTGAGGGACAGGGAGATAATTGCTTTAGAACAGTATATTTTGATAGGACTTTGGTTTGTACCTTAGGCCAACAGGCAATGAAGATTCATGTTTTTAGAATCAATCAGTCAAACATTCTAAAAAAAATATTTCAGGTTTATTTTGTAATAATGCAAGCATGCTATGATATGGTATTTGTATCAGGAATGTATTAATGGAATCATAATCTATTTGTTTCTTTCCATTCCAACTATAAATATTCCTAGATGATCATTTTAAGTCTGTTAAGGTGACATGCATTCTAATGAGGTCCTCTAGGGCTAGGCAATAAGGTTTTTCTTCTTGTTTATGAACCTTAACTATTTAAAGCCATATTTATTTGTATTAAATTAGAAAATAAAAATCAAACTTCCCCTGTTTTGTGTCTGGTGTTTCGCAGATGGTTGTGTTCAAATACATCGAGGACAAAGATGTTTTCCAGAAGTTTTACGTAAAGATGTTGGCAAAGCGTCTGTTTCATCAGAACAGTGCGAGTGACGACGCAGAGGCCAGCATGATCTCCAAACTCAAGGTCAGTCCTCAGCATCGCTCACAGTGGGTTTACATTTGTATCTGTTGGCCATGTCACTTTGTCTAATTTGACGAACTGCAAATGTTACCGGCGCTGTATCTGATTTTGAGTCATGTGAAAACCAGTTCTCAGTAAAAGTTTTGCAGCCATCTAAAGTTAAATGTTATTTTTCAGCATCCTAATCCTAGCATCCCATTGCCATCCTAGTTTTGAACTTTGCACTTAGTTAATAAGTACTTTTTCCAACTTCTAAAGGCCAGAGTGGAGTTTTGTCAGTAAAGCTAGTACAGCTGGGATGCTAGTTCTTCATTCATTCTCATTTGCCAGATCATGGGTTGATTTCACACCAGATTCAGTGTAGCTCTCACTTCAGAGTTCTACACATCAGCCTGGGATGGCTCTTGCTGAAATCGATCAGGAAGTTCAAACAAACACTCAAAGCTGATTTTTTTTGGCTTGTTCTGCTGTTGTTTCCTTTGACCAAACTTTTGTTACATCCATTTCGGAGAAAAGCACAGACATCCTCCTGTCCACAAATGCGCAAATCTCTTTTCTCTGCATGTTTTCTGTTCACGTCTGTTGGCATCGCCATGTTTATTCGTTTGGACACTTCAGTTTTGGCGTCCGCCCAAACCTCATTGCTGCTCTGTGATTGGTCCAGTCTCTAGCGGGTGGGCCTTATCACAGCAGCAGCAGCATGCTAAGATGCTAAGATGGATTCTTGTGAGTCTGTCAACTGTCAAATATCCAAAGAATTCATCTTGCTGCACTGTTAACCGTCCAGTATACATTCCAACTCCCGCTTTAACACTCTGTATTTGTCATTACTGAGTGTATTTAGTTTATTACAAATGTTCTTTCTTTATTCACTTGAAGATCATCATTCTGTTTCATTCTGTTTGTGATTTTGCAGCAAGCCTGTGGGTTCGAGTACACGTCCAAACTGCAGCGGATGTTCCAGGACATCGGCGTCAGCAAAGACTTTAACGAACAGTTCAAGAAGCACCTGACCAACTCTGAGCCTCTGGACTGTGAGTGTCCAGTCTATCATCTCAGACTGTGATCTCAGTCTGTGATCTAAGTCTTTCATCTAAGTCTGTGATTACAACTGAATGAAAAGAGCAGGTTGCACCATGGTGAGGTTTGAGGTCCAGGGAGGTGTTGTTCTGAAAAACCAAAAGTACAGCTGTTGTCATTTTCTGCACAATCAAATGGCTGAATGAAATGCAGTGTAATGAGCGGCTTCTCTTTGTGGGTGTGTGCAAACCTTACCCACAGTCAACTTAAAGATCCCATGACATGGTACTTCTTGATGCTTTTATATGGCACCTTAATGGCTCCCCAACACTGCAAACGAATCCCTCTTCAAAATCAAGACTCAATGCATGAGAAAGCCTCGTGAACACAGCCAGAGCCAAAAACATCCCTGTCAAACACTCCATTATGGGTGTTGTTGCTTGAACGCAAATGAGGAGGACAGAGACAGGCCAGAGCAGCGGGTGGGGGGGGGGGCAAACTCTCCGCTCCCTCTTCAGCGGCGCAATGCGTGCCGGCCCCACTTCCGCGTTTATGCCCGAAGAAAGATATGAGACAATTTCCATTGAAAAATAAACACATTTCCACAGAAAATCAAATTAAACCACTGCTGTTTCAGAGGTTCGGAGGCTCGGATAAAGGACATCCGAGCCTGGAGAGGCTCGCACGTGCCTCCAGGCAAATAAAAAAATGCATCTCGCATTGCGTTGCTCGTTTGTGGTCCAAACTTTCTGGCTGTGAATTACAGAGACGTGGGTAGACATCCAGAGGGGGGGTGGAACTGCATTTGCATTTTTTCTTGAATGTGAATGTGAAACTTCTCTTGTTCAGAATCGCCCGTTTGGGCTGTCTTTTTTTCAAACGCGGAAAAGGATTGCAAATGCTCAGTTTACACATTTTGCAACTTTTAACCACGGGGGGTGGGTAACACGGTAGGGGAGCTCACATTAAAGTTCAAAAACCTCAGAAAGTGAAAATTTCATGCCATGGGACCTTTAAAACAGTGATCCAAGTCTCCGTTACTTACTCTTGACCCAGTGTCAGTGTGGAATATTGGGTCTAATGCAGAAAAACAAATTCTCTACTGGGACAAACCAATTCTGTAAATATAAAAGGACTGAAAATGTTTGAGCAGTGTTGAATGGTGTTTGTGATAATAGATTTTTTACTTTCCATAATAACACTTCTTTAGTATTAGTGCTGTTAAAACACTAGTAGAGTCACATTTTAAGTGTTTTCTTTGTTTTCCTTCAGTGGACTTCAGTATCCAGGTCTTGAGCTCTGGGTCCTGGCCGTTCCAGCAGTCGTGCACTTTCGCTTTGCCCTCAGAGGTGAGTCTATTTACCTTTCCTAATATTATTTTTTTAGTTCTGACCATGGACTGTGTATATAAATGGACATGGCTAACCCGCTAAACATGTTCCAAAAAGGAAGTCGGCATGGGGGCGCTTCCGGCTCCAATTAACTTTGTATTGAAACTGTTGCCCCTCTCAGTAACTCATTTTGCCCGTAAAATGTTTGTATAACCCGCTCTACATGAACCTGTTTTTTTATTTTGCCATTTAGTTCAAACAAGATATCAGCATAGCAGATAAAATCAGACAAATCAGGCGCTTTCTTTCCCAAGGTCCCGCTACCATTCACAACAGGTTTGACTGACAGCTCCCTGTTAAACTAGTGGTGAGGGCCATTACCTTCAACAGTCTCACTCAAATATTGACTATTTGGTTGCTAAGATACTCGCGATTTCAAATATGGAACAAGGCTCCAGATTCGCCCCTGTAACTGCAAGCCTCGACGAGCTTCATTTGACTGGAGCCGAATGCCATGGGAGACGTCACACTCCCTTAGTCCACTTCTTTGTACAGTCTATGATCAGGATTATTGAGTAACCAAAATAATGCTCGACATTCCTAGTATATTCACAAAAATCTGACATCTTTTACTTACTTTTTTACTTTTTTAAAATAATATTGCTGTTTTAAAAGATCTTTGAGCATGTATAAAAACACAGAAAAAGTGAGAGTTTCAGGGGAATAGTATCTTCGTTCAAAGTCCAGAACTGGTGCTCCTCAGGGACAAGGCTCAAAGACAAAACATTGAAGATCACCACGCTTGTATTGTAAAAACTTTGATAGAGTAAAAAGCCATCAAAGTCCGAGGCACTCTGTTATAATAAGGGCAAAGGATAATTTTGGACTTTGTACAGTTCCAGTTTTTATACTACAGGCATGGTCATCACTGTCTGTTTATCTTTATTTTAGTTTGTATAGTCAAGACACCAATTCTCAAATCGGTCAGTCAGTGATCAATAGTGAACTGGTCACAATTATTCTGATGAATCGTTGCAGTCACAGTGTTCAGTTATATTCTCTCAAACATAAACTGTATTTCTTGTATGTTTTCCAGTTGGAGCGCAGTTACCAGCGGTTCACAGCGTTCTATGCGAGTCGACACAGCGGCAGGAAGCTCACCTGGCTCTATCACCTGTCCAAAGGAGAACTCGTCACCAACTGCTTCAAAAACAGGTACGTCTCTCATCACGAACCAGCACCCCAGTGTTCCCATGGACTGTTCAGACTATGACAGCACTGTCAATATTTATGTTTAGTATTTGGTTTGTGTACTTATTGATGTGATACTGGAATAAACGGGTGGTATCTACAAAAAACATGGCTTTGTATCTTGATCTACAATCTTTCCTTTTCCACTGCTAATAAAAAAGGGTTGTTTTTAAATTCTGATTAAATGGGATTTTGATTGACTACCAATAAGCCTGTACTATATCGAATTATTGTTCAATAGTTTTTCAGGCTCAGTATTTATCATAGGTACTTTTTATTTGCAAAAGTGAGAAGATTTTTTGCCATTTTGGAGTAATATTTAAGATTGTCAGCGCCTGATCTCATCAGATGGAGGTACAGGTATCGGGAAAAGAGTTTTAATTATTTTTTACTAATTGATGAAATGTGTCACCGCCACTGTAAATATTATGAATTGCATTGTTTTTATGCTTTATGTTCATTGTTTGTAATGTTGTTTGTCTCAGGGACTGTGGATGGAAATTGGTTCTGAGAAAGCATCTTTTCATTTTTTGTGATTAATGCTCCTGTACATTGTCCCTGTCAAATAAATCAAATAAACTAGATCTCAGAAGCTCAGTGGGGCAGGGTGTGGTTAGTACTGAACACCAGGTGTCATAGTGGGGTGTCATTGTGTCCTCATGCAAGACATTTCACCCACATTGCCTAGTATAAATGTGGTGTGTGTTGGTAGTGGGAGGGGCCGATGACACAGATTTGTACAGCAGTACTTTACCACCACTCCACTACAAGTGTGGAGTGAATGAAGAATGCACTGTTAAGCGCTTTGCGGGTTTTCAAATGCGCTATATAAAACCAATGATTAATGAAGAAGATTTGAGCTACAGAGAGTAGAATAAATAACTTCTATGTCTAATTATCAGTTCATTCTGCTGTTTTATTGGTTGCAGCTCAGGCTTTGAAAAGATTCTGTCCATTTAAAAATTGGTTTACTGGCATAATCTTGCTTTGTGTTACTGAGATAATTTTTTTTCAGTATTAGAGTATTTACAGTAGTATTCACAATATGAGACATATTGTGAATACTGTAAATACTGTAAATACTCTAATGTAGCAATATTACCGTGCTTCAAAATGTGTTTAAATCTTGCTCATTTCTGTGTGGTGGTGTTTTTATTTTCAGGTATACGCTGCAGGTCTCCACCTTCCAGATGGCGATTCTGCTCCAGTACAACACAGAGGACTCCTACACCGTCCAGCAGCTCACAGACAGCACACAGATCAAAACTGTAAGAATCCTTTTATGTTTCTCTGTTTAGGAAATGTCCTTTTTGGCTTAAGATGTGTAAGGGACCCCATCCTCCACTCGTCTACACAAAGGATCAGCTGATGGCGCTGCGCAGCGCCGTTGTGTTCCCCCAAGACAGGCACGTTATCCCTGACGAGATCCTGCGGACGACACGCCGTGGACGCCGCGCGGGACGTAAACTCCAGGCTGGTCCTCCCCTCCGTCGTAACGGGGAATGTGCGCGCCCTCACCAACAAGACGGACGAGCTTGCGGTGCTCGTTAGATTTCAGAGGGAGTAGGGAGAGGGAGTCATTGTTTTTACGGAGACATGGCTAACACCGCAAATCACGGAGAGCGGGAAGAAGAAGGGAGGTGGTCTAGCGCTGTTTCTGAACGAGAAATGGTGTAAACCTGGACACTGTACAGTGAAGGAGCAGATGTGTAACAAAGACATTGAACTGTTTGCTGTCGGCCCTGCGGATTCTTAACACAGACGAGTATTAAGTTCCAAATTAAAATGATACTTAAATAATACAACTAGTCGACAATGAAATTTAATGTCGACTAATCGTTGCAGCCCTACGGGAGTTTAAATCCTCCTCGCGGGTTCCGGGGGTGATGTAAGCCATGAGTAATTTTCACGGGCAATTATTTGTATTCTCTGTATATTTGAAGCCTTGTATATTATTTATTGCCGTTGCATGAAAGCTTCTGTGCGTGCTCACATTTTGGCACCAGAAATATTCACCATGTAATAGTGGAATGGTGTAAATGAGCTTTCCAATTAATGTTACGTAATGTGGGAGGGGGAATGGGGGTCTGCCAGCAGTCTTGTCTTGTTTACAGTGGAGAGAAAGAGAGTGAGTGACTTAAAGGGGAAGTCTGCAGTCTTTTCACTGTACCACTATAAATCACACGTTTGACACCTTTTTTGCACTGTGGGAGAGCACAATAAACCACATTAAAAAAATGTATTTTAAAAATGCGATTAATTAGATTAATTAATTACAAATCCTGTAATTAATTAGATTAATTTTTTTAATCGCCTGACAGCACTAGTTACAATTAATGCATTTTAAACGGCCAACGTCTTGATCGACAATTAATCGTAAGTCGATTAATTGTTGACATCCCTAATCAGAACAAGAGCACATAGACTAGTATTCGCCCATGGACCACTGTGGAAGAGTTACACAGTGCATCTTTAACAGCTCGTGTGGGCAGCGTCTTTTGGCCGAGGTTAGGGGATTAGTCCCACTGGATACTGAAAAAATCACCAGAGAAAATTATATTAACAAAATGTAGGAACTTTGTACAGTTTTATGGCCTAAAAACTTGGGCTTTCTTTGCCTCATCTGTCTATGTAAACTTCCCTCAATCTGGAATTTTCAGCTTTCTGGAATTTTTTGATGACTATTTTCTGAATTGTTTGAAATCATTGTTCATAATTTGTTTTGCAGGACATACTGGTTCAAGTTCTTCAGATTTTATTAAAGTCTAAGTTACTGGTGAGTACAACACTGACTTAAAGGGATATGCCACCCCCAGGTCAAATTTGGGCATCTCCCCACAGTCCAGAGACTAAAATAAGTGGTGGAAAGCGTTTTCCTGCTCACCCAGCCATTGTCTGAGTCTGTCGCCACTGACCGCCACGGTATCTGGTGCTCCTCCGCCTTAGAATGGAGTCTAACGTAGCCAGAGAAAGATTTCGGCCAAAAGGAATTAATTTGCTCGATGCGTTTCCCAATTACTTTGTGTGTAGTGCGCATTCATATCGAGTGCAAATAAATGTGCAAATCAACACGGAGAGCTTGCCTTGGTCATTTTGGGTGGGAACTATTTTCCAGTGCGTAAGAATACAGCCGTATCACGCACCACGCTACCAGGGGAATCCCAGTTATGCACCGGGAAGGGAGTTCCCCTGTTGCACAACGTGGTGCGTGATACGGCTGTATTCTTACGCACTGGAAAATAGTTCCCACCCAAAATGACCAAGGCAAGCTCTCCGTGTTGATTTGCACATTTATTTGCACTCGATATGAATGCGCACTACACACAAAGTAATTGGGAAACGCATCGAGCAAATTAATTCCTTTTGGCCGAAATCTTTCTCTGGCTACGTTAGACTCCAGTTTAAGGCGGAGGAGCACCTGATACCGCGGCGGTCAGTGGCGACAGACTCGGACAATGGCTGGGTGAGCAGGAAAACGCTTTCCACCACTTATTTTAGTCTCTGGACTGTGGGGAGATGCCCAAATTTGACCTGGGGGTGGCATATCCCTTTAAGACCAATACACAAAATAATATAATACAATACACTCACATGCAGTGAATTATCACAGTTAAAACTGTTTTTTAGAAGTTTTATCATTGAACATAATGAATGAATGAATGAACATAACTTGAGTTTTGTTTGTTTCAGGTTTTGGAAGATGAGAACGCCAATGTAGATGAGGTGGACTTTAAACCGGAAACGGTCATTAAACTGTTCCTCGGATACAAAAAGTAAGAAAATACATTTACCTCAACTTTTTCACAACAGTCAATAGCAGTAGACATAAACTAAACCAAAAAATCTTGCCCAAAGATGTAAAATAAATAAATAAAATAAACTGATTGGCCTGTTTTCAGTATTAGAACGTTTTGGTGCCATAACTGAACAAAATGTATGAACTAGAAATGTTTGTCAATATTGTACAGTATAAAACAAATTATATAAAAAAAGGCATGTATAGAATAAAGTGTTTAAAATTGGACTTTGATAGAATAGATAGAAAATATTCAATAGTGACAGAACAACAAGATGGAGGATAGCTGTAGTTGGGGTGGGCAGTTTTTTTTTCTCACCCTCTTCTTATTGGTCAACCTGAGTGAGTGACAGGTGGAATTGGCCAATCAGAGTAAAGAGCGAACACCCAAAGAATTCTTACCTCTTAAATGCATGTAAAGCTGCACTAGAATTATGATTGAAATTTAATGAAAGGCCAAAACTTATAAAAGTCATGATATTTTTCAAACCCACAACAACGTGCCATTAGAATATTTTTAAACAAATACCCTGAAAATCTGAGGTAAAAAGTGTCTTGAGCAGGTCAGAAGGGGATTTGAACCACCAGCTATTAAAGACTGTTCATTACTGCTGCAAAGGGATTTATTTAAATCATTTTGGAAAGTTGTGTGAATGTGCTGGTTCTTCTTCTTCTTCAAAAAATTGATCTGACCCAAGAAATGCAGGTTCATTAGATTAATTTAGGTATTTTGGGGGGAGAGAAATTTGCCATATCACCTACTATAACATTTATGTGTTTTATTTTGACAGTAAGAAGCTGAGGGTGAACATTAACGTCTCAATGAAGACTGAGCAGAAACAGGAACAAGAAACGACCCACAAGAACATCAAGGAGGACAGAAAACTGCTCATTCAGGTCAAAATAAATAAACTGAAACTGTGGTGTAACATGTTTGCTATTTTGAATTGAGAATCAACCAACAAATTCTTACTTCCACTGTTCCATTAATTTTGTTTGTAAGGAATCGTCAAACATCAGTCCTCATCAATAACTACAAAAAAATCATTTCAGAAAATGTAATAAAATTCAGGTGTAACTTAAAGGTCCAATATTACATAAAATTGACTTGTCAGTTGAAATGTTCGAATGTCGTTACCTCATCAAAAACAGACCTGGAGTTGTTTTGTTTCATTCACACGTAACACATTATTATTAGTCTGTCTATATCTCTACAGCTCAAAATGCTCTGTTCCACCTTGTGATGTCATGTAGTGGTAGTTTTCAAGTTAACAGCAATTTTTACATTTACCCCTGGGCAATTCCAGGGCTGAAATTATCCAGATGATTCTAGTGAAAGTGAATGAAGTTTAAAAACACAGTGGAGCACTCCCTGTATTACCACATGACATCACAAGGTGGAACAGAGTGTTTGAGAGAAGAACACAGCCTAAATATTCAGGGTTTGTGAGTTAAAAATGTGTGAATGAAACAAAACACAGCTCCAGGTTTGTTTGTGACGAGGAAACGTTATAACAGATCAGAAAATAGTGTAACATGGGCCCTTTGAGCAAATGGCAAAATCATAATCCCCTTGACTAAATCACACAAAAATTGTCAATTAAGAATGTGACCTATCTGGATATAGATCAAATCGGCCTAACCTGGAATATACAAATTGTGCGTTCATTAATATGCATTGTCCCTTCCAAATAAACAAATAAATAAATAATAGAAATAAATTAAAATTTACACCAGGAGCGTCATAACGTTGGCAGAGCTGCGTACACTCGTACTTTTTAAAAGCTTCAGTTTACACCAGAGGCAACAGAGCTGCTCCTGACTCCAGCCTCTGTGTATTCTCACATTTAAACATTAACCTTTTCACATTGCTTTTGTATTCATTGTTGGTTAGATGAATTATGTTTTCAATCACAAAGCAAATGTTGGCAAGAGAGACAATGCTTTGAATTGATAACGAGCTGTATCTGTGGTGCTCACATTAATGAAGCTACTTCAGAAGTTGTTATTGTAAAGTTGCTGTTTGATGTCATAAAGTGTTTTATATTTATTCTCCTGGGCTGTAAACTTTCCATAATCCATCTTTAATCATTCCCAGAGCTCCTGGATGCGATGCACGGTGTTGACGCGACTGTAGTGGTTTTGGAGAACGTATTTTGAAAGCGCTTCAGAAGTTTATTTTGACACATGCTTATTTCCTGTCTTACCCCTGGTAAAAACCCTGGAGACGCTCCGCTGACTTTGAAAAATTAGAACTCCAACCTAATTTGAGCAGCATGTAGCGTAATGACGGCCAATTGCGTATGACTCTGCTGGTGTAAATTATTTGACCAGTTAAAATGGAAAGCGATACCTGCGTGTGTGCTGTTCGTGTGCTGTTACGCTTTGGTGTAAATTGGGGGGTTAGAATGCATAGAATGTAACTTGTCTTACACATTGTTCTGACTTGTTTGTCTTTGTGTTTTTAGGCGGTCATCGTGCGTATTATGAAGATGAGAAAGGTCCTGAAGCACCAGCAGCTTTTGGCCGAAGTCTTGAACCAGCTCTCGTCACGATTCAAACCCAGAGTCCCCGTCATCAAGGTAACTGCACACACATGATGAGAACACAAGATAAGACTACAAGATGCAACTAATGATTGTTTTGGTAGTCAACTAGTCAATGTTTATTTTTTGTATTTATTTTATTCATTTTCCATACATTACAGTAAATGCATTGTGATTTCAGTACATAGCTGAGGTGCTGAGGTTATTTCTATTGTACACTGAGTGTTTTAAACAAATGAAAGTTGAAATATGCTGACTGTTTGAGTCTATATAGTCCAGATAATCAAAATACAATCATAATTACTTTAATAGTCGTAAGTGTAGTTTAATAGTCCTGTTGAAGCCATAATGGATTCCATATCAGAAATACGGATCTCTCTTTTCTGTCCTGTTAGTAATAATAATACTTTACAGTTTTCATACAATTTAGTAACTGCAATACAACCAAATGAGCCAGCTGTTGCCATTAGCTGTTAAATCAGAAGGCTCTTTTGGCTTGATTTCAGGTTTTTTGTCGTAGGATCTGGCAACACATAGCAAGCTCATTCTTCTTTCTGATTGTGAAAATTGTTTGAGGACAGAGATGGGTCATATTTATGAAATAATTTTAAGTTTTATTATGTAACTTCCTGACAGAGGAACTAGAACTTCTCGGTCTTGATTTATTGCTTTGTTTTGAGCAGTAAAAACGGCGATAATAAAATAGAAGCTATACAGTAGATGAGTTTAAAGGTTGTTTATTACTAAAAACATAATTGAGCACTTCCTGTATTACCACATGACATCACAAGGTGGAAGTGTTTTCTGTTTGAGAGAACAACTAAATATGCAGGATTTGCGTGTTAAATGTGTGAATCAAATGATGAGAAAACAAAATAATATAGAGCAGAAAATGGTAATATGTGGTAGTTTAATGTAGGCGTGGGCGGTATAAACGGTATAAACGCTATGCGGTATAAATTTGGCCAACGGTAGAGATTTGGGTTATACCTTCCTATCACGATAGTTCATTGCGTCACCACAACAAGGAAGGAGGAAAAATCGCTGCGAGCAGTGAACACATGGAGGTCCTCCTCCATGTGCTCACTGCTCGGAGCTTGTGAAAAAGACCGGCTCAACTTCTGTAATCTGGTCATGGTTTGGATACAAGGCGTCAGATACTGAACAGGAAATTGGAAAACAGTCTCCAGAATATGCTGGGCGACAGTGATCGCAAAACATGGCAACACAAGCAATCTGTTCTACCACCTAAAAGCTAAACACGTTATCGAGTACGAAGAAAGCCAACGAATGCGCGGTGACACTCAAAAGCCAGTCTTCAAGTGGGAGGAAAAAAGTTGGCACTACACACCAACAGTCTATCACCCAGGCATTTTCAAAAGGCGTATCTTATGATAAAAAAGCCAGCGGTGGATTGACATAACGAAGTCCATCGCAATATTCTTGTGTAACGGCACGGTGCCTTTCCAAACCGTAGAGAGAAGCGGCTTTTTACTAGGCATGGTGAAGACTCTGGATCAACGGTACGTGGTACCAAACCGCAAATATTTTAGCCAGGTGGAAGTGCCCAGACTGCATGACGAAGTCCGCAATCAAGTGGGAAAAGAGCTCCGTGACATAAAACACTATGCAACCACCACGGACTTGTGGTCGAGTCGCACTATGGACCCGTATATCAGCCTGACAATCCACTTTATTGACGACGACTGGAAGTTGTGCGGCAAATGCCTGTGTACGGCCCATTTCAACAGTACATGTGTACTGCAAACATCGTATTTCCCTGACGACCATATAGGGGAGATGATTGCCCAGGGACTCAGGGAAGCGCTCGAGTCATGGGAACTTGACGAAGAGTTGCAGGTGTGCTTCAGCACTGACACCGGCGCCAATGTTAAAGCAGTTTCATTTTCGATTTACATTGCCATGTTCAAATTTTATACTGCTTGAAAGTGAAGTTACTTGTTTTATGTTTTTTACAATTACTGTTTTGCACAATACATTTTCTTGTAGTAATATTCTTGACTTTTATGTTATTTAATAATTTAAAAAACAGCTTCCTGCTTGAATGCTTTTTCCATGTGCTCTGGTGACCATTAAGAAGCTGTTAATACTGTTAACAGTTAATACTGTTACATACCAAAGTATACCGTGATATATACCGTCTACCGTCTATGGTTCAAATTATACCGTGATATAAATTTTAGGCTATATCGCCCACTCCTAGTTTAATGCCATAATGTGGAATAAAATTTATTATTATTATTCCAGGCACAGAAACAACCTCAGCATGGAGACAAGCAGGTGACTTGCCCCTCCACTAGAAAAAATACATAGTAGAGCTTTAAGAACAATCCTTCATGTACTACTTTTGAATGTACTGTATGAAACGTTACCTTGTCTGTGCCCAGTTCTAACCATTTGTCTCCCTCTTGTGGACAGAAATGCATCAACATCCTGATCGAGAAGGAATATTTGGAGCGAGTCGACGGGGAGACGGACACGTACAGCTACCTGGCCTGAACCAATACGCCCCGCCCACTTTCACCCACCTCCGGCTCTCCTCGCCTTCTATTTTTATTTTTTTATCTTATTCATTTTTTATTTTATGTCTGAGTCATAATGTGTGAAAATCTTTGAGCAGCAGACTTGAATTATCCAAAAGGGGGCGCTTTCTGTATAAAAAGGACTAAAATAATACACCCCCCACTGTTGGAATGGCAGAACATCATGCCCCAGTTTTTGCCTGCCTCATCTAAAACAAAACACATTCTTTTACCCTTTGTCAAATTGTAAATACGCTCCACGGACTATTAAATTGGAAAACTCCCATTATTTATGTGTGAAGAATCCGATTCTCAGTCGTCCAGGTAGAATCCATGGTAAAAGGAGAAATTCAATTTGTCAACTGGACAAAGTTTATTTGGTCGAAAACGTTTCGCAGCTCATCCGAGCTGCTTCATCAGTCTATCTGAAAATCCTCCTCCTCGTTTCTGAAAAACTACAGAGGATTTTCAGACAATATGAAATTCCAGTTTATTTCAAACCCACAAACACTTTAAGAGAAAAACTGGTCCACCCAAAGGACAAAACACCGAGCCACAAACAAAGCACTGTGGTCTACTCCATTCAGAGTGAAGACTGCAGTGAGCGCTATATTGGAGAAACAAAACAACCACTTCACATGAGGATGTAGCAACACAGACGAGAGAGCCAGAGTGGACCGTCATCTGCTGTACATCTCCACCTAGAAGCCACTCCTTTGAGGACAGTGAGGTTCAGATCTTAGCCAGGGAAAAGAACTGGTTTGAGAGGGGAATTAAAGAGGCTATTTTTGTCAAAAAAAGAGAATCCTTCCTTGAACAAGAATGGAGGAGTCAGACACAATCTCTCTCCCATCTATAATTCCATTCTCAAACCTAAATCAAAACAAACAAAGGGAACAATAGGGCTAGCCAGATCAGGTCCAGAGGTGTGAAAACACCCATTATGTAACTGAATGGGTATGCTAAACTATACGCCAGACAGAAACTGTAAGACAAAGAGGTGATAGTTTCATAGTAATTTCATTGTAGTTGGCTCCTCCCTCCCTCCACCAGCACTCTAACCAGAACTGACGAAGCAGTTTGGATGAGCTGCGAAACGTTTTTGACCAAATAAACAAATTGAATTTCTCCTTTTTCCAATTATTTACATAGCGGTAATGTAATGAATTAGCCAATCGGGAGGGCAGCATCCAAAGGTTTCTGCATGCTACTGCGCCTCAGACAGTGACTACAAAAATGATATCGTGGAGTCACTGGTTTGGCCCACGCAAGCCACCGTACAGCAGAAAAACGAGAGAAAGAGTGAACCAGGAAGTGGGCTGTTTTAAGAAGTTCATGCAGGAGGAGGTCTGTCTCATTACTGAACAGTGGACATTTGTATAGTGTGGTTCATTTTCTAAATGTATGAAAAATAAAAACAAGTAAAGATTTCTCTAATGCTCGGCTGTCTCTGTTCGCAGTCCAGACTCCTAAATACGCCTAAACGAATTGGGGAAAATATTTAATTGCGTTTTTTCTGACGAGTATTGTGATTGTGAATAGATATGCGATTTATGTTTTTAATATTTAATTTTGTTCAAAGTTCAAATTGTAAACATACCTAGAACAAAGACTGAAATATGAACTGGCTAAACTAATACAATAATCACATTTCACAACATGTTTGTACAGATTTAAACTACAGGGTTAGCAGTTTTTAGGCAGAATAAGATGGGATATTTTTGTTTGTGGAGGAAATTGTGGTACTTCAAAAATTGCAGTCTTTAAAGTGCCAGTTTTGCAATTCTATTGGATAATTGGAAATGAAGGATAATTTTGTCCCCTTTTGCAGGGCAAAAGACGGGGGAACAAAAGGGTTTGTTGTCCAGGGCCTCTTCCTATTAATTTATATTAGAGGGGGGCCCATGTGATTCTTCTTTCCCCGGACCCCCAAATTTCTGTTGACGGGCCTGCCTTTTTAAATGTTGTATATTTTATCAAGGATTTTAATTTAATTGGTTTTGATAATTATTTATGAAATTATTTAACTAGCATTGCTATAGCCAAGTGTTGCCTTCCCAGTAACATTAATTCTGAATATTAATCTTGATCTGAATAGTAGTGACAATTTTAGATTTAATTGATGGAAAATTGGTAAAAATCAGACATTTTGTTAATCCTTCTGCGAACTGCTACAGTTAGTGGCTTCTCAAACGAGCATATTTTAATTTAAAATTTTTTTTTTTTACTTTTGTGAGTCAAACCTCTACCTATAATGTCATATTTCTGTATTTTGTGGTTAATTTTTAGGTTCATTCAAGTTTTGAGCTAAAGTTGACCCTTAACCAAGATATTTTGGTACATTTTCTGAGTATCGTTATCGAAATGCAAAATAGTTTTTTTGTTTTTTTTTAATTTAGCGTATTTTTTTGTCAGTTGCCTCTTTGGTTGTGTTAAGTGTATTAATTATAGTTGAAGATGAGGGGAGAATGTCATTGACACCTCTAAATGCTCAATTAGTGTAATGATAGCCCTTGTTTACTATGATAAAACTGTAAACTCTGTGGTTCCAGGTATTTGTTTTGCCTGTTGGATTTGTTGGTCAGGGACAGTTGAGTAACGCACTAAATGACGTTAAACCAATCGCAACGGGAGAGGGGCGTGATCTGTTAAACCCATCGACCCTTTCCTCTCGTCTGCGGCTTTATTTTCACGGATTATAATCTGTATCCGGACACAATTAATTTCTTTAGTACTTGCCATCGGGCGCTTCTTTTATCCGCACGGCTTTTGCCTCGGCGCATGCGTAAAAGCGAACTGTCAAGACATGAGCAGCAGGTGCCAAAGTGGATACCCCGGGGATTTGAAAAGAATTTAAGCATTTAAATGATTCAATACCATATTTATTCATGCTAATCAGCCTTATATTACGTTTATACAATTTATCATTCATATTAGTTTGTTATTTATGGTCAAAATGTTAAGATGCCAACTGACATCCGTAGTGAACAAGCGTAGATCTTTGCCAAACTAGACTACCGTGCGTAAAACGTATATTTCTTGCCGTTTCGTTTGTTTTTATTGACATTTTGGAGAACAAAGAAGCCGTCCACATGTCCCCGTTGCTGGGCCCCATACGTTTCTCTCAATCCCATTGGTTAATACTGCGAGAAATTTCCTAAAATCAGCGCTGTTCGTGTCTAAACCGGATGCCCTGATTGGCGCTTTCGTTTGGCGCCTTGAATGAGCCGCTGTCGTAGTGGGCGGTGAACGCGGTGCCGAGAGCAGTTTTTGAACCTTTTGAGCCGAAAAAGACCAAATTTAATACTTTGTTTACATTGGATATAAAATAAAACAAGCTGATTTTATTCCTCGACGTTGCCACTTTGGGGATATATCTGTTTTGCGCAGGAAAAAGTGCTGTTTCTTCAGATATTTTGCGATCAAGCCGGTCCCTCGTTGTAAGGAAACTGGGTGCTAGCCGCGAAGCTAACCGGAGCTAATCACCAACACAAAAGACTATTTCGCTCGCTGTTTTCATCTTTACTCCTAAACTCCACATTGGATGAGGACAGCCTTTTCTGAACAGGTAAGAGAAGATGTCAACAATGTATTTATGTGTTTAATTAACTTAATAGCGGTTAAAATAAACCTCGAGTCCTCTTTGTTAACAGTACAACTGTGTTAGCACTGGCTCGCCGAGTGGTGTTCTCCCACATTGTGATCCCCGGATAGAGAAGTTGTACCTTGCCTTGTATTTTGCATAAATAAAACTACTTTTTATTAAGCTTAACGTGTTTGTCTTTTATAATATAGCTAATATTGGCTGTAACTAAATTGTGAAAGTGTTTCTTAGTTGTTTTGGGGTTCAAACTTTGCTCGTCTGTATAGTTATCTGACTAATATTTTGCACAGGAAATCAAGGCTGTCGACAATATTCATTTGACAGTCCTGACAATCTTTGAGCTATTGTTATAAGTTTGTCTTCCCTTTTTGCCGTATGCAAAAGTTCACATGTTATATTTTGAAAGGCGTTGTCCTAACTGAAGAAGTCAATACACTGAAATCACTTGCATTGTTTGGGAAATTAATAGTTGTATTTATTTTGTTATTGGCTCTGAGTAAAAACTTGGAAACTGTAATAAATTGTGTTCATGGTTCGAGCCTCGTTGGTGACATTAATATAGTTTTGAGGATATTTCATTAATGTAATTGCAATGGCCTTTTGACTTTGGTATTATTGGTCAAAGTGGATCATTGTGGGTTTTACCTCCTGAAAAACATACCTGAATGGAAAAAAAGTTGTTTTGTTTCATTCACACATGTTTGAGTAACCCTTTTATTATTAGTTTACCTACATCTCCAAAGCTCAAAATGCTCCGTTCCACCTTGTGATGTCATGTAGTGGTAGATTTCTAGTTAACAGCTACATTTCACCTTTAGTTCAGTAGAGATGGGGAATTCTGGAGTTGAAATCATCCAAATGATTCAAGTGAAGGTGTATGGAATAAAAACAAACAGCGTTTTGTTTTTATTTTTTTCCCTGATGTACCACATGACATCAACAGACAGAGTGCTTTCTGTTTGAGAGAAGAACTTTGAAGCCTAAATATGCAGGGTTTGAGTGTTAAACGCGTGTGAATGAAACAAAACACAACTCCAGGTATGTTTTATGAGGAAACAATATCATAGGGTGGACGAATTAAACTGTTATTTCAACAGGTTTGACTCGCCCCCCACCCCCTCTGCCGAATAACCCCTCCTCTTCACACCTCCCTGGGCTAGTAGCCACACTCCCCTTTACACAGACCCAGCACCTCTCACCCTTCCTCTTCACCATCTACACCTCGGACTTCACATATAACACGGACAGCTGCCATCTCCAGAAGTTCTCCAACGACTCGGCCATTGTGGGCTGTGTGTCTGAGGGGAACGAGCTGTAGTACCGCTCGGTCATCAGAGACTTTGTGGACTGGTGTGGGCGCAACCACCTGAGCCTGAACACCAGTAAGACAAAGGAGCTGGTGATTGACTTCAGGAGGAGACCACTACCTCACTCACCGGTGAACATGCAGGGGCAGGACATAGAGACTGTGGACAGTTTCAAGTACCTGGGTGTTCACCTCAACAATAAACTGGACTGGTCCCACAACACCGACGCCCTGTACAAGAAGGGCCAGAGTCGCCTCCACCTCCTGAGGAGACTGAGGTCCTTCGGAGTGTGCAGGCCTCTGCTCAAGACTTTTTATGACTCTGTGGTGGCCTCTGCTCTCCTCTACGCTGTCGTCTGCTGGGCCCTGAGCAGCACAGAGCGGGACAGAAAAAGACTCAATAAGCTGGTCAGGAGGGCCAGCTCTGTCCTCGGCTGTCCTCTGGACTCTGTGGAGGAGGTGGCCGAGAGGAGGGTGCTGGCCAAATTCACGTCCATCATGGACGACAACTCTCACCTGCTGCATCGGACTGTAGAGGAGCTGAGCAGCTCCTTCAGCAGCCGACTGAGGCACCCCCAGTGCAAGAAGGAGCGCTACCGCAGATCCTTCATCCACAGATCCACCGCCATCAGACTGTACAACTCCACTGTATAGTCCAAATGTGCAATATCATTTTTCAGTACTCTCCTAGTTACTGTTTATTATTATTGCTTGTATAACTCCACTGTATGGTCCTAACTTGTAATATCGTTTTTCCAACGTGCAATATCGTTTTTCGATATTCTCCTTGTTACTGTTTTATTATTATTACTTATTCTATTATTACTTATTTTATTATTATTACTTATTTTTATTCCATTCTTGCCTGCATGCACTTTTCTTTCTTGTTCAAACTGTCCCTACCTGGAGCTACTGTGATAAGTAAATTTCTCCTGCGTGAGATCAATAAAGTCTTATCTTATATTGTAGATCAGAACATAGAATAATATGGGCCCTTTTTAAAAGTGTGAACAAGCTGCAGTTAATTTCTAGTTAAGACATATTTAATGCTATATTTTATATTGGCCTGTCGTCATAACAAATCTTAGATGTAAATATTGCTACAGAAAATGTGATAAATGCTGGTAATCCTATTTTGTATCGCTGAAACCCTAAAAGAGCATACTCACTTTAAACCATCTTCTGAATGAACTATATTTTCAAAAAAGCATGAGCTGCATTAAATAAACACCAGAATTTAGCACATAGATGGGTAGTTTGTTGTGTTGGTCATAAAAGTTTAGGTCTCTAGAGCTGAAATATTGTCCTACAAAAATAACTAAACCCCTTCCCGACTTGTACAAAGAAAAGATGTGCATAAACTCCTAATTTATTGAGTGATAAGTTGATATAGTAATTATCAGGAGGACATGGAGCTGTATCTAAAATAAAGAGTTGTTTTTCAGCGGCTCCTCTGAAGACGACAGACGGTCATTTTAGACTCAGACTGTTGTCATGGAGACGCACTTTACAGGCTGTGCTGCATGTTTGAAACTGTAGTTAAATGAAGGATGGAAGCGAGTTAATTGAGTTATCACAACTATAATTGAAGACTGAAAGGATTATCAAATGTCAGTAAACAAATGGACTATATACAGCCTCCAAAACATGAGATGAGTGTAGGTTTAATAAGAGGAAACGGTAATTACGCTAAAAATATGTTAATGTTTTTCATACAAGAAACCTCGTGTTTGTAAATATAGTGCATCAGGATGGCCTCATGTGGTACCACTTTAGCGTCATCTGGGTCCGATTTAGTAAAAAATCGTATTCAGGGGCTTTTTGTGATATAAAACTGGTTAATAAAAAATAAAATCCATTGAAATATGTCTACAGTTAAAACCTTGTACTTTGGCGTCATTATCTTCCTCTCTTTTTTGCAGAAGATCGATGATACTTTTCATTACCTTAGTCATTATTAAAGGTGCACTGTGTAACTTTTTGGTTGGGTCTGTCACCTGCTTGTTTCTATGGATATGCCATTTCTCAGCCTGGAATGTTCCACAGTATGACATTAAACAGATCTACCTTACATTTATTAAATTACAGGCGGTTTTATAGCTCAAAAATACCCAGAAAAACAAACATTCTGACTGTGAGCGGGGTCGCCTTTCCACAGGTCTGACCTGTAACGGTCTGGTTTTGTCTGCATGAAGATAGAAAGGTTTAATGCCATACAAGGGAAATTATTTGGACACAGAAGCTCACACATCACAATATAATATAATAACAAAAGTAAAAAATATAAGTGGTAATAAGTTCTAAATAAATGGCAAAAAAGATGGCAAGAGGCAGGTGTCAAATAAGGCATAAATATACAAATGTATATGTACAAGTCAAAATAAAATGGAAAAGTAATAAAATATAAAATGACATTGTTCTTTGTGCCCCTGTGCTGTAGCTGGACCATGGTGCTGACGGGAAAGCGGTCGGAGAAGGGCCCGGCGTGTTGGAAACGCAGAGTGAAGTCTGAATACACCAGATTGAGACAGTTAAAGCGCTTTAGGAGAGCGGACGAGGTCAAGGTAAAGACACTTATATTAAACAGTGGAGTTGTGGACTGTACCGAATTCACCTTATTTCGGAGGTTTCTGTGGGCAGCGTCATCATCCTTCGGGTAGGGATGGGACGATAAACAATAATATCATTATAAAAAGGGTACACATTTTATATAATCATAATCGCCAACAAAGATGATTGCCATTTTAGTACCAGAAAAAAAACACTTATCCTTGATGTTTTCTTCTAGATCATTATTATTTTCACTTATAACTAATGGGGATGGACAAGATCTCGTCCCCCAAGATCTTGGGAGACAAAATTGACCTTATCTGCTTAAAATGATCTTGTGAGACACTTTCCCCCACATTTTTACATTTGGGTTGGATAAAATAATAAAGTACTGGTGAGTTACATTTTTTGAGAAGCTGTAGTCTCAAGCAGTGCTACAGCGACAGTAGAAATATTAAATAAAGTAAATAAAAATTGGTGTGGCTTAAATTGGGAATTGGATTGCATGTATTATAAAGAATGTCAAAATTTTGTCTCATTCTTGTAGGTCGTCTTGTATTGTGGAAATTGTATCTCGTCCCATCCTTAATAACAAAGTAAATATAACAGTTGTTTAAATATGGAACCTATTCATAACATTAAAATGATAATTATTCATATCCATAACATTTCTCAACTGTAAGCAACTTTCATAATTATCGTGATATAATTGTTGATCGCAATTATTTTTGTCTGTGATAATCGCTACACCAAATTACAGTATCGTCCCATGCCTACATTTGGGTTGTATTATTTTGTACGGAGCTGTTGATCCTAATGACAAATAAGTTCTATACAGATTCGATACGGATTATAAAGCAGTTTTAAAGCTGGTCAGTGTAGTTTTGACTTGGTGGTGGATGGAGACAAGCACATGCATAAAAGTTACGACTGCTTGCTGGGTCCAAAGACAAAAAGAAAAGAAAAAGACTGATCCGCACTGCAGTTCTTTGGCGCTCCCAAATTTTTATCTTAATGACGCCACATTGTGACATTTCGGGGTCAAGGCCTTTCTCTTGTGATGGGATGATTCCTCAAGAAATGTATTGACACACAATGGTGACTTCTGCAATAGGTCTAAAATCATTGCAGGTAAGTAAGCAAAATGAAAATAAGATGGAAAAGCTTACATGCTGCAAACCCAACATCAGCCTGTGAAATTATATTTACTCTTTATTTAACTGCTAGTCTTTCTCTTAAAGGTCCCATGGCATGAAATTTTCACTTTCTGAGGTTTTTGAACGTTAATGTGAGCTCCCCTACCCTGTTTATCCCTCCCCCCCCCCCCCCTCCATGGTTAAAAGTTGCGAAATGTCTAAACTGGGCATTTGCGATCCTTTTCTGCGTTACAAAAAATCGGAGCTCAAACGGGCGATTTTGAACAAGGCACCTTATTGACGTCAGATCGAAAAGAGAAATGCAAATGCAGTTCCACCCCCGTCTGTCTGTACTCAGCGTCTCTGTAAATCACGCCCAGAGAGTTTGGACTGCGAATGCGCTAGGCAATGCGAAATGCGTTTTTTTATTTGCCTGGAGGCACGTCCGAGTGTTTCTAGGCTCGGAAGTCCTTTATCTGAGCCTCTGGACCTTTGAACAGCAGTGGTTTAATTTTATTTTCTGTGGAAATGTGTTTATTTTTCAATGGAACGCTTCAAATCTCTCCCCCGTGCAAAAACACGGAAATGGATCAGCTGAGCGCTCAGAGCCGAGAGCGGAGAGTTTGGCCACGCCCCCACCCTCTACTATAGGCCAGCTCTTTTCTCCTCATTTGCATTCAAGCAACAACGCCCAGAATAAAGTGTTTGAGAGAGATATTTATGACTCTTTCTCATGTTATCTCTGTTTCTCATGCACTATCATGAGTGTCGATTTTGAAGAAGGATTCATTTACAGTATTAGGGAACCATTAAGGAGCCATAAAATATGATCTCATCATTGTATAATTTCATGTCCTCCATTTGTAAGATAGCTCTATGGAGCAGAGGAAACGCTAATTTATCTGAAAACAATTCAGACCTGTTCATAGTCATAGTTTGTTTTATTGTCGAAAAACAACCATATGTACATGTACAGAGTGAATTTGAAATTTCGTTTCCCCACTAACCAGGCAGGACAGTGATAGAGTGGCTAGGGGAGGGGCCGCTGTGCTTGGCCCGCTGCCGACTGGGAGATGCAGAGTGGAAAAGATGCAATACAATCAGTGATAATTATTCACAACATGTAATGACAAAAAACAATTGGAGAGGTAACATACGGTGTTTTCTTCTTTGGCGACAAGGGGAAGGGTGGGGGAAGGGAACAGATCAGAAATCAATGAAATTGATTGACAACTGATGTAGAAGCAGACATCCTAAAATAGACAGGGCAGTATTACTTAATACATGTGAGTCCAATAGTGTGTGCCAATGTTTTTGTAGAGTCCGTGAGATAAGCGGCAGCTGGCAGCCTTGGATGTGTTTGTGCAGAAGATGCAGTCAAAACAAACAGTCCAGTTCAGTTGGATCACATTTTCAGGAGAATTGATTACGAAAGGGAAATTTAATAATCAATACATTTTAGAACCCAGGCGAACAGGCAATTTGCCAGATCCCTGGTTTTTGCGAAGCCCCCAATTCCTGCAGGTCTGTGCGACTCGCAATCCTCCCCCTGGCACGTATGATAATAAATACGGATGGGATGAAACGGTTCATCTGTGTTTTTCCTTCTGATGTTGCCCCTTCTGATGTAAAATGACTGTCCGGCGGATCGGGACTCTTTTTATCCGCTCGGCCCCAATTAGTGATGGACCAGAAAACATCCCCCAGGCCAATCCAGATGTCCTGCCATCAAAATTCCAATAGTAATCTCTCCGTGTCCTCCAGTAACAGCGGTGCCAGGTGCACGACGTGTCCCTCTTGTATCAGGCAGCACTCCCGGGCCGGCGCTCCTCCGTGAAAATATACAAATTGCGTAGGGACCAGCTCCAATTCATGATTTAGGATTTGAAAATCTGTTCCAAGAGAAAAATGATGAGACGAGAGAAGTAAAACATCAGACAGAGCAAGGTTTAGGGAGGAAAAAGAAAGTATGTCTGCTCCTCACGGCAGCTAGCTACCAGAAAAGAGTAGAGAAAATAATAATAACAGTGAACAATGCCCAAAAGAGAAAAAGATTTACCTTATTTGGTCTCAAAATTATTCCAAACTGGGGAAAACTTCCTGGAACGATCCATGAAGTCAGAAGTGGAAGCAAAGCAAAAATCCAACAGGCACAGCAACAGCAAACACAGTTCGGTCTCCATCACCAACACATCAATACAGATTGTTTCCTTATAAACACAATTTGGCATGGCACATCCAAACGACACACTTTCTGTATCGGTCACATGATTTTTATTTTTTTTAAGAAAAAAGATACACGCACCAATACGGGATTTCACTCTTGTGCACTCGGCACAGCGCTGACGCACCAGTGTTGTTCATCCCATCACCTTTCTCTTGACATGAAAAGTTCCACACCTGTTTTATAGGGACTGGATGAGATGCAAGTTCCACAATACATCAATAGTGGCCATTTTACATAAATTAACTTACTTTATGTCATATTTAATTGGCAAAACTTCGTTCAAATTCTCCATTGACATGCCATCCCCGTTTAACCACAAGAAAGCGCGGTTTAGGAGGGTTTAGAGAAAAAAGTGGGTGGGGGAAAATAAGGTGTATAGAGCTTAAGCTCAAATGTGAAAAACTAACATTACTGGCTATAATTGTCATGAGACTGTGCTCACATAAGAAAAATATTTTTGTATAGAAGTCTCCCTGGTCCGATGTATCGGTAATTTTCTATAATTTTGTAACCTGTAATTTTCAACATATTTTTCTATTTTTCTTCCTAAATTGCTTCTTGATTGGAGTAAAGCTATAATTTACTTTTACAATAGTTATAATTCCACCAAATTAAGTCAAAATATTAATTTTGGTGGGGGGTTCGCTCACTATTTCTCCGTGGAGATGTTATTGCTTTGTCTGGAATGTTTCACAGTATGGCATTAAACCTTTCTGTCATCACAGAGACCAAACCAGCCCAAGTTACAGGTCAGATCTGTGAAGAGGCAACCCCAGTCACTGTCAGAATGCGAATGGTATTTTTGAGCAATAAAACCACTTGTAACTGAATAAATGTAAGGTAGAGCAGTTTAATGTCACACTATGGAACATTCCAGGCACAGCAATGATGTATCCATAGAAACAAGCAGGTGACGGATGCCCAACCAAAAAGTTACACAATGCACCTTTAACAATGCACGAGGAAAGTACGAAAATGTGCTTGTTATTGTCTTGGTTGAGGTTCAAGCATTGGGCGAAACACAATCACACCATTTTCTAATATCCCATGTTTTTTTTTTTTTCTTGTCCTGTTTCAGAGCATGTTCAACTCGAATCGGCAGAAGATAAACGAACGCACTGACCTCCTGAACGAGGAGTGGAAAACCCGGCGCATTCAGCCAGTTCACATCATGACCTCTGTGAGCTCGCTGAGGGGGACCAGAGAGGTACAGCTGACATTTATAACATATACGTTGAAAAGTTGCTATGTGATTTTTTTTTTTTTTTTTTTTTTTCCCCAAAACATGCCTGAAGAGTTTTAGATCCATCCATGCATAATTGAGTATTTTAGAAAAGCCAATAATGTTTTAATTTTGGTTGTGTTTATTGCACTGAAAAACTGTAAAACATGCATCCTTACTCTGAGCGGGCTTGCATTTCCACAAACCAGACTCTTATTTGGCCTCCTCCTGCTTGTTTCTATGGAAATGTTGTTCCTTTGGCTATAATTTTCCACATTCTGGCATAAAAAAAATCTATCTACATGGAGAATCTTTCATAGTATAGTTTTATCTTCCTATTTCCATGGAATCACGCAGCTGCTGTGCTACCTCCAGAAAGTTGCATAGTGTGGCATTAAATATTCATGTTCTTATTGGTCTCGTCTTGTTCTCTTGTTTGTGTTGTGTTCAGTGCACGGTGGACAGTGGGTTTTCTGAGTTTCCGCGGCAGGTGATTCCTCTGAAGACTCTGAACGCAGTGGCCTCGGTCCCAGTCATGTACTCATGGTCCCCTCTGCAGCAAAACTTTATGGTAACTAATGAAAACATTCTGTTATTATAATGTTTCTAACCTTATGTTTTAGTGTAATGAGTAGTCTAACCCGTCTTACGCTCTTTGGTTCACATATTTACACATATTTAAGACATAGATGTACAATCTTGCTTAGTCTTTTCTAGTTTATTATAATTTTACTTCCTCTTTGGACACGGGCAGCAGATATGGCATACATAGAGGTAACTGCTACCTAGCAACCATAATGTAAACAGGGGTCAAAACATGTCTAAATTACACAGTAGTTATTAGACTGATATTTTGTTAAATGAAGGTTTAATCTGTCAGAAAAATGCCTATAAATTGCCCCTGTATTTTGGATGGAATTTTCTGTGTTGATGACGTAGGTAGAGAGAGTACTGTACTTACTTTTAGTACTTCCTGTATTTTTATACTTATTTTCACCTGCTTGTCTCCATGGAGATGTTATTGCTTTGTCTGATTGTTTCACGGTCTATCACGAGTAGGGATGTGCCGATCAGGTTTTTTGGCCCTCCGATCATTTGATTTTGAGTATCTGCCGATACCAAGTCCCGATCCGATACTTGCATAATACATAAAAATGTACACTTATATGTATTATTATTATTATTACTATTATTATTACTATTATTATTTAAGTATTACTTATCTTTCTGGGCGTCACGGATGTAGGACATGTAGTTTGTCAGAAATCTTCTTATAAAGAGCTGCAGAGCTTTCTTGATGAAATAGTGGTGAGATGGCACTTCAAATCGAGGTTCGACGTGCTCCATAAGCATAAGAAATCCAGGGTTCTCTACAAAGGCGAATGGTAGGTCACTCATTGCGATCATTTGTGCTACTGTCTCTTGGCTGTGGTCTTCTGTGCCTTTGCGCTGTCAAGGGGCATTTTCTCTCTCCTTTTCAAACTCTCCTGCAGCGTGAGCTGACTCGTCTTTGGGTGTTTGTTTTTGAAGTGCTGTATCGGTTTGTTGTGTTAAATGTAGCCCTTTCCTTTTCACCTCTTGCAATCCTAAGTTTACATATCCCACAGTTTGCTATGGCAATGTTGTTGTCATCAACTTTATAGTATTTCCAGACCGCAGACATACTCGCTAAACATTATAGCGTTCTTATAGTGCTCATTATAGCGCTCTTTTTATCTCCTCTCTGTACTCGCGCTTTGCACTTCGAGCTGCCTGCTTCCGTGTATTTAACCAATAGCGTGTCATGCCGCACGCGTTGATGTTTCTATGTGAAGTCTCACTGTGTGCCACCGCATAACCATAGGTCTCATCAAGGGTATGTTAAAAAATAATAAGAATATATATACATATATGTAACCACGTGATCGGGGCCGATTTCCGATCGATGATCGGATCGGGACAGCCCTAATCACGAGGGAGACGCCTACAGGTTACATTACAGCTCAGATCTGTGGAGAGGCAACCCTATTCAGAGAGAATTACTGTATTTTTGAGCAATAGAAACCCCTGTAATGAATAAATGTAAGATAAAGGTGTTTAATGTCATATCATGGAACATTCCAGGCAAAGCAATAACATCTCCATGAAGACAAATAGATGACAGGCCCTCCACCAGAAAAGTTGCGCAATGCACCTTTTTAAAACTATAAAAAGTATTTACCATAGATACTATCCCACCAGACCAAGTAATATTTCTAAAAACATGAAAGCCCTGAACATACACTCTTTTAAGGTGGAGGATGAGACTGTGCTCCATAACATCCCGTACATGGGAGACGAGATCCTGGACCAAGACGGGACCTTTATCGAGGAGCTGATCAAAAACTATGATGGAAAAGTTCACGGGGACAGAGGTGAGAGACTCTACAGAAACCTTTGAAGAGCCCATATTAATCTATTTTTATATCTATGTTATAAAGTTGTTTCCTTGTTAAAAAGAGACTTGGAGTTGTGTTTTGTTTCATTCACAGATGTTTAATGAACACACAAATCCTGCATATTTAGGCTGAGTTCTTCTCTCAAACAGAAAACACTGCTCCACCGTGTGATGCCATGTGGTAATACAGAAAGTGCTCTATGTTTTTAAACTTCACACACTTTCACTAGAATCATTTGGATAATTTTAGCTTGGAATTCCCCATCTCTCCTGAGCTAAATAGAAAATGTAGCTTGTTAATTTGAAAACTACCACTACATGATGTCACAAGGTTGAACAGAGTATTTTGTGCTTTGGAGATGTAGACAGAATAATAAAGGAATACTCAAACATGTGTGAATGAAACAAAACACAATTCCAGTTATGTTTTTGAGGAAGTAACAACATTATAACATGACTTAAAGATCCCATGGCATGAAATTTTCACTTCCTGAGGTTTTTGAACGTTAATGTGAGCTCCCCTACCCTGTTTAGGCCCCCCCCCCCCCATGGCTAAAAGTTGCGAAATGTGTAAATTGAGCATTTGCGATCCTTTTCTGCCCAAACGGGCGAGTCTGAACAAGGGAACTTTCTGACGTCACACTCGCGGAAAGGTTTCCACCCCCCATCTGGATGTCTACCCACCGTCTCTAGAAATCACGCCCAGAGAGTTTGGACCGCAAACGAGCTACACAATGCGAGATGCGTTTTTTTATTTGCCTGGAGACACGTGAGAGTATTTCCAGGCTCAAATCTCCTTTATCCGACTCTCCGAACCTCTGAAACAGCAGTGGTTTAATTTTATTTTCTGTGAAAATTTGTTTTTTTCATTGGAACGCATCTCCTATCTTCCTTCGCGCATAAAACATGGAAGTAGGGACAGCACACACCGCACCGCTAATCCAGGAAACAGTGGCATATTTGGCCACACCCCCACCGGCTGCACTGGCCTGTCTCTGTCCTCCTCATTTGCATTCAAGCAACAACACCCAGAATAAATCATTTGAGCCATATTTATGACTCTGACTGTGTTCATGAGGCTATCTGATGCACTGAGGCTTGATTTTGAAGGATTCATTTACAGTATTGGGGAGCCATTAAGGCGCCATATAAAAGTATCAAGAAGTACCATGTCATGGGATCTTTAAATCTCACAAGAGTCAATTTTGTGTAATATAGGACCTTTTCTCACTGCTTTTGTTGGTTTATTTTGATGTCCCAGTCTACAAAATGCATGTTAAAGTCACACCATAAAGCTTAGAGCAGACCTGTTATACATAATGGACTTTTCAGTTCTTTTAACCATAGTAGTTGTTTCCCCTTCTCGAAGTTGTGTTTAGAGTGATTCCTGCATGTGTGAGCCATCTTTAATCACTTATTTTCAAGACGCCATTTTGCCTACTACACTATATATCAGACACAAGCACAGTATGTCACAGTATGTGTGATAACAGAGCTAATTCATTTTTAAACATTTTGCTATGGTTCAAAGTTATTCCTCACTTACATTATGCATTCAGGGCATCCTAATTATTCACTGCAATTAGTTTATAAGTACTTTACATAACTTTCAGAGACCGACGTAGTGTTTTGCAGTCACTGTAAAGCTAACAGCTGTCATTCTAATGCGCACTTCCTGATGATCTGACTATAAACCATGTCATAATTGGGTGCAGACAGTACACAGCTGACTTATTTTGACCTAAAGAGCTGCTTATACAATATATATCTGTACTGGACAACTCACACAAATGTGTAGGGAAAAAATCAGTTACAGGCCCGTAAAATCTTGTAAATTCTGTTATTTTTTTAATCTATCCCAGAGTGTGGCTTTATAAACGATGAGATCTTTGTGGAGCTGGTGACTGCGTTGGCTCAATACAGCGATAATGAGGAAGATGATGAAGAGGAGGAGGCAGAGGCAGAGCTGTGTGATGGTAAAGAGAGACCAGAGGAGCCCAGAACCAACCACGAAGGTATGGTGTTTAAAGGGTCCATATTACTCTATTTTCTGATGTGTGTTGTGTAGTTTACTCATTACAAACAGACTTGCTCACAAGAATCCATGTGTTTAATATTTAACCTGTAATTATAGATTTGTAATAGTTTGAATCATTTTAGTTTTTCTGTTTTGACCAGGTCGGACCAATAACAATGTCTCCAAGAAGTTTCCCTCTGACAAAATCTTTGAGGCGATTTCCTCCATGTTTCCAGACAAAGGGTCGATTGAAGAGCTCAAAGAGAAGTGAGTGTGTGGTCTGGTCTAGTCCTGACACATGTGGACCATTCTGTCATTCAGGGGTGAAAGACTTTGTCGGTGCAAATTTGTTGAGAAAGTAAGTGTGTGTGTGTGTGTGTGTGTGTATATGTATGTATATAATATATATTATATATATTATTATTATACACACACGTGTGTATATTAGGGATGTCAACAATTAATCGACTTACGATTAATTGTTGATCAAGATGTTGGTAGATTAAAATGCATTAATTGTAACTAATCTCTAGAGGAGAGGGCGCTACTCTGGAATGTGAACACGACCATAGCGTTACATCCGCGGCCGGATCTAGAAGCAGTGCAAAATCTTCTCCTGCGAACCCAATTTTTGCGGCTTGGTTCGCTTTGCGTCCCGCTGTCTGTGTGAACACATGCGCGGCGCGCTGCACGTGCTCCTTCGCTCCGGGCCACGTAGCAGGCTCCATGTGAAAGCGCAGTGGAAGCAGCCCGCTGTCCGGCCCATGTGCCGGTGCGTGTGTGTGTGACTGTGCGCGTGTGTGAGTGAAATGTTTTCCCCGATCAATTCATTTTTTTATCATTTCATATCACGGAGCTTTTACAAAAAACGTTCTCAATTTATTTTCAATAAAGAATGCACATTTGTGTGCTTTTTACTAAGGAATAATTAATTGAGGAATATACAATATAATAATACTATGATATATTTTTGACTCAGTGTTATGTATACTATAGCTTATATTCTTAAAGATCCTATTGAAACACTAAAATTCAGGTGAAAAACGCCCCTTATCAGTTAATCGTTAATCGATTGATAAGGTCAATCAACTATCAATTAATGAATTAATCGATAATTTGCATCCCTAATATATATATGTATATGTGTGTGTGTATGTATGTATGTATGTATGTATGTATGTATGTATAGTTGTGTTTAGGGTTGCCAACCGTCCCCGTATTCAGAAACAAAAGTACGCGTCTCGTATTAAAGTTCTACCGGTGTGCGGGCTGCGCGCGCCTGTTCGCTCGTCTGGAGCTGCGGACACCACACGTCACCACGTGAGCGAGCGAGTGCACGCAGCTTGTTCGTGTGTACCTTTTGCGTACCAGCGTGTATCACAGGCCAGGTTAAACTTTATAAAACATCCTACCTGTCCGTGGCTCAAGTGAGCACGCCGCTCCTCGCCTTTTCAGGCTCTCGTTTCTCCTGCTCCTAGTGCACATAAGCTCCCTCCTTAATGCGCTCTGATTAGAAGAGCAAGACTAAGTGCAAAGCAAAAACTAATCTAAATTTGTTTAAAAAAAAAAAAAAAAAAAAAAAAAATTCAAAGAAGGGGTCCTCAAACTGTGGGTGAGGGTCCAAAAATGGGGCACAGAGTGTTTGAGTGCAGTACAGTTTGCTTCACTTATTTTAAGATTAAAATGAACATTTATCAAGCATCTTCAAGAGGGAAAGGGAATTTTTACCCCCAAAATGGGTGGTTGACATCTTAGATTTTATTGGCTGGAATGACCCCAGATTGCATCTCAGAGCATCTAGAGTTCAAACATTTTCTCCCGGACCCCACTAGGATTTCGGTGACTTTCAGCTTTTTTTGTGACGGGGCACTTTCATCCCTGGTCATTCACCAGTTTGAATCATTTACCAAATTTTTGTGAATCATGCGAGTCGTCAGCCTGATTCTTTAGTTCATAGTTTGACTAAAATAATAGCATGTTTGTTTGTTTGTTTTTTCGTTTTTGTTTTTTCCATTTTGGTTGTCTCTCTAGTGCTGACAAACAGAAAAATTGCAGTCCTTACTGTGAACAGGCTTGCATCTTCACAAACCTGACTCTTATTTGACCTGGAGGAGGTTCGTCTCCTGCTTGTATCTATGGAAATGTGTTCGTATTCTACAGTATGGCATCTATTTCCACGGGATCATACAGTTTCCATAAAGTTCTTTAAATTGAGCACTTTAAATGGAATGAATGTTTCATAAAGTTTATTTTTAGATAAAGCCAAAATAAGGACAATTATTAGCTGTTAAATGTTAAAAGTTAAATGTGAAGACGGCCCTAGTTGGGTTGTACCCATAGTGACCCTCTCTTCTGTCTCAGTACAGTGACCCTCTCTTCTGTCTCAGTACAGTGACCCCCTCCTGTGTCTCAGTACAGTGACCCCCTCCTGTGTCTCAGTACAGTGACCCTCTGTTGTGTCTCAGTACAGTGACCCTCTCTTCTGTCTCAGTACAGTGACCCCCTCCTGTGTCTCAGTACAGTGACCCTCTGTTGTGTCTCAGTACAGTGACCCTCTGTTGTGTCTCAGTACAGTGACCCTCCTCTTGTGTCTCAGTACAGTGACCCTCCTCTTGTGTCTCAGTACAGTGACCCTCCTCTTGTGTCTCAGTACAGTGACCTCCTCTTGCGTCTCAGTACAGTGACCTCCTCTTGCGTCTCAGTACAGTGACCCCCTCCTGTGTCTCAGTACAGTGACCCTCTGTTCTGTCTCAGTACAGTGACCCCCTCTGTTCTGTCTCAGTACAGTGACCCCCTCTTGTGTCTCAGTACAGTGACCCCCTCTTGTGTCTCAGTACAGTGACCCCCTTTTGTGTCTCAGTACAGTGACCCCTTCTTGTGTCTCAGTACAGTGACCCCTTCTTGTGTCTCAGTACAGTGACCCCCTCTTGTGTCTCAGTACAGTGACCCTCCTCTCTGTCTCAGGTATAAGGAGCTGACGGAGCAGCAGGTCCCCGGGGCGCTCCCTCCTGAGTGCACCCCAAACATCGACGGACCAAACGCTCGATCGGTCCAACGTGAACAAAGCCTTCATTCCTTCCACACACTGTTCTGCAGACGCTGCTTCAAATACGACTGCTTCCTCCACCGTACGTACTGATATACTACAGATACTACTCCTACTTACTACTAATTAGAACTACTGCTGTCCATTACTACTGCTACTACATTTTGACTTATTGTTTTGTGTTTCAGCTTTCCATGCCACACCAAACACCTACAAAAGGAAAAATCTGGAGAATTTGGTCGACTCCAAACCATGTGGCATTGACTGCTACATGTACCTGGTGCAGGTCTGTGTCAAATACTGGCATTTTGTCAAATATCTGGCAGACAGATGTGTTTACAAAGGCACAATTTAAAGGTGCACTGTAACTTTTCTGGTGAGGGGTTGCTACCTGCTTGTGTCCCAAGAGGTTATAGCCACAAATGTTCCACTGTAAGGCATTAAACTTGTATTTAATTAAATACAGGTCTTTTTAAAAATGCATTTTTGCTGGGAGTGGGGTCACCCTTCCACAGATCTGACCTGTAAATTGGTCTGGTGGAGTTATCTTATTGTCTCCATGGACCTAGATGAGATTAATGTCCTACTGCGTGATATTCCAGGCAAAGCAATTAAATCTATATGGAAGTAGGCAGGAGGCGGACCCTTAAAGGTGCACTAGTCGAGAGTCCGCCACCTGCTTGTCGCCATGGAGATATTACTCTTTTACGTTGATAATTCCACAAGTTAATGGCCAGATCTATGGAGAAGCAAGCCTGCACATGGTAACAAATTTTCTAAGGTGTTTTTTAGCTATTAAACACCTGTAATTAAACAAATGAAAGGGAGATATGTTTCATGCTCTACTATGGAACATTCCAGGCAAAGAAACATCTCCATGGAGACAAGCAAGTAGCGGACCCTCACTATTTCCTGTATTTTTGTGCTTTTCTTCTCTTTTTCACACAAACTGCCACTTAATTGATTTAAAACTATGATAATTACAGTTACTACAGTCACTATCCCACCAAATTTAGTAATGATTAGTTAAGTTAAAGTGTGTACCTCAGGCTTTCATGTATTTTTATGGCTGTCTTTATTTGCAGGATGGGATCGTGAGAGAGTACCCCGCTGGAGTCGTGGGCGAACGAGCCAAGACTCCGTCCAAACGCAGCGTGGGCCGTCGCCGTGGTCGCCCGCATAGCAACAGTCGCCCCGGCACTCCCACGGTCTCCTCGGAAACCAAAGACACGGACAGCGACCGGGAGGGCAGCCGGGAGGACGAGCGAGAGATGGGGGGAGGTCGGGAGGAGGAGAGGGAGAGCGGAGGGACGGAGGGAGAGAGGGAAACGGAAGAGGACGACAAGAAGGACGACAACACGAGCAGCTCAGGTAAAGCCCAAGATAAAGAGAGTGGAAATGTGGAGGCCAGAGTAGACTGAAAAGTACTTGATTTGTAAACTTCATTTTTGAATGGGATGTTATTAAAAAAAATATTGTTTAAAGAGCCTATAGTTATTTTTATTTATTTTTTATTTTTTTGTGCCGTCAGGAAATTTAAAAAATTAATCTAATTATTTACAGGATATTTAATTAACTAATCAAATTAATCGCATTTTAATCTCCAGAGAGAGAGGCAACCCACTTTGCGATTGAGTTTGTCAGTTTTTCTGTGGTCATTTTTCTCATTCGTTTCCCAAATTCTGCGAGCGTGGTTTGGTGGTTTGTTGAAGTGCGCTCACGCTCGCTCTATCACCGGCAACAATGGAACTTATCTGGACGTTTTTGTCGTTCAAATGATCCGTCAGGCTGGAGCAGCTTTGGTGATCAGAAAATTCTTTTTGACAAAAGCTTCAAATGACGCCGTGATTGTTGATAGTCCCATCTCCGTTCTTTTTATAAATAATCTTGCTGTTCAAAGGCCTCATTTGCTCGCTGCACACCAAATTTAAAATGCTCGTGCATTGAATTGCCACTCATAAGTAACTGCGTGGACTGCTGCCCCCGCGACCCAGAAAATGGAAAAGCGGAAGAAGATTAATTAATTAATTGCATACATTTTTATAACGCGTTAATTTGCAGTGTAATTAATTTAAATAACGCGTTAAACTGACAGCCCTAGTTTTTATATATGTTATAATGTTGTTTCCTCATCACAGACAGGCCTGGAGGTGTGTTTTGTTTCATTCACATGTCTTCTCAAATCTGGATTTGCCCATCTCTACTGAACCAAAAAACCACTTCATGTCATCACAAGGTGGAAAAGAGCATTTTGTGCTTTGGATATGTAGACAGGCTAATAAAGGATTACTCAAACGTGTGAATGAAACAAAATACAACTCCAGGTCTGTTTTTGAGGAGGTAAGTTTTATAACATAATTTCAAGCTTAAGTCAATTTTGCCTGCACGTTTGCACGTTTCAGACATCAAAATAATTTTCAATCTGAAGGTACATGACTGCAAAGATAGAGGTGTACACTCGCCTGAGCTTTGATTTTGACAAATGACTCATGGACCGATCAGGGCTTGTCAAAAAAATAAATAAAAATAAGTAGATTTATTGCCCAGCCCTTGTCAAACAATTGAATGTGCAAACAAATGTGTTTTTAAAATACATTTATAAGCGTCCTTTGGCATATGTCTACAGTCCAGATAACGATGATTAGAATGGTCATTATTATTAAAATGGTCCATTATTGTTACTCCGCTCAGTCCTCACAATTCTTTTGTAATCTTGTGTTTTGTTCAGAGGGAAACTCTCGGTGTCAGACCCCGGTGAAGCTAAAGCTGTGTGAGCCTGAGTCTGTGGAGTGGAGCGGAGCTGAAGCGTCTCTGTTCAGAGTCCTCATCGGGACGTATTACGACAACTACTGCGCCATCGCCCGCCTCATCGGGACCAAGACCTGCCGACAGGTCAGAGTAGCACAAGCGTTATTCTCACATGATGAATGTCATGAAAACTCCTATATCGACAGATTTCCGAAAGGGTAATCTTTGGGTATCTGCCTGTATTGTGAGGATTTCTTCTGTTTCTTCATTCGCGCTTGTTTCATAATCATCCTGTCCAATCCTGTCCAAGCACTCAAAAATGCGCTGTTTGCATTTTGCCAGTTTTGTTATGTCATAAATAAAAATCTGGACTTTTCCTGCACAGTTTTTAAGCAGATTCATGTTAAATTTTATTCCCCACAAACACATGGCTCCATTAAGATAAGACTATTGATCTCACATAGGAGAAATTCACTGGTCACATTAGCTCCAAGCAGTTTAGTGCAAAGAAAGTTAGAACAGAAAGTGCATGCAGACAAATGGTAATAATAATAAAATAAGTAAATAAGAGAGTATAGAAAAATATTGCACGTTTGGACTATACAGTGGAGTTATACAGTCTGATGGCGGTAGGGATGAAGGATCTGCGGTAGCGCTTCTTCTTGCACTGAGGGTGCCTCAGGCTGCTGAAGGAGCTGCACAGCTCCTCTATAGTCCGGTGCAGAGGGTGAGAGGTGTCGTCCATGATGGACGTAAGTTTGGCCAGCACCCTCCTCTCAGCCACCTCCTCTACAGAGTCCAGAGGACAGCCCAGGACAGAGCTGGCCCTCCTGACCAGCTTGTTAAGTCTCTTCCTGTCCCGCTCTGTGCTGCTCGGGGCCCAGCAGACGACAGCGTAGAGGAGAGCAGAGGCCACCACAGAGTCATACAAAGTCTTGAGCAGAGGCCTGCACACTCCAAAGGACCTCAGTCAGGAGGTGGAGGCGACTCTGGCCCTTCTTGTACAGGGCGTCGGTGTTGTGGGACCAGTCCAGTTTACTGTTGAGGTGAACACCCAGGTACCCAGTCTCTATGTCCTGCCCCTGGATGTTCACCGGTGAGTGAGGTGGAGGTCTCCTCCTGAAGTCGATCACCATCTCCTTTGTCTTACTGGTGTTGAGGCTCAGGTGGTTGCGCCCACACCAGTCCACAAAGTCTCTGATAATGGAAAAAAAACTAGCATATGCTAAAAAAAACATTAGCATAGCTCTCGCGTGGCTTAAGGGCTTCATTTGTTGATTTCCCTTTCCTCACACCAGAGGCAGGTGGTGTAGTTTATAAAAGTATATTTTCCAAATGCAGGCATTAGGAACATATGAAATACTTAATCTAAAGGTGACCAAAATATGTTTAAAAGGGACTTAAAGCCACAAGAATGCATCTTTAAAGCATCTTAAACTGTTCATCTCTTTCATTTATATCTGTACTTTTTTTTTTTGACATTCAGGTTTACGAGTTCAGGGTGAAGGAGTCGAGTATTATCGCTCGAGCTCCGACTGAAGACGAAGACACGCCCCCAAGAAAAAAGAAGAGGAAGCACAGACTCTGGGCCACACACTGCAGGAAGATCCAGCTCAAGAAAGGTCTGATAATGAGATTTTTAAAACATGAAACATTAACGAAGTGTCACACTGGTTACAGTTACATGGCCAATAAAATCAGATAGAATAGACTAGAATAATCAGATAACCCTATAAGTAGGCTTCACAATATGAGGGGAAAAAAGGTGATATTCAGTAATTATATTTTGTATTGTGATAATGATATTAAGATATTTTAAACAATAACTTCAGTTTAAAGCTCCTATATTATGCAGAGTTGGATATTGTGAACTTTTAACTGTTAGAACTTTGTTTTTTGTGTTTTGTTTCATTCACACACAAATAACCCCTTATTATGTCTTCATTTCCAAAGCTCAAAGTGCTCTGTCCCACCTTGTGATGTCATGAAGTGGTAGTTTTCAAGTTACCAGCTACATTTCACCTTTAGTTCAGTAGATATTGGCAATTTCAGGAATAAAATTATCCAAATGATTCTGGTGAAGGAGTATGGACTTGAAAAACACAGTGGCGCGCTTCCTGTATGACATCACAAGGTGGAACAGAGTGTTTTCTGTTTGAGAGAAGACCTCACTAAATATGTAGGGTTTGTGTGTTAAACATGTGACTGAAACAAAACACAACTCCAGGTCCGTTTTGAGGAAAAAAACAACATAGATGAGGAAAATAGTGCAATTTAAGCCCTTAAAAAAATGATATACTGTATATATATATATATAATATATATATATATATGTGTGTGTGTGTGTATGTATATATGTATATGTGTATATATATATATATATATATATTATATATTATATATGGGCTGTCAAACGATAAATTTTCTTGATCGCAACTAATCTCAGAAATTTCATAGTTAATCGCGATTAATCGTGATTTATTTTGCATGTTTAAAATTTATATCTTGCAGTAAGACCGTTCGAATCTAAAGTTAAATGCAAAGTATTTCTCACCATTTTTTTTTATTTCAAAAAAGTGCAGAGAAAGGAAAAAGTAACAATGAACCAGTAATAGTGCTTTCTTTGAGAAATTGTAAATAAATGATTGAAGCCCGCTCGAGCTGCCTACGGATGCGTAGAAGGAACAAAATACTAGCAAACTCAAAATAGCGCGTTTAACCAACAATGAGTTTAATTAATACAACCAAATGAGCTGCATATGGATGGTAGAATTGCGGAAAATGCTGGCAAACTCTGATCGCGATTAAAAAAATTGTTTGCGATTAAAACTCTATCGCGATTAATCGCAATTAACGCGTTAATATTACCAGCCCTAGTGTGTGTGTGTGTGTGTGTGTGTGTGTGTGTATATATATATATATATATATATATATATATATATATATATATATATATATTAATTTTTTTTTTGCCACATTAGTTTTGCAAAATTGTCGTACAAACCTGCAGATTTTGGTGAGTTTGAACATTGCCACTGACTGCCTCTATTCTTGTATTGTTTTGTCCTCAGATGGATCGTCCAATCACGTGTACAACTACCAGCCATGTGACCACCCTCGGCAACCGTGTGACTCCTCCTGCCCCTGCGTCACCGCCCAAAACTTCTGTGAAAAGTTCTGTCAATGCAGCTCCGAGTGTGAGTTTGAACAGATTTAATATTGTCCAGAAATGAAGAGGAAAAGCTAGAAAATTATCACATTATACCGTGTCAATTAAATATCACCGGTTTGATTAAAATGGGCGTGTTTCATATTAACTTTGTACAAGAAGTGTTTTTTAGTTTCACAGCCATTATTTAGCCTTAATTTTTTATTGAACGGCATCGAAACAATTTGAAATATATCGTATTGAATTGGATCGAATCATAAGATCACTGCATCGATATGTATCATATCGGTAACTTCTGAATGATACCGAACCCTAGTGTCAATGTTTAGTTTTGGACAAAGTGATAATGCGTTGGATTTATATCACAGATTTCAAGACCCCCAGTGTGTTTTATATCACATTATTCATTCACTCCATACTCTGTTGTGGTAAATTAGAGTACACAGAATGGCAGCCTCGCTCCTGTCAGTCAGTTGTGGGGCAGACTGACAGGAGCGAGGCTGCCATTCTGTGGCATCAGCCTCTCCAGGCTCTTCTCGGCCTGTCACAGCAACACATTTTGAAGTGTAATACAGAACAATGCTGAAGTTAATAAACACGATAAACGATAAAACTAAAACTAATTTATGCCACTGACACAAGAGAAGGTTTAAACCACAAAAACTGTTCTAAATCTACAATATTGTTAAAAACCATGAGCTGCAATAGATGAATAGCAAATGAAACACTTTGGTAGTTAATTTGCATCTGTAATGAGTCATGGGATTTATTTATTTAACCTTTTACGGCTTAAATCTTATACAGTGAACCCTCGCTCTATCGCAGTTCACTGTTCGCGCCCTCGCTGTTTCGCTGATTTTTTTTTTTTTTTTATAGTGTAAGATTTTTTTTTATAGTGTAACATTGTGTTCTGCGTCCTGATTGGCTAAGAGACTAGACCGGGACTAAACCAGGTCTAGACCAGAACTAAACCAGGATTAAATCACTCCGTGCGGCTCTTGCATTCGTTTGTGCGTGTTCCGTTTGTGGCTCGGGTTGAGAGCACGCGGTCCGCGCGCCGCGGTTCTATCTCGCAGCCCCGGTGTACGCGCGACACGTGCTGCTCTGTCACGGATTTGTCCACGATGAACCCCTCATCGTGGACAAATCCGTGACAGAGCAGCACGTGTCGCGCACTTCTCCAAGGGGTTGGTGAGCGTCGCGTCCGCGCGTCCGGCGGGGCTCCCGGAGCCATGTCTCCCCCCATGCGTCACTATTAATACATTTTGTTGAAAATCTATGAAAATCTATGAAAGTGTCTGTGTTTAAACTAGAGACAAATGTGAGAAAATGTTAATACCAGTCTGAGAAAAGTGTATAATGTGTGTGGTGAGGCATTTACAGCCTTAAAACATGTAGAATAATTGTAAAATATAAAATTGTCCTACTTCGCGTATTTCTCTTATTGCGGGTTATTTCTGGAACCTAACCCCCGCGATAAACGAGGGATTACTGTATAGACAAAAAATAAACAAGAATTTCCCAGTAGTTCAAAGAAAATGTGCACATGATGAATATTAAACCCAAAAATATTGTACCATCTGTCATGTATTGAACAATAAGTTGATATAGCAATCAGGATTGATTGATATCAGGATTGATTGCAGGATTGATATCAGCTTCCAGTTCAGCCGATATCCTGTTACATATAAACTGAGGTAATAAGACTATTTACTGGTCATAGTCAGGCCAGAAAGTCTCATAATGTTTGAACTTTTATTTGCACAAAGTTGGTTATTTGAGAAATAAACAGCTACAGGACACTTTTGGATCAGGTTTGTCTCATCTGATTTTTGTTTAAAGGAAATAAATGCAGTTTTCAGTCTCTGCACTGGTTCTCGGTTGATAATTATAAATAGAGTTAAATACAATTAAAAACTACAGCACGCAGTTAAAGCGGGACAGCGCGTCTTTGGTCTGGTGTGGTGGAGGGAACAGGCCCATCTGAATAGGTGTGTTTTGAGTTTGGATTTGAAATATGGGAGTGAGTCGGTGTTGTGCAGGTCAGGGGATCGGCTATAGTATCGGAATCGGTATCAGAGTCAAGTCATTGTATCCCTAATTACCATGACTTTCACACGAGGCGTTGTGGGTGAAGTGTGATTAAAGGAGAAGTAAAAATTTTTACAATCTGAGCCTTATTTCAGTAATAAAACAAGTTGTTTTACTCACCCGTAGCACTTTGGTGTCATATGGAGCACTTCCGGAGATGTTTTAGATTTGCATTAGCCTAGTGCGAGTTCTAGCCGTAGCTCGGGACATATAATATATTCCCCGAGCATGTTATATATGCCCCGAGCGGTCTCCAAATAACACAAACTTTAGCACTTTTCAAATCATAGAAGCTCGATGTCTTGGTCTACGACTTTGTTTGAGTCAAAAGTGGCCTGTAATCTGAGATTTTGCCATAGTTTACAGCTTTGTGTTTCATGTTTGGGTCCCGGGAGATGAGAGCAAAATAAACTGACTCCGCACATCCGCATTGGCGTCCTCATCTACTCGAAACTATGGCTAAATCTCGGATTACAGGCCACTTTTGACCAAACGAAATCGTAGACTAAGACATTGAGCTTCTATGATTTGAAAAGTGCTAAAGTTTGTGTTATTTGGAGACCGCTCGGGGAATATATTATATGCCCCGAGCTACGGCTAGAACTCACGCTAGGCTAACGCAAATCAGATTGTAAAAAAAACGTTACTTCTCCTTTAAACCTTATAATATGAGACACATTTTTTGGCTTGTGTTTTTTCTCAGGTCAGAACCGGTTCCCGGGCTGCCGCTGTAAGGCTCAGTGTAACACAAAACAGTGTCCGTGTTACTTGGCCGTCAGGGAGTGTGACCCCGACCTCTGCCTCACCTGTGGAGCCGCCGAGCACTGGGACAGCAAGAACGTTTCCTGCAAGAACTGCTCCATCCAGAGGGGGGCCAAGAAGGTACTATTACTACTACTACTACTACTACTACTACTACTACTACTACTACTACTACTACTACTACTACTACTACTACTACTACTATTACTATTACTATTACTACTACAACAACAACTATACTGCAAGAACTGCTCCATCCAGAGGGGGGACAAGAAGGTACTACTACTACTACTACTACTACTACTGCTAATACTACTACTACTATTACTACAACAACTATACTGCAAGAACTGCTCCATCCAGAGGGGGGCCAAGAAGGTACGACGAATACTCCTACTACTACGAATAATACTACTACTACTACTGCAAGAACTGCTCCATCCAGTGGGGGGCCAAGAATGTACTACTACTACTACTATTACTACTACTACTATTACTACTATTACTACTACTACTACTACTACTTACTACTTACTACTTACTACTTACTACTTACTACTTACTACTTACCACTACCACCACCACCACCACTACCACCACTACCACTACCACTACTACTACTACTACTACTACTACTACCACCTCCAGCTTAGGGCCTGACTAAGCTTAAATAACAAAACAAATTATGGGGATGGTCCCCGGGTCAAATATAGAAACAACTCCTCCTGTGCGAGATCAATAAAGGTCAATCTTCTAATCCTTGACCACTGTAAGGTGCTTTGTGCTACAATTTTGTATGAAAAGCGCTTTATAAATATTGTTTGATTGATACGACTACTACAATTACTGATACTACTACAAATACTACTACAACTATACTGCAAGAACTGCTCCATACAGACGGAGATCGAGTGTACTACTAATTCTAAGCCGTACTACTAGAATCCTGGCCTTTGTGGAGTTTGCATGTTCTACCTGTGTCTGGCTGGGTTTCCTCTAAGCTTCCTCCAGTGTCTCCTGACTCGGGTTTATGTGTAGCTCTGAACTCTTTTTACTCTCTGAGTTTTACACATGAATCTGGGATAGACCGGTCATGTTTGTTACCGGCTTCCCCCAAAATATGCTAAAAAAAAAAAAAAAGGTACTACATAACCAGAAATTTAACCTTGTGAATAATGGCAGTTAAATAAAGTTTAACAATGTAAAATCAGAGATAAGTGTTCTGTTTTTCTCATGTGTGGTTTTAGTTCTAATAGATTCGTTCTGTTTCAGCACCTGCTCCTGGCTCCCTCGGACGTGGCCGGGTGGGGCATCTTCATAAAAGAACCGGTCCAGAAAAATGAGTTTATTTCAGAGTACTGTGGAGAGGTGAGGAGCCGCGAGCAAAGGGTTTAGAGATTCAAATATTTACTGAAGATTACATAAACTTTCTCTTTTTTTTCCCAGATAATTTCTCAAGACGAAGCCGATCGCAGGGGAAAGGTCTATGACAAATACATGTGCAGCTTTCTCTTCAACCTCAACAATGGTAATAACTAAGGAAATGTATATAATGAGATGTATACATCATTAATATCTATACTATCATTTTGCCGACAATTTTTGGGTAAATTCTCTTTTAGATTTTGTTGTTGACGCCACGAGGAAAGGCAACAAGATCCGCTTTGCAAATCATTCTGTGAACCCAAACTGCTATGCAAAAGGTAACGGTGTTTTTAGAATCAGAAAACTTTTCCCTTCTTTAAAGGCAAATTAACTGCAGCCGGTCCTGACCCAACACAAACATTATAGGTCCAAGTGCACGTAGCCCAAGTGCGCACCATAACTGTTCACACATGTTCAAGGGCCATAAACACATAAATAAATAATTCTTAGAAAGAGGCAGAGTTCAAGAAGAAGGAATTTGATGAATTTTGTATTTTAAATTATTATGTTGTGTTTTGTTGTGTGTGCAGTGATGATGGTGAACGGAGACCATAGAATAGGAATCTTCGCCAAAAGAGCGATTCAGACCGGAGAGGAGCTGTTCTTCGACTACAGGTATGAGCTAAATACATTTCATAAACATTTTATACAAATCAAAACTTGATTAGGTTAACACGTTTTAAATTTTCTTGTCTTTATGGTTATGTCATTGCAAGTTACAGCCCCCAGTTACAGGTCATAGAGAAGTGACCCCCACCTCGGGTATTCTGTGCAAAAGAAAAATAAGCAAGTACACTGGTCTACAAATTTATGAACTTGATCTGCTTCCGAGATAAAAGTGGCTAAATCTCATTTATATTGATAAGATGAACTGAAAATAAATTGATAACTTTGCTGGTTAGCTAATGTATTCAAGATATTTAATGATATTGTTTTACATCAAAATCGCATCTGTTTATACAATAGATTTAGGCATTTTTGCTTAAAAATATTTATATTTTGAAAATATAAGAAATAAACAAGAAATATCTTAAGACATCAGGTGCACAGAATTTCGAGGCATCTCTCTTATGTGAAATCAAAAAATATTTTATGTTAAAACTGTAGACATATTAAAATGAATGTATTGGAATGTGCAGACAGGCTTTCAGATTGAACTGGTTGCTTGTAGACACTTTGTACCTTCTGATAAACTACCGTTTTTGCCTTATTTTGCACAAATTTCCTATTTTGACCCAATACTATATCTTGGGAACTATAGCCAATCAGCACTTCTGACTTACATTTTCTTTATTAGTGACCTAAGCAAAGAAAAACTTCACTACTTTTGTTCTGGAAGCATTTTGCTTGTAGAACAGTGGAATAAGTCTCTCTTGGAATCAGATGATAAGAGTGGAAAAACTCTAAGCTCGTAATGTTCACACCAGAATATACAACTTCTTTTTTTCTCAAATCTCAAATAAGTAGTCGTTTAATTCTTTTATTCTTTGTTGATTTTGCAGAAACTCCATTACATTTATACTTGCTCATATTTGTTCTCTTGTTGTTGTTTTTTAGGTACAGCCAGGCCGATGCTCTGAAGTACGTTGGTATTGAGCGTGAAATGGAAATCGCCTGAAAATCTACCTCTGACTCTTGGGCCTTACTCACCACAAACTCAGATCAGGAAAATACTGCCACCGTTTGTACTTTTTTAAATATGGGATTATTTCACGACTCAAATGGACTTTAAACATGTTTTTTACTCCAAAACAGTAAAGAGACCAAACCAAGTCTTACTGTTGTTTCCGTTCAAACTTCAGGGACCAACCTCCTCCACCAGCTGTTTTTCACACAATCAACTTTATAATAATCATTTTATTAAATTGCTGCGTATTCAATTTCAGTATCAGAAGAAAATTTAGGATAATTCTGGGATTTTCAGAGCAAAGTCACAACACGTCATCAAATTACCAGCAAAACATTTGATGCCTTGAGAAATTATAATGCTTTATTTTGAAATTTTGAAATGTAAAAAAAAAAATTATGGTGCAAATTTCTGGAAACAAAATGTCTAACTTTTTGTTAATATTATCTATTTTAATGGGAAAAGGTCACAGCCTTAAAACATGTTTTTTCTTTGTTGGTTTTGTTTGAAATTTTACAATAAATGAATATACAAACTGTACCTCTGTTTGAACACATGTCTTCTTGGGACAAACTTTTTACTAGATATTTGTCATGTTTCCATTTTCTTTGGCTATTGAGTTTTTCCATAAAACAAATATATCGACAGAACAATGCAATATAGAATACCACAAAACAAAATGAAACAACTGAAGAATGAGAGGATTCACATCTACTTATGTAATTAGACATTTGTAGAGTTAAAAATCTAAACGATTGTCATGTAGAACAAAAATTACACAGCAACTCCTATCTATTTTAAATTTTGAGATAGACTAGTTTGTGGCTGCACTATGATAAAAAATAAAATAAATTTTAAAAGTAAATTTATAATAAGTAAATTAATAAATAATACACAAAAAACTAAAATAATTAGAAAAATAATACATAAAAAATAAAAATGTATAAATAATAAAATAAATAAAAATATACATAAAATACATAATACATAAAAATAATAAATACAAATAAATAATACATAAAAAGTAATAATAAATCAAAATAAATAAATGGGAAATTAAAAAGGAGTCTAAAAACTTTTTGAGACGACTGTAGAGCCGACCAAAAAAATGTTTTAGGTTAACTTGACATGGATTTAACACTATTACAGTCCATTACAGAGGACATGTTTGGACATTATGAATAAAAATAAAATTAACAAAATGCAAATGCTATGGTGTTCATTTACCTCCAAATAGGAAATTCAAATAATAATAATTTAGATACACTTTTTTTTCTTCGGGTCCCAGGAGGATATACAAATAAAAGTATAAAAGTCGGAACCATTATTTCACGCCTGCGTTCTACCCATGTCCCTTTCAGTGACGGACTGTGAGGCTATTTGAGAGAGCGGCTCATTTTTAAGCTCTTCATTCGCTGCTCCAAACTCGGTAAAATGAGAAACATGTTAAACTTCATCTCTAACGCACTCTGTCGGATCACGGGCCGGAATGTGGTGAGTGACCGGGTTTGGTGTCTGCTTTACGGACCTTTTAATTAACCTGGTTTACTGCTAACATGCTAAATGCTAACACTGTTTACTGACCTTGTGATGCTGCTCTGTGCCTGATGTGACTTTTGATTTATTTGATTTATTTTGCACGTTATGTTATGTTTCAACTGTATTGTGGTTTCACTAACATACATGGACTAAAAGGTGGAAATACTGAACTAAATACTCTTTAAATTTGTGTTCACATTAAGCTTTAAACTTGAAGCAAATGTTTTCTTAAAGCTGCACTGTGTAACTTTTTGGTTGGCGGTCTGTCACCTGCTTGTTTCTATGGATATGCCATTTCTAAGCCTGGAATGTTCCACAGTATGATATTAAACAGCTCTACCTTATATTTATTCAATTACAGGTGGTTTTATAGCTCAAAAATACCCAGAAAAACAGGCATTATGACTGTGAGCAGGGTTGCCTCTCCACAGATCTGACCTATAACTTGGTCTAGTTTGGTTTCCATGAAAATAGAAGGGTTTAATACCGTACTGTGAAACATTCCAATCAAAGAAATAACATCTCCATGCAGAAAAGCATTTGACGGACCCTCCACCAGGAAAGTTACAGGTTGCACCTTTAAGTCTCCCTACTCTACGTTTTTCGGTTCTTGATCACACACTGGGGCAAAGATAACACCACTGGGGTTCTTTGGCAGTTTCACACTCAGTTTCAGCTTTCAGAGGTGTAGCATTAATTCTTCACATTCTTGAAATTGCTGAGATATTGTTCTGAACACAATGGACTTCTCAGAAGGAAAACTCAATCAAGATTTGTTCCTAAACGCACAAAATCTCGTCTGTTTCCTTCCTTACTCAACCATAAACCCTGTATTTCGAGAGATTAAAACATTTTCTGTAAGGATGACACTATAAAATGTAATGTTATTAAACAGAAACATCACAGTTGGCTATTCTTTGCTAATATTGTGAACATAAATAGAGGTGATTGTTCATTAACCAAATAAACTTAACTTTCGTATCTATGACAACAAGCTTCTCAATTCAACTAATCATTAAACTAAGTGCATGGTATGATATAGCAAGTATTTTCTATTGATCGTAGGGATTTTGTTGGTCTTCCATATTTGAAAAACAAGTTGAAACTGATGGATGCAACATATACTATTTGCTTAGTTCATACATTATGGAAAAATTATAACTTTACTGTTAAAAAAAATATCTCCCAAATACTAGTGTGATCATAGTTTTGAAAGGGCAATACTGGTTTATCGACACTGGGTCACTGTTGGAGCATGAGACGCTGAACTGTGAATGCTGCTCCTCCATTAACCGTGTGTTTTGTGGCTCCTGCTTTGCTCCTTTAACTCAGAATCCTAACGTTTGTCTGGCCTCTCTCCCGCTGCCCTGTCTGCACCGAACCACAGGGAGCACAGACCGTCTCCGAGGTAAGTCTCCTTCTCTACTCCCCTCCTCTCCTCCTCCTCTCCTCCTCCTCCTCCTCCTCCTCCCCCGCTCCTCTTATCCTCTCCTCTGTGCTTTGATCCTGTTCCCAGATTAACCATAGCTGTGCTTAGCCTCAGGTTCTGTTAAACAGGCAAAATTACAGGTATCCCCCCCCTCTCTGACAGATGTTAAAGGTACAGTATGCAACTTTCTGGCGGTGGTACAACACCTGCATGATTCCATGGAAATGGAAAGTCAGAACCATACTTTGGATCATTGTGTTTTATGCTATACTGGGGAAGATCATTGCAAAAGAAACAAGCAGGAGGCTTTCCTCCAGATCAAACAAGAGGCCACTCAGAGAAAGAACTTGATGTTTTTAGTGCAATAAAAGCAGCCAAAACAAAATGTTCTGTTCCTGAAGATTCAACTTTTCTGTTTGCTTTTGAGTGTAAAGTTCACTTGTCTAGGTTGTTCCTGATACATTATGCATGTAGTAAGAAGTCTGCATTTAACTGTGTCACAAAGTGAGTAAAAAGGAAAGTTATAAAGTTCTAGACAATAATTCTGTTATTGTATACTCCAGCAAATGGGGTGGCCTCGTCTGGCAATATTGTTTTGGAACAAAAAATGTTGTTATTCTAAATGCTTATTCTAATTTAAAGGAAAAGTAACGTTATTTTACAATCTGAGCCTTCTTTCGGTAATAAAACAAGTCGTTTGACTCACCCATAGCAGGTTGGTGTCATTTGGAGCTGTTTGGTAAAAGTTATGTTGTAGCGTATCCGTTAGCGTGAGTACTCGGGGCATTACTTTGCGGTCTCCAAATAACACAAACTTTAGCACTTTTCAAATCATAGAAGCCCGATGTCTTAATCTACGATTTCGTTTGAAGCAAAAGTGGCCTGTAATCCGAGATTTAGCCATAGTTTTGAGTAGATGAGGACGCCAGTGCGCATGCGCGGACTGTGCTCTCAGCTCCCGGGACCCAAACATGAAACGCAAAGCTGAAAACTATGGATAAATCTCGGATTACAGGCCACTTTTGCTTCAAACGAAATCGTAGATTAAGACATCGGGCTTCTATGATTTGAAAAGTGCTAAAGTTTGTGTTATTTGGAGACCGCAAAGTAATGCCCCGAGTACTCACGCTAACGGATATGCTACAACATAACTTTTACCAAACAGCTCCAAATGACACCAACGTGCTATGGGTGAGTCAAACGACTTGTTTTATTACCGAAAGAAGGCTCAGATTGTAAAATAACGTTACTTTTCCTTTAAAATATCACCTGTTTGACAAAACAATGAACATTTTACTTTGAAATATTTTATCATTGAAATCAACATTTGTCAGTCACAAGTTTTAAAAGTTGTCACTTACAAATCAGCATTAGTTTCTGGTTGTGCCCATAGACACATTTTCGTTCTGTTTATCTGTTGTTTGTTGTCATGGCGGCGGGCAAAACACTGCATTCTGTGTTCCTCAGCTCCTTATCGACCTATCAGAGTTCGTGCGCATGACGTCAGGAGATGCACAGATCCACAGACTTCCTCCTGAACCTCCTCCTGGATCAGATAGAGCTGCAGAGTTAGAGTCAGAGCCCATAGAAAACGCTGTAAGGACCAGGCTGTGGTTTTACGAGTTTGAATGAAAACTAAAGGGGCAATGCGGGACTTTGGTGATGGTCTGTTTATGAAGATGGACTATAGAAAATAAAAAAAACATAGCCTTCAAAGGAACTGTATGTAGTCTGCACTCTTATAATTTTAAATGAGAGACTGAAGTGAAGACTGGAATTGACCTCATTCTGCTTTCTGATAACCAACTTGAGAACCATATTATAACATAAATGGAACATCAGAGTGTTTTTGTAATTGAAAATAGATCAGCAGAGACAGATGGGTCATCTTTGTGGAATTTAAAATAAAAATCTTGCAGTTCCTTTTTAATTTTGATGACATATTTTTGATTAAATTAAATAAAATTGGTCTTTAGAAAGTGGTTTTAAAATGACATCACAAAACTGGTCCATCTAAACAGACTGTAAACTGATCTTTTCACATTTGGGGGTCTAACGTTTTAACATTATGAACATTTTCTTGCATCAGCTTTTTTTTTTGCTTGGTCTCAAACTAACACTACATATGTTTCACTTTGCTGTTTTACATGAGTTTAATAAATTGTAATAAATTATATGATGGAGGGTCTAAAGTGGTACCAAGCACAGATTTGAAAATGCAATGTCTCAATATTTTCCATCATTGTCTAACCACTAATACTTTGTTAATGTTTTAATATGTAAATTGTGCATCTTTACTTTATTCACTCGTATCTCTTGTGTGTTCAGGCCTCTCAGGTGGTTGCTTCTCGGTCGTGTACAGGTTTTACTCCTCAAGTCACATTCAGCATCAAAGTAAGTGGCTGGATTTTGTACGCATGTGCATTTGCTTAGTATTTATTGACCTTTTTATTTGGAATCTAATTATAACTCTTCATCAATGTTTAAAACACTACAAATTGGCCTAAACTTTGCTTCACTACAAATACAAAAAAAGAAATCAATTTCTATATCTACAGCAGGGGGTTTACCTTTATAGAAATGGACTATTATAGGCCACATCTATAGCTCAGTCACACGGGAGGAGCTCGGAGTAGAGCTGCTGCTTCTGCATGTTGAGAGGAGCAGCTGAGGTGGCTCGGGCATCTGTTCCGGATGCTTCCTGGACGCCTCCCTCAGGAGGGACTGGAGGGACTACTACTGGAGGAAGTGTCCGGGGTGAAGGAAGTCCGGGAGTCCCTGTTTAGACTGTTGCCCCCACGACCCGGCCCTGGATAAGCAGAAGAAAATGGATGGATGGACTAAGATAGGCTACTTCCCAAATTTGTTTTCATATACACTTTCTGTAATGATAGAAACTAAATATTAATGCTGCATTGCGTTCTGGAAGTGTATCACCGTTTTGTCTCTTTGTCTTGTCTCTATTTTGTTTGATCAGATATTTATCGTTCATATTCAAAGCCATTCATTCAAAGCAGTTTTTTATTTTTTTTAAATAAAGTTTGGACATGCTGGTCATGCTAATGAGTTTCTGGTACTCGAAGACCCCCAAGAGTGACCCCAGGAAAGATTTTTATAAAACTATAATAATGACCCAATGGCCCTCTACAGTGAACTGCTTGATGGGGGCAGTTTCAGTCCTTATTACGCCTTATTACAGTATAAAGTCTGTCAGACCTGTGTTTTCTGCAGAACTGAGAGCCCTGAACTGCCTTCTTCTTAAAATGTAGTCTATTTGAATTCTTTTTTTAAACCGTTTTTGGCTTATCTATTCATGCAATCAACCATTTTTCAACATTTTCTAGAGCGATGAAGATAAAACTTGGATTGGACAAACTGGCGAGGAATTAATATATATTTTTTGTCTGTCCCCATCTCATTTAAACTCACTGTTGTGGTTATTCTCTCGTCTTCAGAACCCACCTTCACGGAGTCTTTGTTTTGTAGAAATGTGACGTGCACGGTTTGGAGGAGGGGCCCCCTGACTCTGCAGTCCTGACTCGGGACCAGGGTCTGGACCTGTACCGGTGCATGCAGACCATCAGACGCATGGAGCTGAAGGCTGATCAGCTCTACAAACAGAAGATCATCAGGGGGTTCTGTCACCTTTACGATGGACAGGTAACGATGCCTTTTTTATTAGGGGTTGGACATTAATGCTTTAATTACAGTTAATTAATTTGCTTGTCGTTAATTAATTCAAAATATTAACGTAAATCAAAGCACAAAAAAAAACACATTTTATTAACAGGTAGTGGTCACATACACATACCTGGTACAAATCTTGAGATCTGCTCCACTTTACACTGACACCCCTCTTTCACATAGTTGAATGGTGACAGCCCTAAACTGTAAATGCCTGCACGTGCTTGCGGCGCCAGACGAGCACACAGGCTGCAGTCAGTACTTTTGTTTCTGAATACGGGACGATTGGCGACCCTAAACACAACTATACATATATACAGTATATTAAGATTCAGTCTTTATTTGCTCTCACACACAATGACACACAGGAGAAATTTGACTTCTGCATTTGACCCATCCTTTTCAGGAGCAGTGAGCAGCCATCTTTCGGCGCTCAGGGGGCAGTTCCGCTAAAGGCGGAACTCTTTCATCCTTGATTTAATAAATGTTTAAATAGTTTATATGTTAATGGAAACCGTGATGCAGTCTATCCGAACAGCGCAGTAGTCTGACAATGCCGCGATGATGCATGATGAATTGAAATGTATCGCCACATGATGTTAATTAAATGGAGCCTCGAGGCAATTATTTTTTAGTTTAGCCTTTAGTTTAGTTTAGTTTAGCCTTTATTTGAAGGGACAATGTACAGAGACATTAAGTTCATAAAAACAGAGATGTTCTGCACCAGATTATAGCTAAATAGCTAATTTCCATCTGCAGTCCCTGATTTACATGATTAAAAATACAATGCAATGAATAAAAATACAATACAATAGAACAATAAAATACCAATACAATACAATAACACTCAAACAATCTCAGTAAAAACAAAAGTTCATAAACTCACTCTCTCCCAAAAACTCGTTCACACACAGACATAAGCACATCTCATTCACACACAGACATAAGCACATCTCATTCACACACAGACATAAGCACATCTCATTCACATTATTTACAGGAACATTTGTCTTAAGCAAGAATAAGAAGGTGCTGTATTGGACTTAAATAGTTCAGTGCTGGCAGGTCTGACTATTCCATAGCCATTTTTTAAGTTCTGTGGTGAATATTGCATAGTTTGTTTGTTGTTTCAGTTCCGTTGGGAGATTGTTCCACTCCTTTATTGAATTATATGAAAAAGCTGTTTGTGCAAATGAGGTTTTACATTTTGGTAGAACACAGTGGCCCCTAGAAGAAGCTCGTGTGACTCTAGATGTCACCTCTGACGTGTACTGAACAAAGTGCTTAAGTGGTGCAGGTGCAGTGTTATTTAAAATTCTGTGTACCAATCGGATTGCAGCAAATCGTTGTATATTACTGAAGCTGAGCAGTCTGTATTTCTGTAACACATGGCAGTGGTGATGTGATCGTGGTTTCCGGTCCAAGGTTTTTAAAGCTTGTTTGTGCAGCGACTCTAGAGGTCCCAGAATAGTTTTTCCTGCTTGAGACCAGCAGGTTATACAATAATAAAAACGGGACATAATCATAGCATTATAAAAAGTTTGAGATGCCTCCAGTGTTAGTGAATTTCTAATGCTTTTAAAAGTTTTGATGTTGTACTTAAGACTTTGGCACATTTGCTTTACATGTTTTTTAAAAGTGAGACCAGAATCTAAAATGACACCCAAGTATCGGTATTCAGTGACATTATTGATCGCTTCCCCATTGACAGTGACATTTGGTAAAATACATTTTTTATGTTTACTCACAAAATACATAGCTGCAGATTTTTTTACATTCAGGGTGAGACAGGATTCATTTAGCCACTTTGCAACTTTCTCCATAGCTGCTGTAAGTTTAGAGGCTACCTGTTCAACATCCTTCCCCCATGTATAAACCACCGTATCATCAGCGTACATCTGGATGTTTACATCCTCACACACAGATGGCAGGTCATTGATATATAAGGAGAAAAGAAGTGGGCCAATGTTTGAGCCTTGAGGCAGACCAATGTTTGAAGGGAGAGTGTCAGACGTGGTGTTATTAACTCGGACACACTGAAAACGATCTGATAGGTAAGATTTGATCCAGGCCAGAATATTTACAGACAGCTTATATTTTCTTAGTTTTGACAGTAGTATTGGGTGGCTAACTGTGTCAAATGCCTTTCGAAGATCTAAAAATATTGCTCCTACAGCTCCTCCATTGTCAAGATTTGATTTTATGGTTTCAATGAGCAGGCAACAGGCAGTTTCAGTTGAATGGTTTGCACGAAAGCCAAACTGCATAGGATGTAGCAGTTCTTCAGCTTCTAAATGATTGGTGAGTTGCTCGACCACAACTTTTTCCAGGGTCTTTGTTATGACGGGTAGAATACTGATTGGCCTATAGTTGTTGACGTCTTGTGCATCTCCTGCTTTATGAATCGGGGTAACAATGGCTGTTTTCAGTGTCCGAGGGAAAGTGTTTTCAGCTATTGACTGGTTTATGAGTCTTGTTATTGGGGCAGTTAAAGTATCTTTGTGTGTTTTTAAAAAGAGCGTATCTAGTCCGTGTATGTCCTTGGATCTTGAGCTTGATAAGGTAGAGAGTATTTTATTTACATTTGGTTCATTTGTACTCTCTAGAGTGAGCTCATTTTGAGCGTTTGTCAGAACTTGACTGGGCTGTGCTTGTTGAAATTTTTTATGAAGCGTTTGTACTGACTGGATGAAATTAAAATGAAATTAAAACAGTTACTAATTTCGAGACTTCCAGCAGCAGAAGTGCCATTTATGTTTAAGGTTATGGTTTCCTGCTTTGTTTGTCCTCTTCCAGTAATTGTATTTATACTTTTCCAAAGCTGTCTAGTGTTCCCTTTTGCAGCTTTAATTATATTCAGGTAAAAGTCGGCTTTAGCCTTCCGGAGCTGTGTTGTCACCTTATTTCTTAAGCTTTTGAAAATATTACGGTCAATGCTTAGGCCTGTTTTGATGGCTCTTTTTAGGGCTGAGTCCCTTTTTTTCATTAGGGTCCAGATTGTCCCATTGACCCACGGCACCTTTATCTTTGCATTTTGTCTGCGTGGTTGTGTTATAGTATATTTAGAGATTGTTTGTTTTATTGTCACTATAAGGTCATCACACGCCTGATCAGTGTTTACCCAGTTTACTATATTACTCCATGGCATATGGAGTAATATGCCATGGAGTAATATAGTACTCAAGTTACTCGAGTAATCGTTGCAGCTCTAGTTTCAGACAACATTCCAGGTGGCTAATTATATTTAATATAGCTGGGGACAGCTAAAATAAATATTATTTACAATGTACGATGTAATCATGTGGCGTGGCCATACCTGCTTGTCAAAGCCTGATCTCGTCAGATCTCAGAAGCTAAGCAAGGCAGGGCCTGGTTAGTACTTGGATGGGAAACCGCTGGGCATTCCAGGAGCCACAGGGGGGCACCAGTCGCGTTGTGTCCTTAGGCAAGACACTTCACCCACATTGCCTAGTATGAAAGTGGAGCATGCGTGAGTGTCGGTGGTGGTTGGAGGGGCCGATGGTGCAGATTGGCAGCGTTATTATCAATAGAAAACTCTGGCTCTTTCCCCCATCTGCAAGTATATCACATTTTAGAATCCGAAAAACAATAAGCGACATTTTGAAGACAGTAAAAATACAGGATTTTAATGTTTTTTTAAGCACAGAAAACTGCCGTTATTGAAGCTCAAGAATGCAAAGATTTAATGCATTACTGTGGAACTTTCCTGGGAAAAAACAATCACTAGCAAACATGCAGGTCATGATCGTCTCCTAGTGACTATCTAACACAATTTGGTTAGTTAAAGTGCACCTCTGTTTTTAATAGTACAGTGGTACCTCACCTTACGAAATTAATTCGTTCCAGTGGTTTCGTAACGTGCATTTTTCGTAAGTTGAGTAGCTATTTCAATGGAAAAGGCCTGATTCGTTCCGAGGCTCCGTTCTTTCCGTTCCAAGTTATTTATTTTTTTATTTTTTTATTTTTTTTTAATAGTGTAAAAAATTTTTTTATTGTGTTCTGCATCCTGATTGGCTAAGAGACTAGACCAGGACTAAAAGTGGAATAAACCAGGTCTAGACCAGAACTAAACCAGGTCTAAACCTGGACTGGACCTGGACTAAACCAGGACTGGACCAGGTCCAGACCCAGACCAGACCAGGATTAAATCACCCCGCGCGGCTCCTGCACTCACCCGCACGTGCTCGGCCCCGAGGGGGAGGCACGGCCCGGGCGCCGCGGCTCCATCCCCCACCTGCAGCCCCGGTGTACGCGCGGCCTCGCACTGTGTCGCGCATCTCTCCAGGGATAACTGGCTTGTGGCGGCCAAGAGTTCATAGCGACGTCGCTTTTTGATCCTTTGATGTCGGCTCTTCCTATCATTGTGAAGCAGAATTCACCAAGCGTTGGATTGTTCACTCACTAATAGGGAACGTGATTGGGGTTTAGACCATCGTGAGACAGGTTAGTTTTACCCAACTGATGATGTGTTGTTGCGATAGTAATCCTGTGTCTCCGCTCCCCTCGCGCGTTCGGCGCTATATTGAGCCGTGTCTCCCCCCACGCTTCACTATCAACACATTCCATTGAAAATCTATGAAAGTTCGAGTGCTCAAACGAGAGAGAAATGCGAGAAAAGCCCAACTCCAGGCTGAGAAAAGCGTAGAATGTGTGTGGTGAGGCATTTACAGCCCTAAAACATGTAGAACAATTGCAAAATACAAAGTTGTCCTACCTCGTGGACCTCTCCCACCGCGGGCCACCTCTGGAACCTAACCCCTTGTGTGTTGATAAAGTGTATTTACGTTTCGGGGCGTCCATCTGAGCGCGCATTATTTGAATTTTTGAGATTTCGCATTTCGTAACTTGAATTTTCTTTCGTATCTAGAGACCAAAATTTAACGTGAAGGCGTTTCGTAACTTGGAGAGTCTTTTGTAAGGTGAGGTACCACTGTATTTTTGTTGTTTTTTAGGAGGCGTGTGCAGCAGGGATTGAAGCGGCCATTGACAGAACAGATCATGTGATCACAGCGTACAGATCTCATGGTTTCACGTACACCAGAGGAGTCTCCGCCAAAGAGATCCTCGCCGAACTCACAGGTCAAATATAGATGTAAATGGGTACTTGACGTTTGGGGGGGTGACGCCTTTTTTCTGCCTTTTTTGTAGCAAAATCCAAACATTCAATTTCAACAACTGTAAATGAGACTACAACATTTTAACATGCTCTGAGTCTGTGGTGTGATCTCTCCTGTCACCCTGCTGGACATTCACTATAAATTTGCCATGTCAGAATATTCTAGTAAATGGCATTCAATAATTTAATCATTTTGGACAATTTTAAATAAGCCCGTAATGTAATAATAGGCCAATAATGTAATACTGACAAGGGGAAGAATGTCAATTTTCTCTCAGCATAATACTTTCATGTGGAAATGACAAAATTGTCCACTCTGCAGTGAAATGATTTTATATTTAATTCAACTTGCAGCCATAGAGTTGAATGGGATATTGTAATTTTAAAGGCAAAAATGTCTCCTCACAGAAATTAACAAGCAAAGAGTTAAAATGCAAGGCAAGTTTATTTGTACAGCACAGTTCATACACAAAGTAATTCAAACAAATCAAAACATAAAAGGAGAGAGAGAAATTAAATGTGAGAGAAGAGTGCAGAATGAAAACCTTTTCATCATATGCACAGCTACATAGAACTGTTTTGAGCCCAGTATTGCCTGAAGTTACATTATGATTTTCCCTTGAAGCGCTAGTTATCATTAGCTTTGCCATGATGGCTTCCACCCTTCCTCTCTTCTCTGATGTGTTTTTTTGGTGTCTGCTGCTCCTCCACAGTGACTTTTATGTGCATGTTTATTCCGCAGGTCGTAAAGGGGGCGTGGCCAAAGGTAAAGGCGGCTCTATGCACATGTATGCTCCATATTTCTATGGAGGGAACAGCATTGTGGGTGCTCAGGTGAGAAAATCTACAGGATATGGTACTGAAACATTGACAGCTGTTTATCTTGGCTCAAGTTTTGGATCTCCAGTCCTCCTTGCATATTTTAAACCTATTTTGTTTTGTATGTTGCAGGTTCCTTTGGGTGCTGGTGTGGCTCTGGCCTGTCAGTATCAGGGCAATAATCAGATCTGTGTGGCACTGTACGGAGACGGAGCAGCCAATCAGGTGAGCTTAAGGTCTACGGCAGAGGGCCCAAAGTGGGGCCTGCGGGCCAAACTTGACCCTCCTGGTGGTCACACTTGCTGAGATCCATAAGAAGCATCTGTTTTATTCTATTTTGCCCTGAAAATACAATCAGGAGATGAAGGGGAGCTACAAAAATAAGACTATTTAGTGACGGATTTGGCCATTAACCCACTAATGCGATAAAAACGGGTCAGCCCTGGTCCCTGGGAATCTAACCACAATTGACATGTAGAAGTTAATTTCCCATTTAGAATTGTGACACTGATAAAATAATTCAATCTATTACATTGCAGACTTTGGCTTAGTGACTCTTGTAGCTGCTTAAAGGCCCATAGTCATCCCATGTGACAGAGCGACCATTGCTGCTCCGTCATCCCCCCTACCAGCGTGTCTTTCTCTGGCCCGAGACCGCACCTTAGCAGGCAGAGTGCTCCCCCTGTTTTTGCGGAGACGAGCTCTGGCAGACTGTCTTACCGCAGGACCGCTTGCATGTCCTGTGGTCCTGGACCCCACAGACTGTTTCTCCATTTCCTGGACTCCATTTTCCCCACTAGTGCGTTCGAGGGTGCACAGGCAGTGCCTATGCCCTCACCCACACGCTCCTTACCTTCTGCTGTCTCCAGGCCGCTCTGTGGTTCAGGGGTCAAATCGGAGTTTTCTAAAGTTTATCAGTTGATAAACGATAGCCATATGGGGGTTATTTAAGCATTTTTTATTATGTTGGTTTACAGTTTGCATTATGTTTATGAGTACAGTTTTTGCCTATGTTAAACCTTAAAACCTTATATTACATTAGTTGGTTAGCCCAGGGGGAGGGGCTAAGGGCTATTTAAGGGGGAGCTCTGCTCATTCTGTTGTCTATTTTTTGCCTGGCTATGTGGGTGCTGGCTTGCTGTGTGAGTGCTGCTGTAAATACTTTTTCTTTTTTTGGACAGCTTCATTTCACTGTAAATATTGCACTTTGCACTTTGGGCTGTGGGGTGAATAAAAACTCTTAATAAAAACATTGTAGGAGCTCAGGTAAGAAAATCTACAAGATAAGGTACTGATGCTTAGACAGCTGTTTATCTTGGCTCTTGTATCTAAGTTTTGGATCTCCTGTCCTCTTTGCATATTTTAAACCTCAAAATGTCACAAAAAGTGACATTTTTGCGACTGAGCCAGAATTTTTCCCATTTCGTCGGTACAAACCCGTGACATCCTGATTATCCATAATGAGAATAGTGATTGAAAAACACTTTTCTTCTTGTTTCCTCTCCCTCAGGGTCAACTGTTTGAGGTCTACAACATGGCCGCCCTGTGGAAGCTGCCCTGTGTCTTCGTCTGTGAGAACAACGGATACGGGATGGGCACCGCAGTGGAGCGAGCAGCTGCCAACACAGACTACTACAAGAGAGGAGACTACATCCCCGGGCTCAGGGTGAGTCTGCAGGATAAGAAACGCTCATTGGTCTCTGGTCTCAGGCCCTGATTGCTTGGGCCTGGTCTTCGGTCTTTGGTCTCTGGTCTCGGGTCCCGACTGCCTGGGTCCTGTCCCTTGTGGTCGTCCCATTCAGACCTACATTATCTCGGGGCAGAGCCTCGGCAGCTGCAGGTGTGAGCCTCCACCCAGACCCTGACGCTCATGTATGATGCTGCACACAAACGTATCCTTTTTTAAAATATTTTTGGTCTTGACTCTATAGGTCACAAAATCATTCAGTCTTATAGCGCTGAAAACAGAAAAGCAGAAACCTTATTGATCTCACAGTGGACAGAATATATGCATGCAATTTAAAACCATGTACGAGAAAAGTTACACAGTGCACCTTTTATGTGCATGTGTGTTTATGCAGGTGGATGGGATGGATGTTCTGTGTGTCCGAGAGGCGACAAAGTTTGCTGCTGACCACTGTCGATCGGGGAAGGTTAGTTTATTTTTGGTTTCATTTTTATGATGAGATAAAATGGTTTAAATATAATGGCATGTTTTTATTTGTTTCAGGGTCCCATTTTGATGGAGCTGCAGACGTACCGTTACCATGGACACAGCATGAGTGACCCAGGAGTCAGGTCAGAGTCTCGCTACAAAAGTCTCAAATAGCTGAGTCATGAGCTCTGGCTGCATGGTGACAGTCCTTCAGCCTCACAGCAAGAACGTCCTGGATTTGACTCGAGGCGGTGTGAGGTCTTTTCTTTGTGGAGTTTGCATATTCTCTCTGTGCCTGAATAAGGTTCCTCTGGGTGCTCTGGTTTCTCCTACCACTAAAAACAATGGAATAGGCCCCTCTGAGCTTGCTTGGTTGCTAGGCCTAACCATTGGCTAGTCAAATGAGCTAAACCCAGTCATATATTTTTAACATTGTGACTTCTCTTCTGTGCAGTTATCGAACGCGAGAGGAGATCCAGGAGGTGAGGACTAAGAACGACCCGATCTCGATGCTCAAAGAACGAATGATCAAAAACAACATGGCATCTGCAGAGGAGCTTCAGGTTTGTCAACAGGCTACAATATCTGTCACTTATGTGGGAACAAAATCCTTTAAAACTGACTAAACTATCAAGTGCTTGCTCAAGAACACAGTGGGGATCGAACTGCCAACCTTTTGAACACGTTTCATGACCTTTTTTCAACACCTTCCGCTGCATAACAACTTCAAAATGGGGAAAAAAGGTCAGATTGTGCTCTTAAGGGCAGCAGGTCTGTAGAATTATTCACACCAAGTACCACCAAAGAAAATATTTGGTTTTCGGAATGCCACCAGATCTAAACAAGGTCTATAACAGGACTATTTCGTGTCTAATCTAGGGCTAAACCAAGTCTAAACGTGGACTACATCATTTCCACTGTAGTTCTGAATAGAAAATTATCCAAAGGAGGCCAGAAAAGTGGATAAAATGAGCTCAAAATGAGGCAAACCCACAAACTAAAAAGCTGTCAAAGTACCACCTGAAGAAACATGTACCACAGTTTGAGAAACACTGCTTTGGGACATTGTATAACAAAAAGTAGAAATGTTTGATTAAAGATTATAACTTTTTTCTTTATAAACCTGTTCTTTCACTGTAGGTTTACCCTCCAGGTTTTGTGTTTGTATCAATATTTCCAATGTTTTTAGGAAATCGACATTGAAATCAGAAAAGAGGTGGAGGAAGCCGCTCAGTTTGCAACATCAGATCCGGAGCCGTCGCTGGACGATCTGTGTAAATACATCTACCACAACTGCCCCCCAGTGGAAGTCCGAGGAACTCACCCCTGGGCCAAACTGGTCTCTGTCAGCAATAGCTAACAAATGACTTAAAGGAGAATTAACGTTTTTTTACAATCTGAGCTTATTTTGGTAATAAAACAGGTTGTTTTACTCACCCATAGCACTTTGGTGGCATATGGAGCTTTTCCGGAGATGTTTTAGATTAGCGATCTCCGTAATGCGAGTTCTCGGGGCTTATGTTTGCGGTCTCCAAATAACACAAACTTTAGCACTTTTCAAATCATAGAAGCTCAATGTCTTAGACTTTCGTTTGAGTCAAAAGTGGCCTGTAATCAGAGATTTATCCATAATTTACAGCTTTGCGTTTCATGTTTGGGTCCCGAGAGCTGAGAGCGAAATAAGTTGTGACTCCGCACATGCACACTGGCCTCCTCATCTACTCGAAACTATGGCTAAATCTCGGATTACAGGCCACTTTTGACTCAAACGAAAGTGTAGACTAAGACATTGAGCTTCTATGATTTGAAAAGTGCTAAAGTTTGTGTTATTTGGAGACTGCAAACATATGCCCCGAGAACTCGCATTACGGAGATCGCTAATCTAAAACATCTCCAGAAATGCTCCATATGACACCAAAGTGCTATGGGTGAGTAAAACGACTTGTTTTATTACTGAAATAAGGCTCAGATTGTAAAAAACTTTAATTCTCCTTTAAAGCTCATACAGTCCCAAGATGGCGGTCGGTTTCTTACAGCCACAGTCATCATTCTAGGGCAGTGTTTTACGCTTTTTATCACATTGTGGGGACTAAAATCTGTAGACATACTCAAAGTATGGTGAAAAAACAACATAAATCCTTCAGTATTACATCAACAACATGGTAATTTAAAGGAGCACTATGTAACTTTCCAAAGGCCAGGTGAGAGGAGGGGGAAGGTTTCACATCCGCCATCTACTAGTGGAAAAAAAATCAATAGACTAAAACTTGTACGTGACACTACCACATGGTGATAACTTGGTCTGGTTTGGTCTCCATGAATTTGGAAAGATTTAATGCCATACTGTGAAACATTCCAGACAACGCAATAACATCTATAGAGAAAAGCATTTGAAAAGTTACACAATGCACATTTTAAATAATTCCCTCATACCCCTGGTTGGTAAACGCTGCTCTGGAGTAATTCACCTCACTCTGTTCTTTTGTAAATATAATGCTGCTGCTTTCCAGTTCTCCTCGAAGATCTCATTTTCTGCCATATATTTATTAACATGAGCTCTTTTCACTTTGCCACTTTGCCTGGGATCCAAAAATACACACTTATCCAGTAACTTCTGAAGATTTGAGTCTCTCTCAAATCTCCGAGTTTAGATGGGGGTGATTGACAGGTGGATTAGCCAATCAGCGACACACTTGGTCCGTCTGTATTAAAACAAATACAGCTCTGGAAAAAAATAAGAGACCACTGCAAAATGATCAGTTTTTCTGATTTTACTACTTATAGGTATGTGTTTGGGCAAAAGGAACATTTTTGTTTGAGTCTATAAACTACTGACAACATTTCCCCCAAATTCCAAATAAAATATTATCGTTTAGAGCATTTATTTGCAGAAAATGACAAATGGTGAAAATAACAAAAAAGATGCATGTTTTCAGACCTCAAACAATGCAAAGAAACAAGATCAAATTCATTTTAAAACAACATAATACTAATGTTTACACTTAAGAAGAGTTCAGAAATCAATAATTGGTGCAATAATCCTTATTTTTAATCACAGCTTTCATGCATCTTGACATGCTCTCCACAAGTCTTTCACATTGTTCTTGGGTGACTTTATTCCACTCCTGGTGCGAGAACTGAAGTAGCTCAGCTTTGTGTTTGTGTTGGAATTAGGGATGTCAACAATTAATCAATTAACGATTAATTGTCGATTAAGACGTTGGTCGAACAAAATGCATTAATTGTAATTAATCGTTAATCGCGGACACGCACACCCGCGTGGTCACGAAACAAGGCAACCGTGCACCGCGCTGCGCCAAGCTCGACACAGCCGAGGTCTAGACCTGGTCGAGTCCTGGTTTAGTCCAGGCCCAATCCAGGTTTAGACCTGGTCTAGTCTCTTAGCCAATCAGGACAGAACACGATGTTACACTATAAAAAAAAAAAATCTGCGAACTCCGATAGAGCGAGGGATTACTGTATTTTGTTATTCAGCATCAATACATTTGTCTGCTTTTTACTAAGGAATAATTAATTGAGGAATATACAATATGATAATACTATGATATATTTTTGACTCAGTGTTATGTATACTATATCTTATATTCTTAAAGACCCTATTGAAACACTAAAATTCAGGTGAAAAATCTTATCAGTTAATCGTTAATCGATCGATAAGGTCAATCAACTATCAATTAATGAATTAATCGATAATTTGCATCCCTAGTTGGAATTCAACAGACGCTGGAATGGAATGGCTGTAATACATGTAGAGATGCTGATTTCAGAAAAAAATGCAGTGGTCTCTGATTTTTTTCCAGAGAGTATGTCTTATGAGTTAAAAAGAAGGAAAATACCAGAAACACTGCAGACTTACTCTTTTTGTAAGTTTTGGATCCATGTTTTTCTGATTATTCATATTTAGTTTTCAAATTTTTTTTACTTGTATAGTTAAAGGTGCACTATATTTTTTTCTGGTCTGTTGCTTGCATCCATGGATGTTATTGCTTTGTCTGTAATGTTTCTCAGCACAGCATTAAACATCTATCCAGCATTTATTTAGTTTAATTTTAAAAAACATAGAAACTCTCATTCCTTTCGTTACTGGGGTCATCTCTTCACAGAGCTGACCTGTAACGTGGCCTGGTGATATCTCCATGGAGATAAAAAAAAATAAAATAAAATAAAAGGTTAATTGCCGTAGCAGAACATTTCAGCCCAGAGCAATAACCTCTACCAGTAAACGGACACAGTGCACCTTTTAACTTGTGTCATTGCTTTTTCTGCATTTCCTTCACTTAAGTATGAACTACAAGGATGAGTGGAACGCAGCTTTAGTTTCATGTACAGTTATTCAGACCCCCCAGGATTTCGCGGGCATTTTTTGTGATTGTTGCGGGCTAAAATGCCTGAATTTGCGGGAGCTTTTCCAAAAAGTTGCGATGAAAGTTGCGGTGCTTTTAAGGTTTTTGTTGCGATTTTGTTGCGGGAGGAAGTGAAAGTTGCGATAAATAGTTGCGATTTTCGCTTTTTGTAATTAAAATTGAGTAATATTTTGAATACTGAGTTATTACTGACAAAGAATAATACAAAGACACAGAGATCACAGATATGGTCCTAAAACAACCTTACCAACATCGAAAATAAATTACTACTAGGAGGGGAACTGTTTCGGTCTTTTGCTGTTATTTTAGTGGGCAAATGGCGCCGCAGACATGTTTCTTTGCCGTTAGAAGCCGTGTCTCAGTTCCCAGAGCGCGCGGCTCGGAGCGTGGCCCGAAGGGCATGTGCGTCACACATTTCGACAGAACACCGGCGCGACGACTGCTGTCCCACTTCTTTTTTGTCCCATGCGCAGTTGACCGCAGTCGTTAAGCGGTCCGCGGACTGCAGTCGGGGCTGAGCAAGTGTGCACCTCCTTGACTGCAGTCTGAGCCCCCTTCGGGCCGCGCTCCGAGCTGTGCGCTCTGGGAACTGGGGACACGGCCGCAGTTTCGTTTTGTCACACGGAAGTAAAGCAGAATGTTGCGGCTTCCAAACTCAAACCTTTCAGCCACCGAGAATATGAGGTTGGGTCCTATGGCTCGCAGATTTGTGACGCGCAAAGAGGAGGCTGTGGTGACAGATACGCTGAGATCCAGATATGCGTTTTGTGCATTTATTACAAAAAGAGCGCACACAGCTATGACAGCGCAGCAGGATGAAATGGAACTCATGAAAACCAGCAGGATGAACAGATTAACGTGAAAGATGAATGGTTTGTGGTCAACAAAAAATACGGCTACACCCCAACCCTGACTCTCTCCTCTGTGTGACAGGTGAGCGCGCGCTTTTACACGCACACACTTCCGTACGTGCACACACCCACACTCACGTGACCCACCGCCTCTGCCGCACACACACACACAAACGCACCGTGCACCTCATCTCAGTTATGTCTCCTACACAGAAGGAAGTTGGTCGGCGTTCAATACGTCGCCGATGATTGGTCAAAATTACTAAAAATTGCGGAAAAGTTGCGGTGATTGGTCAAAATTGCAACACCGCCCTGAATTCACGGGGATTGGCTGAAGTTGCGTTGAAGTTGCAAATCGCAACATCGCGAATTCCTGGAGGGTCTGGTTATTAAATTGTCGCAAATTATAAATGTATTAAACCTAAATTATTGGAACGTTTGTCTGTTTCTTAACTGTCTCTGGGCGTTATGTGAATTTTCTACTGTCTGATAACTGACCAAAAATCGCCCAGTTTGTATTTTATAAGGATTTTACATGGATCTTGTGAAAATTACCACAAGACTGAATGAAACAAATTATCTTTGCATTTGGCGTAAAAGGGATTCATTTTACAGAGTTTGATTTCTGGAGAAGCTGTAACTCCAAAAAAGCACTGTTATAATAACAGAAAAAAACAAACCTGTGAAAATAAAAATATTCAACAATCTATTCAAAGAGAAACTGCAATTAATTTCACAATAGTGTGAAATTAATTGCACAGTTTCTCTTTGAATAGATTGTTGAATATTTTTATTTTGACAGGCAGGCAGGACAGTGATAGAGTGGCTAGGGGAGGGGCCGCTGCGCTTGCGAGCGCCGCCGACTGGAAGATGCAGAGTGGAAAAGATGCAATTTTTACAACAGTGACAATTTTACAACATGTAATGACAAAAAACAATTGGATAGGTAACATACGGTGTCTTTTTCTTTGGTGACAAGAGGGAAGGGTGTGGGGCAAGGGAAAAGATCAGAAATCAATTAAATTGATTGAAAACTGAAGAAGAAACAGACATCCTAAAAATAGACAGGGCAGTATTACTTAATACATGTGAGTGAGTCCAATAGTGTGTGTCAATGTTTTTGTAGAGTCTGTGAGATAAGCGGCAGCTGGCAGCCTTGGACGTGTTTGTGCAGAAGATGCAGTCAAAACAAAGAGTCCAGTTGAATCACATTTTTCCAGGACAATTGATTACAAAAGGGGAATTTAATATAATCGATACATTTTAGAACCCAGACGAACAGACAATTTGCCAGAACTCTGGTTTCTGTCAGGTCCCCACTTCCTGCAGGTCTGTGCGACTCGCAATCCTCCCCCTGGCACGTATGATAATGAATATGGACTGAGCCGCTGTTCCCCACAGTTTCAAATCCATTTATCCCCGATGTTATCTAGCGCCAGGTGAATCCCAAAGATGGATGAAACGTTCACCTGTGTTTTTCCTTCTGATGTTGCCCCCCCCGAGTTCGCAGTTCCCCGTACTGAGCGGTGGATCGGGGCTCTTTTATCCGCTCGGCTCCAATTAGTGATGGGTCAGACAACATCCCCCAGGCCAATCCAGATGTCCTGCCATCAAAATTCCAATAGTAATAGTTGATTGTAATGATGCCTGATTGGGTTCGTCACAAATAAGAGACTCCCAGCAGAACATTCCACAACAGCCAAGCACATTATCTTGTATTTTAGTTGTATTATGGCCTTTATTGCATTATTTTCTGATCTATGTTACGTTTCCTCATCACAAATACACCTGGAATTGTGTTTTGTTTCATTCACACATTTTTAACACCTTTACAAGTACACCTTTACAAGAAACTAATACACCTTTACAAGAAACTTTTAGATAATTTCAGTCCTGGAATTTCCAATCTCTACTAAACTTAAGGTAAATGGTGGCTGTTAACTTAAAAACCACCTCTTCGTGACATCACAAGAGAGCATTTTGAGCTTTTATTTAAAGTGAATTTTGATTAATTGAGGACTTTTAACTCAGGGCTGTTAGGAGACAGGGCTTATGTGTACAGAAAAATAAATTTGCTCTGTCAGTTTGTTTTGAAGCCTTAATCCAGGACACAGGTACAATTGTAAAGGATCCTTGTGTCCTTAAAGGTGCACTGTGTAACTTTTCTGGTGGAGAGTCTGCCATCTGTCTTGATCAAGATTTTCCACATTATGGCATTAAACTTATCAAAGACAAATATGTGACACCACTAGGTCAAGTTACAGGTCAGATGTGTGGAGAGGCAAGCACACTCATAGTACAAATGCGTTCTTTTCAAGGTATTTCTGACCAACACTTGCAACTGAATCAATGCAAGAGAAAGATTATTTAAGCCATATTGTGGAACATTCTGGGCAAAACATCTCCGTCTGACAAGTCGCAGACCAGAAAAATTACACATTGCACCTTTGAGATTGGAATTTACTGTAAATATTGTAACAATAATGCGAAAACTGTTAATATATATATTTTAAAATCAGAGGTGGGTTTTTACATTTATTTACATTCCTGGTAAAGCAGTAGTATCTCCATGGAGACAAGCAGGTGGTAAATCCTCCACCAGAAAAGTTACAAGCACAAATCAGAAACCGTCACAAATGTATTCAGCCTACACCTTCAAAACAATGTAAAAAACACTTAACTGTGAACATAGACCATAGGTGCACAGGTGAGGAAAACAATAAAGGCCATACAGATCAATAATTACAAAATGCCAGTGATGAATTCGGAGACAGGCCCTATATTAGGAATTTTAATGGACAAAATAGTGAAATAAAAGCACCAGGATCATGTAGAGAGAGTAAATGCGAACATTTTCAGACCAAAATGAGGTAGGTAAAATGAGAGAGGTAAAATGTAAGTCAATGGGAGCCAAGGTCAGTAGGAGCCGGAAGAGCCGCATGCAAACTTCCTATTTGGAACGTGGTGGGTAGAGCTTTAGCCATGTCCATTTGTATAGAGTTTACGTGCCAGAGCCTCAGCTGCTCCTCTCGATGAGGGAGATCAGTAGCTCTACTCCGAGCTCCTCCCATGTCACTCTATCTCTAAGGGAGCGCCCAGACACTCTTTGGAGGACCCAAAGCTCATTATTTAGTTTCTAGTAAGATGAATTAGTATCTACATGAATTAGTATCTAGTAAGATGAATTAGTATCTAGTAAGATGAATTAGTATCTAGTAAGATGAATTAGTATCTAGTAAGATGGCGGCGCACAGTCGCAGCGGCTTATGGCTCTCCAGGTTTGTTGTGTGATACATCTACGGAGAAGCCTTCCCCAATTTTGTTATGTTTTTACCTGACATAATGCCAATAAAGACTATTCTATTCTCATGGCCATAGGCACTGGCCAGTAGTTTTATTATATTACTGTATTGCATATAATTTCTTGCATGTTTTTTTTATTTTATTTTTTAAGCCCTTGTCTTCTTGTCTTGCCTGGGAGATGAACCATTGCAGGTGCCCAGTGCACACACATCCTCCGAAGTCTGAAGTTTTCCCAGTCCCTGTAAAGATTTCTGTTTACTGCACCACACACGTCCATGAAGCAGAGAAATGCACCACATAAGTTAAACGTGTGAAGTTAAAACAGTTTTGAGCACTGGAGGAGGAGAGGGGCTGGTCACACTTCAAGGGTTTTCTGAGCTTTTTCCAAATGTGAATTAAACATGCTGACCCTGATCTCCAGCGTGCTCTGCCGGACCCCAGGTCCACCTCTGACTCTGGTGAGTAGATCCATGTATTAACCTCAAATCACAGGTAACAGCTTTTCAGGTTTTCTAAGTAAGACTTGGTTTGGTGGGACAGTAACTGTAGTGAACAATTATGGTCATGGTCATGGTTTTACATCTCACATTAGTCGCTCTGAGTTGCCAGTTTCAATGTTGAAATCCAGCTGGTTTAAACTTGAAATGTCACAGCTGCCCTGGGGCAGACTGACGGACTGACAAATTTGGACACTACTTCTACTACCACCTCTGTACTGTACATTTTTGCTGTTGTCAAATGTTTTACTTCTTGTTGTGTTTTGTAGGAACACAAAATATCTTTTTTATCAGATCTGTGGAAAAGTGGCCCTAATAATGTATGTTTTCAAGGTGTTCTTTAGCACTTGTAACACTTGTAATTGAAAAATGCAACCTTAATGGCATAATGTGGAATATTACAGATAAAGCAATAACATGTGGGAATACATATATATAATTCCACATGGTAATATTAATGAAAGTCCTGCCATTTAATGCTGAGTTTGAGATTTTAGTATCATTGTCAAGCGTCAACCAATTTTGTAATTCATTAATAACTGACCAACCACCTGCTTTATCCATAGAGAATTTAATTATTGCCATAAACTAGTTGTACTCAGAAAAGCAATTATCTTAGTAAAATGTTTGAGATTCACAGGACTATTGCATTGTGCAGTTACACTATTTTGTCACCAGGGGCCAGGGGTGCACTAATATAAGCAGCTGGTGCTCAGTTTTAAAACACACAGAAACAATTTAATGATTTCTGTCTTCAAGGGATCACTGCTGCATGAATGACAATCCAAACATGCAATAGTGCCAACAGTTTTCTTTGAATGCAGCCAAGACACATGCTTTATTGGTCTTGTCTATCTATCAATGTTTCTGTTTGTCTGTCTGTCTAATTATCTTACAACAACTTAGTGGCCTATTATAATTTCTATTGGCAAAAGCAGAAATTCAATTTGTCAACTGAATAAAAGTTTATATAAACAAAAGTTTATATAAAAGTTTAAATAAACTTTTGTCCAGTTGACACACACTGAATTTCTCCTTTTGCCATTGATTCTACCTGGACGACTGAAGGATTCTCAACATATAATTTCTACTGATGAATACTTTGAATACTCAAATGAATACTAAATTTTCTCCTCTATTCTAGTTTATGCCATCTTTCTGCCTTGTATTATTGCTAGGCTATTATTTAGATTTTATTTGTATGTTTTCAAGATCATAGCCTGCAAAAACTGTTAATGAATAAAAATTTGCACACATAATGGCCAGGAGATTTGCAAATGAGGAGAGAATTACAAATTGCATATATATGAATAAATGCTCTAATTTGTAGGCGTACTGGCGTTATTATAAAATGATCATAGGTTAATGAGTTGGAGGCCTACCTTAAAGATTTCTCAGTTAATTCTTTATAGGCTTTATAGGACCCGTTTGGCGCAAATATAGAGACATTTATCCACCTGGGAGAAAAATAAATAAATAAATTCAATTTCAATTTTTTTATTTATTTATTTATTTTTTTTTTTGTGATTTTCTATTTGGAGGTTGTTGATTTTATTTTTGTTCATAATGTTGTAACATGTCCTCTCTAATGGACTATTATAGTGTTAAATCCATGTGAAGTTGACAACCTAACAAAAACATTTATTTTTGAAGACCAACATCTCTGACAAGCTTCTACAGTCGCCTCAAAAAGTTTTTAGACTCCCTTTTAATTTATTATTTATTTATTCTATTCTATTTTATTTTTTTATTATCATAGTGCAGCCACAAAGTAAAGTCTATCTCAAAACACTTACAATTATTATTATTATTATTATTATTATTATTATTATTATTATTATTATTGTTAATAATAATAATAACAATTTTATTATTATTATTATTATTATTATTATTATTATTATTTTATTTATTTATTTATTATTTTTTTATTTGTTTGTTTTGGGCAAGTAAGCAATTTACATTCTTTTAAAAGTGCAATAACAGAAATAACAACAACAAAACAAAAACAAAACATTTGCCCAAAAAGGGGTGGGAATAAGAAAACTTAAATTTTGCTTGACTGGTTACCTCAAAGTCCGCTATAAAGGACACAAATGAAGGATATTATTATGACTTTTGCGCTTTACCTTTTCATGTCCTCCACCTCACTCCGGACGCCACGCAGAGTGACGCAGAGTGACGCAGGTTGACGCAGGGTGACGCAGTGACAGGTAAACCGACACCGGGCGCCATATTGGGTAAGAGCGGAAGTGAGCGGCGGAGCGCGGAGGGGCGGTGTCAGCGCCACGGCCGATCCGGAATTCTGCTGCTTTCGCTCGGCTTGGCTCGGTTCGATCGCTCGGTCCCGCGGTGGTGGTTGGTTGGTTGGTTGGCTGGCTAGGGACCAAACTTTTAACAGTTCAAAAACGGAATATATTGAAAATAAAGGGGTAAATTATAAACGTTAACGACAGCTGTGATAAACGGAAAGGAAAGCGGAGTAAAATACGGAGAAACAGAGCGGTAAAAGTCGAGGAGGGTGACCGAAGATGCCGCTCGCTCAGCTGGCAGACCCCTGGCAGAAGATGCCTGTGGGCACCGCTGGAGAGGTGAGTCCTGCCCGCTGTCAAACCCACTCTCTGCCGCTGTCCTGGATCTTAATGTTGCACTAGTTTAACACAAGCAATCACCAGTGCCCTAACTTATTTTATTAAGCTTATTTCACATTGGGTTTAATCTTTTAGAAAGCCATTGACAAGGAAGTAACATCGTGTTTTAAGTTCAACAATTCTTAGAGAGAACTTCTTTTGCCATTAAATCAAGTAGACTATAATAGTTGAATAATGTTTATGCAGATTTTTAAGTCATGACAACAAAGGATAGTGAATTACAGAGATTTCACTTTAAGTTTAAGTTAAGGCAACTCGCAGAATTTGACCACGTTTATTCATTTTATGCAGATCCTAATGAATTCTGGTTGTAATTTTTTGCATTATAGCTCTAGTAACCTATATCTAATGCTACTTTACACAACATTAGGTTAATAATGGCGTTACATTTGATAGAACTGTGCCTTTGTGGGAGCATTAACACTGAAATGTGAACTGATATGAAACTAATACAAGAATCACATGCAGTTCTGAACGTTTTTGGAGTGGGTAAGCAGATTATACTAAAGCAAAGACTGGATAGTTTGCTCTCTGTTGAAGACATAATTCCCCTAATAAAAATAATTGCAACATCCGCAATTTCAGTCAATTAATATAGCACACACTGTCATCAAAACAATTAAATTACATCTGAGACACATGCAAACATAGATCTGCAAAGAGTTTAACATAGTAGTAGTAAAAATGATAATTATTCTCTCTATATATAAAGCAGTTTGTGGTTGTTTATAGTACTGATTTGCAAATACTCCACTGACAGTTCACAGTAGTTTGATTCTGGCAGCGTTTTCAACTGGCAACCAAATTAGGTTAGCGCTATCACTGAATGCATCGCCTCATAATGTGCAGACGGACTCATAAAGGTGGCTACACTAGCGCTGTCATGATACAAAACTTTACAGCTTGATTCTGATACTAAAAAATAGACTCTATAGATAATACTGATTCTGATAGCACAATGTAGAGCTGGGTGGTATGACCAAAAATTGAAATCACAGTATTTTATATACCGGTGTCACCGTATTTGACGTTTTTTTTTTTTTTTCCATGCATGACTAGGTGTTAACCCCATTTTAGAGAATAATTACTGCAGTAAATTTGACTTGGTAAAACATATCTGGGTCCAGTGCTTTAATCATCTCCTTGAAGCTCCTTTCTCAACAGGACTAAGTGGTACTGTGTCTTTGGCGAAGTGGACAGTAATAGCATTGGTAATATCGTTCCACCGTTTGCTTTTCTTGTCGTAGACAGTCCCCTTTGCAAACGCGTCTTTGAGTGATGTCTGAGTGGCGTTTGTGTTGCAGTCCCAACTTGAACGTTACGATCTTAGTTTCATGCATTCTTCATATTCCAGGACATGTTTGTGACAGAGGTGGTGAAGCAGATCGCTCGTGTTGCCTCCTGCAGCTACAACTTTAGCCCGACAACATTTACAGAATACGGTTGTTTGATCAGCGCCAGATTTTTTAAAGTTGAAGTACTTCCAAACAACTGACACGGCTCCTCTTTTTGGTATAAGTTCCTCTGTTTCTAACAACAACGTCCATGTTGTTCACCGCTCAACACACATTGTAGCCGTGTCCCAATTCGAGGGTTATTGATCTGTGTGGATAATTTGCCTGGTGCGTATTGTTAGCGTTCGCGTTAGTTGCGTGTCTCGGCTCTGTTGTTCTGCCGCTGTGTTCCCGATGTTTTGTATGCACACACTCACCGGTATTGCGGTATATGAAAAATTCATATAATTAAAAAAAACTAAAAAAAACACCGGTATTCAGTATGAACTGGTATACTGCCCAGCCCTAGCACAATAATATTTAGACAGTAGAATGTTAATTTCAACATTAAATCTTAGTTTCTTTTAAATTCCTATGTGGCCTTATATCTGTGTAATCCCTCAGTCGTCCAGGTAGGTTCCATGGGCATGTACTCGTCTGTGTGCTCTTATACATAGCTGAAGATCATTCTAAAGGTTAAATTCTGTTCTGTGACTTTTATTTACTGGTGATACCTCCTCAAATGAGTTTCAATACTACAGCTAAAAATACTGCAAAAATGTCAGACTGGATCATGATAGTAAAGAAAAGGCTCAGTTTTGATACGTCGCTGGCGGCTTAGTATTTTTGAAATTATGAGATTATTGAAATGCCACCGAAGCAAGAAGATCATGGAAATGGTCCCCGGGTGCAGTAATGTGCTGCCCACTGCTCCTAATAACAGGATGGGTTAAATGCAGAGAACAATTTCTCCTGTGTGAGATCAATAAAGTCATTTCTTCTTCTTCTTAAACACCAAATCATCTGGTTTCTCTCAGATCATGGTCCCTCTGATCACACACGTCAGACTTTGCAGTTTGCCTGTCATTTAAGTAATCTTGCAGTTCAAGAAATCAGATATTCAGATTGTTGTGCCTGTGAACGAGGCCAGTGATTAAAAAAAAACAAAAAAAAAAAAAACATGAAACGCTGTCATTTTGAACACTAAATACTATTGAGTTTTCTAGTGTTTTCCACGAGTTCAGATATGTTTGAGATCATTCTAAAACTATTGATACTTTGCATTGACAAAAGGGGGTGTTCTACATGTATCTCTATGGGTGGAATATTTAACCATTACCATGGTGTCACAATGCACACATTAGCAAAAACTGCCAAAAATATTTAAAGGTCCCATGACATGGTACTTCTTGATGCTTTTATATGGTGCCTTAATGGTTCCCAAATACTGTAACTGAATCCTTCTTCAAAATCAACATTCAGTGCATGAGAAAGACACATGTACACAGTCAGAGTCATAATCTCTCTGTCTGAATGACTCATTCTGGGCCTTGTTGCTTGAATGCAAATGAGAAGGACACAGATAGGGTTAGAGGAGTGGGTGTGGGTGTGGGGGGGGGGGGTGCTTTGTGCGCTGGCTCCCATTTCTGCATTTTAAGCACGGAGGGAGAAAGGAGAGGAATTTCAATGAAAAAAAACACATTTTCACAGAAAATAAAATTAAACCACTGCTGTTTCAGAGGTCCAGAGGGTCGGGTAAAGGACTTCCGAGCCTAGAAACACTCGCACGTGCCTCCAGGCAAATAAAAAAACGCATTTCACATTGCGTAGCTCCTTCGCGGTCTAAATTCTCTGGGCGTGATTTCCAGAGACAGGGGGTGGAGATCCAGACGGTGGTGGAACTGCATTTGCATTTCTTTTTTCGATGTTACGTAACAAAGGTGCCTTGTTCAGAATCGCCCGTTTCAGCTGTGTTTTTTTCAAACGCAGAAAAGGACCGCAAATGCTCAGTTTAGACATTTCGCAACTTTTAGCCATTGGGGGGGCCTAAACAGGGTAGGGGAGCTCACATTAACGTTCAAAAACCTCAGAAAGTGAAAATTTCATGCCATGGGACCTTTAAATATAGTTTGAAAACTCAAGAAAAAACTAAATTGAAATGAAAAAAAAAAGTTTTTCTGAATAAGGAATCACAGTATACTCATACAATATTTATAAATCACTTTTTTCCCTTTTTATATTTTTCTTATTTTCAAAAAAGCACCATCTTAATAATTGTCAAATCCAGATATTATCAAAAATTAAATAAAGGCAAACAATTAAAAGACAATAATAATCATGATGATGAAAAATACAATCAAAAAGCAAAATGGATTTAAACACATTTTCAGGTGCCTTTAGTCAATACGGACGTTCATGGTCCTGTTCTTTCCAACAGAAAAGGTGACTGGGTGTAAAATGAAATGACTAGCTAGCTTGTGACTGTAATTATATGTGCGTGAAACTTGTTTAACTGTAAACATCATCTCATCTGTTGTGCTTCCAGATAAGTCAGTTCTTCATGGTCAGATTGTGATAAAATAAAGCTCAGATTTGAGTAACAAAGCTTCTAACATAGTAGTGCTTTCAGTTAGCATCACACCCCCAGGGAATGTTGCTGAAAAGTATCAATTCTAGAAAGATCAAATTTTGTAATATTATTTTTTCCAGTATTCCTACTTGAAAACACTAGTATTAATAATATCAGTTAGCATTTTCAGTTTTTTGGACAGCCCTACAGCCAAAAGGCATCAGAGCTGATTATGCAGAAATAGAAATCTCTGCGCTGCCTATGTGTCCTTGGGCAAGACACTCCACCTGCTCTCTCTTACCCTGCGGCTGAGGGAGTGCAGTGAGTGCAGATGGGGCCTTGATGTGAAGTGCTCTGAGTGCACAGAGGTTGAGAGGAGCTGTATAAATTTACCATACTAAACGCTAATGGCTTTGGATTTTAAATAGGACTCCAATAACTGAACAACAACTGGCTTTTCCTGGAGACCACCTCAGCAAATCTGTCAGACTGTAATGTATTCACGTGCCTATGAATTAGAAATATTAAGGGAGGTATATTGTGCTTGTGTCTGCTATATAGCTATAATCTATGACACCTGTTGCATGAAGAATCTCTCAGTTGTCCAGGTAGAATCCATGATAAAAGGAGAAATTCAATTTGTCAACTGGACAAAGTTTGTTTGGTCGAAAACGTTTCGCCGCTCATTCGAGAGGCTTCGTCAGAACTGAGAGGCTTCGTCAGAACTGACGGGATGAGCGGCGAAACGTTTTCGACCGTTTTCGACCAAACAAACTTTGTCCAGTTGACAAATTGCATTTCTCCTTTTATCTATGACACCTGTTACCATTTTTTAATCGCAATATTCATCTAAAACAATGTAGTAACAGAAACAAGTCAGCAGTCTTCTGCGTGTTGTCGCCATAAACATTATCACAACAATAAAGAAATAAAAACATAACAGATAATAAAATTGGAGAATGAAGTAAGTACAGAGCAGTGCCGGTGGCAATGAAAACAAGAGTTGATCTGCAATATGGCGTCATGAGAATAAGCGATTCAAGATTGTTCAAACATGCTCCAAATACAACTTCGAGTGAAGGAATAGTGAAGGAAAATGACTATAACGTGGGTAAAAAACGATTTTGTAGAATAGATCTGCTTTAAAGGCCCTGTATCTGATTTTTTTCCCAATGTATTTGTGCAAAATTTGCTTTGCCTTAGTACAGATAATATTGTATGAGCAGTTCTTGAGGTCAAAATAAGTCTGCTGTGTGCCATTTGTATCTCGTGAAAAAGCGGTTTGTTGTCTGATGATCAGTTGTCAGCTTTACTGTGATGGCAAAACTCCACTTTGTTCTCTGAAAGTTGTGAAATGCGTTTATAAACTCATCAGTGTGAATAATTAGAATGCTCAGAATGCATAAGTAAGTGAGGATTGAGGATTAACATTGCAAACCGTTTAAAACCATTTCAGAGTTTTAATACAGTAAAAATGAAGTACAGTTTACCTCAGATGCCCTTCCTGTTGTACCTTTTCTCTACCCTTATTTGACCTTGGCACTTAAAGAGTACATTAATAGCTTAAGGCTGCGTTCATGTTTTGCTTGGTTTGGTCCTGGTTTGAACCTGTTTTAGTCTGATGTAATCCTACTATAGTCCTGTTTTAGTCCTGTTTTAATTCTGGTTTAGTCCAGGTTTAGTGCCACGTAACGCTGCTTTAAAGGTGCTCTACTGTTTGTAGCTTTTCTATGACCCGCTTGTTTTCCTGCTTGTTTTTATTACTCAAAAAACCCTTGGAAAAACCTTCTTAATGTGAGCGGGGGTTGCCTCTCCACAGATATGATCGATTACTTGGCCCGGTCGCATTATCAGTTCATCTCCATGGTGATACATATAACGCCATACTGAGGAACAATCCAGACAAAGCAATAACATCTCCACGGAGACAGGCAGGTGGCTGACCCTCTACCGGAAATGTTACACAGCGTACCATGACTTTATATTAGCTTGGTGTTATAAACGTCTTTTACAGCTGCATTATAAAAATCCCTGTTTGAACTTTCTCACAAATTAATTAAAAACAAAGCTTTCAAAATGGGGTAATTTGCTTTTATCTTTCAGGGTGGATAATTAAACATCAAACTGCAATCATGTTCAAATTAATGATGCTAAAACAACTCATTAAGCTGTCAAAATCAATCAATCAATCATTGTTTTCTCTGTAAAATATTTGCATTATGGCTCTAAACGTTAAAGCTAGTTTGGCCTGTGTGGTGGGTGGTTATATTTAATTTGAATGGGCTGGGCTGATACTAGTAATGGTTGGTAATTTTAAAGACTAAAACCAGGACTAAACTATGGCTAAACCAGGACTAAACCATGGCTAAACCAGAGCTAAACCAGAGCTAAACCACGGCTAAACCAGGGCTAAACCAGAGCTAAACCAGAACTAAAAGAGTAACTAAACTAGGGCTAAACCAGAGCTAAATCAGTGCTAAATCAGGACTACACCAGGACTAAAATTTTAAGTAAATCAAGGCTTAACCAGGGCTAAACCAGGATTAAACAAGGACTAAAATGTTAATTAAACAAAGGCCAAACCAGGACTAAAAGAGTAGCTAAACCAGGGCTATAATAGGACTAAACCAGGGCCAAATATATATATATATAATCTTTTGCCCTTTTTAAAATGGTACTTTAATTTAATGTTAATTTCCTTTTGTATCTTATCAGGGGCACTTCCTGGTCGGTTTATCTTGTTGCTCTGATGTTCAAACCTTTGACTGATAACGCTGCAGGGGGCGGGACTTGGAGTCGACCACATGAGCTTACATGTGCGTCTACTTCCTGTTTGAGCTGCCATTCACTCCAGTTATAAACACGTTCAGACCTGCTCGTCGGTGTTTATCGCATGGCGGCCATTTTTCCTCCGACCTTACACCCCTGAGTTTACAGATGTTTGTGGAGACTGAGTGAGGAGCTGTCAGACTGGATTTAGGCTCAAAAGGAATGTATACAACATTTACACAGGCTACACCAGAACTAAACCAGGACTCAACCAGGACTCAACCAGGACTCAACCAGGACTCAACCAGGACTAAACCAGGACTAAACCAGGACTAAACCAGAGCTAAACCAGAGCTAAACCAGGACTAAACTAGGACTACTAAACCAGAACTAAACTAGGACTAAACAAGTACTAAACCATGACTACTAAACCAGAGCTAAACCAGAGCTAAACCAGGACTCAACCAGAGCTAAACCAGGGCTAAACCAGGACTAAACCAGGACTCAACCAGAGCTAAACCAGGACTAAACTAGGACTACTAAACCAGAATTAAACTAGGACTAAACAAGTACTAAACCATGACTACTAAAAACCATGACTACTAAACCAGGGGTGTACCAGGACTACACCAGGACTAAACCAGGACTACACCAGGACTACACCAGGACTACACCAGGACTAAACCAGGACTGAAACAACGATTTATGAAGGATTAAACCATAGGATTTAACTAGGATTTAACCAAGATTAACCCAGGTTGTAACCAGGACTAAATTAAAATTAAAACCAGGACTAAACTATATATATGACTAGATATATGATAGCTTTTATCTTTATGCTTATTGTGTGGTATTTTTATACTTCTGTAGCCGGGAGTCCATCAAAATTTCATTATTCTTGCATAATGACAATAAAGAATCTTGAATCTTGAATCTTGAATCTTGAAACTAGAACCAGACTAGGACTAAACTAACTAAAGAGTTCTGTGATACTATGAGTTTGTGAATGGGGCTTGTCACTGCTTAGTTTTATCTGCCTTAATCCTGTAATATTGTCTTAATCCTCTTTTAATCCAAATTAAATCCTGGTTTTGTCCTTCTTTAGTCCTAGTCTTGAGTATAGACCAGGATTTAAATCATTGTTTGTTTCATAATGTACTATAATGTACTCTATAAACTTGCCCCAGTACAGATAAAAAGAGATCTTGAGGTCAAAATATATTTGCAATGGACTGGGCAGTAAATCTTTAGATCCAATCAGGAAGTGCAAATTCGCATGCAAGTTGTTAATAAATGTGAATAATTGGATTGAATGCATAAAGTAAGTGAGGAATAACGTTAGACCACTTCCACTAGTTTAAAATGAATTGTTACAGTGCCGTAAATAATAATGAAAAGACTAAATGCAAAACAAAGGATAAATAAACCCACATGAGCAGTTCTCACTGTTGCTCTGTTTAAAGTATAAACAATATTTCTTCTTCCTCTTTTTGCTGTTTTGAGGAACTGCTTTTGAGGTAAAAAGACTGAGCAATATGTATCCAACCATGTCACTTGTAGATGAAAATTAAAGCATATGTTTTTTTGTTTTGTTTATAGCACTGAAAAATATGCATCCTTACTGTGAGCGAGCTTGCACTAAAATATTAAAGGCCCCATATTACACTTTTTCTGATCCATGTTATAATGTTTCCACATTAAAAGCAGTCGTGTTTTGTTTCATTCACATGTTTAACACACAAACCTGCATATTTACACAGAGGTCTTTTCTCTGTTCCACCTTTTGATGTCATGTGGTAGTACACGAAGTGCTCCACTATGTTTTTAAGACCCACACACCTTCTCTAGAATCATTTGGATGATTTCAGACCTGGAATTGCCAATCTCTACTGAAACTACAGCTTTATGACATCACATGGTGGAACATTTACCTGGCCAGCCAAATGATATCTCTCTGTATTTCATATACAGCGCGATACCATCTGGACACCCTCCATCCACTCTCGCTCCTCCGGTTACAAACGGACTCCGCGATTCTGATTCGTTCAAAGATGGTGACGTCAGTGCACCCGCCTTTGCCCGCAAAGTCACTCTTAGGCAGCGGAAGTTCCGCCTCAGTTTTGAATCAAGATGGCGCAATCTCTGATTGGTTCACTTAGCTGTCTGTCTACGCGCAACCGCAGCGCATTCTGTGGATCAAGCGTTACCAGACTCACTCGCTGGTACAGCGATGAGTCATGGATTCTTCCAGGCAAGTGGAACATAGCATTTTGACCTTTGGAGATGTAGACAGACTAATAAAAAAAAAGGATTACTCAAACATGTGTGAGTGTGAATGAAACAAAACACCACTCCAGGTACTCCTAGACTTCCTTCACCCCGGACATTTCCTCCAGCTCCTCCGGGGGACTCCAGGGGGTTCCCAGGCCAGCTGAGGCCCTGTCTACACGGCAACATTGTGGAGTGAATCCGATAAAGTTTTTTATCGTTTCGGTCTCGCGTACACATGGCACCAGCGTTCTGGGTACCCCAAAACGATATTTTTTGGGAACGGGTTCCAGAGTGGAAAACTCTGGCAACGTTACCGTTGCGGAGTCGTCTGGACGAGTAGAACAGATTTGTTTACGCCTATGTCACAACCACATGGCCAGTACATCACAACCACATGGCCAGAACAAATAGCAGCCTCGCGCGCAACGTTCATTTGTTACAAGACAGTGACCGTGGCGGACACCAGAGTAGCAGTAGTAGTTGTGCTGCAGTCACTGCTAAGTTTACTTGCATTATTGAAAGAAAATGTACTGCAGTTATACCAACTAGGCGAGCAGCAGAGCTTACAGCACAACATGCGCCAGATTCATTTAAACCCGCCATGGCGTGTTACTAGACGTGCCAAAAGAGGGAGGTAGAAAAAGGGGTGCATGTGCCTTACTACTTCTATGGTTCTGGAGTATCTAAAATGATACAAGTTTCTTATGCATTTCAGTACATGTTTGTAGAGGTCTGAACTATTGATACTTTGCACTGACACCACGCTGGGGGTGTTCTAAATCGATTTCTATGGAGGAATGTTTCTGTAGTTAGTTACCCTGGTGATACAATGAACACATTAGCAAACACGGCCAAAGAAAAGTTGTAAGATAAGTCTTAAAACTCAAGAAAAACTGCAAAATGGATTTAAACAAAACATTTTCAGGCGCATGTTCATGGGCCTGTTTAGGTGTTTGATTTTGGCTAAATGTTGGCTAATGCTAGCTAGCTTGTAACTAATTTTATATTAAAAGGCACAAACCATCTCACCTGTTGTAGTTTCAACTATTCCAAGTAAACCAGCTCTTTATCGCCAGATTGTGTTCAAATAAAGAACAGATTAACATCCAACAAGCCTCAGACAGAGCAGTGCTTACAGTTGGCATCACACCTCCAGGGAATTTTGATGACATGAGCTGCAAAGGATCAATAGGCCTAGCAAGTTACATTATAACACTGTCATTTTTTGTTTTGTTTTGCACAGAGTCTATTATGCCACATAATTTCAGCTTTTGTAAATATCTATTAACAACCATTAACAGGGCTCTCAAGTTTTGAAGATTGGTAGGAGTGAGATGTCCGAGGAGCGGGGGGGGTGCGAGTGACATTTTTTCGCCTTACACAGTGCCTGCATTAACTTACAGATTTTCTGGGCACAGAAGCGCTGTGAACAGTGGCTACAGTTTTGAATTGCTTAAAAAAATTTCAGCGTGAGAAATACCATGTGTGGCGTGTGAGCGTGTGAATCATCTCACTTGTTGGAGTTCCAGCTGAATCAGTTCTTGTTCAGATTGTGATAAAACAAAGGTCAGATTAAGAGCTTTAGACAGAGCAGTGCTTTCAGATAGCTTCACATCCCCTGGGACTGTTGATACTGTCAGCTGCAAAGTATCAATGATGATAAGTATATAGTGATACATTTGGATCATGTATATGGGATAATATTCCATTAATACGTTGTTTGGGGCTAAAAGTCTCCTTCCGTGCACAAAAACGAGGTGAAGTGTTGTGAAATTGTAGTTTTCGATTCTATTTTGTGTTGAGTCATAATCATGGCCGTCTCAAATGAAGTTTTATTATCACTCTGGCTACATATTTTACATAATATAAGATTAGTGAGTTGTAATGTGAGTGAGTGGCAGGGCTGCAGATGAATTGTCATCAAATCAAAGCCTTAATTTGAATGGACAAGGCTCCAATTTTTAGAAGTACCATAATTTCCTTCTCTGAAATGTGATTCTTGTATTAGTTTGCCATTTCAGATTTCGTTTTTCTTTCTCAATTCTCTTAGAAATGTTTAAAATGTCTTTAAAACTTCAGTTGCAATGCTTGTTTGAGGATTAGTATTCAGAGCACTTGAGCCTCAAACATGCATGAATTAACTACAACTTTTATAGTGAGAAAACCATAGACTGTATATAAATGGACATGGCTAACCCGCTAGCCACCATGTTCCAAATTGGAAGTAGGGATGTCAACAATTAATCGACTTACAATTAATTGTCGATCAAGACGTTGGTCGAACAAAATGCATTAATCGTAACTAATCGCTAATCGCGGACACGCGCACCCACATGGTCACGAAACAAGGCAAAGAGCCACAATTCTGTTTTAGACCTGGTCTAGTCCTGGGCAGGGCGCACGGCACTCATTCAGCGGCACCGCCATGTCCTGGGACGCGACGCGCACCAACCCCTTGGAGAAGTGCGCGACACGTGCGCCACCGGCACGAGGCCGCGCGTACACCGGGGCTGCGAGCACGAAATCGATCCGCGGCGCCTGGACCGCGTACTCTCAGCCCGAGCCACAAACCAGCCGCACGAAACCAGCAAAGAGTGGCCCGTGGTGGTTTAATCCTGGTTTAGTCCAGGTCTAGACCTGGTCCAGTCCTGGTTTAGTCCAGGTCCAGTCCAGGTTTAGACCTGGTTTAGACCTGGTCTAGACCTGGTTTAGTCCACATTTAGTCCTGGTCTAGTCTCTTAGCCAATCAGGACGCAGAACACAATGTTACACTATAAAAAAAATGTTACACTATAAAAAAAAATAGAAAAAAATAAATAAAATAAATCCGCAAACACCAATAGAGCGAGGGATTACTGTATTTTGTTATTCAGCATCAATACATTTGTGTGCTTTTTACTAAGGAATAATTAATTGAGGAATATACAGTATAATAATACTATGATATATTTATGACTCAGTGTTATGTATACTATAGCTTATATTCTTAAAGACCCTATTGAAACACTAAAAATTCAGGTGAAAAACGCCGCTTATCAATTAATCGTAAGTCGATCGATTAAGTCAATCAACTATAGATTAATGAATTAATCGATAATTTGCATCCCTAATTGGAAGTGTTCATGGGCGTGCTTCTGGCTCTATTGACTCTGGCTCCAATTTACTTTACATTGAAAAATTGTTGCGACTCTCTCCATAACTGGCGTAACTCCTGCTGCAAGACCCTAGTGTTTTTATTTTGCTATTTTTGCTTTGTAAATAAATTCCTATTCCTAATACTCTGCTCCACATTTGCCCCTATACCACTAGCCTCATGAGCTTCATTTGACTGGAACCGAATGCCATTTCTTTATACAGTCTATGAGAACACAGTGTACATAATATCTCCCCTTTAAATGCGTGAAGAGTCCCTCAGTCGTCCAGCTAGAATCCATGATAAAATAAGAAATTCAATTTGTCAACTGGACAGTTTGTTTGGTTGAAAACCTTTCGCTGCTCATCTGAGAGGCTTCGTCAGTTCTGGTTAGAGTGCTGGTAAGACACTTGCTTATATCTCGCTGCAGGGAGGAGCTAACTAGCTAACCACTTTCCGAAACTATCTCGCCTATTGGTTTCTGTCTTTTGTTTCTCTGACGTCTAGATTAGCATACCTATTCATCGCTACCTGACTGTTTTTCACACCTCTGGCCCTGACCTGGCTAGCCCTATTGTATCTTTTGTTTGTTTGATCGAGGTTTAAGAATGGAATTATAGATGGGAGACAAATTATGTCTGATTCCACCATTTCTGTTTAGAGAAGGATTTTTTTTGACAAAAATAGCCTCTTTAACTCCCCTCTCAAACCAATTCTTTTCCCTGGCCATGATCTGAACCTCACTGTCCTCAAAAGAATGGCCCGTGGCTTCTAGGTGGAGATGTACAGCAGATGATGGTCCACTCTGACACGCCCGTCTGTGTTAGTACATCCTCTTGTGCAGTGGCTGTTTTGTTTCTCCAATATAGCGCTCACTGCAGTCTTCACTACACTGAATGGAGTAGACCACATTGCTTTGTTTGTGGCTCGGTGTTTTGTCCTTTGGGTGGACGAGTTTTTGTCTTAAAGTGTTTGTAGGTTTGAAATAAACTGGGATTTCATATTGTCTGGGATTTCATATATTTCATATGATGGAGTCAGACATAATTTGTCTCCCATCTATAATTCCATTCTTAAACCTAGATCAAACAAACAAAAGATACAATAGGGCTAGCCAGGTCAGGGCCAGAGGTGTGAAAAACAGTCAGGTAGGGATGAATAGGTATGCTAATCTAGACGTCAGAGAAACAAAAGACAGAAACCAATAGGCGAGATAGTTTCGGAAAGTGGTTAGCTAGTTAGCTCCTCTCTGCAGCGAGATATAAGCAAGTGTCTTACCAGCACTCTAACCAGAACGGACGAAGCCTCTCGGATGAGCGGCGAAACGTTTTCGACCAAACAAACTTTGTCCAGTTGACAAATTGAATTTCTTCTTTTACCTACCCTTTAAAGTTTCCATCTGTTTGTTTGTTGTTTGTGGTGATACGTGAGAACAGGGTTGGGTTGCCTAGTCTAGTTTTAAATGTTGTTGTTTTTTTTCCCTTTTTTTCAGTTGTACTTTTAATATGTGTTTCAGGAGCCACACCACGAGGCCGAGGATTCAGTGGGAGAGGACGACTCAGCTCTGGTGAGTAAAACAAAAGAGTCAGTCATTTTACTGACAAAAACGTGCATTTAGTTAGTCATTGATTACTTAAAGTGGATATGATATGAGGTTAGAATACTCATTACACTAGTATAGGTAGTTAACATACAGTAATGAAGACTTTACTCATATGTTTTGTTAGTTTTCCCAAGTTAATTTTACTTCGTGGTTGGACACAGGCAGCAAATGTGACGTACGCAGAGGTAATTCATAACCACAATGTAAACAAGGGTCAAAACTTGCCTAAATTACACAGTTATGGCTGGACAGATACAAATAGATGACAACACTACTATTTTGTTAAATGAATGTTTAAACTGCCAGAAAAATGCCCTCCTTGCTTCTAAATTGTCCTTGAATTTTGGATGGAATTTTGTGTGTATTGATGACATACTGTAAGTAGACCACTGCTTCCTGTATTTTTCTACTTTTTGTTTTCAACTTTTCTTCACAAACAACCACTTGACTGATGTAAAACTATGATATATATTACCACATGTTTTATCTCACCAAACTACGCAAAAATCATTTGAAAATTGTGAGAACCTGCCATGCATAAGGGATGTTTTGATCTTAACATGTTGTAGTGGAGTACAATAGTCTCCAATGTTTTGAGCTAAAACACTTTGAAAGAAGCCTTATGCTCTTTAAATTATGCTGATTATGAAACTTACTGCTGTGGTGAGAGTAAAAGCGCAGTCAAAATATAAATATACCTCCATTTGGTTGACTGCATTGCATTACACTGGCCTTAAAGGTGCACTATGTAACTTTTCTAGGGGAGGGTACTTGCTTTTATGTCCTTGTCTCTATGAGCATGTTATTGCTTTGACTGGAATGTTCCACAGTTTAGATTTAAACTGATCTATTTTGCATTTTAATCATTAATTTTTATTGCTCAAAAATCCATTTGAAAACATGCATTCTTCTTCTTATGAGTGGACTCGCCTCGCCACAGTTCTGACCTGTAAATTCCCCTGGGGTCAACTGCTAGAAAAGTGGAACATTCCAGGTGAAGCAATGTGACAAGCGGATGAGGGACCCTCCACCAGAAAAGTTACATACTCCAGCTTTAAAAGTAGAGCTGTCCTAAAATATTAAAATATCCAAATGCATGATGATTTTAAAATAATACAGTTTTGTGGTGGGCTGTTGTACTGATTATTAGCTGGCAGAGTTTGACCCGAAGGTGGGCGGTTCAAATCCCACTATTGACATTTTTTAAAAAAGCCAAACAAAAGCATCATTAGTTGAGAGCTGTGATGGTATTGTGGTGGGCTGTTGCTGATTATCAACTATTTTTGGTCTATTTTACATTGCTAAATTTGTACTGAGCTAATGGGGTGACATTAGTTGTTCTGAGCCGAAGGTTGGCGGTTCGAATCCCACTCTCGAGATAAACATTATTGGTTGAGCAGTCATATCCACTGACCCACAGGTTGGTGGTTTGATTACACTTCCCACAGATTAATAAATTGTTGTGTTCTTGGACTTAACCCACCTTGCCCCCAGTGTCTGTATACACTTTTGTACGAATGTAACGTAAGTGTGAACAGGGGAGTGCCTTGAAGGCGGAAAAGCGTTATATTAAAATTGTCTCTTGCGAGCTTTTAGCCATGTTATGTTTTTACCTCATCAAAAACATACCTGGAGTTGTGTTTTGTTTCATTTTCATTCTTACACGTTTGAATCACCCTTTTATTATTAGTCTGTCTACATCTCCAAAGCTCAAAATGCTCTGTTCCACCTTTAGGGGTGGGTATTGGCAAAGAAGTCACGATTCAATTCGAATCACGATTCATATGCCACGATGCGATACTATCACAATGCATCACGATACTTGAATTATTGCGATGCATTGCAATATATTCGACATACTTCAGTGAAAATGTACAAAAAAAAAGAGGATAACTTAAATATCAGTGGCTGTGTATCTGGGTAGTGTCTTCAATTGATACATAACTCTGAGCAACTCAATTCATAACTGAATTTATTGAATAACAAAAGCAAATAAACCAAACCAATAACAAAAAAAGTGCATAGGATTTTTTCTAAAACAAAAAAATGATGTTCAAACATTTGCCATTTTGGAGGTAGCTACCATCATAACAAACAATACCCTTTCACAAAGAAAAAAGTGCATAGGATTTATAAAAAAAAAAAAACTAATTATTTATTTATTTATATTAAATATTAAAATATTAACCATTAAATTATTAATTAATAATAATCGATTTTTGGCATCAAGAATCAATGCAGTATATTGTGAAAGTTAGTATCACGATGCATTGTCATGACGATTACTTTGCACACCCCTATCATGATGTCATAAATCTGTAGTTTTCAAGTTAACAGCTCCTTTTAACCTTTAGTTCAGTAGAGATTGGCAATTCCAGGGCTGAAATCATCCAGATGATTCTAGTGAAGATGTATGGAGTTTAAAAACAGAGTGGAACACGTGACGTCACAAATTGGAATAGAGCGTTTTCTGTTTGAGAGAAGAAATCAGGCTAAACATGCAGGATTTGCGTGTTAATTGTGTGAATGAAACAAAACACATCTCAGGTCTGTTTATGATGAGGAAACAACATTACAACAGATCAGAAAATAGCATAATATGGGCCCTTTAATCCATTTCCAATTTGTTTTAAATACCACACTGTGAAACATTCCAGCTATATAAAATGTGACCATAAAATTTGACCAAACATTCCAGACAAAGCAATAACATTTCGACAGAGAAAATCATTGGACAGACCCTTCAGTGCATCCTTACACAATGCACTTTTAATGTGTCTATTTACCATTTCCCATTTGTTTATGTGTTACTTTTGGCATATTCACTGCTTTGTTCAGTCCTTTTGTGTTTGAAGTGAAGTGAACAGTTTGTCTGTATGTGAAGGTGGAAAAGTGCTATATTAAAGGTGCATTGTGTAACTTTTCTGGAGAATACATCACCTGCTTGTTTCTATGGATCTATCATTGCTCTGCCTGAAATGTTCAACAATATGACATTAAACAGCTTTGCCTTACATTTATTCAGTCACAGGTGTTTCTATAGCTCAAAAATACCTATAAAAACAGGCATTCTGACACAGATCTTACCTGTAGCTGTCTGGTTTGTTCTCCATGAAGATAGAAGGGTTTAATGCTATACTGTGAAACATTCCAGACAAAGCAATAACATTTCCACAGAGACAAATATATTGCTTAAAAGTGCGTGTGTAACTTTCCGGTGTAGGGTCGGTCAAATGCTTTTCTCCGTGGGGATGTTATTGCCTTGTGTCCATTTCCCAAGTCCCATTTGTTTATGTGTTACTTTTGACATATTCACTGCTTTGTTCAGTCCTTTTGTGTTGATCTGGATCAGTCTTGTTGTCTCTCAGCAGTTTGTCTGTGTGTGAATGGAGTTGTGGAGCTGGCAGATTGTTAAGCATGTGCTCCTGCAGAGAAGGGACGCCCACTCGGAGCAGACTAATCACTGGTTCAGGGTCAGATCATGAGTCAGATCCTCCTTCTCATGCACTCACTGTCAGCAATTAGACCGAGCCCACCATTCGAGGAAATTACCACTTAGAAGTAACCTTATTATTGTGTTATTATTTTATTGTAATCTTCTGGCATGTTTAGTGTTCGAGTTGAAGACAAGATAATGGACTGCTGTTGAAGTATCTATAACAGTCGTGGGTAGAGCAGAAGCGTGGAGGAATAGTAAACTAAAGCTGCACGATGCAACTTTTCTGCCACTTTTTTGTCTTCATAGAGATATTGTTGCTTTATTGTTTCACAGTATGGGCTTAAATGATCCATCTCCCTTTAAGACAAGCAAGTGACACCTCCATTTTTCAGTTTTTAGCAGCAAAAAATATATGTAATTCAAATTTCAATTCTGTCCATTCATCAATTTTCTTCCGCTTATCCGGGGCCGGGTCGCGAGCGCAACAGTCTAAGCAGGGACTCCCAGACTTCCTTCACCCCGGACACTTCCTCCAGCTCCTCCGGGGGGACCCCAAGGCGTTCCCAGGACACCCAAGAGACATAGTCCCTCCAGCGTGTCCTGGGTCTTCCCCGAGGCCTCCTCCTGGTGGGACATGCCCGGAACACCTCCTGAGGGAGGCGTCCATCTGGAACAGATGCCCAAGCCACCTCAGCTGGCTCCTCTCGACGTGGAGGAGCAGTAGCTCTACTCCGAGCTTCTCCCTTGTGACAGAGCTCCTCACCCTGTCTCTAAGGGAGCACCCAGCCACTCTGCGGAGGAAACTCATTTTGGCCGCTTGTATCCGTGATCTTGTCCTTTCGGTCATTACCCAGAACTCATGACCATAGGTGAGGGGAGGAACGTAGATTGACGGTATATCGAGAGCTTTGCCTTTTGGCTCACCTCCCTCTTCGCCACAACAGTCCGGTATAGCGACCACATCACTGCCGACGCTGCACCGAACCGCAGGTCAATCTCCTGCTCCATCCTCCCCTCACTCGTGAACAAGACCCCGAGATACTTGAACTCCTCCACTTGAGGCAAGGACTCTCCACCCACCTGGAGAGAGCATGCCACCTTTTTCCGGTCAAGATTTCAATTTCAAATTTCACTTGTAATGGTTAAGTTTAATGCCATCGCAATATTCCAGGCAAAACAATAACATCTCCATGGAGACAAGCCACCAGACCTCATATATTGACATATAGCATAATATTTTTTTGTTTTTGAAATTCCTTGTTTAATTTTTTTTGATGAATGTTATAATCTGGATAGTTTTATATTTCATGCAAACAGAAATCGTGTGTAGCAATGTCTGTTTACTTCTTGATTCTGTTGTTTTCTCCCAACAGAACAGCCTCGAATGTGAATGGGTCGAATATTTTTGTGAGATAATTTAAAATTTGGCAAGAAAATGAAACCATGTTGTAACCTCTGGGATGTGGAATTTTCATATCTTCAATTAAAAAATAGTTTTGATAACAAATTTGATAGCTAGCCAGATACTAATTTAAAACTTGGGCAGATGGAATTACTGAAGAAATCACATATGTCATTACTGAAGAAATCACATGTCATTACCGAAGAAATCACATATGTCATTACTGAAAAAATCACATGTCATTACCGAAGAAATCACATAGGCCTACTGTATGTCATTACTGAAGAAATCACATATGTCTTTACTGAAGAAATCACATATGTCAATACCGAAAAAAATCACATGTCATTACAGAAGAAATCACATATGTCATTACTGAAGAAATCACATATGTCATTACTGAAGAAATCACATGTCTTTACCGAAGAAATCACATGTGTCATTACCAAAGAAATCACATAAATGGGACAAACCTGGGCCTTTTTTGAATAGTTTTATAATTGTCTATCTACAGTACAGTATATCAGAACTATAAGACCACATGATATTAAAGAATTACAACTGTTTCCAAGTCCAGTCCAATTCAACGCGCAAAAAGTGAGCGAAATGTTTTTTTAATTATTATTATGGTGTCAAAATCAGGATGGAGGGTCTCAAGTTGTTTTTTTTTTCTTTCTTATAATTAAAGTTGCACGGTGTAACTTTTTGGTTGGGGGGGCCATCACCTGCTTGTTTCTGTGGATATGCCATTGTTCTGCTGGGAGTGTTCCACAGTATGACATTAAACCGCTCTGCCTTACATTTATTCAAATACAGGTGTTTCTATAGCTCAAAAATACCTAGAAAAACAGGCATTCTGACTGTTAGCGGTGGTGTCTCTCCACAGATCTGACCTGTAACTTGGTCTGGTTTGGTCTCCATAGAAGGGTTTAATACCATTCTGTGAAACATTTCAGACAAAGCAGCTCCCCTGGAAAGTTACACAATGCACCTTTTAAGCGATATATCTGTTATGCCTGTATTAAACTGCCAAGACAGCCCTAACCTCCTGACTGTTAGCAACGTTAGTGTTAGCGGTGGGGCTTCCTGTGAGCTGCAGTGGAGACAGCAGCTGGGTATTGATTTTTAAATGCAGAGAGAGAAAGTCGAGGATCCAGTGTCAGAGGAGCCACTTCCATCAAAGGAGGACAAGTCTGGACCTGCAAAATAGAGCAGTGAATCAGGGCATAAGACTGCACTTGTTTCACTGTACTACTACTACTACTACTACTGTACTTTTACTACTACTGTACTACTACTATTCTTTTTATTTTTGTTCTGTTCATGTTTAAAAAGTAGGAGGTTGTTCAGAGTGCACATGTTCAGAGGACAAAAACGAATTGCAACCTTTGCCATTTAATTATTGCATTTTTGCATATTTGCTTTCTGCCTAAAATCTCCAAGATGAGCTGATATTTTGTTTTGGCCTAAAAATTTGCAAAAAGCTTTATTTTAACTTTAAAGGTAACTTTTCTGATAGAGGGTCTGCCTCCTGTTTGACTCCATGTAGATGTGATTGTTTTTCCTGGAATGTTCTACAGTATGGCATTTAAATTAACTATCTCCATGGAGACGAGCAGACCACATCACCAGGCAGGTCAGATCTGTGGAGAAGTGGGCCTGCTCACAGTAAGAATGCATGTCTTTGTGGTAGTTTTGAGAAATAAAAAGTGAACCTGCAAGTGAATAATAAAATATATATTTATTTAATGCCATATTGTGGAACATTCCAGGCAAAGCAGTAACATAACCATGTGACAAGCAGGTGGTGGACCCTCCACTAGAAAAGTTACACAGTGCACCTTTCATTTTATTTTTCCTGTGAGACGAGCAGACAGTGAAATCAGTGCACATGAGAAGTACAAATTACAAATTAAAGTCAGATCTGTAGAGAGGAGTTCTCCTCACTGTAAGAATGCATGTTTTAAATTTCCAGCAATAAAAACAATTGAATTAATACCAAACTGTGGAACATTCTAGGCAACACAACACTCAGCAGGAGACAAGCAGGTGGCGGACCCTCCTTAGAAAAGTTACACAGTGCAGCTTTAAACACATCCATTAACATTTGAGAGAAGACTGAAATATGAGCTGTTAAGCTAATACTAGAATCGTACATTTCAGAACGTGTTAGAGGTCTAAGCTACAGGGAGAGGAGGTTTGACATGACGAGGCTCAGTGTGTTACATTATAATTTCTGCTTTTATAATTTGCTTTGTACCTTTCCACCGTCTACATTTTCAAACTGAGAAGTCGAGATTTCTGTTACATTAATCTTTGACTTTTGGCAAGAGTGTTGGAAGAATGACCTGTATATCTTGGCCAATCCATCCTTTTTATTCTGAATTTCTAGAAAATATCGTTTTTGCCTCAATTTAATATATATATTTAATTCAGAAGATCAAGCACTCAAATCCAACACAAAATGGCTAACACTGTTCTACAAGAAAAATGCTTCCGGAACAAAAATAGTGACATTTTTCTTTGTTTAGGTCACTAATAAAGAAAAAGTAAGTGAGAAGTGCTGATTGGCTATAGTTTCTAAGATATAGTATTGGATCAAGATAGGAAATTTATGCAAAATAAGGCAAAACGGTAGTTTATCAGAAGGTACAGTGTGTCTACAAGCAACCGGTTCTATCTGAAAGCCTGTCTGCACATTCCAATACATTCATTTTAATATGTCTAGAGTTTTAACATAAAATATTTTTTGATTTCACATAAGAAAGATGCCTCGGTGTGCACCTGATGTCTTAAGATATTTCTTGTTTATTTCTTGACTGATAAAGAAGTGCAAGTTAAATATTTTCAAAATATAAATATATTATATAATATATAAATCTATTGTATAAACAGATGTGATTTTGATGTAAAACAATATCATTAAATATCTTGAATACATTAGCTAACCAGCACAGTTACCAACTGATTTTCAGCTCATCTTATCAATATAAATGAGATTTAGCCACTTTTATCTCGGAAGCAGGTCAAGTCCAAAAATTTGTAGACCAGTGTAACAGACACACCCTGAGGTTGCTCCTTCTAGCATTAGCAACAAGTTTGAGTGACATCGTTGCTAAGTGCCAGCTCACAGCTAAACCAGCGGCGTGGGCGGGAGGGACCCCATCCTTCAACAGCCTCACTCCTGATTGGCTGTTTGGTTGCTATGATACTCACAGTCAGAATTCCAAATATGGATCTCAGCTCCAAATTCATCCCTATAACTGCTAGCCTCGATGAGCTTCATTCGGCTGGAGCCAAACTCTCTGGGTGACGTCATGCTGCTTTAGTCCACTTCTTTAAAAGCTGCATTGTGTAACTTTTCTGGACAGACCCTCTGATGGAGGGTCTGTCAAATGCTTTTCTCCATGGGAATATTATTGCTTTGTCTGGAATGTTTCGAAGTATGGCATTAAACCTTTCTATCTTCACGGAGACCAAACCAGGCCAAGTTATTTACATGTCAGATCTGTGGAGAGGCGACCCCACTCACAGTCAGGATACCTGTTTTTTTAGGTATTTAAAAAAAAAAACTAAAAAAAATAAAGACCTGTAACTGTATAAATACATGTAACTGTATAAATACCTGTAACTGTATAAATGTCAGGTAGAGCTGTTTACTGTTATACTGTGGAACTTTCCAGACAGAGCAACGACATATCCATAGAAACAAGCAAATGATGGACCCCTAACCAGAAAAGTAACACAATGCAGCTTTAAAGACTATGCTTCAGCTGTTATATGTTCAAAGTATATTACTGTTTTTGGCAATTCATACCTCATTTTTTCCATTCTTTAGCATCACATTCCCACTTTATTATTTCCACCATGTTATCTAAACCTGAGTGTGTATTTTTACACATGGTTTAGTGTGAACAGAAGTGTGTGCAGATGAATACATTACACAGGCGTTGTACTGTGAAACCTTCTTCTGATTCCACCATGTATCCAATTCCCTGCTCTCAACTGCACTGACTTCTGGAGATTTTCAAAAGGTTAAAAGGTTTTCTGTTCATTTTATTTCTGTATAGAGCAAAATCACAGCAGCAGTCACCTCGAAAATGATTAATTTAACTGACAGAAAGTGAGCAAAATATAAAATATATATATAAAATAGTCACTGGTCAAGAACAGATGAGCAGATTAACATAAACACAGGAAACAAGCTAACAACTGCTACTGTTTTTAGCCTTATTTAGACTGTTTGCCATGGTAACTCTTATTTAGACTGATTCTCCCCTCCTTGTACAATGTCGAATCCTGTACATTTATTTACCTGGTTAAGACCTATTGATTTTGTCATGGTAAAAACCTGGTTTAGACCTGGTTTAGCTTTGGTTTAGTCCTGTACCTTGCCCCTGTTCGTTAGTCTTCATTTGGTTTGATTCAGCTTGGGTCAATTTTAGTAATATTTGAAGGAGCACTTTGTAACTTTTCTGGGGAGGGTCTGCTGCCTCCAGTCTCTAGTCTCCATGGAGATATTATTGCCTAACCTGTATGGAATGTTACATGGTACATACTGGACCTTTAAAGGCGCTCCACCAGATTTTACTTTGTCAAAAACATGAAAACAAAGGCTAGTTCACTGTAAACATTTCGGTGGCATTCTAATTATTCACTGTGATGACTTTATAAGCACTTTTCACAACTTTCAGATAACAGATTGAAGTTTTTGCATGATAACTAGTATGCTAACGCACACCTCCTGACAATAAAATGGTTTATAATTAAATACAGACAGCAAGCAGCGGATGTATTTTGACCTCAAGAGCTGCTTATATCATATCTATACTGGAGCAACACAAATTTTGCTCAAATATATGGGGGGAAAAAATCAGGTACCAAACAGTCTGTGGTGTGTACAATTAAGAATATGCAAACCCACGTCCATAGAGCAGCTGGAGTTTTCCCAAAGTTTGATAAAAAAGCCTCTCTTTAGACCTGCTTAGAGTGGCTGTGGCATTCATTATATATTTTCCTTATTTTGTATTCTGGTAACTGCTTTTATTGTTGAGGAGATCTGCTCAAATTTCTGTAAATATATTTAGTAGAGTAGGCGTTAGGACAGTTTTGACCACTGTTGTTAAAATGGAAGATGGATGCAACTGGAAAAACTCCCAAGTTCAGTCTCAAATCAATCCATTTGGACTGGAAAATATCTCATTGTGATTTTGACTTGCTAATTAGATCTCCAAAAATCTGCATTCAGTCCAAACTCAGTTCACTTTTAAAACATACCCAGAAACAATTATATATATATAAGGGATGTCAACAATTAATCGATTAACGATTAATTGTCGATTAAGACGTTGGTCGAACAAAATGCATTAATTGTAATTAATCGCTAATCACGCGCACCCGCGTGGTCACGAAACAAGGCAACCGCGCTGTGCCAAGCTCGACTCACAGCCGGCCGCAGGCGCCAACGACACTGTTCAGCAGCCCCGGGTGTACGCGCGAGGCGAGATCGAACCGCGACGCCCGGAATGCGTGCCGCTGCTGGTTTCGTGTGGCTGGTTTGTGGCTCGGGCCCCGAGTTTCATGCGGCTGGTTTGTGGCTCGGGCCCCGAGTCACAAACCAGCCGCACGAAACCAGCAGCGGCACGTGGTGGTTTAATCCTGGTTTAGTCCAGGTCTAGACCTGGTTGAGTCCTGGTTTAGTCCAGGTCCAATCCAGGTTTAGACCTGGTCTAGACCTGGTTTAGTTCTGGTCTAGACCTTACTGTATTTTGTTATTCAGCATCAATACATTTGTCTGCTTTTTACTAAGGAATAATTAATTGAGGAATATACAATATAATAATACTATGATATATTTATGACTCAGTGTTATGTATACTATAGCTTATATTCTTAAAGATCCTATTGAAACACTAAAATTCAGGTGAAAAACGCCGCTTATCAGTTAATCGTTAATCGATCGATAAGGTCAATCAACTATCAATTAATGAATTCATTGATAATTTGCATCCCTAATATATAAATATATAAATATATAAATATATAAATAAATAAATAATATTTTATATTATAAATAATATAATATATATATATATATATATATATATATATATATATATAAGGAAGACTGAAAAATGAACTTATAAATTAATACAGAAAACGGATGCATTTCAGAACATTTTGTTGAGGTCTAAACTGCACCACAATGGCAATTTAGGGATATTTATATTATTTTATGTACAAATTTCAGCTTTTGCTACGTAATAATTAGATTTCATTGTGACAAATCTGGACTTCATATTATTAAAGGTACACTGTGTAACTTTTCTGGTGGAGTCACTGCCACTTGCTTGTTTCCATGGGGATATCATTGCTTTATCTAATTTTCCACAGCAAGAGTTTGCAATTTTCTAGCTCCATGGAGAGAGGCTGGTGATGCATTTATTGTAACGCCAAGTTATATTAAATACAAGACAGTTTGGAACATTTATAAGCTATAACATTTCCATGGAAACAAGCAGGTGGCAGACCCTCATCAGAAAAATTACATAGTGCCAGTTTTATAGAAAATGTTTGTATGTCACTGTTATCATGACTCACTTTTTAAATCTAGACTGGTCTTTTTCTGTGTAAATCCCTTTGGCGTTAGAGGTTCACTATTTAAAGATGCACTGTGTAACTTTTCTGGGGATGGTTTGCCACCTGTTTGTTTCCATGGAGATGATAATGTCTGGTTTAAATTGTCCACAGTATGGCATTAAACTAATCTGTTTGACATTTATTCAACTACATGTGTTATTTATTGCTCAAAAATATCTTTAAAACATCCATTTACTGTAAGTGAGGTCACTTCTCCACAAATCGAACCTGTAATTTGGCTTGCAAGTCGTCATGGAGATTCTCAAGTTTATGGCTGTACTGGGGAACATTCTTGGCACATCTCCACGGAGACAAGCAAGCGACAGACCCCCAACCGAAAAGTTACCCAGTGCACCTTTGACCTTTCAGGGTCGGCCTGGAATTGATCTTTAGGTCTGCAGAAACAAAATTAAGCTGTTTAGAAGGTCAGTGTAATTACCATTCATCAAAAGACCTCCTCTAATTATGGCCATTATGGATGAATCTGTAGAAAATAATGATCACATGACATTTGGTGTTTATGTCAAAGGTTAAAATGCTAATGACGTAATTGAACCAAAGATTTATGGATTTTTCTAATAAATAACGCAACATCTGAATTTCCTTTCCAATAAATGAAACAAAGCAAAGGACTGTGGTCTATGTAGTTCCATCTACACATTTTAGAGCAGGTATGTCAAAAGTATTGAAAATCAGATACTAATCGATATTGAAACTAAAAACACGCCTGCTTTCTGTTATTTGCAACATTTTGAGGGCTGTTTCCCCATTCAAAAGGTATAATATTATGTTTTAAATTATTAATCGCTATGACAACAGTATTAGATTTCACGACTTATGCTTTTAAAATGAAGATTCGGTTTATAGTGCATATTTGAAATGCGTCCAGAAGCACTGAGCGAAGGCTGAAACATGAACTGCTACACTAATAAAGAATCCCAACTATTTCACAACATTTTGTAGAGATCTAAAATACAGCAGGTTAAATAAGACACAGGGGCATTTTGTTTGTTCACAAAAGTGATTAAAATACCTAGCGGCATTTCTGATCTAATTACCTTGCCTTTGGAATAATGATTTTGATTAGTTTGCAATCAGTGTTTCAGTCCATAGAGGAATTAAAGGGCTTCTTCTTTTCTTTAAAAACATCATTTGAGTAGGACCAATATTTAAAAGCAGCAGTGAGGCGGACCCCTGTTAATAATGATGTGTATTTCACATACTGTATATTGCAAATGATAATGAGGCAGTTGGTAAATAATGATCAGTACTGTGATCAAAGGAGAAGTTCAATTTGTCAACTGGACAAAGTTTGTTTGGTTGAAAACGTTTCGCCGCTCATCCGAGAGGCTTCGTCAGCTCTGGTTATTGTACTGGTTAGACCCTGCTTATATCTAGCTGCCGGGAGGCGTGTCTGACAATGACAAAAGCTCTGAAACCGATCCCCCTAATCTGTCTCTTTGTTTTTCAAATTACTCTGATGGCTGTTTCGACCCCCTATTCAACGTCTAACGACCCTCTCCACCCCTCTGCCCTGGCTCTGTTTGACTGGTCTAAGAATCCCATTATAAATGGGAGACAGGTTATATCTCACTCCCCCATTTCTGTTTAATGACGGATTCTCTTTTTTGACAAAAATAGCCTCTTTAACTCCCCTCTCAAACCAGTTCTTTTCCCTGGCTAAGATCTGAACCTCACTGTCCTCAAAAGAATGGCCCGTGGCTTCTAGGTGAAGATGTACCGCAGAAGCCGGTCCACTCTGGCACGCCCGTCTGTGTTGGTACATCCTCTTGTGAAGTGGCTGTTTTGTTTCCCCAATGTAGCGCTCACTGCAGTCTTCACTACACTGAATGGAGTAGACCACATTGCTTTGTTTGTGGCTCGGTGTTCTGTCCTTTGGGTGGACCAGTTTTTGTCTTAAAGTGTTTGTGGGTTTGAAATAAACTGGAATTTCATATTGTCTGAAAATCCTCTGTAGTTTTTCCGAAACGCCGGCCAGGTACGGAATCGCTACCCCTTTCCTCCTGGGTTCGGATTCTCTGTTGTCTTGTTTATTGTCCTTGTCTCTCTTGGTTTTGTTGACAGCCCATTTAGGATATCCACAAACAGAGAGGGCTTCCTGCACATGTTGCTCTTCTTTCTCCTTGCCCTCTGTGCTTGTGGGAACCACTTGGGCCCTGTGTTGTAATGTCCGAATAACACCCAGTTTGTGCTGCAGTGGGTGGTGTGAATCAAAAAGCAGGTATTGGTCTGTGTGTGTGGGCTTCCTGAAGACTTCTACTTGGAGTCCCGGTCTCCTCCTATCGTTACTGCACAATCTAAGAATGCCAATGTGTTATCCTTGGCATCTTCACGGGTGAATTTGATGTTCGGATCTACAGAATTGATATGTGCAGTGAAAGGTTCCAAATCTTGAATTTTGATTTTTGTAAAATTATCATCAACATAACGAAACCAGTGTGTGGGAGGAGTGCCTGGATATGAAGCTAAGGCACTCTGTTCAAATTGTTCCATGTATAAATTAGCCATGATAGGGAGACCGGTGAGCCCATCGCACAGCCATGAATTTGCCTGTAAAAGTTCCCTCTGAACTGGAAATAGGTGGTATTTAGACAAATTTCCAGCAGTTGGCAGATTTGGTCAGGAGAAAGTTTGGTTCTCTCTTCTAGCTTGGAATCCTGTAGTAAACTCCTTCTCGCTGCTTCGACCGCTACAGCTGTGGGGATACAAGTGAAAAGAGAGGTTACATCAAAGGAAACCATTGTCTCATCCTGACCAAACTGGAGAAACTTAACTTTGTTTACAAATTCGGCTGTGTTCTCAATGTGGTGCTCCGTGTTACCCACCAATGGCGCCAAGATGGTTTTAAGGTGTTTGGCCAAATTATATGTGATAGAGTCAACACTACACACAATGGGTCTGAGTGGTACTCCTTGTTTGTGAATCTTCGGGAGGCCATAGATGCACGGGATAGCATCTATGGCCTCCCGGGATAGCATCATTTGTGATGCTATCCCGTGCATCTATGGCCTCCCGAAGATTCACAAACAAGGAGTACCACTCAGACCCATTGTGTGTAGTGTTGACTCTATCACATATAATTTGGCCAAACACCTTAAAACCATCTTGGCGCCATTGGTGGGTAACACGGAGCACCACATTGAGAACACAGCCGAATTTGTAAACAAAGTTAAGTTTCTCCAGTTTGGTCAGGATGAGACAATGGTTTCCTTTGATGTAACCTCTCTTTTCACTTGTATCCCCACAGCTGTAGCGGTCGAAGCAGCGAGAAGGAGTTTACTACAGGATTCCAAGCTAGAAGAGAGAACCAAACTTTCTCCTGACCAAATCTGCCAACTGCTGGAAATTTGTCTAAATACCACCTATTTCCAGTTCAGAGGGAACTTTTACAGGCAAATTCATGGCTGTGCGATGGGGCTTCGCTATCATGGCTAATTTATACATGGAACAATTTGAACAGAGTGCCTTAGGGTCATATCCAGGCACTCCTCCCACACACTGGTTTCGTTATGTTGATGATAATTTTACAAAAATCAAAATTCAAGATTTGGAACCTTTCACTGCACATATCAATTCTGTAGATCCGAACATTCACCCGTGAAGATGCCAAGGATAACACATTGGCTTTCTTAGATTGTGCAGTAACGATAGGAGGAGACCAAGTACTCCAAGTAGAAGTCTTCACACACAGACCAATACCTGCTTTTTGATTCACACCACCCACTGCAGCACAAACTGGGTGTTATTCGGACATTACATTACAGGGCCCAAAGTGGTTCCCACAAGCACAGAGGCAAGGAGAAAGAAGAGCAACATGTGCAGGAAGCCCTCTCTGTTTGTGGATATCCTAAATGGGCTGTCAACAAACCAAGAGACAAGGACAAGAAACAAGACAACTAGGAGGAAGGGTAGCGATTCCGTACCTGGCCGGCGTTTCGGAAAAAAACTACAGAGGATTTTCAGACAATATGAAATTCCAGTTTATTTCAAACCAAAACACTTTAAGACAAAAACTGGTCCACCCAAAGGACAGACACCGAATACAAACAAAGCAATGTGGTCTACTCCATTCAGTGTAGTGAACTGCAGTGACACATTGGGGAAACAAGAGCAGCCATGAGGATGTACCAACACAGACGGGCGTGCAAGTGGACTTCTGCGGTACATCTTCACCTAGAAGCCAACGGGCCATTCTTTTGACAGTGAGGTCAGATGTATGCAGGGAAAAGAACTGGTTTGGAGGGATTAAAAGGCTATTTTGTCAAAAAGAGAATCCGTCATTAAACAGAAATGGGAAATTGAGATAACCTGTCTCCCATTTATAATGGGATTCTTAGACCAGTCAAACAGAGCCAGGGAGAGGGAATCGTTAGAACGTTGAATGGGGTCAAACAGCCATCAAATAATTTGAAAAACAAAGAGTGGAATTAGGGGGATCATTTCAGAAAAGCTTTTGTCATTGTCAAAGCCTCCCGGCAACTAGATATAAGCAGGGTCTAACAATACAATAACCAGAGCTGACGTAGCCTGCGGATGAAAAAACGTTTTCAACCAAACAAACTTTGTCCAGTTGACAAATTGAACTTCTCCTTTGATCATGGATTCTACCTGGACGACTGAGGGACTTTTCACGCATCAATGATCAGTACTATACTTCTATCCAATCTCGTTCCATGTATTTGAGAATAATTTGTCTTTAATTTCTTCCACTTCCAGATATATTGTTTAAGCAGCTCTTGAGGTCAAAATGAGACTGCTTTGTACTATCTGCATTTAATTAGAAGCGGTTTATTGTCAGAGAATCAGGGAGTGGGCTGTTTGCATGCTAGTTGTTGTTATCTTTACTGTGACTCCGCACTGATCTCTGAAAGTCATGCCCTTATAAACTCATCACGGTGAATAATTAGGATTACATAAGATATGTACAGTGGTACCTCACCTTACGAAAGACCCAACAAACAAAAATTCCAAGTTACGAAACAACGCCTTCACGTTCAATTTTGGTCTCTAGATACGAAAAAAAATTCAAGTTACGAAACGCGAAATCTCAAAAATTCAAATAATGCGCGCTCAGCCACACACATTATACGCTTTTCTCAGACTGGATTTAAACTTTTCTCACATTTGTCTCTCGTTTAAACACTCAAACTTTCATAGATTTTCAACAAAATGTATTAATAGTGAAGTGTGGGGGGAAGGGGGAGGGGCAAGAAGACTGCACGCGGACACATGTGTGATAGCGCAGCATGACCCGGTGCGGGGTCCCCTCCTCGCTGCTCGCCTCAGCCGTGACTCGTGAGGTACACCGGCAGAGCTAGCACGAAACCAGGAAATAGACCCGCACGCGCTGGTTTAATCCTGGTTTAGACCTGGTTTAGATCTGGTCTAGAGGAGGCACGGTTTGAGCACGGGTCTCGTGCTCGCAGCCCCACGCCGGGTCATGCTGCGCTATCACACACGTGTCCGCCCTCCCCCTTCCCCCCACGCACGCAGTCGCTGCTCGCCTCAGCCGTAACTCGTGAGGTACACCGGTGCTGCTGCTAATAGCAGAGCTAGCACGAAACCAGGAAATAGACCTGCATGCGGCACTTTAATCCTGGTGTCCAGTCCTGGTTTAGTCCAGGTTTAGTCCAGGTTTAGTCCTGGTCCAGTCCAGGTATAGACCTTGTTTAGACCTGGTTTAGTCCACGTTTAGTCCTGGGTCTACAGTCTCTTAACCAATCAGGACGCAGAACACAGTGTTACACTATAAAAATGAGTTCCACTATAAAAAAAAAAACTTGGAACGGGGCCTTGGAACGAATCAGGCTTTTTCCATTGAAATAGCTACTCAACTTACGAAAAATTCACGTTATGAAACCACTTCTGGAACGAATTAATTCCCCTGGGAATACGACGGCAGTGATGTGGTCGCTGTACTGGACTGTTGTGGTGAAGAGGGAGCTGAGCCAAAAGGCAAAGCTCTCGATTTACCGTCAATCTACGTTCCTCCCCTCGCCTATGGTCATGAGCTCTGTGTAATGACCGAAAGGACGAGATTGTGGATACAAGCGGCCGAAATGAGTTTCCTCCGCAGAGAGGCTGGGCGCTCCCTTAGAGATAGTGTGAGGAGCTCAGTCACACAGGAGCTTGGAGTAGAGCCACTGCTTCTCCACGTCGAGAGGAGCAGGTGAGGTGGCCCGGACATCTGTTCCGGATGCCTCCTGGACGCCTCTCTTGGGAGGTGTTTCAGATATGTCCCACCGGGAGGAGGCCCCGGCGAAGACCCAGGACACGCTGGAGGGACTATGTCTCCCGGCTGGCCTGGGAATGCCTTGGGCCCCAGATAAGCGGATAAAAATGGATGGATGGATGGAAGATGTGTTTTTATTTTGTTTTGTTTTTTTCTTGAATTGCAGTCCTGGAATCTCCACCGAACAAAAGGGTAAAGGTAGCTGTTAATTTGAAAACTACCACCACATGACATCACAAGGTGGAGCAGAGCATTTTGAGCTTTGGAGATGTAGACAGACTAATAATAAAGGATTAGATTAACTTTATTGATCCACAAGGGAAATTACTTGGACACAGTAGCTCACGTGTCACAGTATATTATAATAACAAAGAGTAAAAATATAAATGATAATAATACATTCAAAATAAGTAACAAACATGGCAAGAGACTGGGGTCAAATAAGGTATAATTATATAAATGTGTATGTATGAAAGGGTTACTCAGACATGTGTGAATGAAACCAAACACAACTCAAGTATGTTTTTGAGGAGGTAACAGCAATAAAGCATGACTTAAAGCTCACAAGACCTTTAAGTTGGGAAGAAATACTTATTGCATGTAGGTGAATTGTTGAAATGCATATGATGTAATCTGACCTGAGGCATCATGATGTACTTACTGCCTATAAATCATAATAAAATGTTTAGTGACTATGGTGACGGTTTGGGCGGGTCTCAGAGGAGCGCGATCACATCTGCTCCATCTGCTCCTCTGCTCGTCTTTTGTTTGTGGAAAAAAATATCTTTTCTTTTTGACTTGCCTGAACACGTCTCTTCAAGGTGTAAATATTCAAATGACTGGCTTTAAGTTGTTTGAGGACAAAATGGCGATAAAAAAACAACTTTTAAAATTGTAGTTTTTGAAAATAGTTGGTTTTGTCTCGTAATGAGGTCACTTCCTGTGTGGACCAGTGTAACCCAAGACTTCAACACAAGCGCATGACTCATAATTTATTCACAACTTCATGATGGAATATTAGACAGCTCCTATATGGTCCTGTATTTATCGTTTTCCAATACTGAGCATATGAATACATTTAACTAAAGGTGCATTGTGTAACTTTTCTGGTTGAGGGTTTGTCATCTGCTGGTCTTCATGGTAATGTTATTGCTTTGATTTGACCAGAATGTTCCACCGTATGAACTCAAATTTATGCATCTCCATGAAGACAGCTCCTATATGGCCCTTTTATTTGCAATTTTTCAATAATGTGCAAAAACATATTTAGTTAAAGCTGCATTGTGTAACTTTTCTGGTTGAGGGTTTGTTGTCTACTGGTCTCTATAGTGATGTTATTGCTTTGATTTCCACAGTATGACCTTAAACCTATCCATCTCCAAGGGTCAGTTAAAGGAGAATTCACGTTTTTTACAATCTGATAGATAGATGAAGAGACCAGTGCGCATGCGCTCAGTCACAGCTGTTTTGCACATAAGAAGATGCAACTTTTCTGTTGCGAGCGACACATGGCTCAGATTGTAAAAAACGTTAATTCTCCTTTAAATGCTTTCCTTCATGGAGATGTTATTGCTTTGTCTGGAATGTTTCTATGGCATTAAACCATTCTATCTTCATGGAGACCAAAACAGACCATGCCTGTTTTTCTGGGTATGTTTGAATTAAAAACAAACACCTGTAATTGAATAAATGTAAGGTTGAGCTGTTTAATGTCATACTGTGGAACATTCCAGACATAGCAGTGACATAGCCATAGAAAAAGTTACATGCTTCTTTAAAGGTACAGTGTGTAGGATTCATGGCGCATAGGTGGATGCTGGCTATTCTACTTCCTGTTTTAGCTACGGCAGACCTCGAGGGTCACCCAGGCGCACCGTAACGCGGACAGCTCGCGTACCCGCGCACGAACTGCGCGCACCCGGCGCTGTGCGAGCCGTCGCCGACAACTACGGTATAAATAAAACGCGGTCCCGTTCACTGTTTTTTTTTTTTTCTTTTCGCATGAAAGCACACATTCCCGATCGTGTACCATGACAATCTACACATCAAATGAAACCTTACAGTCTCCTCTTTTTGACTATGCAATTCATTTCCCGGCACAACAATCACTCCCCGAGCACATGGGGCTTTTGTACGGAAAAGCACAAAACGAGGTTTGTTACTTAACTTACCTTTGAAGGCTCTGGACAGGACAAACTTCAGTATTTCACCATAAACTTGGTCTCAATCTGTCCGTAAGGATCCAGCGAATAAAATCCAGTAAAACAATTTAGTCCAAAACACGTGTTAGATCCATTACGATGTGTGATCCGGCAACATGCTTGTCGTTGTTTACCCAAAACCACGAGCCTTGCCGAAGGCGAAGGTGGAGCCCAAATGTCCTTCTGCGGCTCTCGTAATCAAAATGGCTGCCTCTATAGGGGGAAGATCCCCCTTTTATGCAGGTATATCTAAGTCCAACAGAATACTTTGATTTCATGATGGAAGTGAAAATGCTTGGAAAACACTGTATTTTTGAATGGGTATCTTCTATTTCTGTAATTAACGGGTAAAAATCTTTCACACTGTCCCTTTAAGATTAATGCCATGTGACCAAATTGCCCAGAATTACTAGAACTCCCTTTTCCTGGTTAGCCTTGAAGTGACTCAATGTGTGTGGTTGATGTTTATGTGAGCAGGTGGCGGGTAATCCAGCGCCATCTGGACGGACTTTCTCTGGAGTCCTTAAACCCACCACACATGGTACTACAACACATGTGAACCATCTGACCCAGTCCTAAGTACCGTCTGAAATGTACATTATTTAGTAACAATAGCAAAAATTATAACGCATTGTAAGATATTAAAATTTAAGCTTTTATACCTTGTGTGTGTTAAAGTTCCTATATTATAAATGTCCTGTTCCACCTTGTGACAGCAAAGCACTTCCTGTTTCACCACATGACATCACAAGGTGGAACAGGGTGTTTGAGAGAAGAACTCAGCTTAAATATGCAAGGTTTGGGTGTTAAACATGTGTGAATGAAACAAAACACAACTCTGGGTATAAGTTTTTGACGAAGAAACAACATTATAGTAAATCGGAAAACTGCTCCTGGATTAAAAGGTGCAGTGTGATCTCAATCTTGATTCCAAACCAAATTTCAAATTGATTTGCTATTACATTTCGGGTCAGAAAACTCCCATTTATATCTTTTCTCCCCAGAATTACACAATTCTGTTACAGCATTCTTGGGTCCCATTTGTCGCCAATACAAGAACTAGCCTCTATTTTTATCTTTCCTGTGTAAAAACCCAGACAAAGTCATTTTAACGAGTTTTGATTGTTGTTGCTCCTCTTCTCAGATTTCCCCTTTGTCTCTGGGGTTGGGAGGAAGCTCCTAGAATGGAAAGCTCCACCCCTTCAGCTGGTGCATTGTAGGTATTGATGAACCAGAGGGAGTATTGATCGAGTTAGAGTCCGACTGTGCATCCCACGTTTATGGAAAACACCAGCGCTCCCTGTAGCTCCCCACTGCTGTTTATGTGCGTGTGTCCGGAGGAGTGCATTGTGGGTAAAGTGCCATTGTGAGGTCACAGGATGATGATGTAATCTTCAAGAGCAGGCGCCGGGCTTCCTAAACACTCCGTCCCACTCCCACTATAATGTCAAACTAAGACTTAGTACCAACCTGCTTAAAGGTCCTGTATTGCACAAAATGGACTCTTGTGAGCTTTAAGCCATGTTAAATTGCTGTTTCCTCATCAAAAACATACCTGGAGTTGTTTTGTTTCATTCACACATGTTTGAGTAATCCTGGTTTATTAGTCTGTCTTCATCACTAAAGCTCAAAATGCTCTGTTCCACCTTGTGACATCATGAAGCGATAGTTTTCAAGTTAACAGCTACCTTTTACCTTTAGTTCAGTAGAGATTGGATATTCTAGGGGTGAAATTATCGAAATGATTCAAGTGAAAGTGTATGGAGTTTAAAAACACAGCAAAGCACTTCCTGTATTAACCACATGACATCACAAGGTGTATCACAGTGTTTTCTGTTTGAGAGAAGAACTCAGCCAAAATATGCAGGGTTTGTGCGTTAAACATGTGTGAATTGAAAAAAAACCAACAACTCCAGCTCTGTTTGTGATGAGAAAACAGCATTATAACATAGATCAGAAAATAGCGTACTGTACAGAAATGCCACTGTCTCTAACTTTTTCAACAAATAAATGACTACAGATCTGTCTTGTACATCGATTATTTCACCACAAGAGATGCGGCATTGCACTGGTAAAAGCTCTCAGTATATTCAGATATTATGTATACAGAGAGTTGAAAATAAATTGCTTCTTCATAATTGAAAAGTCCAATTTTCAGTATCTATGATCTGACGATGTATTTGACCCAAAATACAGAGGAGTTCATGCCAAAAAAAATTATTTAAATGTGCATTCTGTAACTTTTCTCATCTTAAGACTCACTTTTACTCTCTGGTTTTTAACACTGCATGAGTTGTATGGTCCTCTTTGTCTTTTATTTAATTTTTGATTAGATTTTATAAATTTTTAAAATAATTTTTAGCTTTCTGCATTTTAATACTTTATATTTATAGTTTTTATTTATGACTTAATTAATATTAGTGTTAATTTGTCTGTGCAGCACTTTGGAAATGTTTATTAAATGTGCTTTTTAAATAAAGTGGATTTTCTGGTGGAATGTCCATCAAATTCTCTGCTTTCTGGAATGTTTCACTGTATGGCATTAAACCTTTCTATCTTCATGTAGACCAAACTAGACCAAGTCACAGTTCCAGTTAGTTACAAAGTTATACTGATTTGAATGTCTTTCTTTGTGATTTTAATTGCTTTTTAGTCTCTAAAGCACTTTGGATGACTTTGAGTATGAATTGTGCTATACAAATAAACTTGCCATGGTGCAGCAATAGCTAAAAACAGTGGGAACTACATAGACTGTGATCTTTTGTCGAAATAAAACCTACAAAACATGCACCAGGGACTACAGGTGGAAATTAACTCTAATACCACAACTTGACACAATGCATCTCTTTCCTGTTAAGGTTAATGTAGATTGTGCACTGTCTCTGTCTTATAAATAAAATAAATAAATACATAAATGTTGTTGTCAGTGCAGACTACATGAAGAAATAACTGTTGCACTTTTAACATAACAGTGCTTTTAACATAAGCACTTTTAAATCTTAAATCTTCATATTTTAACAGTACTAAAGGCTTTTCCAAGGGTTTTCAAAGGTTTAAGTAACATTCACAATTTTGTATACCTCCACAAAGTTTTGTAGTAAATATCGTGAAAATACTGTATCAAAGGATTTTGATATCATTACATCCCCAGTCAGAATGCATCTTTATACTCCTAATACCCACCTGGATTAACTTTTAACTACTCTTTGCAAACCAGTCTCACGTTTTTAAAAGTATTTACTGTCTCTGTTGTAAAATTGTACAAACATTGAATTATATAATGGAGTATTTCCTAAAATGATTTGTGAAGTGGAAGATAAGCCTTTATTTTAGCCTCGTCATGATTCACACTGACACAGGTATTGGCCTAAAGTGTTTTCTCACAGTCACACCTGAGAAAAACAGGTTTGCGGCTGTCACTGTGGGCGATAGAAGGAGAGACAAGTTTTTTTGTTTTTTTTTTCACACAGATTAGCTCCATTAATTCAAAGTTCAAAGTTCAAAGTCAGCTTTATTGTCAAAAACTATATGTACAGGTTGCACACACAGGATTTGAAATTGCAGCGCCCCCTAGGCCCACAGTGAACATAAAACATCTGATAAACAAGACAATAAACACAATGACTAAAACATCACATACACCCATAGCAAAAGTACAGTAAACTTGTATATAATACAAGCAGGTAAAACACAAAATGTGTAGCGTAATAAAGCTCAAATGGTGTCATTCAAGCAGCAGTGTCAGTGTCATTTAAGTGTCATTGAGAATCATTGAGAAACTAATTTAAAGGTGCTGTGAGTGCGGCAATGCGCCCCACTAGCCTCGGCGTTTCTTGAATTTTCTTTCCGACGCGTCACGTAATGTAAATAAAGAGTCTTGAATCAAAGTTTGTCTTTTCTATCTTTACTAAAGTGAAGGTCATACAGAGCTGGTACAAATAAGGTGAATAAAGAGGGAAATGGAAAGATGAATTTCTGAGACTTGTGGCTTTCCTATGCATGTTGTGTTAGGCTCTGTATGTGTGGTGATGTCCTTCTTGACGTCTTTGTGTGTCGTATAGCGTGAGATCCCGCCTGTCACTAGGAGACCGGGCTTTCTTGTACTTCTTGGCTCCCGACATGATTCACCCTACGTTGCATTGTCGACGGTGCTACTGGTTCTTCTTTGCTGTCTGTACGTGCCTTGTAGCGTCGCGTTTTCCCGTCTGTCACTCGGGAGACCGTGCTTCTTCGCTTCTCGGCTCCCGACGGGAATCCGTCTTACTTACTACCTGCGGCTGTTGCGTGACGTTTCACGTGACCTCCTTGTTACGTGACGTCCCACGTGACGTTCTTACGTGACGTTTACGTGACGGTCAAAAGACTGTGTAGCTTCTGTGGTCCAGGACGTCCTAATACCCCGTCACCCTTGCCTTGAGGTAACCTCCTGGCCACCAGACCGCGGCTTCTATCCACACTACCTATGTAGTGTGGTCTCTTTCTTCGTGTGTGTGTGTGTTATGTGGTGTGTCTTGTCTTGTGTCTTCTCCGTGTGCTCCCTCTCTTCTCCCCTGGCCACTGACCCTGTGTCTGTGCGTGGTGATTTTATAGTGGGAAAGATCAAAGATGAAAGAACAAAGATCAAAGTGAACCAATTAGAAAGCACTTCCTGTACATCAAGGCGGGACAGGAAGCCAATGAGAAAACAGATATGTAGAAAACTCATAAGATGGCCGCCTACACGCATAGAACTCATAAAATGGCGGAACGTATAGAAAACACACAAAAATGGCTCTTACAGGTGCACTGTGTAACTTTTTGGATGGGGGTCCGTCACTTGCTTGTTGCTGTGGATATGTCATTGCTCTGCCTGGAATGTTCCACAGTATGACATTAAAGAGCTCTGCATTACATTTATTAAATTATAGATGATTTTATAGCTCAAAAACACCGAAAACACTGTGAGCGGGGTCACCTCTCCACAGATCTGACCTGTAACTTGGTTTGGTTTGGTCTCCATGAAGATAGAAAGGTTTGAATATTATACTGTGACAAAGCAATAACATCTCCATGAAGAAAAGCATTTGACTCACCCTCCACCAGAAAAGTTACACAATGTACCTTTAATTCTTCATATGAAATACTGAGAAGAGTTTATAAAGAAAAACAAGAGTTAAATTTAAGGCTATGCAATTAATCAAATTTGACTAATTACTGCTCCAAAAAAAATCTTAAAGGTACGCTATGCAACTTTTTTAGTGGAGGAACTGTTAACTGTTTGTCTCCATGGAGATGTTATTACTTTGCCTGTATGTTGCCTAGTATGGCATTAAATATATCTATCTTGCATTTATTCAGTCATAGGTGTCTCTGTTGCTTAATACATGGACAAACACATTCACACTCTTAGCAGCGTCACCTCTCTACAGATCTGACCTATGTGTTAGTCTGATCAAGCCTCCTGCTTGTCTCCACGGAGAGAGACAACTTTAATGGCATACCATGTAACACTTCAAGCAACGAAATGACATCTCCATGGAAACAAGCAGTTGGCAGACCCTCCACCAGAAAAGTTACACTTAGCACCTTCACTCAGTAACGATGACTTATTTTTACATTAAAGGTCCCATATTACACAGAATTGACTCTTACGAGCTTTAAGCCATGTTATAACGTTTTACCTCATCAAAAACAGACCAGGAGTTGTTTTCATTCACACATGTTTGAGTAATCCTTTATTTTTAGTCTGCTTGCATCTCCAAAGCTCAGAATTCTCTCTTCCACCTTGTGATGTCATGTAGTGGTAGTTTTCAAGTTAACAGCTACTTCTTACATTTAGTTCAGTTGAGATTCGCATTTCCAGGGCTGAAATCATCCAAATGATTCTAGTGAAGGTGTGTGGAGTTCAAAAACATAGTAGAGCACTTCCTGTATTACCACGTGACATCACAAGGTGGAACAGAGTGTTTTCTGTTTGAGAGAAAAAAACAAAATATGCAGCATTTGTGTGTTAAACATGTGAAGGAAACAAAAAGTCCAGGTCTGTTTGTGATGAGGAAACATTATAATATCGATCAGAAAATAGCTTAAAGGAGAATTCATTTTTTGCAATCTGAGCCTTATTTCTGTAATAAAACAAGTTGTTTTACTCACACATAGCACTTTGGTGTCATTTGGAGCATTTCCGGAGATGTTTTATGATGATTTGCGATATCTAACGTTAACGAGTTCTCGGGGCTTATGTTTGGGGTCTCCAAATAACACAAACTTTAGCACTTTTCAAATCATAGAAGCTCAATGTCTTAGTCTACACTTTCGTTTGAGTCAAAAGTGGCCTCTAATCCGAGATTTATCCATAATTTCGAGTAGGCGAAGAGGCCAGTGCGCATGCACTCAGTCACAGCTGATTTCGCTCTCAGCTCTTGGAACCCAAACATGAAACGCAAAGCTGTAAGACGTTTGGACCATTGTGTTTGCAGTACCCACTTCAGTCAGGATGATTTTTTACCAGCAAAGGAAAAGAAAGAAGGCCAGCGGATTCTGCTCACGATTCTGAGAAGTAATGCGAAACCGATGGCTGTTCTCTGCGCTGCTTCTAAAACTGTCTCCGCTTCATTCTTTCCATATCCATTCTGTCTCCTCATCCGTATACTCAGGCACAAAATTATAGGGACGGCTATCATACTCAAATAAGTCCTCTTCAGTCTCAAAGTCCGAATATTCTGCCATGTGTCGCTTGCAATAGAAAAGTTCAGAGCGGTGTTTATCTGCAAATCAGCTGGGGAATTCGCGCATGCACCCTGTCCTCTATGATGACGTCATCAGATGAAAATATAGCTGGATATCGGGTTTCAGGCCGCTTTGGACTCCACTTAAAGTCTACGCTGACACAGCGAGCTTCTGTGATTTGAAAAGTGCTAAAGTTTGTGTTATTTTGGTGACTTCAACGTCATGCCCCGATCACTCACGTTACGGATATCGCAAATCTAAAACATCTTCGGAAATGCTCCAAATGACACCAAAGTGCTATGGGTGAGTAAAACAACTTGTTTTATTACCGAAATAAGGCTCAGATTGTAAAAAACGTTAATTCTCCTTTTAATATGGGCCTTTTAATTAACTTTTTTACCCCAATACTTTTAATTTAAAACAAAATTATAAAAAAACCAAAAATGAACCAGGACCATCCTCCAGTTAAACCTGCAGTTAGACGTGATCAGGAATCTATCACAGACTCGACAAGCCCCTCTTCTTCTTTTCCTGTGGAATTTCTCATTTAACTTCCTCGTTACGGTCTTTTTTGTTTTGACCTTTGCGTGACATTTAGTTTTGAGACCGAGTTCTGTAAATTTACTCTGCTGTAACACCTCAACTATAGGTGCCAGTATTTGCAATGAGACCAGTCAGTGTGAAAGCAAAGTTTCTATAGATTCATATATATATATTTTTTATTATCTGTCAGAAATTCAAATGTCATTACTACCTTTCATTCTTGGAGGTTTAATTTGTTATTTTTAAATGCTAAAGTAACATTTAAATAAAATTCTATTGATTTTTATGTTCTTAAAAACAAAGAAAAATTTAACTAGTCAATTTTAAACAGTTTGCGATGGTCAAAAATGATTCCTCACTTACCTTATGCCTTCAGGGCGTCTTAATTATTCACAAATTTGATTATCAGACAATAAAATGCTTTCTAATTAGATGCAGATTTAATTGGTGAATTACTTTAATAAACAATATAAATATAAATATAACAATATAAATCTGAGATAAAAAAACAAACAAACAAAAAACACAAGTACACAGCAGTGAATTTCGTGCTATTTTCTATAAATATAAGCAGCCAAATTTCATATAAAGATCGTAGATTACCAATAACCAAAATCCCAAATGGAAAAGAAAAAAGAATAAATAGCTTTTGGCAGCTCCCACCTCTGATTCACAGCCCTAAAATATCAGTGGCATCACAAATGAATATTGTTAGTTCCAGCTATTTCACATTTACAAGAATAAAAACACTGGGGGAAAAAAAATACTGCAGTCCATCCAAGCTGTTTATCTGAAGCATACACACTGTAATAATTACTTTTGATTGCGAGATGGGATGGCCTGTCACAATAATTACTCTTTTGACTTATTTTTCAATATATGAAAGCTGGAAAAGTATTTCTGGGGGTCAGTATTTATCACGAGTACTTTTTTATGTACTAGGTATAATATGATTTGAGGTATAGAGATATAAATAAGTATATAAATAGAGGTATAAATATTCAGCATAAGTACTTTCTATGTACTACACTGGAAATTTTTGTTACTTTTATGTACCATAATATGATTTGAGGTATAGAGATATAAATAAGTATCCTCCTGGGACCTGAAGAAAAAATTATTGTTATTATTATTTAAATTTTCACCTTAACACCTTAGCATTTACATTTTGTTAATTTAATTATTATTCATAATGTTGTAACATGTAATGGACGTCGGGGACATTTTGGTGTTAAATCCATGTGAAGTTAACAAAAACTTTTTTTTTTTTTTTTTTTGGATGACCAACATCTCTGACAAGCTTCTACAGTTGCCTCAAAAAGTTCAAAAAGTAGGTATTATGTTTTTTGGTTTTTTTTGAGTATTTATTTACGTATTTATTTTAATTTTTTATATATTATTTATTTATTTATTTATTTTATATATATATATATATATATATATATATATATATATATATATATATATATATATATATATATAAAATGTATATATATATAAAATGCAATATTTATTTATTTATTTTTATATATTATGTATTTTTTTATTTGAGTATTTATTTACATATTTCTTTATTTTTATTTTTGATGTATAATTTTTTATTTTTATTTTTTTTAATCATAGTGCAACTACAAACTAGAGTCTCAAACAATTAAAAGATCAACTGGTTAACTCGATGTCCACTATAAAGGACACAAATGAATGGGCCGGGTCTCAGGAGGATATAAATAGAGGTACTTATGATACATATAAATATGAATCATAAGTACTTTTTTATGTACTACACTGGAACTGGACCATGCAAACTCACTATGCCAATCGAAACTAGCTACCAAAGTGTCTCTTTCACCTGTTTATTTGTTTGTTTATTGTAATTTTTTTTATCAGTATTGTACAGTTTTGGGGGAAAGTTCCAAATTAGGGTTATTGTGACATAAAATAGTTTCAATATTATCCTTTTTCATCTATATTTTCTTCCCTAATGTAGCATAGTTTCATTCTAGTTTATTGCAATTTGCTTTATATAATGCTTTAATTCAGGATATTTTAATATGAAATTAATGTTTTGGTTTTTTTTCCCCATGAATTTGAGCACGTGTCTTGCCCCAGTACAGATATATTGTTTAAACGGCTATTAAGGTCAAAATAAGTCTACTGTCTACTGTCGGCGTCTAATTATATAGTGTTTTATTGTCAGAGAATCAGGAAGTGGACAGTGAGCATGCTAGTTGTTATATCATTACCGTGATAAACTCATTGCGGTGAATAATTGTCTGGAATTTAAGTAAAAATCAGGTCAGTCAGGTCAGGTTTTACTCTTTTGTTTATTCATCTTTGCTCTCTTTTCCCCCTGGTGCATTCATAGTCAGTCGTAAATCCTAGAATCCACTTTTAGAAACGCTCACTGTCGTTCGCCGCTGTGTTCGCGGACTTCCCGTGCATCGCGGCGCTCTCTCTGACAGACAGATGTGAGGGCTTCCTGTCCAGATGTTGTTACCGGGGAAACAATGACAGGAAGTGATGTAATCCCGGCCCTAACAGCTGGCTGGGTCGTGTGATGAGATAAAGTACAAACACAGAATTAGTCGGGCGCAGTTTGGACCATGAAGGCTCTGCTGTTTCACGTCAGGAGTCGATTACAGGTTAGACACAAAACTTTAATTATTAACACATTTTAAAGCTGCACTATGTAACTTTTCTGGTGGGTGGTGGATAACATGCAGTCTTTGCTGTGGGTGGGCTTGCCTCTGTACAGATCTCATCAGTTACATGGCTTGGCGGCTTGTCTTTTGATTTCCTCCTGTGGAATATTCAAGGCAAAGCAATGATATTTCCATGGAGACAAGCAGGTGACAGATCCTCTGTCAGAAAAATGACATAGTGCACCTTTAAAATACATTTTAATTTGTAATTCCTGGACTACATGTTTCTGACAGTGGATTATGGTCTCATTTAATCCCAGACTCAAAATTCTGTTATCATAGGAAACGCACATTATGCTAAATACACATTTTAACAATGTTATTTTGTTGTCCCTTCATCTAAAACAAACCTGGAGTGGTTCATTGACACTTGTTTCATTAATCCATTAATCCAAAGTCAGCTTCTCTGAGCGCCCCAAAATGCTGTTTGCATAAGGTAGGACTTTACTGTCCTGTCCTGTCTTTATTGTAGGTTATTTTTCTCTGCATTTAGGACATCTCCTCAAATGCAGTGGTCCTGCTCCTGGGGACCCATCTCAGATCTTGAGCTAGTCTTGGTCAAGGCTTTAGCTGGAGGATTTGACCTACGGGGAATGTTTTGGGTCATGTTTGCACTACTGTTCTGATGCTGCTCATCTGAACCTTTTTGTTATTTGGATTGTTTATTATTTTGTATTATATTATAGCTATATTTTAGTTATTATTATTATTTAGTGTCTATACTCTAGTTATTACTATTATTATTTAGTGTTTTATGTTCGCACCTTATCACCGAGACAAGTTCCTAGTTTTGTGAATTCTGTTCACTTGACAATGGCAATAAAAGTCTTTCTGATTCTGATTGATGGAGGAAACTGCAGCGCCCAGACAAAATCCACTCAGACACAGGGAGAACATGCAAACTCCACACAGACAGGCCCAGGCGACCAAGGGATCAAACCCAGAACCTTTTTTGCTGTTAAGTATGAGTGCCACTCAGCCACTGTCAGTGTAGTTATCTTATAGTTAAAACAATTTTTGGTTACTCTATGGCTGCACAGCTAAAATTTTATTGAGATTAGATATTAACAATATTTTAAGAAGTTCTTTTGTCTCCATGCAGATAGTAAAGTTTAATGCCGGCCCGTGGGAGATTCCAGGCCATGCAATTACAACCTCAGGGTGACAAGCAGGTAGAGGACCCTCCACCAAGTTACATTGTGCACCTTTTAAAACTGGAAAATACACTTTTAGCTTGGTGCTTTTATCTCATTTTCCTTCCACTGTCTGGCACTGTAAAACATTTTATCGATTGTAAAGAGAAGAAACAATCTGATGCATTAGAGGTGGGCAGATTACTGTCTATTTAACAATGGTATGATAGAAATGGTTGGGTAACACTTTATAATAAATAGCTTTAATTAGCCTTAATAAAACATGAACAAAGAATGTTTGGGGCTTAGCAACTACTTAAAAGTTCTATATTGTTCTATATTACCTTTTGTGAGCTTTAAGCCATGTTAGAATGTTGTTTCCTCCTCAAAAACATACCTGGAGTTATGTTTTGTTTCATTCACACATGTAACCCTTGATTTTTATTCTGTCTCGAAAGCTCAAAATGCTCTGTTCCACCTTGTGACATCATGAAGAGGTAATTTTAAGGTTAACAACTATACCTTTTACTTTTTATGACTCTGTGGTGGCCTCTGCTCTCCTCTACGCTGTCGTCTGCTGGGCCCCGAGCAGCACAGAACGGGACAGGAAGAGACTCAATAAGCTGGTCAGGAGGGCCAGCTCTGTCCTGGGCTGGACTCTGGACTCTGTAGAGGAGGTGGCTGAGAGGAGGGTGCTGGCCAAATTCATGTCCATCATGTACGACACCTCTCACCCTCTGCACCGGACTATAGAGGAGCTGAGCAGCTTCTTCAGTAACCGACTAAGGCACCCCCAGTGCAAGAAGGAGCGCTACCGCAGATCCTTCATCCCCACCGCCATCAGACTGTACAACTCTAATATATAGGCCAGACGTGCAATATCCTCTTTTCCATGTTGATGCATGTATGGTTATTATTATTGTTATTATTATTATTACTACTATTTCCATTATTACTATTATTACTTATTATTACTATTTTTTATTATTACTTACTTTATCCCATTCCTGCCTGCATGCACTTTCTTTCTTGTTCAAATGTCCTGGAGCTACTGTGGCAAGTCAATTTCTCCTGTGTGAGATCAATAAAGTCTTATCTTATCTTATCTCTTATCTTATTTCAGAGATTTACAGTTTCAGGTCTGAAATCATTCAGATGATTCTAGTGAAGTTGTATGGAGTTTAAAAACACAGTGGAGCACTTCCTTTATTACCACATGACATCACAAGGTGGAACAGAGTGTTTTTGTGTGGTAAATGTGTATGAATGAAACAGGTATGTTTCTGATGAGTTAAACAACAGTATAACATAGATCAGAAAATAGTGTAATAGAGGATCTATAATAATACCCTAACCCTAACTCCTAACCCTTTAAATACATAAACCTGAGTCATTCTTATGCTTTATTTAAACTAATTAATGTGTAGTGTACTATAAAGTGGTATCTGGCTGTACTCCTTTAGTCGTTTATTTCAAACATTCAAAGCTTTTATTGTCATATGCACAATAAAGAAACGTGTTTCCCCTGTACAATGAAATTCTTACTTTGCTGCCTACACTGGATGCCAGGAGTATGCAAAAAATAAAATAGAAAAATAAGATAAAGAGAAACATGTAAAAAATATAATCAAATAGAAACAATCTTTACAGAATATATACTATGAAAAATATAGGCTACGTGCTATGTACATATTTACAGATAATGTGCAATATTAGATTTATGTGCAACTGTCAGTAGTAAAACGGTGTGTAAACGGTTGCTATAGTGCAAACAGGAATTGTAAACATGGTTGCTATAGTGCAAACAGGAAGTGTAAACATAGTTGCTATAGTGCAAACAGGAAGTGTAAACATTCGAGCAGTTACATGTGCAGCTGTAATCTGACAGATTATTTTAACAGTTGGTCAGTAAATATAGGTCAGTCAATGTCCAGGAGAGGGGGCTATTGCTCAGCAGTTCAAGAGTCTGATAGCAGTTGGGAAGAAAGAGTTCTTAAGTCTAGTAGTCCTGCTTTTCACACTCCTGTACCTCCGGCCTGAAGGTAGGAGTGTGAATAGTCCATGTTAGGGGTGGGTGGGGTCTTGGATGATGGAGGCAGCTCTCTTGCGGACTCTACGGTGGTAGATGCTCTGCAGAGACGGTTGAGGAGTCCTGATGATCTTTGTGGCTGTCTTTACCACTCTCTGTAGGCGTTTGCGGTCCTTCACAGTAGTGCTGCCGTACCACACAGTGATGCAGCTGGTCAGGATGGACTCGATGATGCAGCTGTAGAAGTTGTAGTAGTTGATTAATCGGGTCTTGGTCGTAGTTGTATTATTAAGATTTTAAGGATTTATAAGGAACAGGAGAAGTTAGTGAGTGAGATAGCTGAAGATTTGGTAATTTTTGGTATTTATTTGTAAAAAAGCAGATTAAGCTCATGATTCACACATTTAATCAGTCTTTATATACAGTAAGTGCATTGTTTCTTAGTACTTTTTCCTGCATAAATAGTTGTTTTTGCATGAACACCCCCTGCAGGTGTAGCCGTGTGAGTGCAGCTGGGGTGAGGTGCATAGAGGCAATAATTTTGAGAGCTTTTGTCACACCCCTTTTTGGTAGTTTTTTAAATTATTTTTTTTAAATAATAAATAATGAATAATGTATTGGCAGGACCTGTCTTTAGTCGACCACAGCTCCAGTGGTACCAATTTGTGTATAAGTTGTTTTATTAATTGCTGCATTTACGTTTTAATCAAATTCAGAGCTTCATTATCCAGAACAAATTTACAATTAAGTTAAATATAGAAATATAATGCATGGTCCATTTGAAGTGCTCAGTTTTTCATGTGTTCTGATCTCATTAATGCCCAATTTGCAGCAAATGAAGCTTGTGTTTTGTCTAATGAGGAGAGAGACTGTTTATGGTGGTCTGATAATCATTTGTTTCTGTGGCAGCAACACAGAAACCAGCTATTAATTTACCCACGAGACTGCAACTGCTATTCTGAGCTAATGGGGAATATTTAAGGGCCCATACTACACCATTTTCTGATCTGTGTTATTCTGTGGTTTCCTCGTCACGAGCAAACCTGGAGTTGAGTTTGGTTTCATTCACACATGTTTAACACACAAACCCCCCACAAAAAAACATTTAGGCTGACTTCTTCTCTCAAACAGAAAACTCTCTGTTCCACCTTGTGATGTCATGTGGTAATACAGGAAGTGCTCCACAGTGTTTTTAAACTCCACACACTTTCAGTAGAATAATTTGAATAATTTCAGCCCTAGAATTGCCAACCTCTACTGAACTGAAGTTAAAAGTGTCATGACATCACAAGGTGGAACAGAGCATTTTGAGCTTTGGAGGTATAGACAGAATAATAATAAAGGATTACTCAAATATGTGTGAATAAAACATGACTTAAAGCTCTCAAGAGTCAGGTTTGCGTATTATAAGACCTTTTAAGATATGGTATATATGTGGGCGGCTCATGTTAAATGTCTTGAATAGAAAGTTAACAAATTGAGAGGACAAGTACCAAATCGTATAGTGGACATGCACACACTTCATCTATAATACTTAATGAAGATGTGAGTCTGATCACTGGTGAATCCCCTCAAGTTCAGATGGACGTGATAGACAGGTGGATTAGCCAATCAGGGGCAAAAATGGTCCAAATGTGGCTGCTTATGAGGAAAAAATATCACTGTGGATTGAAAAACATCACAGATTTCTGAGGTATCAATGAGCAAAGCACTTATCTCTATATTTTTTTATATACAGATAACAATTCTAACCTAATCTATCAATCACTCCCATTTGAAAATAGGGCAATTCACCAGTAACCAGACTCACATCTTCGTTAAGTATTGGAATGTGTATTCTGGATCCCAGGCAAGGATGAGTGACCAATGAGCTCATTTGTGCGTCACTGAAATAAACAAATCTGATTGGCTGATTGGGTGAATCTGGCTCCACCTCGTCTCTAAAGATAATCAATGCAATTTTTTCACTTTGTCATTGAACTTCGTACAAATGAGATGCAGTTCATAGGGGTTATCAGACCAATTAAGGAGAGGAGACGTCTGTTCCTGTGAAGAAAGTGTGAAGATTCTACTGCTGCAAATTAAATGCATTACTCAAACTATACATACCGAAAATATTAAATAGTTTCTCGAATAGGACTTTATTACAATATTATCTGCTTATTATACCTGAAGATTTTGGGAATGACTTTGTGAGTTTAATCTGCCTTTTTACAGATAAATTCACCTTTTTCTATTACTTTTTTACTGCATAAATAGTTGTTTATGCTGGTGTAGTCTTGCAAATGCAGTTTGAGTCAGATACAGAGATTCGTAATAGTTTTGAGTGCTTTTGCGTCATTCGCATTTCAGTCAGCCAGTCAATCAGCAGGATATCTCTTAAGTTGACCAAGAATTTCCTTAGTCGACCACAGCCCTGCAAAAACTCTAAAAAAAATAAATAAATAAAAAAAGCATAAAAAATAAAGAATAAAACAAAGAAAAAACTGATCAATACTTGGCTTTCTGCATAACCTTTATGGATTATACAGATCTTTTTCAGCGTCTCCAGTCTGCCTCCAGCTCAGGCTTTTGAATAAAACATGGCTTCATACATTCTTCATGTTTTGTTACATCAGTATCTGCTCCAGTCTCAGCCTCTGGACCTGAAGGAGCAAAGATTTCCACATTCACATAATTTGCAGTAGTGTTGAACGATCGAGGGAACTAGGGATGGGGCCGATCTGATCCGATCGGCCCCAATATCAACTCGGTCCGATATCAACTTAATTTACGGATCGGAAATTTCCGATCCAACTTGCGAAAATTTCCGATCCATGAGCCATGTCTGTATACAGTGGTCCCTCGTTTATGTTCCAGAAATAACCCGTAATGAGTGAAATCCGCGAAGTAGGACAACTTTATATTTTACAATTATTATACATGTTTTAAGGCTGTAAATGCCTTAAAACATTGGAATTAAGGTTTTCTCACATTTCTCTCTCGTTTAAACACTCAAAACTTTCATAGATTTTCAACAAAATGTATTAATAGTGAAGCGTGGGGGGCTCCGCCGATAGCCCCGCCGGACGCGCAAGGGGAGCGGAGACATGAGTCACTGGATCCGCCGGAAGCACGGCACTCATCCAAAGGCACTCCCGGGACGCGACGCACACCTACCCCTTGGAGAAGTGTGCGACACGTGCACCCGCTCATCGTGGTCAAATCCGTGATAGAGCAGCGTGACCAGCGCGAGGCCGTGCATACACCGGGGCTGCGAGCACGAGATCGAACCGAGGCGCCCGGACCATGCCTCCCCCTCAGGACCGCGTCCTTGCCCTTTTGGGACACACAAACATTTGTTCATATCATAGGCCTACTGGCTGTAGAGATGAGTTTATTTGTAGTTAAACAATAATGATGATAATAGTGAAAACAAACTGTTTTGGTATCGGAATAGTATCAGTATCGGCCAATATCCAAATTCAGGTATCGGGATCGGATTGGAAGTGAAAAAAATGTGGATCGGTGCATCCTTAGAGGGAACATTATAAGTGTGATTTTTATGATGAACATTGTGTTTAGATATACAACTTATGTTTTAATAATAGGATTCTGTTCAAAGTTTTTTTTTTTATTGGGGGTCCATTTATTCAATTACAGGTGGTTTTATAGCTCAAAAATACCTAGAAAAACAGGGATTCTGACTGTGGGCAGGGTCACCTCTCCACAGATCTCACCTGTAACTTGGTCTTGTTTGGTCTCCATGAAGATAGAAAGATTTAATACTATACTGTGAAACATTCCAGACAAAGCAGTATCATTGAATGCTTTTAACAGTTTTGTTAATATACATGTAAAATATACATGTTCTCAGAGTATGGAGACTATATGTTGTGCCTTCATTCCATCCATCCATCCATCCATCCATCTTCTTCCGCTTCTCCATTTCTGGGTCGCGGGGGCAGCAGTCCAAGCAGATCTGCTGCCCAGAACACAAGCACCAGCCCCCATGGATTCTCCCGCGGGTGGTAGGTTCACGGGAGGCCTTCATTTCTTTTTTTTTTTAAATGTTCAAATAAACTTAACTCTAACTAACATCTCCATGGAGAAAAGCATTTGACGGACTCTCCACCAGAAAAGTTATACAATGCACACTATCTATCTTCATGGAGACCAAATCAGACCAAGTTACAGGTCAGATCTGTGGAGAGGCGACCCCACTCACAATCAGAATGCCTGTTTTTCCTAGGTATTTTTGAGCTATGAAACAACCTGTAATTGAATAAATGTAAGGTAGAGCTGTTTAATGTCATACTGTGGAACATTCCAGGCAGAGTAGTGACTTAGACAATGACTATTCACAGAAATAAGCAGGTGACAGACCCCCAACCAAAAAGTTTCATCGTGCACATTCTTTTTAGACAATACAGACAATACAGGAGGAGATGTATTTATCCTGTTGACATGTTTTGGTTGCTGCTGTGAGCCATGTTCTGCTGACACTTCTTGCAGCTAGAAACCAAAACAGGTCACTAAGATAAATACAACTCTTGCCGTGTTATCTTTAAAAAGAGAATCGAACAAGTTAATTGACTGATAAATTTATAAATGCCATACTGTGGAACATTCCAGGCTAAGCAATAACATCTCCACAGAGACAAGCATGTGACTCGTTACCAGAAAAGTTACGTACTAGTAGTACCTTTAATAATCAATAAAAATAAGTGTGAACATCCAGACTTAAAATAAATGCAGAGAAAACTGTTCTTTAAATTTGAAGAATGCAGTGAAAAGCAGAATTTGAGAAGATTATTTAGTCTTTAGATGATTTTATTGGTAAAATGTAACATAGTACTAAAGTTGAAAGATAAAAAGTAAAGTAAAAGTAAAATTTGGTCTCTAATATATGGTAATATGGTAATAGTATTGTATTGTATTGTAATGTCTAAATGTGATAAAAAACAACTCAACATTTTGAACTGTGATTTTGACACTGCAGTGATTAATTGCTAAGCGCAGTGTGTAAATGGTTCTGTAGAGGGAGCTCTTCTCATGTTAAAATTTTTTGGTTTGTGGGGACTTGCCACTTCAGTCAGCAAAATCAATTCAAACTCATCAAAACAAATATACAGTAGTAGCATCAGCTGAAGAGCTGGTGTTTCTGTATTTTGTTTTGTATTTTCAGAAACGCGTGAAAATATTGATTCACTTTAAATTTTTGCCATCTTCATCTTTTTGCATAGACCTTAGTGTTCTTTGTTTTCTGCAATCTTGATTTACCCAAATGTAAAGATGTATTATGTGCTTTTTCTGCTGGCAACGTTTAGCAACTTGTCCTGAGCAGGCTTGCCTCTTCACAGATCTGACCTGCAACTTGACCGAATGGAGAGAGATCAGATTAATGCCGTACAGTGGAACAATCTGGGCAAATCAATAACCTCTTTATGAAGAATTATTTTTTAATGCTTTTAAAAAATATATAATTTATTTATTTTTGCATAATCTCGATAAGTTTTGCACAAAAGGAGAATGAACCATAGAAATGTGAGTTTATACCCTTGTTTGAGAGATTACACTGGAGGTTTCAGAGTTATTTTTTTATACTTTTGATAGAAATAGAAGTAGTTGCTGTTATGTATTGAGTGTTAATGTGATTTAATCTGAATGTTTTACGCTTTTATTTTGAGAGAGGACCATGGAGATGTGTTTGCCTGGAAACTTCTTTAAGACTTTAAGCATCTCCGTCCAGCATTTACTCATTACGGGTGTTTCTTTTGCTCAAAAATGCAATAATTCCTGTGAACAGAGGCGCCTCTCCAATGATCTTTACTGTAGTGTAGATTAGTGCTGTAGTCTTCTTGCCTCCCTTGTGATAGATGAGTTTAATCTACACTGTGGAACATTCTGGACAAAGCAATAATATCTCCTCGGAGACATCACTCCACTAGAAATGATACATAGTGCGCATTTGAAGAAGTTTTAGGTCAACATTTTTCCTATCTCCAAAGCAGCAATAGCAGTATTATCAAAAATTCCGTTATCTTCAACTGTAATCCTGGAATACCCTGTACCAGGGGCACACAGTGGGGCACTCACAGTGGGGCATTCACAGTGGGGCTTTCACAGTGGGACATTGGGCATTACATAAACCTAATTGGGCACTGGACGTCCTGTAAGCTCCTCTGACCATGAGAGGGACAGGTGGGGAGCACTCCCGTCATCTGAGACACGGCACAGGAAGTGAACCAACTCTGCAAATCCCAACAATCTGACAGGGATCGAGAGAGGGGGAGGAAAGAGAGAGACAAAAGAGGGGAGGAGGACTGAAGGATGGAGAAAGAGAGAGACAGAGGGAGCTAGGAAAGAGAGGGAGAAAGGGGGATTGGTGGGGTGAGAGGGAGATAGGGAAAGGAAGGTATGGAGAAAGGGAGAGACGGGGAGATAGGAAAGAGAAGAGGATAGAGAGGAGATGGGAAATAGAAAGAGGCAGAGGAGGGGAAAGACAAACGAGTGGAGGAGAAAGGGAGAGAGAGATAGAAAAGAGAGAGAGGGGAGAAAGAGGAGATAAGAAATAGAGAGAAAGAGGGAGAGGAAAGAGAGAAAGATAAAAGAGGGGGAGGCAGAGACAGGGAGAGTGATGGGAAAGAGACAGTAAGGTAGAGAGAGAAGGAAGGGCTAGGAAATCGAGATAGAGAAAGAGAGAGTGAGGAAGAGGAAAAAGGAGGAGAGAGAGGAAAGGTAGAAAGAGGGAAAGAATAGAGGGAGATGGGGAATGGAAAGAGAGAGAGAGTGATAGAGGGGGGTGGCATCCGGAGTATAATTGTGTTGCATAACAGCTTTGGATGGGACATTGATTTCGACCCTGACCCATATTTACCCCGACAATAGAGATGAGAGGGGGAGGAGGGGGAAGAGAGGGAGGGAGAGAAGAGAGAGGGAGAAGAGGAGATGTAGGAGAAGAGGAGGAGGAGGGCTTTACTCTGCAGTATGGATTTACACAGCATAAGGATTAGAGTCATTTCCTGATTTAAAGTTCCTGCATTATCCATGTATATTTATAGTACTTTTGCATCATTTCACTTAAAATTTTCATCACAATCACTTTCACTTAAAATGTACGGAAACCTAGTAATAATAATTTTCATTTTATTTATTTGTATCCGTAGCTCTTGGGGAGACAGACTGAGGTCAACTGAAACATTAATCTATCAAAACTATTCTTGTGTTCCTTAAGCAAAACAAAACATGGTGAACAGATATGTTTTTGATGCATATTTTCAGAATCTGTGCCCTGTAGTCCACTGCTTCTCGGGGTTTTCATTTGCCTGGAAAAATCCAGACACATCTCTGTACCAGCGGCTGATATGGATCTGTATAACAAATACAGAGGGATATCCTTCTGAATTTCCAGGCAAGGTTTTCGCAGTACCACCTAAGAAAATATTTGGATTTCTGAGTATCACCGGATCCAAAACAAGTCTAGTACTATATATGAATTAGGGCAAAAATAAATCTAAAATGCAACTACACAATTCCTATAGTTTTAAACAAAAAATCTCAGAATGTATACATAATAATTTAATGGTGCATTGTGTAACTTTTCTGGTGGAGGGTCCGTCAAATGCTTTTCACCATGGAGACATTATTGCTTTGTCTGGAATGTTTCACAGTAAGGCATCAAACCTTTCTATTTCCATGGAAACCAAACCAGACCGAGTTACAGGTCAGATCTGTGGAGAGGTGACCTCGCTCACAGTCAGAATACCTGTTTTTTGAGCTATAAAACCACCTGTAATTGAATAAATGTAAGACAGAGATGTTTAATGTCATACTGTGGAACATTCCAGGTAGAGCAATGACATCTCCATAGAAACAAACAGGTGACAGACCCTCAACCAAAAAGTTACACACTGAGCCTTTAAGAAACACTGCATTGCATTGTTATTGCACTTAGTTCTTTCATTTTTACCTTTCCTAAACTACAAAACTATGCAGTACTGAATGAAGAGTGGAGTGAGGTGCAGCTGACTGATCGGGACCAAACCCGGGTCTATTTTTGGGAGCGGTGTGAATATGGGATGCGACGTAGTGTGACTTCTCAAACACCTTTATGTCTTTGTTAAACTGTGAAAGAAACTGTTTTATTAGACGACACAAGATAAAACTCAAGAGAATAGGCACCTGCTTGTTTCCACAGAGATGCTTTTCCTGTAATGTTCCACTGTATGGAGACATGCAGTAGCTCTGTGGAGAGGTGAGCCCATCTCTCAGTACAAATGCATGTTTTTATTTTAAAACACTGGGAATTTAATACATGCGTTTTCTCATTTTGTTCAAAAGATATTGATTATAAAGAAACTGAAAATAAGATTGTGATTTTAAATTTCACAAACATAGGCTGACAGTGGCCTCCTCAGACATGTTCAAATCAAATAGAGCTCTTGTAATTGCAGTAATTGTGATGATGAATTACAAAAGCATTCGACGTGAGGCTGGGTTGGGTTGTGCATGTTCCAATTTTATGTTTTGGTTCTCAAGATAATTATTCACTCAGAAAGCAGAATGGGCCTCCCATAAGTCTCACATTTGGGTTGGCACTTTCAATGCTGAAATCCTGTTAGTTAAAGGGTCCATATTACGCTATTTTCTGATCTATGTTATAATGTTGTTTCCTCATCAAAAACATACCTGGAATTCTGTTTTTTGTTTCATTCACACACGTTTAACATGCACATCACTCTCTCAAACAGAAAACACAACCCTGTTCCACCTTGTGATATCATGTGGTAATACATGAAGTTCTCCACTGTGTTTTTTAACTCCATAAACCTTCACTAGAATCATATGGTTGATTTCAGCCTTGGAATTGCCAATCTCTACTGACCAAAAAGTAAACGGTAGCTGTTAACTTGAAAACTACTGCTTGAAAACTTAAACTACTGCCAAGTCTAAGTCTAAGTTGATGACATTACAAGGTGGAACAGAGCAGCTCCTAATAATGGGTGTGAAACATGTGTGAAAGGGAAAAAAAGAGTAAACTTTGCATAATGACCTTTAAACCTAAAATGTCTCTCTGATCTAAATGGTCACTACCTAAACTGCAGCACCTACAGCCAATCGTGAATCAGTGCTAGTGCAGCCTCTACAGCTTAATACTCTAAATAATACTGAATAATACTCTAAATAATACTGAACTCTCAATAATACTGCAGTAAACTTATTTTCGTAATGCATAATATGTTTACTGCTGCTGCTCTATATGAATGTATCATGTAAGTCACTATCTCACTGTAAACTACTGTTACCTGTGCAATAACTCACGTGCAATACTTATACTATACTATATGCAATACGATATTCATTTGAGCAGTATTACCACCTGTGAAATACTCTACTTACACCTTATTTAATTCTACCTGTACCTTTGTATTTTATTATATTTTATTACATATGTTTTATTATATTGTAAACTTTTTCCCTTGTATTTTTATTGCATACTTCTTGCCTATCTTAGCGAGTCAACGGGTTCTGCTGATCCTAAGCATTTCATTGCATGTTGACCTTGTGTTGATCCTGCATATGACAAATAAATTCTGGAGGTTCTGAGCTTCCATATGAGGTCTGTCCATATACTGATAATGAGGAAAACGTCTATGTGTCGTCTATCTGCAGGTTTAGCCAAGGTTATCCAGCGTTCAGTTGTGTTGAGATCGTAATATTAAAGCACAGTTCCTTTTATGTACATGTGTGAAGTCATAGCAGGCACTGGCTTTACTGTTCCTGGGTGTTCTGTGGCCCCGAGGTGAGAACAGGTGTCAGTAATTTAATAAATGTCATTGTGGTACAGCGCAGCAGTCACTTTGTGCAGAGTTTGACTGACAGGTGGGTCTGTGGGGTCAGGCATGCCCACTTCTCACTATTGTTTAAATTAACCTATGGACTCACGAACTGTACATTTCTATGACCATGAGTTACCCTTTAGCCACGGCTCATGTGTTAAGGTGGTACCATTCAGTCATTAAAGCTTCATGAAGGCCCTGTACCTGATTTTTACCATCTTAAAAACGTGAAAAATAGAACTAGCTCATTTTGTAGTGGTCCACAGTTATTCCTCACTTACCTTATGCTTCCTGAGTATCCTAATTATTCAGTGATGAGTTCATACTTTTCACAACTTTCAGAAACCAGAGCGGAGTTTTGCCTTGACGTTTAATATAACAACAACTAGCATGATAACGTGCACTTCCAGATAATCGACAATAAAGCACTTTCTAATTAGATGCAGACAGTCCACAGTGGACTTATTTTGACCTCAAGAGCTGGTTTTTGCTTTATAACTTGTATTGAAGAGAAAAGGTGCAATTTATTTTGTGGTTTGGCGTATACAGTGGTCCCTTGTTTATCGCGGGGGTTAGGTTCCAGAAATAACCCGTAATAATTGAAATCCGCGAAGTAGGACAACTTTATATTTTACAATTATTATACATGTTTTAAGGCTGTAGACGCCTCACCACACAGATTATACACTTTTCTCAGACTGGTATTAACATTTTCTCACATTTCTCTCTTGTTTAAACACTCTTTAGTAGATTTTAAACAAAATGTATTAGTAGTGAAGCGTGGGGGGGAGTGCGTGCGCGCAGACACGTGGACATGGATATGCGTTGTTTTGGAACAACATATCCCATGTGCAAAAGCCGTCCAGCCGACCTGGATATCATTTTGGGCAAGACTCAGGCCACCGCTAACGGTGCCGAACTGGCTGACACGGTTCACTGCTCTGAGCACCAGCCCTCACCACCCGACCAGGTACGAACACTATTGGATTCAGCCCCGATCAGCTCTACTACAATCCGGGCAGGCCCCTGGATTGTTGTAGCCTGTAATGACTGCAGACAAGGTAAGCGAATAAACCGCTTGTCCTGCTCCTCCTCCCGTGATGGCTGCGGACATGGTAAGTGCTCCTCTTCCACTATGAATGTACCTTTGTCAAATAAATTCAATATCCTGGACCATGAGGATTTTCCCCCACTAACCCGCGCTCACAAGGGTTGGTTGCATTTCACCCCGGCTCCAAAATCAGATTGCCCCGGAGTTCGGGGCATGGCTATGAATGCGTTGCCACCAGCACTTCCCCAACTACAGCCCCAGTGCCGCCTGGAGATCTGGCCTTGCACGTGCTGGGTTCGTCCGCTAGGCGTGACGGGGGAAGACCCACTGTCCCCTCTCCGCGCGCGAATGTCTCCCCCACTGTTGTTCCCCCTGCTGCGGCTCCCCCGGCCGTGCGGCGTCCAGGCCAGGCCCGTCCGTGTTGATTCTCGGCTCTTCCGTGGTCCGGCTCGTGCAAGTAAACAAAGGCCACACCTCCTGTCACCCAGGCGTTCTGTGTGACCATCCCAGATTTAGACCTGGTCTAGTCCTGGTTTAGTCCTGGTTTAGACGTGGTTTAGTCCTGGTCTAGTCCTGGTCTAGTTCCGGTCTAGTCCCGGTCTGGTCCCAGTCTGGTCCTCATGTCTTAGTCCCGGTCTGGACTTCCTACGGATCCAGTGACTCATGTCTCCGCTGATACACTATAAAAAAAATTAAAAAAAAGAAAAATCCGCGAAACAGCGAGGCCGCGGAAAGTGAACCGCGATAGAGCGTGGGACCACTGTAGTGACAAAACCAAACAATAGCCGCTGGTTTGACTCGATAGAAACAAATGATAAACAAAAATGCAATTCTTGTTTCGAAGATATGCCAAATTAGAAACTTAAAAAATATATATTAAAGGCTGTAGATAAAAGCAAAAACGAAACTGAAACTTGCAGTGTAACTTTCCAAACAGGGGTAGAAAATGATATCTCTGCACCTAGTTTTAATCTTACAGTCAACTCACTTTAATCTGAGCCATGACATTTAAATATCTGATGTCATAGAAAAAAATAGAGTCTGCAATAATCAGTCATTGGAGTTGCCTGGAAATTCAGATTAATCTCTCTGTACTTTCATATAGATTGATATCAACCTGGTTCCCCTTTGCCTAATCTGAAAGCCGGTCAAATGTGATCATCCAATCAGTTTTCTTTATTTCAGTGAAGCGTGTGAAATGAAAAGGAGCTCATTGGCCACCTATGATTTACAAATAAAATCACTTTTGTCCCACCTCACATTAACAGACTTTAGGGCTTCGCTCATTTATCCTGGAGAAATCCACAATGTTTTTAGACTTAGATAAACTTTATTGAATTACTATGAAACAGTAGCTCACACATCACAATATATTATAAGAAGAGAAAAAATATTAATGGTAATATAATTCTAAATAAGTAGCAAAAATATCAAAAGACTCATGTCAAATAAGGCATAATTGTATAACTGTATATTTACAAGTAAAAATAGAATAGAAATAAGTAATAAAAATATCTTGTATGACTTTTTTTTCCCCCCTGATACGGACAGGCAACGCATGTCCCTGATTGGCTAATGCACCTGTCAATCACACCCATTTGAAAACCACCACTGACCACACTCACATTTTCGTAAAGTGAATAACTACTAAATAACTTCTCAGAGATACAGAAAGTAGTATTTTCTTAACTCAAACAAGTGTCTTTAGGAAATTTAGGAAATTGGTATTTAAAGGTACACTATGTCACTGTTTGGTTGGGGGTCCGTTACCTGCTTGTTTCTATGGATATGTCATTGCTCTGCCTGGAATATTCTACAGTATGACATTAAACAGTTCTAACTTACATTTGTTTCATTACAGTTGGTTTAAAGCTCAAAAACACCTTGAAAAACTGGCATTCTGAAAGGTTTAATACCATCCTGTGAAACATTCCAGACAAAGCAATGGCAAAAGGAGAAATTCAGTTTGTCAAGTAGACAAAAGTTTATTTGGTCGAACTGAAGAACCAGCTTGGATGAGTGTCAAAATGTATTCATTTATTTATTTATTTATTGGTTTATTTGACAGGGACAGTGTACATTAATTAACATATCTGTAAATGTACCAGAATTAGCCAAAAGGCAATTTTTCATCTGTTGTCCCTGGACAGATCTCCCTAAAAACAATGATAACAAAATAAAATTACACAGTGAACAATATACAATTATTAACAAGTTAGCTAAAACTATAAATCCAATTGATAAATACAGTGTACATAAAACTTTTAAATTATCGACAGTTAAAAAATCCCACACACATCACAGCAAGACAGCAGAGACACAAGAGACAGCACAGTGGAGTTTGAGGAAAGAAAATAATAAACATTAGTGATGACAGGTCTGATGTGTTATGAACCAGTTTTTTAGATGTTTTTTGTACAGGTTGTATGTGGACAGTTCTCTGATGTTTGTGGGGACAGAGTTCCACTCCTGGGCGGCTGTAACAGAAAAGGCGCTCTGACTGAGTGCACTTTTCCGCAAGGGAACAATACAGTCTCCTCGGGCCGCCCCTCTGGTCACTCTGGGTGTGGTGGTCCTGATGTTTATGAACTGAGTGAGTGGAGGAGATGACAGACCATGAATGATTTTGTATATTAGACAGAGATTTGAATATTTTATGAAATTCTCCCAACTTAACAGTTTATGTTTTTGTAAAATGGTGCAGTGGTGATGTCTTAAAGGTTTTTTATCCAGTATTTTGATTGTCTGTTTGTATAGTGACTCTATGGGTTTTAGTGTTGTTTTATTTGCCTGTGACCAGATTGTAAGACAGTATGTTATGTGTGATAGGGCCATAGAATGCATGAACATTTTAGCTGCCTGTAATGATAGATGTGATCTTATGAACCGGAAATTTGAAATATTAAATTTGACACGATTGCAGACCCTTGTGTGAGATTTGAATGTTCAACCAAATAAACTTTTGCCCAGTTGACAAATTGGATTTCTCCTTTTGCCTAGGATTTTGCCTTGGCTGCACGGTGGCTGAGGTTCCGGGTTCGATCCCCGTCTTGCCCCGGCTTTTCTGTGTGTGTTCTGTGTGGAGTTTGCATGCATGGTCCGGGTTTGATCCCCGGGTCGCCCGAGCCTTTCTGTGTGGAGTTTGCATGTTCTCCCCGTGTCTAGGTGGGTTTCCTCCGGGCACTCCGGTTTCCCCCATCAACCCAAAACATGCACCATAGGTAAAAATCCTCCAGCTGAGGTCCTGACCAAGCCTAAACAATAAGATCATGGAGATGGTCCCCGGGCGCAGTAATGTGCTGCCCACTGCATCCTATTAATAAGGATGGGTTAAATGCAGTGAACAATTTCTCCTGTGTGAGATCAATAAAGTCATTCTTCTTCTTCTTCTACCTGGACAACTGAGCAATCACATTTCTATTTGACAGACCCTCCACCAGAAAAGTTACACGATGCACCTTTAAACCCTTTGGAACGTCGCTAAAATTCATATTCATGATTTTTTTTATCCACGATCAGCTTTAAAACAGTGTCCAAGTGCCGTATAGTCACTCCCATGACTCGTACAAGTTTGAAATAGATCAAATGTTTTTGAGAAAGACGAAGCAAAGGTCACAACATTCTGATTTTAAGCGTCTTAGACGCTTAGTGAGTGTCCAGAAAATCTCTATATAAAACGGATGTATTATTATTATTATTATTATTATTATTATTATTATTCAAATAATATGGGTTATGAAGCTTTAAAAAACTGGATTAGTGCATCTTTTATTCAAATGTGCAGTTTTTGGATATTAAAAGATGTGACTCAGATTAGCCTAATTACATCTTAATTCATTCTGATCGCGACACCTAACTCCCTGTTGTTTACTCGTGTGTTTGGAGACGTGTAAACGTGTAAATATCTGTTCTGCTGACAGTTGGTCATGTTCAAGTGAGAGGCTCTATCGTGGTGCTTTTCCATTGGTCACAGTCAGTTAGAGGGGGTGGAGGGGGAGGAGGCGGGGGTAAAGGGCACCGGTCCAAATCGGGGCAGGGCCAACGGGACACCCCCATTCCCCCCACTCACCCCTTCTCCCTCTCCTCACCCGCTCTTTCTCTCCTCTCTCTTTTCCATGTTGGTCTGTGTATGAAGTTTCAACCGTAAATGTGATTATGCAGGTCACAATATGAGCGTAATAACTGAAAACAATTGTGAGAAATGTTTTATACGTTTGTACATTTTATAAGTTTATACATTTTTTCATGTGCTTTTTAAAAATCTCCTGTCAAGGTCAAATTAAAGCAATGTCATGTAACTTTCACCTGCATGATTCCATGAAAACAGAAAATCATGCTTCTCGATGGAAATAGTAAGTTTAATGCCATACTCTGGAATATTATATTATATATTATATTATATAGTAGTTTATGGAGATGCAAGCCCTATCACAGTAAGGACACATGTTTTGTTTTGGGGTTTTTTTGCATTTGCATTTTGGCTGTTTGGCTAAAAGGTTACACTGTGGGACTTTCAAAAATTTAATTCATTCAGAAGGTCTCCATGAAAATAGAAAGGTTTAATTTTATATTAAGATTAAGATGAAGCCTTTATTGGTCTCACACACAATGACACACACTGGAGAAATTTGACTTCTGCATTTGACCCATCCTTTTCGGGAGCAGTGAGCAGCCATCTTTTTCGGCGCCCGGGGGGCAGTACCGTGAAGGGTCTTGCCCAAGGACCCACACTGGTTAGCTCATTGCCCAGGGAAAATTTGAACCCACAACCCCTGGGGGGAAAGTCAGTGAGCTAACCAGCCGGCTAATGCCATACTCTGAAACATTCCAGACAAAGCAATCTCCATGAAGAAAAGCATTTGATGGACCCTCCACCAGAAAAGTTACACAATGCACCTTTAACAAACGTAATGAGACAATACAAAACTATATTAGACGATATGAGTGAATTTAAATGAAGGATTTCGCATTCTCTACTTCTGCCTCTCCCCCCGTTCCCCATCCTCCCCTCATTCCCCTTCCTCCTCTTATCCCTCCTTCTCCCTCTCTCTGTCTCACTCTCTCATCAATCCCCCCTCCGTCTCTCCCTCTTTCCCCGTGTTGTGTTTATGAAGTGTCACTGCTCCACTCACTCTTTCCATCAGCTGTGTGAGTGGAGATTCCCCCATATCCCCCTCTCCAGCGGGGATCTCCTCACAGAAGGACACATCAGCCAAAACTCTGAAGCGCTCTGAAGGGACCTGCTCTAGTCTAATACAACTACAGCTCTCTGAGGGACGACAGCACAGAGCTCTGGGATTAGACACGATTTAAACGACTGGAAGAGAGCATTTCAGGATTATTATTTGGCAACAGATCTGAAGACTTGGCAAATGCATTTCCTGGACATGTCTTCTTTATTAACCACTGCAGCATTTTTAAAAAATTAACTTAAAATAAATGATCTTTCTCAACCATACGCAACTGTAGAGACAAGAACAAGGTGCTTTTGGATTATACAAGATTTAAAGGAATGGACAAGAGCATTTGGGAATTTCTTGTCTGTATATTTATTAGACAATTTCTTTTAATTCTTACACAAGACTTCCCAAAATATATTACATTTATTATGTTTTGTTTTCATCATAATGCAGCAAGACTCAACTGAGGAAGCCAACATTGCATGAAAGATATTTCTTGTCACAACTTCTTCTAAAATGTTTTTTCTAACAGACACAAAAGTTTAAGTGTATTTTTCTTAACAAAAATACAAGAATTTGAATTAAATTTTCAGAAACTTTTTTTTTTTAAATGCAAATCATGTTTGCAGATTAAATTAAAGAAATTAGCTTTTTTATCATAAGAATTTGGAAATTTGCTATATTTTTATACCACTGATGAAGCTGAAAATGTGAAAATATAGACTAATTTTCACAATTCTTGTAATCTAAACTGCTACAATTTGAATGAAATTTTCGGAAAGTTGTGCTTGCAGATTAAGTTAAATACATACATTGTTTGTTCATAATATATTTTTATATATATATTTTTTTTTTACAAATACTGCTGCTACCAAGCTTACTTCTATGAGTGACAGAAGTTGAAAGTTTATAGTCTTTTGTAAATTCGTGCTATGACAGTGTGCAGAGCCTGTGCCTGTGCGGTCTCTGGACTCATTGGAGCTTTCAGGTCTCGGCTCAAATCATTACGTCGTCTTCTCCGCGGAACGCACCATTCTGACAGACAGACAGAACCCCCGTCTCAGCAGTGCAATGGTCCGGTCCAAGGGCAGGCTACAGCTGTGAGTACAACTGTGTGCTGCTGTGGGGTATTTTAAAGAACAGTGACAAAATCTATAACAAAGATCACAGCTAGATTCACTCAAAACATGTGAAAAGAATTGGCGCTTTAGTCCAGGTTTGGTCCTATAGTTTGTGGTCACACTTGTTCGGATTTGGTCCTGGTTTGTGTACAGTTTAATTTTGATGTAGACTTGGTTTAGTTCTGGTCTACTCCTGGTTTAATCTTGGTTTTGTCTTGGCTTTTTTGCATTTTTTTGTTATAATATTCAGTATTTGGCATTGTAGAATTTCTGTCTACAGATGGAAATTAGCTATTTGGTGCAGAACATCTGTTTTTTTTGTTTTTTTTAAATAAGCTCAATGTCTCTACGGTAAAAGGAGAAATTCAGTTTGTCAACTGGACAAAGTTTATTTGGTCGACAACGTTTCACAGCTCATCCAAGTTGCTTTGTCAGTTCTGGAACTGACGAAGAACTGACGAAGCAACTCGGATGAGCTGCGAAACGTAAATAAACTTTGTCCAGTTGACAAATTGAATTTCTCCTTTTACCATGGATTCTACCTGGACGACTGAGGGATTCTTCACACATCAATGTCTCTATATTGTTGTTTCAAATAAAAACTAAACTAAATTGAAAATGTGCAAGACAACAATGTCCTAAGTCCTTGTGGAGTCCATCTGCGTTGTATAGTCCTGGTTTAGTCCTTTTTCAGTCCTGGTTTAGTTCCCCTGTTGGTGGGCCTTCAGCTGCAGTAGTCGGTATCTATCAAAGCTGGGTTAGACCTGGTCTTGTCCTGGTCTAATCCTGGTTTAGTCCCTCTTGTTGGTTTTTCATCTGCAGTGGCAAGTCTCTCTAGAGGTGAGCACTTTTGGTTGATTGGATTGGACCTGTCTCTGGAGTCCATCTGCAGCTCTGTAACCAAATCACACTCATTTACACTGACACTACAAACCAGATCTGAGCCAGATTACTGCAGAGATGGAGGGAGATGAAGAGGGGGAGAGAGAGAGTCAGATGGAGAGATAGAGAGATGGAAAGAGGGGCAGGTGGATGCAAAACATGTCTGTGGAAATGGGTTAAAAAAAAAAAGTTTTTCTACAAATTGCTTTAACACAATTTTAGACAATTTGCACCAATTTCATCTTGCAAATTTAATCTGTAAAACATCCCACAGATCACAAAGTCAATCATTACTCCTGTCCTAATACCTCAAAGCAATACTGTATAGTTGGTCTTTTAACTTTAGTTTATAGTATATTTTTCTTTTAGGTAAAGGTGCACTATGTAACTTTTCATGTGGAGGGTCTGCCACCTGCTTGTCTCCATGGAGATATTACTGTTTGGCTTGATTATTCCTCAGTATGGAAATACACTTGGTAATCACAATGGAGACAGGTTCATGTTCAGGATCTTGAGCTATAAAACATCTGTAATTGAACAAATCCAACAACAATCCAACAAATCCACTGCACATTTTTGATGCACACTGCACGTTTTGGACATTTGTAAATAGGTATTTATTTATTTATTTTGTTGCACTGCTCTCAGATTTTAGATTTTAGATCTTAGATTTTAGTTTTTAGATTTAGATTTTTGTCTTAGATAGTTTTTGTTTTGTTTGTCTTTTTTGCACTCCTTGGCCAGAGAGAAACTAAATTTCGATTCACTGTATGTTGATCACATATGGCAGAATTGACAATAAAGCTGACTTTGATCTTTGAGATATGTTTAATGCCCTACTGTGGAACATTGCAGGTAAAGAAATAACATCTCCATGGAGACAAGCAAGCCCACGTCCACCTTAGAAGTTACACAGTGCACCTTTAAATTATGATACTTGTACTTGTAAATAGCCTCATTTTTATGTCTTATTTCATATTATTACCAAATTTTCAATAATTAATCACAAAGGTCAAATGTCATGTTACATATAAGCTCGTCAAATGCATGTCTACTTTTTCATGTCTTCAGAGTACAGTACAGACAGTAGCAGAGGTAGTGTGTCATATCTGTATTTAGCCCAGTTATCTTGTCTGCACCAGGTCCTCTGTGTTTGAATCCAGGGCGGAGAAGGAGGACAGCTCTGTATAATTAGTGTTCTACTGTAAGGTCTCCACTCACGTGAACTACAGTATTTTTAGACTTTGGTGTTACTGATGGAAACTTGTCTTATGTAATTTGCATTTGAAGAAAAATGTCTGAAACTAAAATAGGTTGTGGCCCGGATTAATCCCTTGTTTTGTAGTAGCCCTGCCTGAGACCTGGTTCAGTCAGAGCTCAGTCCTAAAGTTAAACCAAGATTAGTGATTTATTAGACTTGGTTTTAAAGTAAAAAATCTCCCTCAGTAACTGGGAGATAATTATTATGTCATCTTAAATGATGAATGGAACTGTCATTTTTGGGGCTCAGTAATTTTTCCCTATTTTTTAGTTGCACTAGTGTGGATTAGGGGTGTGCAAAATAATCGTCATGACAATGCATCGCAATACTAACTTTCACAATATACTGCATCGATTCTTGATGCCAAAAATTGATTATTATTAATTAGTAATTTAATATTTAATATTAATAAATAAATCAATTCATTATTAGTTTTTTTTTTAAATAAATCCTATTCACTTTTTTCTTTGTGAAAGGGTATTGTTTGTTATGATGGTAGCTACCTCCAAAATGGCAAATGTTTGAACATCATTTTTTGTTTTAGAAAAAATTCTATGCACTTTTTTTGTTTTTGGTATATTTGTTTTTGTTATTCAATAAATTCAGTTATGAATTGAGTTGCTCAGAGTTATGTATCAATTGAAGACACTACCCAGATACACAGTCACTGATATTTAAGTTATCGTCTTTTTTTTTTTAGTACATTTTCACTGAAGTATGTCAAATACTGTATATTGCAATGCATCGCAATAATTCAAGTATTCTGATGCATCGTGATAGTATCACATCGTGGCATATGAATCGTGATTCGAATTGAATTGTGACTTCTTTGCCAATACCCACCCCTAGTGTGGATGTCTTATATTTTCTTTCTGGAATTAAAATATTTGAGCTGTTTAGGGTAGAAAAAGTAACTTCTATGACAAATTATAGGTACTCATGTTTGTAATGATGTTTTTTACAAAAGGGTCTGATTTATGGAGATTATCCGGGTCAGGTGTAGCATGTCCCGCCTTCCATTCTTTCATGAGTGGACCGGGCTTAGGTTAATGGGTGGGGCTTAGGTATGCCCTCCCCTCTCAGAACAAGTGAGTGGGCGTGTCTTAGGCTGCCATTTTTCTGTCTTACCCCTTCGTGTTAACCCACCTTGGTTTTGCGCGTTCATCTGAGGACAAGGGGTGTCCTGATTCTAATTTTGATCAAGGGCTAGAGCCAGGACCTCGGGCTACATACCCCTTGTAACGAAGTAAGCTCTCGACCAGACTTGAAACGAAGGGGGAGGAGCTGGAGGAAGTGTCCAGGGTGAAGGAGGTCTGGGCGTCCCTGCTTAGACTGTTGCCCCCGCGACCCGGCCCCGGATAAGCGGAAGAAAATGGATGGATGGATGGGTACGCCTACAAGCTCAGGCAGATTTTGGGATCAGGATGGCAGCGTCACATCGACCAGGGAGTCTCATAATTTTATTTGTAATGTATTTTCAGCAGTTGTAATTATCGATTAACAGTTTAGCATGGTTTACAATTATGACACTTATGATCTACATTACTTTTAGTGAACTGTTGTTGCGTTTTTTATTGTAGTAATGTCTGTTTAGCCGACGTTAACGTTTTCATCGAACTTTCATGCATAAACAAGCTAGTTTTTTTGTCGAGCTGAGGTACCCGATAATCCTTGACATTTGTTTACGTTTGTTTTTGTCAATTGTTGTCGCCTTTGTAGACGTAGCAGCCAGGTAGAGGCAAGGGATGATGACACAAATGGTAATCGAGTGGCATCCCATTTCTTAGGGGAACATTCGTACCCCGAGCCCCCGAGACAAAGGCATAGGGGAAGGGGTAAGACAGAGTAATGGGACACAGCCTAAGTCTCAGGACGGGTGGGCGTGTCTTAGTGTCTTGTATGAGTGGGCGTGTCTCAGTCTCAGGTTAACCCCGCTACTCTCAGTGTTGGCAGTGCCTCTTCTCTTCCCATTCAGAGCAGGTGGGTGTGTCTTGTGTGAGTGGGTATGTCTCAAGCCGTGTCTCAATTCCCAGTGTGCACAGTTTCGAGTGTAGTTTTAAGGGCACTATGCACAGTCCGGAGTGCATTCCGCGGACCGCATGGGCGTTGGCGTAATGGGACAGGTCCCGCAACTACCAGATGCAGCCGCCGACTCCATTTTCTCCGGTAGAAGAAGTAGCGCGCGGTTCATGCTGGGATATATGACTGCGCGAAGTGTGCTTTTTCACGCAGTTGGTCCACGCCCCGATTTCCATGGAAACGACTGCAGTTTTCCGACAACATGTTAACTGCACATGAAAACGAAATGGGACAGCAGCTGTCACGCCGGAAGTGATGTACGTGCCCTTAAAACCACACTCCGAACTGTGCACACTGAGAATTGAGACACTGCTTTAGTCTCATCAGAGAACTTCAGTTTCATCAGTCTCAGGTAAACCCTCTCCCTCTCAGGACAGGTGGGTGTGTCTTATTTGAGTGGCCATGTCTCAGTCTCAGGTAAACCCCGTCCCTCTCCATGTTGGCAGTGTTTCTGTGTGATGAAGAGGCGCTACATGAGCATCCTGTCCATGCCAGGCTCCATCTGTGTCTGACTCACTGCACAAATGTCTCCAACTCCACACACTCTTCTATATTTACTGCTCCCCTCACTCTCAAGCTTATAGATTATTTATGTGCTGATAAAATATGGAGATTAGAACTCTGCATGAAGCTATGAGCCCAACCACCCACAGCCTCACTGAAACATGCATGCCGTAGGTGATATACTTTATTGGAATTTTAGGCTTCTTAAAAGTAATTTAAGATTTTAGAAATGCTGAAAGGAAATATAATTTGTTATGCTAGGACCCAGTGTGGTATTTCTTATTTCTTGAAACTAAATCTTTTATCAAAACTAGATGCCCTTTAACATTCCCACCTATTTTTCTAAAAATGCATGTTAAACATTAAACGTGTGTCTGTTTTAAATGAAGAGCTGCGCTGCGCACGTACGACCTGCACACGTAAAAGTCAATGAAAAGTTTAACAAGAAGCATCTCCAACGTGATATATGCAAAGAACAGACTCACCATCAGCAGCACATCCCTCTGTCACAGGAAGAACACACATATTCCATTGAGTCCTGTCCTTTAGTCCGACAGAAGCTGACGCATCAGGCACAAGGAGGGAGTTGTGGTTTTAAGTTTGTTTCTATAAGATTTAAAGATTTGTTTAGACTTTGTTGATCTCACACACTCGAGAAATTCACTTCTGCATTTCCTTGCCGGATTCAGTGGGCAGCCCATCTTTCCGGCGCCTGGGCAGCAGTACCCTGAAGGTTCTTGCCCAAGGACCCACACTGGCTTGCTCATTGCCAGGGGGGGATTCGAACCCAGGTCCCCCGGGTTATTGGTGTTTGTATTGTTTGTATTTTTCCTGGTTTATTAATATTTTTGTGCTGGCTTGCACATTTGGAAGATTAGGTCAAGAAACCTGGATACTACATTTGATCATGTACACAGGGATGTGAGTATCCTGGTTTCTCAGTGTGCATGTAAACAGCATATCCCGAATACTGCAATAACCGGGATATGGCTAATAACCAGGATACTGATGTACATGTAAACACACTCGGTGTCCATGGGGGTGGGGGTTAAAGTATCGGCATCGGTACTCAGTATTGGCAAGTACAGAAATGATTATACTCGTATTCATACTCGTACTTCAAAAAAGTGGTATTGGTGCATCCCT